>CM060434.1:77277449-78480239 GCA_030545235.1 Helianthus tuberosus | reverse complement strand
GGAGTGACAAAGTGCCTTAGACAAGTAAAACGGGTAGAACATGTGCTAGAAATAGAGTTTGGATGTGTCTTGTAATGGTGACACCCATTCGGCATCCAAACGGGTCAAAAAAGTTGGGTTACAAACATATAAACTAATAATCATCACTTGTGATTGGTTAAATATTAAGTGTAGGCCGTGTAACGGATACGCCAATTCGTTGTAAAAGCATGAACCCTTGTAGAGGGATTATAGTTCGGAACATTGGGTTGTCAATTGATTCCGAAAAGCATGATTAAATCCTTGAAATTAAGCATGATAATTATTGCATAAGAAATCATCGGGAGGGGAGCAAAAGCTCATATTTGGTAAACGTAGAAACGGGTGCATTGGCTTAAAGTTTAAGATGATAATAATACATATTGTGGAACTTGTAGACAAATGGGTCAAATAAACAAGAGATGAATTATAGGAAAACTGTTGTTAAAATGATGTTTTTATGCAAAATCGTGTTGATAAACGTGTCCATAATCAAATTACGGTCACGTAGGAAAAAGAATCGGCTAAAACGGACTTACGGATCCAAAGTTATGACCATTTGAAGTTGAACATAGTGAAAATCCGGAGCTGGCAGAAAATGCAGGTCCAGAAACTGGACCTTCTAGAAAACGTGTTCCCCCGCGCCACGCGATGGGGGTAAGCAAATCTGGCGCGACAGGCGGGGCCTCCAGTGCCACGCGAGGACCCTTCGCGACACGCGACAGGGAGAAAAATTGAATTTTATTTTATTTTGATAGTTCAATACTAGAACTCGTTTATAAGCATTGTATATATGTCATATCTAACTTTTTAAGTGATTTTGACTTTAGGTACTAAAGGGGTCCTTCCGGATGGTAATCAAGCATGATTCAAGAACCGAACACAAATTTTGGATGCTTCCGCGTTAACTTAATCTTGACTAGACAATATTTTGATGTAAATGAATTGTAATCAATGTTTTAAACTAGTCGGTAGTTGACTAGTAGATGTTACTTAAAACCTTACTTTTGTACTTATCATGAATATGTTTGGTCTTTAAACATGAAAACTTTTGTAAACTAAAAATTTTAGTATGAAATTCATGTAAATTATTATTAAATCACGTCCTCTTAACAAGGGTCTTACAAGTTGGTAATCAGAACTCAAGGTTGTCAATAAAGTGTTCGGTTGAAGGTTGATCAAGCATCCGGTAAGTGTTAATAGTTTTAAATAGATTTAGAGAATATAGAAATGAAACATGAACGGATATGCATGAAAAGAGTGTGTAGATTCACTCAGACATGGGAAATGCATGAAACAAGAACGGTCGAATCAAGTTATGAACTTGATTAAACCAAAACAAGTAAATTATATATTATAAATGAAATGTTTAACGGTCAATGTAAACATTTCCGTATTAAAGATGGCAGATGAAGGTAACGATGACAGGGTACCGAGACTGTCACACCCCGATATTTCCACGTATTACCGGTGGGCCCGGTGGGGAGTATTGTGACGTAGTTGATATCGTCATAGTCAAACAACACAATTTATTGCACAGCGGAAGCAAAAGATGAATATATTACAAACCGATATAAAGTAATATCAAAGTATTACAAACGGAATGTAAAGGATCCACAGGCGGATCAAATAAAAGATAATTATTCAACAGATTTTAACATCTAAGCTTGCAAGACTCTTTATTGATGCTAGGAGTAGCCAGCCTATTCCGTCTAGTACCTGCACTTAGCCTTTTTGGAAAATACGTCAGTTTACACTGGTAAATACAATTAACTGACTCATTTTGAAAATGTTTTAGAAAATTGATTTGAATGCACTTGGCACAAAACTTTTTATAACTTGGGATAATTATTTATATATAAACTTGTAAAAGAATTACATTTTCGTTATACGTTCAGTAGCCCGGGTTGAATACCGGGTTAAAGATTAATAGACACACCACATGATATAGTCCCGCGGCGAGTTATTCTCGAAACCGGCGGTTATACCTTTTTATTTTTATATGCATTGGCGGGTGTATGCCTACACCCCATGCTAAGGTCGTGGCCATTCAATGAATGATGCCAAGGATATCCGGGACATGGTCATTAACCCCCCAAAGGCTTTAAGCAAACAAAACAATTTAAACGGGTCATCTCAATAAATCAACCTTCATATGATTAACAATTCAATGCCCGACCAAGCGGTATTTTATATACCATACCCCAAGCCCGTATAAGGGAAAATAAGTTAAAAGTATTTACCTGAGCAAATTTATACAATTTATCCCAGCCGTATACCATCAAGCAAGTACAGGTAGCTTTTACTGGGCTCCTAAATCTGGAAGGAAGGTTTTAATACCCTATTAGATTCCTAACGGGTCTTAATTAAGCCTATGCTTAGACCGGTTAGTTTTAAAGGAGGATATACGGTTCAGACGCAAGATTAAGCGAAACCAGATTAGAATGTGGTTTAGACCCGACAAGCTTGTATACTTGTTTAATATGGGTAAACTAAACACATTCTGGATTTTGAGATAAAAATGATAAGGTTTGACCCGTTTCGGCTAACTTATGCAAACTAGTTACATAAACCGATCCGAACGCGAAAAGTGCGCAATGGGTAACCAAATGAGTCATGAACATGTTTCCTAAGTTAATATGCCTTAAATATGTTGTGATATCAGTAAGATACATTCCATAATGCCCAAAATGGATTTAAACTCAAATTATGCCCCGTAGGGGTATTTTGGTCATTTTAAAGGTTATAAAAGAGTTTTAAATACTAATCTGAGTTTCAGGTCTGATATAATCAGTAAAAATAATTATTTTTATAAGTCATAACAGTAGGGTATTGAATATATGTGAAATTTATCTATTATAACCAAACTATGCACCGTAGGGGCATTTTGGTAATTTCACATAAGCTTTAAAGGTCAAAATTAGAATTCTGAGTTCAAAACTTTTGCTTACTGTTTAATTATAAAAAAATTACTTAAAATATCAGTAGGTATCAAACCTTATATGGTAAAAATAGTTTTAATACATACTATGCGTTTAAAACGCGTAAAAAGGCGATTTTAAGCGATTTCCGGGTTTTATAAGAAAAGCTGATATTTTTATTATTCCAGAAGGCTTAAAATATTGTATTTATCATATAAGATTAGTAGAAAAAGGTTTGGTATCAAAATGATTTGTAAAACTCACTTTATAAGCCAAAAGGGCAAAATTGACAATTACCGAATTAAAGCTACAACCCTATGTTATGCTCAGCCTAAAAATAAATAAAAATCTTCAAAAATCCCAGAATATTATTTTACATTAGTGGGTAAAAATTTTGGTATAAAAATTTGGGTTTAAATAGGTTATATGCTAATTATGCCGTTTAATTAATAAAAAGCTTCTTAATTACGATATTGAGCATAACTCCTAATCTAGACCTCAAACTAATGTCAAATTTTTAGGACATGTTTATATATCAGTAATAAAGATTTCTATCCTCCCACATTTTCAAAAATCTCGTTTTAAGGTCAAAAGGGCATAATAGTCAACATTTAGGCATATAACGGAAACATGCATATGAATCGGATAACTAAGGAACCAAGTTTTATAACCTCAGAGGGTTACACTAACCTATAACCTGGTCCTAATGGAATTATAAGGAATGTATAAACTAAGCTAAATCGGGTCAGAACTGAAAGCCAAAGCAAAAGTCTACTTTTGCGACTTTCGGTTCTGAACCGAGCCTATACTTAGAATTGTAGGGTTGAACATGCATAAACACGTTCTTATGTTAATTACCAAGTTATTTAAGTGTTAAAACATGTTCCATAACTTCTGTATTATTAGTTATGAATTTATTAGTAAAAACTGACTCGTTTGACTTTTATTAAGAAGTTTGACCCGACAATTGACTGAGTAAACGTGGTAATTAGGAGGTGCCCTTTTGAGGGTTTAATACCTACCTAATTACGTTCACGTAGCCATGTTCGTTGCGAACAATGTCTCAACCGTTTAAAAGTCAAAGCGTTTATCGAAAACGCTTGACTTTTCGGCTATAAACGCTAAATAGTTAAACTAAGCACGAATGAACACTTACAAAGGGTCCAGAGGATAGAAGGAGGTTCTCAAGATGCTCAAGACCCTCTTAGATTCAGAGATAAGCAGATTTGAAGGAAAAATGTGAGTTGTAAAGAAGTGGGGGAAGGGTATTTATAGGTTTTTGAGAACCGTTAGGATCGTTCCTCAATAACCGTGCTTAAATCTGGACCGTACACATTATGCCCACTGAATTGGGCAACCTATGGGTGCCCAAAATGGCCCATAGAATGAAGAAAACAATGTGCGAAAACCGGAAACCAGGCTGCTGATTGATAAAAGTTGTTTTGCAGTTCAGATGGACTTACACGGCCCGCGTAGGCTCATAGGGAGTCTTACGCGGCCCGCCTAGTACCCAGTTCAGCAACAGAAACTTTTAAAAATTGCAGAAATGGTCCCTGTGAGCATTTAAGGTCACGTTTGGCACGTTTAAGGCCCGTTAAGCTATTTACAAGGCTCTACAATGAAGCCTAAACATATGGGACATGAAACATGCTCAAAAACATGTCGGATGTCGGTTTGTTTGGCCGTACGGTCACGTTGTTCGTCTAATTACGACGAAACACGAACGGACACGAAAAACGAACCAAATTACACGACGAATGGAATTTTATCAAGCCAAACACTAAAATAAAATATTTTAGTGCTTACATAAATTTTTGGGTGTCCGGATATATTCAGAATGTAAGATATGCGCGAAAATGCAAACTTGTGCACTTTTTGACACTTTTAGTCCCTGCATGACTTAAAAGTTTATTTTTGCGCACCAAACACCTCTAACCCTATATCTAAGAAATATAAAGGATAATTAGGGCATATTTAACTCATGGTCATATTCCGGAAGGTCCGTTACCATACGAATCGGCATACTTTTGCTGTTTGACGCATATAGTCCTTTAATCGCACTTAGCAGCGCGAAATGTCGTTTACTGACATCCAAGCCTTCCATCGCCCATAATGGGCATTCCCAAGCATAATTTTAATTATTTCTACGCTCTCGATCGCTTAAATGGTCACCAAAAGGCGTAGATTCAAAAGTTGACGCTTTAGGTCCCTCTAATGCGCAAACTTGCGCATATCACCGTTTAATAGCATCGAAGCCTCATCTAATCCATATTAGGCATTCTTGAGAGTATTATTAAACATCACGATGCTTTGGTTCGCTAAAAGGTCATTCAGAGGTATAATTAAACATATTGACACTTTTAGTCCCTCAAATTTGCAAAGTTGCACATAACTTTACTTATAGGCATAAAAACCTTAGATGACCAATAATTGGCATTCTCGAGAGTGTAATAAAATATCATGAAGCTCCCGGTTTGTTAAAAGGTCACTCAGAGGTAAGAATTAACATGTTGACGCTTTTAACCCTTCATTGCGCAAACTTTCAATTAATTACGCAAACGGCTACACTCGATCATCAAGTGGCTCATTTGTGAATATAAACATCGTAAGAGGTTATTTAGAAACTTATTTTAGGTATGCTAACACTTCCAGTCCTTTCATAATCAAAGTTTTCGATTTTTCAAAAAATTAGTCCCTAAATTTCAATGTTTGACTTCATTAGGGTTTATTACACGTGTCAATACATCATTGGACGTGATTTTACGAGGTGTTACATCCTCACCCCCTTAAAAGAAATCTCGACCTCGAGATTTGCTAAAATGCTGGAAGTACTTTTTGTCGCATAATGGACTTAACTTCTATAGCATATCTGGAGCCTCTCCCAGCTCCCAAGTTGACCTCTATAATAGGTATATGTATCCCTTTTTGGAGCTTCTTAACCTGTCGATCCTCAATCGATACAGGTTTCTCATCATATCATAAATCTGCATATCATGCTTCTCGACTTATTGGTGAAACACATCCTTAAATCATTAGTGTGTAATGCATTGCGAGCTCCGCCAAGCTCCTTAAATAGGTTTTAGTTTATAAGCTATTTGATCTTGATACATTCGATTCCCTCGAATGTTTCTGTATATTCAGAGCTTAACTAGCCTGATAATTAATAAATTGGCACACCCTACTAGGGTGATATCTTTTGTTGAACCTTATTCCCTAACAAGAACTTAGGAGGGTTGCTACTTTCATTAATCCTTGATTTTCTGCCGAATACTGGCAACTTACAGATGATTTTGGATTTGTATGATCTTATTCGTTGTTTCCAAGGCAAGTTTCAGATCCTGATAATTGGACTTACTAATCTTCTGTCTAACAATAGATGTTTAACATTCCATCTATGCAAGGTCTCTAAAGAAGCAGTCTTGATACTTATATAACAACTATTATAGAAAAGCTTATTTTAAGGTGAGATGGTTATTCCAACCACTGCTTAAAACTAATCTTAAGGAATAGCTAATCCTCACCGCTAGTCGAACAAATCGACGATCCTGGGCAGCTGATGGCGATTCTTAATTGCTACCTAATTAAGGTTGCGGTAATCAATGCATAAGCAAAATGAACCATCTTTCTTAATTAATTATACCAAATTCTCAGAATATTGAGTTAGGCTATATGAATCTTCTATTTTAAAATTACTTAATCAGGGTTTCGATTCTTCCAATGATGGTACAAGCCGTCTTGGAGATTTCATAATAATACAACCCTAAATGGGATATAAATCTTAACTCTACTTGCCTTTCAGGAGGTAAACAGGTTAGTCCTAGGAGAAGATAATCAAGATACAAGGAGGTACAGAGATTTTCCAAATCTCAGGCACCAGTTCATTTATCATATTCTGTGTCAGATAAGTGACACATTTATGTTACGAGTCCACGAATTCCTTAATCGAAGACCTTTACTTGGACAATTCCATTATGGATATCTTCTTTGAATACGATTAGCTGACTTTAGTACCATATGACCATTAGAATATCCTTGCGGTTCCATGCATTAAACCTCCATACTGATTAGGCATGGAAGCAATCTATGGAACTTATTAAGATACATCAATCCTCATGTGGTGCTTTTATCATACCGTCTGGTATTCGCAATCGATAGAGATTAAAGAGATATCAACTATATATGCTGACGCACTTCTTCTAGAGAGGGGATACTTCTAGAATTCTACGATTGGAGGTTTCTGACAGGAACAGAAGAAATGGTTCTTATGATTTCGCCTGTAAGTTTTACCTTACACTTAATCTCTGGGGTTCTTATGGAAAAAAAAATTCTAAAAGTTTGCTAAGCTTATGGTCTTATGAGAGACTCAGCATCACCTGAAACCAAACGTAACTCCTAGCAATAAAATCACAATAAGGGATTTATCTGGTGTCATTTATTAATGTGAACTGCCTCTAATCATTCATCAAGAGGGTTAAACGCCTCCATTCTTAATCCTTTTAAACTTAGCTGAAAAATCTTTGACAAATTTTTGGGTAGTCTTAGCTTTGACCGGTTATTTCTTAATCTATAAAACGTGAGTAGCTGAGGTAGATCCATAATGGATTTATAATAAGCAGGCTTTGAAACCTTAATGTGCCCTCTTATTGCCGATGCTAACCACCAATAATTATTTGCATTAAGCTTAGATTTTTGGGTAGACTGACTAGGGTACTGTCTCAGCCTATGAATTAAAATTTGTAACATACTGTCGACAGTCTAGAACTTTTTATGGTGAGAGTCAGAAAATTCTTATTCCATCTTTTTCCATTTCGTGATGCGGATAATTGGTTTTTCTAATAAGGTCCTTAAAACTTGGACCATCCCATATTGTATAAGAGGATCTTTCTTGCGGACTTCATTAATGTCCTCACTAATTAAGGGTATTGCCATCGAATGACTGTAATGCATACCTCACCATGTCCTTTCCAGCATAACCGCTGATACACCTAATGGTTTCTACTTCATCCAATAATTTCCTGCAATCGATGGCCCCTTTTTACTATTGAAGTCTCTTAACTTCCAAGAGACGAAGTACTTATAAGTACATCCTAAAAAGAATGGGGCTCCTTGCCATATATATGATTTTGTTTAGTTCATTCTTCGCATATGAAGTGTGAATAAAACTCTTCTTATGAGCAGCGACATGTGTTTTAGAGCAAGCAGCATTCGGCTTCTTGAACCTTTTCATGACTTTTCTCATAGCCTTTCTAACAGCTGCGTTAATTACAGTTTTGGATATTAACTCCATTAACATTGAGGTTCAAATTTGATGCACCATTAACATTTGTCGCATCTCTAACATCGCGATTGTTGTTTGTCTCTTCTGAGTTTTCCATACTCGAAGCTTTGGTATTAAATACCAAATTCAACAAGTGCTTAGGCAATCCGTACCGTGTGTCTCCTTGAATTGTCAAAGGCTCACCATAAGGATTCTTGATAGCTACTTGCTTCTTATCGCACACAATATGGGCTTGGTTACACGACGACCAATCCATTCCTATCACTATATCGAGTCCCTCTATTTTAACGGAAACAAGGACATCAGAAAAAAATGATTCCTAATGGATATAAAACATCCATCTAATATTGCTGAAGCAGTCTCTGAGGTACCATCGGCCAATTCTACTTCATACTTAACGCTTAGAGTTTTAACAGGCATATTTAATAATTTACAAAATCTATTGTCTACGAAAGACTTATCTGCACCCGAATCAAATAATACTATAGCATAAACGTCATTGATCAGGAAAGTACCTGTTGTGACATTGTTATCTTGAACGGCCTCTTGAGTATTCATTTGAAAGACTCCAGCTTTGGTCTTCTTAGCCTCTCCCGGCTTCTTGGTTTTATTTGGGCAATTAGTTTTGATGTGCCCTATTTCATTACAACCATAGCAGGTTGAGTCCTTTATGTCTTGGCACTCCAAAGTTTTGTGCCCTTCTTTATTACAGATTCCACAAGGCTTAGCTTGTGACTCTAAAGTGCATTTTCCTTTAGTCGCCTTCTTTGGGCAGCGGGTCTTTATGTGCCCCTTTTCGCCACAACCTTAGCATGTGGCATCCTTCAAGTCCTTGCATTCAAGAGTCTTGTGATCCATCTCCTTACAGATGCCACATCCCCTGGTCTGTTCACGGAAACATTTTCCGAAGTGCTGCTTCCAGCAGGTTTTACATTTGGGTTTTGCCTCATTTGGCTTGGACTGGTTTGAACCGGCCTTACCCTTTTTGTAACCCTTATTTGGGGTATCGCACTTTCGCTTATGATTCTTTAATACTCGGTCCACGGCTTTGTTTACGGCTGTATCTAACATAGCCTGTAACTCGGTGCCCGTTAAGTTCAGTCTTGCATCATTATTCTGATCTACTGGATGATTGTGAGCTTCAGATGAGTCAGCCATGGTGAAGTGACGTGACCGTGTCGTCCTGATCAATCAAAAACCCTATTAAACCTAGGTAGCTAGGGTAAGTCGGGTATCGATTCCACGAAGAGCATGTGGTCAGTATCGCACGACCCGTTCGATTAGTTAGACTATTTACAAAAATGTACAATGTGATTATGAAGATTGCTAAATTTTTTTATAAGTTTATTTGGTTGGAAAATAAATCGGAGTGACCCGACAATTGGTATTATCTAAAACACTTGTGATTAACTAAAATTGCAACTAAATTACTAAATGATTAGAACAAGAAATTAGAGACAAGTTCCACACCCGGTTCGATTATTGCAAGACCTAGGGTTCCTACATGTTTTAACTTGATTCAATTGCATATAGTGATTAACGGATTACTATCACGAAGCTTAGGTGCCAATTGCTATCGACGTCATAGACAACGGACCGTAATGCACTTCTTTACCTCGGACATGTAAATCCTAACCTACGATAAGGCATAAGTGCACAAATTCATTTTGCAAAGTCAAATTTTATAATCATTCGACAATTCACAAATTCAATTCAAATGCACGACAATTATCAAAGGTTTCAAATACTAAACAATTTGTCACAAAATCAAATGAAAATACAAATGCATAAACCCTAGAAATTCTTACAACAATCTATACCGGGGAGAAACCGAAGAGACTAGCCGTTCATGGTCGAAGAGGCGCGATCAACGGAGGATGAATACGAGCACCGAACCATAATCTTGAGTCTTGAAGGAGAGTTGAGGGTTAGGGGTTAGGGTTTGGATGGTGGAGAATGGATGAAGATGAAGTGGTTTTTCCCCCCTTTTTTTTTCTTTTCAAATGAATGGGAGTTGAAGGAATAACAAAGTGTAACTCCCCCTTTTCCAAAATTGACTTTTTCTCTAAAAAATCCCGTTTTTACCAATCAGCCAGTGTGCAGCAGATAATGCGACAATTTCTGGCCTTTCAAAACCTTATATTTTGATTCGTCTCGTCGAGATACCCCAAATGCATATATTATAAGCACCGAAACTCATTTTCTAGCTCAGGATAAGCCAAAATGAAGTTTGGACTGTTTTTGGAGCAGAGTTCAGCTCAGTTTTGCCTCTTTTTGCATTTTCTTCAATTATGTTCTCTCTAGCATCCTCCCAAAGCTTCAGTAATTCTCCAAAATGCACCTTAAACCCGTCAATGCCTGCAAAACACAAACCATATCAAAGTAGTGTATCTAGAAAGTAACTTCGTGTAATTAACCGAATTTAAAACCATTAAGCTAAGGAATTTTACCAACCCATCACATCCCCACACTTGTCTTTTGCTTGCCCTCAAGCAAATCTATTTTTCACTTTCACGTGGGTCGAACGAAAAACACACTCCCCATTCCCGAGACTAAGGTTAAGGTCTATTTTCATGCACGGTTCAAACTTTTTACAATTTTCGACATATTTAGCAATAAATGATTAATCATGTAAAAATGGTTATCCAAGATTAACCCGCCCTTAAAAATCACAATTCATACATATCCCTCACAATGTTCACTCCACTCGGTTTACAAGTTGGCTAATTTTAATGATGTATTAGCACTTTTAAAGTAATCATTCAAAACCGAATAGAACACGTACCCGCATAGGCTTGCAACTCAATCATTCTCCACCACCGAACACGAATACTAAGCACAAGTCAAAAGGTCTTTGGAGGGTTGTAACGGGGCTAGGTTAAGGGTATGTAATAGGATGTTTTTTTTAAGTTGCTAAGGTGATGAAAAATTCGATTTTTATTACAAACGACTACTCTAAACAAAACTAAACTATAAACATCAACTACAAGGCAACAACTTTAGCCTTTTATTCAACAACTACTAACTTCATATTTTTGTATTTTTCTCAACATTTTCTGAATATTTTCTTTTGTTTTTTTTTTTGCATAAGTAAATCACAACTATACAAACATATACTCCTATGATCGAATTTTCATCACACGGGTTTAAAAAGAAAAGGTTTAATGGTTGTGGGCTAAATGGGTTGGTCAAACGAAAGGATTAGGCTCAAAGTGGGCGAATAGGGGATTTATTTGGGTAAGGATGGATAAATGGATTTAAAGGAAAAGGTTCACCTAACGCCTTAATCATCCTCGTGCTTGTATTCGATCTATGGTCTCAAACGTATCAAAAGTCGCAAGTTCTACAATACATGACTAATGGTCCACTCAAAAAAGAAACATGAATATGTAATCCTATGATGTAAAAGTGGCTCAAAACCTCACATATATAAAGGGTATGGTTTGTGATATGCATGATGTGCTAGTTTCTTAGGCGAATTATTCCCAAATAACCACCCGCTAAATACCCATCATGCTATTAATTTGAACTTGACCATGACAAAAGACCAAATGGGTTGTGCCATCCCTCGTTGACTTAATTACTTGTGCTTTTGAGATCGCTTTCGAAACAAGACATTTTTGAAAATTTTTTGAAATTCCCCCCATCCCCACACTTGAGGTAAACATTGTCCTAAATGTGTAGTGTTTAAACGAACGGCTCAAAACTGAAAAACTTTTACTACTCCCTCATCCCCATACTTGAGGTAAACATTGTCCTCAATGTGTAAGAACTAGAGTTTTTAAATCACACAAGGGATGTGACACGGCTAATTTCCCAAAAATTCCACCCCGAAAACTAAAATACAATTACAATCCACTTATTACTAACTAAGAATCAGGGATAAAGGAAACGCATCCACCTGATTTTTCTCGCTAGATGCTCATGTCTTCTTCTTCCCTTCACAAAAACAGTCGTCCCTCGAACACAATGTACCTGCAAATCTTAACCCTTCTGTAGAAACATGCTTCTCACAACCATTGAAATTTGTTAGCTACTTAGTTCTACCATTTTTATGAAAGTATTACCAAGTCATGCGTTAATTTACCTTTATTTATGTGGAAAAATAATTTACAATAACAACAAACCTAACTCACTTTTGTAGGAATCACGGTTGCATTTAGCTTATGCAACAAGCCCTTTTAAACCACCCGATAGCTCGAGAGGACGAGTAGGTCTCGTGAGGGTTATATAGGGAACACACCCACAACGTTCATTTAACTGAGAAAATAAAATAAAACGAAAATAATACAAACTCTACAACAATTATACCTGATTTGCCTCTCATGGTGGTCGAAGTGAACATTTGCCTACCGAGTTTCCAACATACGCTAGGTAGTTGACTTGCCAGTTCCACATTTCCATCCAAACCATTGGTATGAAAATTGAAACACTTATGCGGGGCCACTTCATGATAGCTTGAGTGAGGTGTTGCCATCTCACCTTCCTTTCCTTCAATCTCACGCTCTTTTCCCCAAGTTTATCATAGTCAGGATACACTATGATTACCTCGGTTACTACTTCTTTGAAAGGTGTTATGTCTTCATTTAAATTTAAACACTCGTTTTCTTGCTTTGGAAGATCCATAACCTCTTCCACCACATCACCATCTACCATGGTACCACTAGTCAACATCTCTTGGTCCCGTCTAAGTTGGGCCAACTCCTCAGCTAGTTGACCAACTTGTACAACCAAAGCCTCAAATGATTTGTTTCTTATCTCGTCTTCCCTTTTCATTTCCACCATCATGTCCATGATTGCATCAAACTTAGAGTTTACTGAATCTTGAGGCTCCTCATATGCCGGCTGAGGGTATTCATAATAATAGTCGTCATACTCCTCCTGGTAACTTGGGAAACGTGGCATCTCGGGTTCATAACTATCATAATCCCACTTTGGCTCATAATTGTTGTTGACATTTGACTGATAGTATCCCTGGTATGAAGGTGGCTTGTAACCGGACTTTATATTTCCTTTCCAAAACACTGGATCTTTCCAAAACACTGGGCAATCTTCATGTATATGAACTTTTCCACAACAAAAGCATGACTGGTAAGCTTCGCTTTCTTGCTCTGGTGGTGGAGGTGGTTCAAAGTTGGGATAATAGAAGGGTGTCCCGTCATCATCATAGCAAACCCTCACATATCCTTTTTCTCGCCTATATTCTGAGCAATACCTCCCACCATTTCCGTATTTAACTTCAAACATCGGACAATCCTCAACCCAATGACAGTTGCTCCCACAACATATACATGGGTCATCATCTACCCAATTCATGGTGAAATAAGGTGCTTGCAAAACATATACCTGTACAGACAAAACTCGACTATCCAAGGTAAAATCAAATAGAGAAAAAAGAAAGCATACTAAAAACTAAAATTGTTTTTTTTTTGGTTTTTTTTTTTAAGATTTAAAACTACCCAATATAAACAAATCAAACGAATAATGCAATACTAAGCGCACTAGCTCCCCGGCAACGGCGCCATTTTGACGTGACCGTGTCGTCCTGATCAGTCAAAAACCCAATTAAACCTAGGTAGCTAGGGTAAGTCGGGTATCGAATCCACGAAGAGCATGTGGTCAGTATTGCACGACCCGTTCGATTAGTTAGACTATTTACAAAAATGTGCAATGTGATTATGAAGATTGCTAATTTTTTTTATAAGTTTATTTGGTTGGAAAATCAATCGGAGTGACCCGACAATTGGTATTATCTAAAACACTTGTGATTAACTAAAATTGCAACTAAATTACTAAATGATTAGAACAAGAAATTAGAGATAAGTTCCACACCCGGTTCGATTATTGCAAGACCTGGGGTTCCTACATGTTTTAACTTGATTCAATTGCATATAGTGATTAACGGATTACTATCACGAAGCTTAGGTACCAATTGCTATTGACGTCATAGACAACGGACCATAATGCACTTCTTTACCTCGGACATGTAAATCCTAACCTACGATAAGGCATAAGTGCACAAATTCATTTTGCAAAGTCAAATTTTATAATCATTCGACAATTCATAAATTCAATTCAAATGCACGACAATTATCAAAGGTTTCAAATACTAAACAATTTGTCACAAAATCAAATGAAAATACAAATGCATAAACCCTATAAATTCTTACAACAATCTATACCGGGGTGAAACCGAAGAGACTAGCCGTTCATGGTCGAAGAGGCGCGATCACCGGAGGATGAATACGAGCACCGAACCATAATCTTGAGTCTTGAAGGAGAGTTGAGGGTTAGGGGTTAGGGTTTGGATGGTGGAGAATGGATGAAGATGAAGTGGTTTTTCCCCTTTTTTTTTTCTTTTCAAATGAATGGGAGTTGAAGAAATAACAAAGTGTAACTCCCCCTTTTCCAAGATTGACTTTTTCTCTAAAAAATCCCGTTTTTACCAATCAGCCAGTGTGCAGCAGATAATGCGACAATTTCTTGCCTTTCAAAACCTTATATTTTGATTCGTCTCGTCGAGCTACCCCAAATGCATATATTATAAGCCCCGAAACTCATTTTCTAGCTCAGGATAAGCCAAAATGAAATTTGGACTGTATCTGGCGTAGAGTTCAGCTCAGTTTTGCCTCTTTTTGCATTTTCTTCAATTATGTTCTCTCTAGCATCCGCCCAAAGCTTGAGTAATTCTCCAAAATGCACCTTAAACCCGTCAATACCTGCAAAACACAAACCATATCAAAGTAGTGTATCTAGAAAGTAACTTAGTGTAATTAACCGAAATTAAAACCATTAAGCTAAGGAATTTTACCAACCCATCACATCTCCACACTTGTCTTTTGCTTACCCTCAAGCAAATCTGCTTTTCACTTTCACGTGAGTCGAACGAAAAACACACTCCCCATTCCCGAGACTAAGGTTAAGGTCTATTTTCATGCACGGTTCAAACTTTTTACAATTTTCGACATATTTAGCAATAAATGATTAATCATGTAAAAATGGTTATCCAAGATTAACCCGCCCTTAAAACTCACAATTCATACATATCCCTCACAATGTTCACTCCACTCGGTTTACAAGTTGGCTAATTTTAATGATGTATTAGCTCTTTTTAAGTAATCATTCAAAACCGAATAGAACACGTACCCGCATATGCTTGCAACTCAATCATTCTCCGCCACCGAACACGAATACTAAGCACAAGTCAAAAGATCTTTGGAGGGTTGTAACGAGGCTAGGTTAAGGGTATGTAATAGGATGTTTTTTTTAAGTGGCTAAGGTGATGAAAAATTCGATTTTTAATACAAACGACTACTCTAAACAAAACTAAACTATAAACATCAACTACAAGGCAACAACTTTAGTCTTTTATTCAACAGCTACTAACTTCATATTTTTTGTATTTTTCTCAACATTTTCTGAATATTTTTTTTGTTTTTTTTTTTTTTGCATAAGTAAATCACAACTATACAAACATATACTCCTATGATCGAATTTTCATCACACGGGTTTAAAAAGAAAAGGTTTAATGGTTGTGGGCTAAATGGGTTGGTCAAACGAAAGGATTAGGCTCAAAGTGGGCGAATAGGGGATTTATTTGGGTAAGGATGGATAAATGGTTTTAAAGGAAAAGGTTCATCTAATGCCTTAATCATCCTCGTGCTTGTATTCGATCTATGGTCTCAAACGTATCAAAAGTCGCAAGTTCTACAATACATGACTAATGGTCCACTCAAACAAAGAAACATGAATATGTAATCCTATGATGTAAAAGTGGCTCAAAACCTCACATATATAAAGAGTATGGTTTGTGATATGCATGATGTGCTAGTTTCTTAGGCGAATTATTCCCAAATAACCACCCGCTAAATACCCGCCATGCTATTAATTTGAACTTGACCTTGACAAAATACCAAATGGGTTGTGCCATCCCTCGTTGACTTAATTATTGTGCCTTTGAGATTGCTTTCGAAACAAGACATTTTTGAAAAAAAATTGAAATTCCCCCCATCCCTACACTTGAGGTAAACATTGTCCTCAATGTGTAGTGTTTAAACGAACGGGTCAAAATTGAAAAACTTTTACTACTCCCTCATCCCCACACTTGAGGTAAACATTGTCCTCAATGTGTAAGAACTAGAGTTTTTAAATCGCACAAGGGATGTGACACGGCTAATTTCCCAAAAATTCCACCCCGAAAACTAAAATACAATTACAATCCACTTATTACTAACTAAAAATCAAGGTAAAAGGAAACGCATGCACCTGATTTTTCTCGCTAGATGCTCATGTCTTCTTCTTCTCTTCACAAAAACAGTCGTCCCTCGAACACAATGTACCTGCAAATCTTAACCCTTGTGTAGAAGCATGCTTCTTACAACCATTGAAATTTGTTAGCTACTTAGTTCTACCATTTTTATGAAAGTATTACCAAGTCATGCGTTAATTTACCTTGATTTAAGTGGAAAAATAATTTACAATAACAACAAACCTAACTCACTTTCGTAGGAATCACGGTTGCATTTAGCTTATGCAACAAGCCCTTTTAAACCACACGATAGCTCGAGAGGACGAGTAGGTCTCGTGAGGGTTATATAGGGAACACACCCACAACGTTCATTTAACTAAGAAAATAAAATAAAATGAAAATAATACAAACTCTACAACAATTATACCTGATTTGCCTCTCATGGTAGTCGAAGTGAACATTTGCCTACCGAGTTTCCAACATACGCTCGGTAGTTGACTTGCCAGTTCCACATTTCCATACAAACCATTGGTATGAAAATTGAAACACTTATGCGGGGCCACTTCATGATAGCTTAAGCGAGGTATTGCCATCTCACCTTCCTTTCCTTCAATCTCACGCTCTTTTCCCCAAGTTTATCATAGTCAGGATACACTATGATTACCTCGGTTACTACTTCTTTGAAAGGTGTTATGTCTTCATTTAAATTTAAACACTCGTTTTCTTGCTTTGGAAGATCCATAACCTCTTCCACCACATCACCATCTACCATGGTACCACTAGTCAACATCTCTTGGTCCCGTCTAAGTTGGGCCAACTCCTCAGTTGGTTGACCAACTTGTACAACTAAAGCCTCAAATGATTTGTTTCTTATCTCGTCTTCCCTTTTCATTTCCACCATCATGTCCATGATTGCATCAAACTTAGAGTTTACTGAATCTTGAGGCTCCTCGTATGCCGGCTGAGGGTATTCATAATAATAGTCGTCATACTCCTCCTGGTAACTTGGGAAACGTGGCATCTTGGGTTCATAACTATCATAATCCCACTTTGGCTCATAATTGTTGTTGACATTTGACTGATAGTATCCCTGATATGAAGGTGGCTTGTAACCGGACTTTATTTTTCCTTTCCAAAACACTGGATCTTTCCAAAACACTGGGCAATCTTCATGTATGTGAACTTTTCCACAACAAAAGCATGACTGGTAAGCTTCGCTTTCTTGCTCTGGTGGTGGAGGTGGTTCAAAGTTGGGATAATAGAAGGGTGTCCCGTCATCATCATAGCAAACCCTCACATATCCTTTTTCTCGCCTATATTCAGAGCAATACCTCCAACGATTTCCGTATTTAACTTCAAACATCGGACAATCCTCAACCCAATGACAGTTGCTCCCACAACATATACATGGGTCATCATCTACCCAATTCATGGTGAAATAAGGTGCTTGCAAAACATATACCTGTACAGACAAAACTCGACTACCCAAGGTAAAATCAAATAGAGAAAAAAGAAAGCATACTAAAAACTAAAAAAAAAAAATTTGAGTTTTTTTTTTAAAGATTTAAAACTACCCAATATAAACAAATCAAACGAATAATGCAATACTAAGCGCACTAGCTCCCCGGCAACGACGCCATTTTGACGTGACCGTGTCGTCCTGATCAGTCAAAAACCCAATTAAACCTAGGTAGCTAGGGTAAGTCGGGTATCGAATCCACGAAGAGCATGTGGTTAGTATCGCACTACCCGTTCGATTAGTTAGACTATTTACAAAAATGTTCAATGTGATTATGAAGATTGCTAATTTTTTTATAAGTTTATTTGGTTGGAAAATAAATCGGAGTGACCCGACAATTGGTATTATCTAAAACACTTGTGATTAACTAAAATTGCAACTAAATTACTAAATGATTAGAACAAGAAATTAGAGACAAGTTCCACACCCGGTTCGATTATTGCAAGACCTAGGGTTCCTACATGTTTTAACTTGATTCAATTGCATATAGTGATTAACGGATTACTATCACGAAGCTTAGGTGCCAATTACTATCGACGTCATAGACAATGAACCGTAATGCACTTCTTTACCTCGGACATGTAAATCCTAACCTACGATAAGGCATAAGTGCACAAATTCATTTTGCAAAGTCAAATTTTATAATAATTCGACAATTCACAAATTCAATTCAAATGCACGACAATTATCAAAGGTTTCAAATACTAAACAATTTGTCACAAAATCAAATGAAAATACAAATGCATAAACCCTAGAAATTTTTACAACAATCTATACCGGGGTGAAACCGAAGAGACTAGCCGTTCATGGTCGAAGAGGAGCGATCACCGGAGGATGAATACGAGCACCGAACCATAATCTTGAGTCTTGAAGGAGAGTTGAGGGTTTGGGGTTAGGGTTTGGATGGTGGAGAATGGATGAAGATGAAGTGGTTTTTCCCCCTTTTGTTTTTCTTTTCAAATGAATGGGAGTTGAAGGAATAACAAAGTGTAACTCCCCCTTTTCCAAAATTGACTTTTTCTCTAAAAAATCCCGTTTTTACCAATCTGCCAGTGTGCAGCAGATAATGCGACAATTTTTGGCCTTTCAAAACATTATATTTTGATTCGCCTCGTCGAGCTACCCCAAATGCATATATTATAAGCCCTGAAACTCATTTTCTAGCTCAGGATAAGCCAAAATGAAGTTTGGACTGTTTCTGGCGCAGAGTTCATCTCAGTTTTGCCTCTTTTTGCATTTTCTTCAATTATGTTCTCTCTAGCATCCGCCCAAAGCTTCAGTAATTCTCCAAAATGCACCTTAAACCCGTCAATGCCTGCAAAACACAAACCATATCAAAGTAGTGTATCTAGAAAGTAACTTCGTGTAATTAACCGAAATTAAAACCATTAAGCTAAGGAATTTTACCAAACCATCATGAAGCTTTGAAGGCTACAGACCAAGTAGTAATAATTTGTTTAATTATATAGTGAATAGTCGAATTTGATGATTAAATAGCCATGGTGCAAATAAACCATATAGGCCAATAGATAGTATTGAATCTATTTGATTATGTTTTGCCTAGGTTTTTAAATAAACCATCTTTGGCGTTTAAACGGAATATAATCCTTCATATGTATTTAGACAGGGGACATAAGTCACGACTGTCAATGTCGTACAAACTTTTTATATAGCACAAAGGCTTGTTCCAAAGGACTTTTTGATGGCATAGAGGCCTTGTCACTAGGAAAAATTTAAAACATAAACAATGATCCTTTGGATCGGAAAATTTCATAGTTCATTGCATTGACAAGAAGTTATGAAATAAAACTATCTTTTTCATGTATACATCTTTTGCCCGTAGGCATACATCCCAAATGAATGTTTTGATGTATACCTCATGTTCGACGTTCATTAGCCATGATTCATATTGATCATTTAGGCTAAATAAGGGGTTTTGGAAATTCCCAATATAAAGATGACAAGTGTGATTTCATCTCATCACTGTTGTCAGGAGTGTTAACATATTTTCAGATGTTAACAAGGATCTGAATCTCTTAAATAGTTTTACCATCTTGGCCATGTCTGAAATGACATACATGCTAGGTCTTACCTTTAAGATTCTTTTTAATATGTAATGCAGAGTAATCCTAAATTGAGAAGTTAACAAGGATCTGAATCTAATTGAGGAACTACCATCTTGGCCCTGTCTTAAAATGACACATGGGCTAGGTCTTGTTCTTTTTAGATTTTTGGCATTTTATTATAATGGCAGATCTTAGAAAATGAATGATATTTTGATCTATTTCATACATTATATTCATATATAATGATAAAATGAAATTTAGATAAAACATTCCAATGATTTTAAAAGAGGTACAGAATTGCCCTAAACGGGGCTTGAAAGAAATAATGTTGTCCACGAAGGGACTGAAAGATAAGTATGTCCTTATAAGGACAAATAAAGAAATGAAAGCAACGAAAGAGTTTCTTCTTTACTTTATTTCTGGAAATTTTCTCCTTGGTTCTCTGCGTGAGGTATGAATACCAGGTATTGGTGGGTAATCCAAATCTTCTATTTTAGGAATCTTTGCAAAAGTGGAATCCAAGGATTTTATAGGTAATCAACAATATGGATCATGAAATAGATCAGGATAGGTATATTCCAAGTCTGGGATTCCAAGACTTGGAGGTAAGAAATATGAGTCCTTTGATTTCATAGGTATTATCTTTGGAATAGGACCTTCAAGGACAGCAAGTACGAACTCCTCCGATGTTGGCTTCTCATTTGAAGTTTCCAAAGTCTTGGGTAAAGAATTTGAAATACGATTAATGGGTTCAAAAGGTCATTCCTCCATACAGGTCGCCCGCCTATTCGAGCTGTAGTACGAAGCTTTACATTCTTAAACTTCATATTTGGAGGGCCTCCACCAATGGCAGCTTTGCTCGGCGACACGATCCAGAGATACAGAAGTATTGAAAATAATGCATACATATAACAGGGATGAGATCATTCCTAGTTCAAGTCTAGACTCGGAAGGTCAAGGAATGTGCTATTTTGTCATTGAGATTAAACACATAAAGGCTAGTGTTTAATTCACTCAATGTTGGCTCTGATACCAACCTGTCACAACCCGATATTTCCACGTATTACCAGTGGGCCCGGTGGGGAGTATTGTGACGTAGTTGATATCGTCATAGTCAAACAACACAATTTATTGCACAGCGGAAGCAAAAGATGAATATATTACAAACCGATATAAAGTAATATCAAAGTATTACAAACGGAATGTAAAGGATCCACAGGCGGATCAAATAAAAGATAATTATTCAACAGATTTTAACATCTAAGCTTGCAAGGCTCTTTATTGATGCTAGGAGTAGCCAGCCTATTCCGTCTAGTACCTGCACTTAGCCTTTTTGGAAAATACGTCAGTTTACACTGGTAAATACAATTAACTGACTCATTTTGAAAATGTTTTAGAAAATTGATTTGAATGCACATGGCACAAAACTTTTTATAACTTGGGATAATTATTTATATATAAACTTGTAAAAGAATTACATGTTCGTTATACGTTCAGTAGCCCGGGTTGAATATCGGGTTAAAGATTAATAGACACACCACATGATATAGTCCCGCGGCGAGTTATTCTCGAAACCGGCGGTTATACCTTTTTATTTTTATATGCACTGGCGGGTGTATGCCTACACCCCGTGCTAAGGTCGTGGCCATTCAATGAATGATGCCAAGGATATCGGGGACATGGTCATTAACCCCCAAAGGATTTAAGCAAACAAAGCAATTTAAACGAGTCATCTCAATAAATCAACCTTCATATGATTAACAATTCAATGCCCGACCAAGCGGTATTTTATATACCGTACCCCAAGCCCGTATAAGAGAAAATAAGTTAAAAGTATTTACCTGAGCAAATTTATACAATTTATCCCAGCCGTATACCACCAAGCAAGTACAGGTAGCTTTTACTGGGATCCTAAATCTGGAACGAAGGTTTTAATACCCTATTAGATTCCTAACGGGTCTTAATTAAGCCTATGCTTAGACCGGTTAGTTTTAAAGGAGGATATACGGTTCAGACGCAAGATTAAGCGAAAACCGGATTAGAATGTGATTTAGACCCGACAAGCCTGTATACTTGTTTAATATGGGTAAACTAAACACATTCTGGATTTTGAGATAAAAATGATAAGGTTTGACCCGTTTCGGCTAACTTATGCAAACTAGTTACATAAACCGATCCGAACGCGAAAAGTGCGCAACAGGTAACCAAATGAGTCATGAACATGTGTCCTAAGTTAATATGCCTTAAATATGTTGTGATATCAGTAATATACCTTCCATAATGCCCAAAATGGATTTAAACTCAAATTATGCCCCGTAGGGGTATTTTGGTCATTTTAAAGGTTATAAAAGAGTTTTAAATACTAATCTGAGTTTCAGGTCTGATATAATCAGTAAAAATAATTATTTTTATAAGTCATAACAGTAGAGTATTGAATATATGTGAAATTTATCTATTATAACCAAACTATGCACCGTAGAGGCATTTTGGTAATTTCACATAAGCTTTAAAGGTCAAAATTAGAATTCTGAGTTCAAAACTTTTGCTTACTGTTTAATTATAAAAATTTACTTAAAATATCAGTAGGTATCAAGCCTTATATGGTAAAAATAGTTTTAATACATACTATGCGTTTAAAACGCGTAAAAAGGCGATTTTAAGCAATTTCTGGGTTTTATAAGAAAAGCTGATATTTTTATTATTCCAGAAGGCTTAAAATATTGTATTTATCATATAAGATCAGTAGAAAAAGGTTTGGTATCAAAAAGATTTGTAAAACTCACTTTATAGGCCAAAAGGGCAAAACTGACAATTACCGAATTAAAGCTACAACCCTATGTTATGCTCAGCCTATGTAACACCTCGAAAATTCACGTCCTATAATGTATTGACACGTTTCATATGTTTGAATGTGTGAAAGAATGTTATGAAAGGATTAAAATTGACAATCATGAAAAGTATGTGTATATACGAGTTCTAAATGTCAACAGTGAATAAATATATTGTACATTAACCCTACATGATGCTCATACCTCCAAACGAATAAATCATGGATCATACGAAGCTAAATATGAAAGAAAGTGAGAGATTACAAACTACAGGAGTTAAATGTGTCAACATGTTTAAGTTATACCTCTGAGTGACCTTTGGACAAACCCGAAGCTTTGTAACGGTTAATTATGCTCACTAGAATGCACGATATAAATTTCATAAAGTTTCGTTATCGTATGAGAAAGTTATGATCAAAATTCGTATAGAAGGGGTTAAAGCGTCAACGTCGAAAATTATGACTTTTCGGGTTAACATGAAGTGACCAAGGACTTAGAAAATGGGGTACAAGTCTTGAAGCCCTTGTATGTAAATGTGAAGGGGTCAAATTGCAAGATTTAAGTTGGTTGACCTTTCGGAAGGGCCAAGAGACAAGTATGCAACAAATGGAAAATGTAAAATCTGATTACAAGACTCAGGCGGGCCGCGTAAGAGACCTTAAGGTCTTACGCGGGCCGCGTCAGACCATCAGATGCAGAAAGTGTAGACAGCAGCCTGTATTCGAGCATAATCGACCCAAAACAGATATTTTCACATTGTGGGCGACCCCTAAACAGTTCCTAGAGCACTAGGGACACTTGTGGGTAAGTTATGGTCAGTTGTAGACTTAGATGTCAACAATCTATAGTGATTTAATCACTATATAAAGCCACTAAGTTGCAACAAGTTCTTCACACCTTTCTCTTGCATTCCTGATCACTTATGGAGCTCAAGACTTCTCTCAAGTGATCACTAATCGTGCTTAGGACCTTGGTAAGTTTGCTTAACCTTTCTTAGTTAAGTTTTTGCTTAGTTTTAGCTTAAAAGTCAAACCGTCGTAATTAACGGTTGACTTAACGATTAATCACTAATGGTCCAGTGATTAGTCGAATTGAAAGTAGTTATAAGTTGGTAATTATGTGGGTAATAAACCCTTAAAAGGGTTCCCCCTGATTCTCACTCTAACTAGGTCAAATGTCGGGTCAAACTTGTTATTAAAAAGTCAACAGAATGTTTAATTTACAATTTATGCATAATTAGCAATGTAGAACACATAAAACCTGTTTGATCATTAATATAACTTGGTAATTAGTGTAAGAACATGTCTAAACATGTTCAACCCGGCAATTTACTGTTTAGACCCGGTTCGGAACCGAAAGTCGCAAAACTTTGACTTTTGCTTTGAATTCAGTTCTGACCCGTTTTGGTATGTTTTAGAAATACCTTAGGGCTTCATTTGGACCAGGTTACATGCTAGTATAACCCTCTTTGATTATACACCGTGGTTCATTAGTTAACCAATTAATACGCATGATTCCGTTAATTGCTCATATTTTGACCATTATGCCCTTTTCACCTTAAAACGTGATTTTTGAAAATGTAAAAGAGTAGAAACCTTAGCTACTGATATATAAACTTGCACCCAAAATTTGACATCAGTTTGAGGTGTAGTTTGAGAGTTATGCTTATTAGCGTAAATTGAAAGCTTTATGTTAATTAAACGGCGTAATTAGCGTATAGCCTAGTTAAGCCTACTTTTTGATATCAAATTTATTACCCACTGATGTAATATATTATTTTGGGATTTTTGAAGATTTTTAATTAATTTTAGGCTGAGCATAACTTATAGTCGTAGGCTTAATCCGGTAATTGTCGGTTTTGCCCTTACAGGCTATAAAATGAGTTTTACATATCTAATTGACTCCAAACCTTTTGCTACCGATCACATATGATAAATAAATTATTTTAAGCCTTCTGGAATAATAAAAATATCAGCTTTATGTATAGAACCCGTAAATGGCTTTTAATCGCCTTTTTAAGCGTTTTTAATGCATAGTATGTACTAGAACTATTTTAAACATACACGGGTTGATACCTACTGATATTTTAGGTAAATTATAATATTTTAACAGTAAGCAAAAGTTGCTAAACTCAGACTTCAGTTTTGAGCTTTACGGCTTATGTTAAATTACCAAAATGCCCCTACGGTGCATAGTTTGGTTACAATTGATAAATTTCACATATATACTATACCCTACTGTTATAACTTAGTAAACTAAGTATTTTTGCTGATTATATCATACCTGTAACTCAGGTTAATACTTAGACTCTTTTATAACCTTGAAAATGACCAAACTACCCCTACAAGCCATAGTTTGTGTTTAAATTCGTTTCGGGCATAATAAAAGACATCTTACTGATGTCACAACATATTTGAAGCATATTAACTTAGGAAACCTGTATATGGCTCTTACGGATACCCGTTACGCTTATTACGCGTTCGGTTCGGCTTATGTAACTAGTTTACATAAATTAGCCGAAACGGGTCAAACCTTTTCGGTTTTATCTCAAAATCCAGAATGTGTATGAAATACCCATATTAAGCAAGTCTTTGAACTTGTCGGGTCTAAATCACATTCTATTCCGGTCTTCGCTAAATCGTGCGTACGAACAGTATCTTTGAAACTAACCGGTCTAAGCTTAAGCTTAATTAAAGACCCGTTAGGATTCTAATAGATTATTATAAACCTTCGTTCCAGGTTAGGAGTACCAGTAAAAGCTACTTGCATTTTCTTATTGTGATTTTTACTTTGCTCAGGTAAATACTTTTAACTTATTTTCCCTATACGGGCTTGGGTTACGGTATATAAAATACCGCTTGGTCGGGCATCAAATCTTCCATCGTTTGGTGGTTAATTGAATAATTTGATCGGCCCGTTTAAACAGTTTTGTTTACTTAAAAGCCTTTGGGGGGTTAATGACCATGTCCTGGATATCCTTGGCATCATTTTACGAAATGGCCACGACCTAAGCGCGGAGTGTAGGCGTACACTCGTCAGTGCATAAATAGTTGATGTGGTGTGTCTATTGATCTTTAACCCGGTACGTCCGGGCTACTGAACGCATAAGGAACATGTAATTCGTTCATAATATTATATATTTAAATAATTATCCCAAGTTATAAAATGTTCATGCCACGTGCATCCAAATCAATTTTTTATCATTTTTAAAATGAGTCAGTTGATTGTATTTACCATTGTAAACTGACGTATTTTCCCAAAAAGATTAAATGCACGTACTAAGCGTAATTGGCTGGATATTCTCCTTAGCCTCAATAAAGAGTCTCGCAAGCTTAAGATACCTAAAGTCTGTTGAACTATTGTTTCCATTTTATTTTTGATCCGTCTGTGGATAAACAATCGACAGTTGTGATACAAGATATTACAATATTATATTCGGTTGAATTATATCTTTCATTTGCTTCCGCTGTGCATTTAAATATTGTGTTGTTTGACATTTATGTTGCCAACCACGTCACGATACTCCCCACCGGGCCCACCGGTGACACGTGGAATCCGGGGCGTGACAGGTTGGTATCAGAGCCAACATTGAGTGAATTAAACACTAGCCTTTTGTGTTTAATCTCAATAACACAATTGCACATATCTAAACTTTCGAGTCTAGACAAATAACATAGGACAAATTCTACCTTGTTTGATTTTGTTGTCCTTTATTTTATTTTATATATATTCTTGTCGTTATCTCATGTTATATTGACAGGATTAAAAATGCCGCCAAGATTCTTCCGAAGAAAAGGACGAGGAAAGGGGCCAATCACCGCCCCCAATGACAACGAGGCAGGACCTTCGCATATGCGAGCTCCTTCTACTACAGAAAGTGACAATCCTCGACAGAACCGAAGGAACCTTTTCGAGCCGGCTAGACGGTCGGTTTCGCACAGTTCGACACCTCCCGTTCATAACTCATATGGGCCACATTCGGAAAATGAGCCCAACAACCCACAACCTTCCTACATACCTTTACAGCGATCTTTATCGCACCACTCCTTTGGTGACCCTACACCTGTTTTTAGGGGCCGGTTTAATCCGGCAAACTATATACAAGAACCAGTGGGTTTTAACCCATTGGGACCGGAGGACCACTTCTCGGGAGACAACGCTATGGATATGGACGAGGACACGGATCCCGTCGAGCCAGCAACCGGAACTCCGAACCATCCTATTGAGATCTCGGACGGTTCATCTTTCCACGGATCACCCTACCATGGTCCGGACAGTTACATGGCGCGATTTAACCAACACGAGTGGTACTTTACACCCTCGCACCATTCGTCGCCTCACCAGCAGCAGCAGCAGCAGCAACAACAGCAGGATCCCTCTGTGGATTCTCGATTCGTGGTAGTCACGCCACCGCCTCCACCACCACCAGTTCAGCCGGCACCTCCACAACCACCGAGGCGTAGGAGAACCGGAGCGCGGATGTCCGCGCGAGGAGGAGACTTTCATTTTAGCTCTCCTCGACAATCAAGTGGCAGTCATTATCCGCCACATCAAGAAGATCCACAAATGGGTGGACCTTCGAACCTAGTTTCACAGCAACCACCACCGATGGGTTTTGATAACCCGATACCAGCATACACGGGTTCTATGATGTACAACCCGTTTGGGCCGCCGACTCACACCAACTACGGTTACGCTGAAGCCGACCCATACATGGTAGCGTCCAATTACAACGCCATTAACCCTGAAGGACCGTATGGAGATCCTTGGGGAGCAGGGTACCCAACCCAGGGGTACCAGATACCTGCCAGACCTATCATACGGACGCAATCGCAGCCGCCATGGTTTTCTCCCCCAGAACGGGAGGAAATTCTTCAGAGGGTAGACCAGGTCGAGCGAGACTTTCACCGCGATCGCAGGGAGCGACAGACTTTCTTCCAAGGATTGACAAGCCTAATAAAAGGGAAGAGCAAGAAGGACCATTGAATCCTTCCACTGTTGTTGTAATTTCCTTGTATCATTTGAGCCCCTGCGTGGGCCTGTCTTGCTGTATTAGCCCCTGCGTGGGTATGTATATTTATTTGTTTTGACCCCTGCATGGGTCTATCTTTCTATTAACCCCTACGAGGGTATGATGTTTGTTTAAGTCCCTGCGTGGACTAGTATGTTGTTTGACCCCTGCGTGGGTATGTTGCTTTGTTAAAAAGTCCCGTTTAGGGCGACGTGTAACCTATTTAATAATTAATGGAATGTTATGTTATAAATTTCATTTTGCTACTATATGCATGAATATATTACATGAAATAAATAAATCAAAAATCATTCCTTTTAATAATAATCTGCCTATTAAATATTGAATAAGAATCTTAAGAGTGAAACCTAGCCTGAGTGTCATTGTGAAGACCTGGCCATGATGGTAAGACCTGTTTAAAAGATTCATATCCCTGTTAACATCTGAAAATATGTTAACACTCCTGGCAGACATGATTCATTAAAATCACACACGTCATTCTTATTATGGGATTCTTCAAAAGATTCCTAACCCAATTTAATGATCTCTGAATCATGGGTTTAGATCATCAATTGAGATGATCATATTTTGACCATACGTGGTAATATAGCGCCTACGGGCCCTGCTCATTTCCACATGAGCCAAAGGACAGTGGTAGCGATGACTCCCTGTCAGATAAAGGTAATGAACTAGGTTCAAACCTTCATGCTTTGATTCTCTGAAATCATAGCTTATAATTTATAAATGTCCTTGTGACTAGGCCTGTTGTGCCAGTATACCTTCATGCTTTGATTCTCTTATAATTTAAAAATGTCCTTGTGACTAGGCCTTTTGTGCTACAAATAAAACTGTTATTGTTTTATAATTAGGATAAATTATAATAGAAATCATAAATAAATGTGATTAATAAATTAACCAAATATGGTCTCTGTTACCATGGTTAATGAATTGCCATAAAAGACAATTCCATAATAAACTCCCAAATAAACTATTGTCCTTGTTTTATGTAACAGTTCAATTAAAATGGCTGACTCAGACGAGATAAATAGTCACCCAGTGGAGAATAATGATAACGCCCGAATTAATTTAACGGGTGCTGAATTGAAAGCATTGGTAGACGACGCAGTTACAAAGGCCTTGGAGCGGCAGTACGAAGAGTATAGTGGGACTCGAAGTAGGACCCTCTCTACGCCGCATTCGAAGCCACCTTCCAAAAAGGAAGAACCCAAGAAAGATGATGATAGACTCTCCTCCAACCACCACAGTGCCCCATCTCAGCAGGTAGTACTAAATCAAGAACCCCGTAGTAAGGGTTGCTCCTATAAATACTTTGTCTCGTGCAAGCCCAGGGATTTCACTAGGGAAAAGGGAGCCATTGACTGCATGACATGGTTAGACGAGATGGACACAGTTGTGGATATCAGCGAATGCGCTGAGAGGGATGTGGTCAAGTTTGTGTCGCAATCATTTAAGGGTGAAGCTTTAGCCCGGTGGAGATCACTGATTCAAGCCATTGGGAAAATCCCAGTGTACAACATGTCTTGGGAACAATTTGTTGCCCTTATCAGGGAAAATTACTGCCCTCAGCATGAGGTGGAGAAGATAGAGTCTGATTTTCTAACGTTGGTGATGACAAACCTTGACTGTCAAGCTTACCTCACGAGCTTCAACACAATGTCCCGGTTGGTTCCGTATCTGGTGACCTCGGAACCAAAAAGAATAGCTCGTTTTATCGGTGGTTTAGCCCCCGAGATAAAGGCAAGCGTGAAGGCCTCTCGGCCAGCTACTTTTAGATCTGTAGCTGACATATCTTTGTCCCTCACTCTGGATGCGGTCAGGCAAAGATCGCTGAGGAACAAAGATGCTGAGAAGAGAAAACGTGAAGATGATAATTCACGGAGGTCGAGCAAGAAACACCGAGGAAACGGTGACAACAAGAAGGGGTCCGAGTCAAGGAAAGATGGGCATCAGTCTGGTGAGAAGCCCAAATGCAAAGTCTGCAAGAAACAACACTTTGGAAAGTGCAGACTCGAATCGAACTCACAGACTCAGTCAAAATCATTTGCTTGCGGGATATGCAAGTCCAAGGAACACAAAACCTTGGTTTGCAAAAAGCTGAAGGATGCAACTTGCTACAGTTGCAATGAGAAAGGGCACATAAAAACCAACTGCCCTAAATACGCCAAGAAGCCTGAAGAGGCCAAGAAGACCAATGCTAGGGTCTTCAGAATGGATGCAAAGGAAGCGGTTCTAGACGACAACGTTATTACAGGTACCTTCCTTGTAAATGATGTCTATGCAATAGTACTTTTTGATTCAGGCGCTGATAAGTCTTTCGTAGATAATAAGTTTTGTGAATTGTTGAAATTACCTGTCAAAACCTTAAGTGTGAATTATGAGGTGGAGTTAGCAGATGGCACACTAGAAACCGTCTCTACTGTGTTAGATGGATGTGTTATATCCATTAAGAACCACTCTTTTCCTCTGTCCCTACTTCCATTTAAGTTAGCCGGTTTTGACATAGTTTTGGGTATGGACTGGTTATCTCATAACCAGGCCCAAATTGTCTGCAACAAAAAGAAAGTGGTGATTAAGACTCCGTCTGGTGAATCACTTACCATTCGGGGAGATACCCAATATGGACTGCCAGAGCAAGTGACTATGCTCAAGGCTTCCAAGTGTTTAAAGAAGGGTTGTGTCATCTACATGGCACAAATGATTATTGATGAGCCTAAACCGAAGATAGAAGACATCCCCGTCATTTCTGAATACCCAGAAGTTTTTCTGGAAGAACTACCTAGTTTACCACCAGATAGGCAAGTGGAATTCAGAATTGACATCATCCCTGGAGCAGCACCAGTTGCTAGAGCACCTTATAGACTGGCACCAACGGAGATGAAGGAATTAAGGACACAACTGGATGAATTACTAGCTAAGGGTTTCATTAAACCTAGCTCGTCTCCTTGGGGAGCACCAGTCTTGTTTGTCAAGAAGAAGGATGGATCGATGCGTCTGTGCATCGATTACCGTGAACTTAATAAGGTCACGATCAAGAATAGGTATCGTTTGCCCAGGATCGACGATTTGTTCGATCAATTTCAAGGGGCAAGTTATTTCTCGAAGATTGACTTAAGGTCAGGCTACCACCAAATGAAAGTTAGAGATGAAGACGTACACAAAACTGCATTTAGGACTCGTTATGGTCATTACGAGTTCCTAGTGATGCCTTTTGGGCACACTAATGCACCGGCCGCGTTCATGGATCTCATGAATCGCGTTTGCAAGCCATACTTAGATAAATTCGTCATCGTTTTCATTGAAGACATTCTTATCTACTCGAAGAACCAAGCTGACCATGAGAAACACCTTCGCTGTATTCTTAAACTTCTACATCAAGAGAAGCTCTATGCCAAATTCTCCAAGTGTGAATTCTGGCTTCGAGAAGTCCAATTCCTTGGACATGTGGTTAGTGAGCGTGGTATCTAAGTGGATCCCGATAAGGTAGAAGCAGTTATGAACTGGCAAGAGCCAAAGACGCCTACAGAGATTCGTAGCTTCCTAGGATTGGCAGGATATTACAGGCGTTTCATTGAAAATTTTTCAAGGATTCCTGCACCCCTAACTTCCTTGACTAAGAAGAAAGTAAAGTTCGTTTGGGGCCCCAAGCAGCAAGAGTCCTTTGATATCCTTAAACAGAAGTTGAGCAATGCTCCTGTATTGACGTTACCTGATGGAATCGAAGAATTCATAGTTTACTGCGATGCATCTCACACCGGCATGGGGTGTGTGCTTATGCAGAAAGGAAAGGTTATTGCCTACGCTTCAAGACAGTTAAAGGTGCACGAAAAGAATTACACCACCCATGACTTGGAGTTGGGTGCCGTTGTATTCGCACTAAAACTGTGGAGGCATTATTTATATGGTATCAAGTGCGTGATCTATTCTGATCACAAGAGCCTCCAGCACCTGTTTAATCAGAAGGATTTAAACATGAGGCAACGCCGTTGGATGGAGACTTTAAATGATTACGATTGTGAAATCAGATATCATCCCGGCAAGGCGAATGTAGTCGCTGATGCCTTGAGTCGAAAGGAAAGGGTGAAACCCATCCGAATCAATGCCAAGAGCATTGAAATAAAGAACAGTTTGACTGAAAGGTTGTTAGCTGCACAGAAGGAAGCTGTGTTAGAAGCTAACTATCCTAATGAAAAGCTAGGAGTAACTGAGGAGCAGTTATCTCTTGGCAAAGACGGAATTCGGAGATTAAATGGATGAATATGGGTTCCACTTTATGGAGGACTTCGTGATGTTATCCTCCAAGAAGCCCATAGTTCTAAATATTCCGTTCATCCTGGAGCTGATAAGATGTACCAGGATCTAAGGGCAAATTATTGGTGGATAGGCTTGAAAAAGTCTGTAGCTGCCTATGTAGCTAAATGCTTGACGTGTGCACAAGTCAAAGCAGAACATCAAAAGCCGTCAGGTTTGCTACAACAACCTGAACTTCCCACATGGAAATGGGAGATGGTGACGATGGATTTCATCACCAAATTGCCAAGGACAAGGAAAGGCAATGATACTATATGGGTGATAGTTGAAAGACTGACTAAGTCAGCACATTTCTTACCCATCAAGGAGACTTAGAGCTCCGACATGTTAGCCCAGTTATACGTGGATAAGATTGTAGCCTTACATGGCATACCTGTGTCTATTATCTCTGACAGAGATACTAGGTACACGTCACATTTTTGGAAAAGCTTCCAACAATCTTTGGGCACGCGTTTGAATTTTAGTACGGCTTACCATCCTCAGACAGACGGTCAGAGTGAACGTACTATTCAAACTTTGGAAGACATGCTACGTGCATGTGTGATCGATTTGGGTGGTAGTTGGGATAACCACCTACCACTAATTGAGTTCTCCTACAACAATAGCTACCACACCAGCATAAAGGCTGCGCCTTTCGAGGCCTTATACGGTAGAAAGTGTAGAACACCCGTTTGTTGGGCGGAAGTTGGAGATGTCCAATTATCAGGACCAGAGATAGTCTTTGAAACGACGGACAAGATTGTCCAGATTCGTGACCGTCTCAAAGCTGCCCGAGATAGGCAGAAGAGCTACGCAGATCCAAAGCGTAAATCTTTTCACTTTGAAGTAGGTGATAAAGTATTGCTTAAAGTATCACCCTGGAAGGGAGTGATGCGATTTGGTAAGAAAGGCAAGCTAAGCCCGAGGTACATAGGACCTTTCGAGGTCATTGAACGTGTCGGGTCAGTTGCCTATAAGTTAAACTTACCTGAAGAGCTCAGTGGAATTCACAATGTGTTCCACATCTGCAATCTGAAGAAGTGCTTCGCTGAAGAATCACTGGTTATACCACATACAGATGTGCGTATAGATGAGAGCTTAAAATTTGTGGAAAAACCATTGTCGATTGAAGATCGACAGGTTAAGAAGCTTCGAAGGAAGCATGTGCCTATTGTAAAGGTCAAATGGGATGCCCGTAGAGGACCCGAATATACGTGGGAGGTTGAGTCCACGATGAAAGAAAAGTACCCTTATTTATTTCAGTAAATCTCGGGGTCAAGATTTCTTTTAAGGGGGTGAGGATGTAACACCTCAAAAATTCACGTCCTATAATGTATTGACACGTGTCATATGTTTGAACGTGTGAAAGAATGTTATGAAAGGATTAAAATTGACAATCATGAAAAGTATGTGTATATACGAGTTCTAAATGTCAACAGTGAATAAATATATTGTATATTAACCCTACATGATGCTCATACCTCCAAACGAATAAATCATGGATCATACGAAGCTAAATATGAAAGAAAGTGAGAGATTACAAACTACAGGGGTTAAATGTGTCAACATGTTTAAGTTATACCTCTAAGTGACCTTTCGACAAACCCGAAGCTTTGTAACGGTTAATTATGCTCACTAGAATGCACGATATAAATTTCATAAAGTTTCGTTATCGTATGAGAAAGGTATGATCAAAATTCGTATACAAGGGGTTAAAGCGTCAACGTCGAAAATTATGACTTTTCGGGTTAACATGAAGTGACCAAGGACTTAGAAAATGGGGTACAAGTCTTGAAGCCCTTGTATGTAAATATGAAGGGGTCAAATTGCAAGATTTAAGTTGGTTGACCTTTCGGAAGGGCCAAGAGACAAGTATGCAACAAATGGAAAATGTGAAATCTGATTACAAGACTCAGGCGGGCCGCGTAAGAGACCTTAAGGTCTTACGCGGGCCTCGTCAGACCATCAGATGCAGAAAGTGTAAACAGCAGCCTGTATTCGCGCATAATCGACCCAAAACAGATATTTTCACATTGTGGGCGACCCCTAAACAGTTCCTAGAGCACTAGGGATACTTGTGGGTAAGTTATGGTCTGTTGTAGACTTAGATGTCAACAATCTATGGTGATTTAATCACTATATAAAGCCACTAAGTTGCAACAAGTTCTTCACACCTTTCTTTTGCATTCCTGATCACTTCTGGAGCTCAAGACTTCTCTCAAGTGATCACTAATCGTGCTTAGGACCTTGGTAAGTTTGCTTAACCTTTCTTAGTTAAGTTTTTGCTTAGTTTTAGCTTAAAAGTCAAACCGTCGTAATTAACGGTTGACTTAACGATTAATCACTAATGGTCCAGTGATTAGTCGAATTGAAAGTAGTTATAAGTTGGTAATTATGTGGGTAATAAACCCTTAAAAGGGTTCCCCCTGATTCCCACTCTAACTAGGTCAAATGTCGGGTCAAACTTGTTATTAAAAAGTCAACAGAATGTTTAATTTACAATTTATGCATAATTAGCAATGTAGAACAAATACAACCTGTTTGATCATTAATATAACTTGGTAATTAGTGTAAGAACAAGTCTAAACATGTTCAACCCGACAATTTACTGTTTAGACCCGGTTCGGAACCGAAAGTCGCAAAACTTTGACTTTTGCTTTGACTTTAGTTCTGACCCGTTTTGGTATGTTTTACAAATACCTTAGAGCTTCATTTGGACCAGGTTACATGCTAGTATAACCCTTTGTGATTATACACCATGGTTCATTAGTTAACCAATTAATACGCATGATTCCGTTAATTGCTCATATGTTGACCATTATGCCCTTTTCACCTTAAAACGTGATTTTTGAAAATGTAAAAGCGTAGAAACCTTAGCTACTGATATATAAACTTGCACCCAAAATTTGACATCAGTTTGAGGTGTAGTTTGAGAGTTATGCTCATTAGCGTAAATTGAAAGCTTTATGTTAATTAAACGGCGTAATTAGCGTATAGCCTAGTTAAGCCTACTTTTTGATATCAAATTTATTACCCACTGATGTAATATATTATTTTGGGATTTTTGAAGATTTTTAATTAATTTTAGGCTGAGCATAACTTATAGTCGTAGGCTTAATCCGGTAATTGTCGGATTTGCACTTACGGGCTATAAAATGAGTTTTACATATCTAATTGACTCCAAACCTTTTGCTACCAATCACATATGATAAATAAATTATTTTAAGCCTTCTGGAATAATAAAAATATCAGCTTTGATGTATAGAACCCGTAAATGACTTTTAATCGCCTTTTTAAGCGTTTTTAACGCATAGTATGTACTAGAACTATTTTAAACATACACGGGTTGATACCTACTGATATTTTAGGTAAATTATAATATTTTAACAGTAAGCAAAAGTTGCTAAACTCAGACTTCAGTTTTGAGCTTTACGGCTGATGCGAAATTACCAAAATGCCCCTACGGTGCATAGTTTGGTTACAATTGATAAATTTCACATATATACTATACCCTACTGTTATAACTTAGTAAACTAAATGACCAAACTACCCCTACAAGGCATAGTTTGTGTTTAAATTCGTTTTGGGCATAATAAAAGACATCTTACTGATGTCACAACATATTTGAAGCATATTAACTTAGGAAACCTGTATATGGCTCTTACAGATACCCGTTACGCTTATTACGCGTTCGGTTCGGCTTATGTAACTAGTTTACATAAATTAGCCGAAATGGGTCAAACCTTTTTGGTTTTATCTCAAAATCCAGAATGTGTATGAAATACCCATATTAAGCAAGTCTCTGAACTTGTCGGGTCTAAATCACATTCTATTCCGGTCTTCGCTAAATCGTGCGTACGAACAGTATCTTTGAAACTAACCGGTCTAAGCTTAAGCTTAATTAAAGACCCGTTAGGATTCTAATAGGTTATTATAAACCTTCGTTCCAGATTAGGAGTACCAGTAAAAGCTACTTGCATTTCCTTATTGTGATTTTTACTTTGCTCAGGTAAATACTTTTAACTTATTTTCCCTATACGGGCTTGGGTTACGGTATATAAAATACCGCTTGGTCGGGCATCAAATCTTCCATCGTTTGGTGGTTAATTGAATAATTTGATCGGCCCGTTTAAACAGTTTTGTTTACTTAAAAGCCTTTGGGGGGTTAATGACCATGTCCCGGATATCCTTGGCATCATTTTACGAAATGGCCACGACCTAAGCGCGGAGTGTAGGCGTACACTCGCCAGTGCATAAATAGTTGATGTGGTGTGTCTATTGATCTTTAACCCGGTACGTCCGGGCTACTGAACGCATAAGGAACATGTAATTAGTTCACAAGATTATATATTTAAATAATTCTCCCAAGTTATAAAATGTTTATGCCACGTGCATCCAAATCAAATTTTAATCATTTTTAAAATGAGTCAGTTGATTGTTATTACCAGTGTAAACTGACGTATTTTCCCAAAAAGATTAAATGCAGGTACTAAGCGTAATTGGCTGGATATTCTCCTTAGCATCAATAAAGAGTCTCGCAAGCTTAAGATGCCTAAAGTCTGTTGAACTATTGTTTCCATTTTATTTTCGATCCGTCTGTGGATAAACAATCGACAGTTGTGATACACGATATTACAATATTATATTCGGTTGAATTATATCTTTCATTTGCTTCCACTGTGCATTTAAATATTGTGTTGTTTGACATTTATGTTGCCAACCACGTCACGATACTCCCCACCGGTGACACGTGGAATCCGGGGTGTGACAGCCTAAAAATAAATGAAAATCTTCAAAAATCCCAGAATATTATTTTACATCAGTGGGTAAAAAGTTTGGTATAAAAATTTGGGTTTAAATAGGTTATATGCTAATTATCCCGTTTAATTAATAAAAAGCTTCTTAATTACGATATTGAGCATAACTCCTAATCTAGACCTCAAACTAATGTCAAATTTTAGGACATGTTTATATATCAGTAATAAAGATTTCTATCCTCCTACATTTTCAAAAATCTCGTTTTAAGGTCAAAAGGGCATAATAGTCAACATTTAGGCATATAACGGAAACATGCATATGAATCGGATAACTAAGGAACCAAGTTGTATAACCTCAGAGGGTTACACTAACCTATAACCTGGTCCTAATGGAATTATAAGGCAATGATAAACTAAGCTAAATCGGGTCAGAACTTAAAGCCAAAGCAAAAGTCTACTTTTGCGACTTTCGGTTCCGAACCGAGCCTATACTTAGAATTGTCAGGTTGAACATGCATAAACACGTTCTTATGTTAATTACCAAGTTATTTAAGTGTTAAAACATGTTCCATAACTTCTGTATTATTAGTTATGAATTTATTAGTAAAAACTGACTCGTTTGACTTTTATTAAGAAGTTTGACCCGACAATTGACTGAGTAAACGTGGTAATTAGGAGGTGCCCTTTCGAGGGTTTAATACCTGCCTAATTACGGTCACGTAGCCATGTTCGTTGCGAACAATGGCTCAACCGTTTAAAAGTCAAAGCATTTATCGAAAATGCTTGACTTTTCGGCTATAAACGCTAAATAATTAAACTAAGCACGAATGAACACTTACAAAGGGTCCAAAGGATAGAAGGAGGTTCTCAAGATGCTCAAGACCCTCTTAGATTCAGAGATAGGAAGATTTGAAGGAAAAATGTGAGTTGTAAATAAGTGGGGGAAGGGTATTTATAGGTTTTTGAGAACCGTTAGGATCGTTCCTCAATAACCGTGCTTATATCTGGACCGTACACATCATGCCCACTAAATTGGGCAATCTATGGGTGCCCAAAATGGCCCATAGAATGAAGAAAACAATGTGCGAAAACCGGAAACCAGGCTGCTGATTGATAAAAGCTATTTTAAAAATTGGGCAATCTCTGATGGACTTACACGGCCCACGTAGACTCATAGGGAGTCTTACGCGGCCCGCCTAGTACCCAGTTCAGCAACAGAAACTTTTAAAAATTGCAGAAATGGTCCCTGTGAGCATTTAAGGTCACGTCTGGCGCGTTTAAGGCCCGTTAAGCTATTTACAAGGATCTACAATGAATACTAAACATAGGGGACATGAAACATGCTCAAAAACATGTCGGATGTCGGTTCGTTTGGCCGTACGGTCACGTTGTTCGTCTAATTACGACGAAACACGAACGGACGCGAAAAACAAACCAAATTACGCGAGGAATGGAATTTTATCAAGCCAAACACTAAAATAATATATTTTAGTGCTTAAATAAATTTTGGGTGTCCGGATATATTCAGAATGTAAGATATGCGCGAAAATGCAAACTTGTGCACTTTTTGACACTTTTAGTCCCTGCATGACTTAAAAGTTTATTTTTGCGCACCAAACACCTCTAACCCTATATATAAGCAATATAAAGGATAATTAGGGCATATTTAACTCATGGTCATATTCTGGAAGGTCCGTTACCATACGAATCGGCATACTTTTGCAGTTTGACGCATATAGTCCTTTAATCGCACTTAGCAGCGGGAAATGTCGTTTACTGACATCCAAGCCTTCCATGGCCCATAATGGGCATTCCCAAGCATGATTTTAATTATTTCTATGCTCTCGATCGCTTAAATGGTCACCAAAAGGCGTAGATTCAAAAGTTGACACTTTAGGTCCCTCTAATGCGCAAACTTGCGCATATCATCGTTTAATAGCATCGAAGCCTCATCTAATCCATATTAGGCATTCTTGAGAGTATTATTAAACATCACGATGCTTTGGGTTCGCTAAAAGGTCATTCAGAGATATAATTAAACATATTGACACTTTTAGTCCCTCAAATTTGCAAAGTTGCGCATAACTTTACTTATAGGCATAAAAACCTTAGATGACCAATAATTGGCATTCCCGAGAGTGTAATCAAATATAATGAAGCTCCCGGTTTGTTAAAAGGTCACTCATAGGTAAGAATTAACATGTTGACGCTTTTAACCCTTCATTGCGCAAACTTTCAATTAATTACGCAAACGGCTACACTCGATCATCAAGTGGCTCATTTGTGAATATAAACATCGTAAGAGGTTATTTAGAAACTTATTTTAGGTATGCTAACACTTCCAGTCCTTTCATAATCAAAGTTTTTGATTTTTAAAAAAATTAGTCCCTAAATTTCAATGTTTGACTTCATTAGGGTTTATTACACGTGTCAATACATCATTGGACGTGATTTTACGAGGTGTTACAGAGAGTCACCGAGCAAACAAGAGAAGTGATTGCCGAGGAGGTTGGAAAGGCAATCGAAAATAGTTTGTCTGGTTTCATCGATAAGATCCAGAATACGGTACTATCAGTGGTTGAGGAAAGAATCAAGAAATTGGAGGATAATGCCAATTTAACAAAGGAAAAGTCCAGAGGACGAAAGCCTTGTACATACAAGGAGTTCATGGCGTGCAAACCGCCAGTCTATAATGGGGAGGATGACCCAATCGTATGCCAGAGATGGCTAAGCAATATCGAAGGAGTATTCGAGAGGACCCATTGTGATGAAGATGACTACGTAGCCTATGGTACGGGTCAATTAAGGGGTCAAGCGAAAGACTGGTGGGATAACAAAAAGAGAGAGTTTGGTAGCGAAGCGGCTAAGGTTATGACATGGGAGGAGTTTAAGACACGGTTTATTAAACATCATAGTCCCAAGGCGGTCGTTAATAGAATCAAGGAAGAGTTCATGCAACTTAGGCACAAGGGCGAGACCATAGACAAGATTACGATGACGTTTATGGATAAGATGAAGTTTTGCAATGAATTGGTGACGAATGAAGAACATAAGATATACTATTACAATAACATGTTGAGTGCCGAGTATTGGGAGTTTATGACTCCTTCGAAATACGAGACCCTTACCGATATCATAAACGTTGCTCGGGAACGGGAAATCGAATTGAAAAAGCAGTTGGAGCGTGGTGAAAGAAGGGCATATGTTGTTAATCCAAACCCTGCCAAGAAGGCACGAACGAATGAAACTGGGAAGAAATCTGATGCAAAAGGCGGGTCGCAAGTTGCAAAATCTGCGGAAAGGGTCATAAGGGCGAATGCCGCTTCAAGGATAAACCTTGTCCCATATGTCGGAAGATGGGACATATGGCTACATCATGCCCGGAGAAAGTGACGGTTTGCTACAATTGTTATCGACCGGGTCACAAAAAGTCGGAATGCCCGAAGCTGGTTGGAAAGAAAGATGGGCAAGACCCGAAAGGCGAAGCCCCAAAAGCAAAAGCTAGATCTTTTCAATTAACAGCAGCAGAGGCGAAAAGGGAACCCGATGTGGTTTCAGGTATATTTGCTATAAACTCAATTCCCACACATGTGTTATTTGATACGGGTGTGAATAAATACTTTATTTCGCATGGATTTATTCGACATCCTTCTTTTGTACTAACAAAATTACCTATGCCATTAGAGGTAGAAATAGGTGACAACAAAAGTTTCTTTGTGTGTGATGTATGCCAAGATTGTAAAATAGATATTGACGGTGAAGAATATTCCATAGATTTGATCCCGATGTCGATGGGAGAATTTCAAGTAGTTGTCGGGATGGATTGGTTATCCCGACATCACGCGAAAGTGATGTCTTTTCGCAAGGAGATAAAATTGACATCTCCAAGTGGAAAACACGCTACCAATTATGGTGAAAAAGGGGGTAATCCCGTTATGTGCACAATGCTAAAGGCTCACAAACTCATGAGGCGAGGTGCAGAGCATTCATAGTATATGCAAACGAACCGGATAAAGAAATGCCAAAGATTGAAGACGTACCAGTCGTACGTGATTACATCGACGTATTTCTGGAAGATTTACCGGGACTACCGCCAGAACGAGAGGTGGAGTTCGGAATTGAATTGATTCCGGGCGCAAAACCTGTGGCCAAGGCGCCGTATCGACTCGCACCATCGGAATTGCAAGAGTTGATGTCCCAAATTCAAGACCTGCTTGACGAGGGGTTTATTCGGCAAAGTGTGTCTCCGTGGGGTGCACCAGTGCTGTTCGTGAAAAAGAAGGATGGGAGCATGCGCATGTGTATCGATTACCGGGAGTTGTCGATACCCACTTCCAAGAATTGATGACTTGTTTGACCAGCTACAAGGAGCGAGTTGGTTCTCAAAGATTGATCTCAGATCGGGTTATCACCAAATAAAAGTCAAGGAGGAAGATGTACCGAAGACGGCCTTTCGTACGCGGTATGGGCATTATGAGTTTCTCGTGATGCCCTTTGGGTTGACTAACGCGCCCGCGGCTTTCATGGATCTCATGAACCGGGTTTGCAAACCCATGCTGGATAAGTCGGTAATTGTATTTATCGATGGCATTCTAGTGTATTCGAAGAATGAAGCTGAGCACGTTTACCATTTGCAAGAAGTGTTAGAGACACTCAGACGAGAAAAGCTGTATGCAAAATTTTCAAAGTGCGCTTTCTGGTTACGGGAGGTGCAGTTTCTCAGGCATATCATTAGTGCCGACGGGGTACTAGTGGATCCGTCAAAAGTAGAAGCCGTGTCAAAATGGAACACTCCAAGGAATTCCTCAGAAATCCGAAGCTTTTTAGGGCTCGCGAGATATTATCGGAGATTCATACAAGATTTCTCCAAAATTGCTTTACCATTGACCAAGTTGACTCGCAAGGAGGAAAAGTTTGTATGGGGCATCAAGCAAGAGGAAGCCTTCCAAACGCTCAAATAAAAGTTAACTCACGCTCCGGTGTTAACATTACTGGAAGGAGTTGATGACATGGTGGTATACTCGGATGCATCGCATTCGGGGCTCGGATGTGTTTTAATGCAACGAGGCAAGGTCATCGCCTATGCCTCGAGGCAATTGAAGATCCATGAAAAGAAATACCCGACTCACGACTTGGAGCTGGCAGCAGTGGTGTTTGCCTTAAAAATATGGAGACATTACTTGTATGGGGTAAAATGTACAATCTTTACCGACCATAAAAGTTTGAAATGTTTCTTCGATCAGAAGGAATTAAACATGAGACAAAGGCGGTGGTTGGAAACGATCAAGGATTACGACTGTGAAATATACTACCACCCCGGGAAAGCTAATGTAGTGGCAGATGCGTTGAGCCGAAAGGCAGATTATGCCCCGATACGAGTACAATCATTGCAACTTATTGTGACCTCGGGTTTACTTGAACGAATCCGAGAAGCACAAGTTGAAGCTGTGAAGGTGGAAAATTGGAGAAAAGAAAGAATTATTGGTCAATTTAAGGATCTCGAAGAAGGCAATCACGGTTTGAAAACACGTTTTAATAGAATTTGGGTTCCTAACACATGTGGAGTTAAAAAGCTTCTACTGGATGAGGCTCACAAATCCCGTTATTCCATCCATCCGGGAGCCACCAAGATGTATAATGACTTGAAACAAAACTATTGGTGGCCCGTAATGAAAAGAGATGTAGTGAAATACGTGGAGAAATGCCTGACATGTCTACAAGTCAAGGCGAAACACCAAAAACCATACGGTAAGCTTCAACCGTTGGAAATTCCGGTTTGGAAATGGGAACATATTACAATGGACCTGTTAACCAAACTACCAAGGACGAACCGCGGATTTGATGCGATATGGGTGGTGGTTGATAGATTGGCAAAGAGTGCTCACTTTATTCCAATACGTGAGACTTACACGTCAGAAAAGATGTCGGAGGTTTACACTAATGAGATAGTGGCACGCCACGGAGTACCGGTATCCATAGTGTCCGATAGGGATACCCGGTTCACTTCAAATTTCTGGCGAGAGTTTCAAGAGAAAATGGGAACCAAATTGTTCATCAGTACTGCGTACCATCCTCAGACGGATGGATAGAGTGAAATAACAATACAAACGTTGGAGGACATGCTACGGGCATGTATAATCGACTTTGGAGGCAGTTGGGATGTCTATCTACCATTAGTCGAGTTTTCGTATAATAACAGCTACCATGCTAGTATTGGGATGGCACCGTACGAAATGCTCTATGGTAGGAAATGCCGAACCCCGGTATGTTGGGGTGAAGTGGGTCCACGTGAGCTTGCCCACCCAGATATAGTTCGAGCCACTAATGAAAATATTGATGTGGTTCGGGCACATTTGAAAGCGGCTCAAGATAGACAAAAGTCGTATACGGATAAAAGGAGGAGACCGATCGAGTTTCAGGTTGGCGACAAAGTCATGCTTAAAGTATCCCCATGGAAGGGGGTTATTCGGTTTAGAAAGAGAGGAAAATTAAGCCCGCGATTTATCGGGCCGTTTGCGATTATTGAACGGGTAGGAAAGGTAGCATACCGCCTTGAACTACCGGAAGAATTAAGCGGAATTCATAGCACGTTTCATATGTCACATCTTCGGAAATTTTTGGCGGATGAAACAACCTATATCCACTACGATGACATCGAGGTGGATGATAGACTTAACTACGTGGTGAAACCCATTGCGATTTTGGATCGTAAGGTGAAAACCTTAAGGAACAAAGAAATAAATCAAGTAAAGGTTAAATGGGAACACAAGAAGGGATCTGATACCACATGGTAACCCGAGGAGGAGATGCAATGACTCTACCCTACATTATTAGGTATGTAATCAGGTTTCGGGACGAAACCCTTTTAAGGGGGGTGGACTTGTAACACCCCGAAATTAATAAAATTAAAATCATGATAATAAAACGCTAAATAAACAAGAACAAACTAACTAGGAATTTATAACCCAGTTAGTTAAGAAGTCTTGAAGTGACTATTATTGAGGTTGAAATACCTAAACTATAAGTTAAACAAAAGTTGAGGGGCCAAATTAATAAAAAACTGAAACTTAAATGTTCAAATAAGAAAAATAACCCACCAGACACACACATGCGTGTGCTGGGATCGATCAAAAAGAGGAGGGCGACCAGGGGTTTCCTTCAAACCCTAAAATCCTCACAAAATTCACAAATTAAAGCCTCGAATCCGCTCTAAATCAAGTTTCAAACATAGATTCGTGATCACCTCGTCAAAGGGATCAAAAGGTATGCCAAATTAGGTTGTTTTGATTCAACTCAAATTCCTTGCATGTGATAGAAATCGAATGTTGAGCTTGATTATGTGTTAGATATATGAAATTGGAAGTGATATGAAGTTTAGGAACAAACCCTATATGATTTCTTGACAAGATCTTGCATGATACTTTTAATGTTCATAATCACCACAATAGGTGATTAATAAGTTAGTAGAACTTGATAAACACTAGGATTAAGACTCTAGTTCTAGTGAAATCTGAATTTATGTGAGAATTTCTGAAATATTGATGTTGAAATATGTGTATAATTGCCTAATTAAAGTTGATTTAGATGAAATAACAAGTCATGAACTTGGTAATGATTATGTGAAAATCTGACCCGCTAGGTGTTTGTTGAAATGCCTAAGCGGGGATTAATATGTTAAAAATCGGATGAAAACACATAATTGACTTCTATGGCAAATTATGTGCTTATAATTACAAAAAAGGGTCCTAAATTGAAGTTGAATTGAGCTCCTTAGGCAAAGAATCCGGATAGTCGAGCGGACAAGCCGGAGGAGGAGATACGCGCTTGAAGGGTGTGCTTTAAAGGTACGCGACTTATAGTTTCGCTACGTTATGTTTGATTGTTAGTCTTACATTTTTATATTGAATTTGGTAAACAAGGAAAACCCGTTAAGTCACGGGAGTGACAAAGTGCCTTAGACAAGTAAAACGGGTCGAACATGTGCTAGAAATAGAGTTTGGATGTGTCTTGTAATGGTGACACCCATTCGGCATCCAAACGGGTCAAACAAGTTGGGTTACAAACATATAAACTAATAATCATCACTTGTGATTGGTTAAATATTAAGCGTAGGCCGTGTAACGGATACGCCAATTCGTTGTAAAAGCATGAGCCCTTGTAGAGGGATTATAGTTCGGAACATTGGGTTGTCAATTGATTCCGAAAAGCATGATTAAATCCTTGTAATTAAGCATGATAATTATTGCATAAGCAATCCTCGGGAGGGGAGCAAAAGCTCATATTTGGTAAACGTAGAAACGGGTTCATTGGCTTAAAGTTTAAGATGATAATAATACATATTGTGGAACTTGTAGACAAATGGGTCAAATAAACAAGAAATGAATTATAGGACAACTGTTGTTAAAATGATGTTTTTATGCAAATCGTGTTGATAAACGTGTCCGTAATCAAATTACGGTCACGTAGGAAAAAGAATCGGCTAAAACGGACTTACGGATCCAAAGTTATGACCATTTGAAGTTGAACATAGTGAAAATCCAGAGCTGGCAGAAAATGCAGGTCCAGAAACTGAACCTGCTGAAAAACGTGTTCCCCTGCGCCACGCGACGGGGGTAGGCAAATCTGGCTCGACACGCGAGGCCTCCCGCGTCACGCGAGGACCCTTCGCGACACGCGACAGGGAGAAAAATTGAATTTTATTTTATTTTGATAGTTCAATACTATAACTCGTTTATAAGCATTGTATATATGCCATATCTAACTTTTTAAGTGATTTTGACTTTAGGTACTAAAGGGGTCCTTCCGGATGGTGATCAAGCATGATTCAAGAACCGAACACAAATTTTGGATGCTTCCGCATTAACTTAATCTTGACTAGACAATGTTTTGATGTAAATGAATTGTAATCAATGTTTTAAACTAGTCGGTAGTTGACTAGTAGATGTTACTTAAAACCTTGATTTTGTACTTATCATGAATATGTTTGGTCTTTAAATATGAAAACTTTTGTAAACTCAAAATTTTAGTATGAAATTCATGTAAATTATTATTAAATCACGTCCTCTTAACAAGGGTCTTACAGTCTTACATTTTGTGAGTGTGTGGGGGCCACCATTGCAGACCGGACTAGTCTGGTGGAATAAACCGGACGACGTGGGTCAAACTCCCACAACGCTGGTGGTCCAGAAATGAGGAGTCCGCTTTTCGGACGGGCGAAACGGATTCACCGCTGTTCGTGCTCTAAAAGTGAACATAGCATTGGAAAGAAAATAAGTTTTTTTATAAGATGTGTGTTAATTTGATTTAACCACTGATATGACGTGTTTGTGAGCATCTAAAAAATGAATTAAATATTTTTCTCATTTGTGAGCGTTTTTCAAGTTTTCATATTTCTCCTAAAAAGAGAAAAATCAACTTTGTAATTTTGAAAAAAAGAAATGTTCTTGGAAAAAAAATCAAGTGGGTGTTATGAATTAATATCTATTTATTGTGTGACTATTCACTTGTATTTATCATTATATTATGACTCTCCATGTACTTAACTTCCATCTCTTCATGTACTTAACTCTCATCTTGTAAGCCTATAAATAGAGGCACATGTGATCCATATTTTACATCAATAAGAAATCCATCTTCCATTCTCTCATTCTTCTCTATACATTGCTAGTAGGTCGTTGTTTCACAACACGTTATCAGCACTAAAGTGCTAGGTCAAAGAGTCAAAAATCGTCGATAATCATTCGCATGTAAACTATTTGTCGATTTGGATTTGATATCCGTTGATGCGAACATATGTGGATGCTTGGTGTGTATGGCGCCTATTGAGTGTCTCTTCTCAATCTACCTTCTGTGAGCTAAATGAGGTAGATCTCATCTCCATCTAGTAACCATCTAATTTCTATTTTTGTTTATATAATCTCTGGTCCACAAATATATATATATATATATATATATAATAAAAAATAAATAAACACCATGTTAAATCATCTTATTAGTAACTTTTCGATTATTAGCTTATCATATTGAATTGATGGAGAAACTAATTGGTATCCATTGTGTGTTCATGAATTTTTTTTATATATTTAGTAATTAATTATTTTGTTATTACATTTTAAGTTTTGGTTCATTATCTCTTAATTATTAAATTTAATGAAACTTCATTCATAATTTGGCTAATAATAAGTATAATTTTTATTATTGTTTATACTATCAATAACGGCAACGTTGCAACTTATAATTATTGAAAGTTCAACATCCTTGTAAATGTACAAATTTTTATTCTTATCTTGTCTTATACAAACTCTTTACACTATGTGTTAGATTTTTTTTCTATTATATTCAAAAGCATCGTAGCTCCATAATAGGCCATCATAGAGTTGTTATTTTTATATATGTTTTTTTTTTTAATTTTGAATGGATCCTGCTACATTATTGTATATTTCATTGTTTAGATCTTAAGTAATAGAAAAATTCTTGGATAAGTTGATTAAAATAACTAAAGATTGTGAACCTTAAGTAAATTATTGATTTACAGATACAAACTCTATAATTATTATCCTTTATATATGTTAATCTTTTACTGTTCATTAAGATTTAAACCTTTTCATGGGGTTTCGGCTGAAAAACTTCGAACATTTTCTGTTATAAAATAACTTACAACTTATGCATGGAAATTGAGATGAAAGATGCTTTGTATAATTTGGAAAACTTAAAAAAAAGCAGAATATTATGTGCTATTATCTAAATCATAACTATTATAGAAAACATGCTTATATAAAAGTAATAAATGAGCGCATGTTAAGTATAACCTAAAATAAATTCATGGAGATATTTGTTTGATATTTGTTTATTTTTCAAGATAGGGTGACAAAACCATGTATATGGATATTTGTGAATGGTTATATCGCGATGAGTTACTACAGAATATTCATATTTCATAAATAAATACATATTTCATAAAACTGATGAACGTGTGATATATCATAAGGTTGTGTCATAAGTCATTTCTCATAGTAACATAATATAAAGTGATGCATTGTATAATCATCACTTTTACATATTACCGTAAACCTTTTTAATAGTGTTTTTGATATATTTTAATATTCAATCATGACAGTAAGGCAAAGTAATTATATGTATTTTATTATACTTGTTAAGAAGGCATCTTATCAATTATATATTGTATAATTTGACTTTATACAGTATATTTAATATGCTATCACTTATGCATATACACAATATTGAATAGAGCAATTACATTAAAATTGTGGTTTGTTATCTTTTTCATGAAAGCTTATGAGTATGCTTAGTCACAAAGTGTGAGACTTCATAAAGTTTATTATAAAGTTATGGAGCTTGTAATATTTTAAAACCAATCAATCTAAATGACTCGGTCATATAACCACTTTTCAGTTTATATCATGTGATGAGAAAATTATTTATAAGAAAAGTTTGAATAAAAACAATTCCATTCTGGAGTAGCAAGATCATTAAAGAATATATAAGTTTTAAAACAACCACATGTAAAAGTTGTGTAAATCTAATCCATGAAGTGAATGTGATGATATAATGACCAGTGTAAAGGTGAAGATCATGTACACAACTAAGAAAATTGTATTGATGTCACCATGATAGTTGTTTGGTTATAATCCATTTCTTGAAGTGAATGTGATGATATAATAATTGGTGTAAAGTTCTTAATCATGGTAATTGAGCAAATTGTTATGATGCTCATGTAATGAGATCAACCATGATAATAATGTGATGACTATACAATGATCGTTATAAAGGTCGTAAGATATAAGATTGATAAATCTTATACGACTCAACTACTTCTCAATTGATGGTAAGCAAAGAGAACATTATTTACAAGGAAAAATCGACTAAATTCTTTTCATTTGTCACACTTGAGACATATGCTCCTAAAGTAGCAATATCATTATAAGAGTTATGAAAAAATGAAATGATTTTATACTCATGTGACGGAGTAAATAATGAAAAGCTATGAAGCTTGTTTTGGTTCTACTGAACCAACTGGGGTAGCCCAGTTGGCCACCGACACCCACCTCTTCCCAGAGGTACCGAGTTCGAGTCTTGGGAGTGGCATATGTCGTCCAGGGTAAGAACTAGGCATGGGGAAGTCACCGCGGAGCTAGCTTGGTCGGGTAGCGGCTCCCGGAGTGAGATCACTCCGGCGGTTGGGAGGACCGTGCACTATCCCCCCTGTTTTGGTTCTACTCCATTCCCAAAAGTAAATGTGATTACATATTAATCATTGTAAATGTAATGATGGACCTAATTGAGACACTTGTAATGATGAGATTGACTATAAGAATTGTAATGATAGCCATTTTAATAATGAGATAGACCACCAAAAATGGCAAACTAAGGAATGATTGCATAATGTAATGGTTTTAACTTTGAAGTTATAATATATTATCTCGTATCGTACGTTTGGTATTACATACGAGCAAGTAATACACATACAATCATAAACTAGAAGTTTATAGATCATAATTATTTAATTAGTTGGTATGACCGGTTAGACCACACCGAGTCAATGATGATGTGAAACATAATGAAGAACTAGAAGATTCTTCAAGATAATAATTAGCATGTAATGTTTGCTCTCAAGGGAAATTATATATTTGCAAAATAAACGAGGGTGTGTATGCCTAAATATTATGGAAGCGATTAAAGGATATGCATATCCCAACATGATAGCATTTAGTTTTTTTTAATCGATAGATCGTCTAAATGGTTATCAAATCCACAACCTGAAGCTTGTGTGATTGTGGCTTAGCTAATGTGATAGCAAGCACATTAATTCATATTGGTATATTTATTTGATAATAGTGAATTTGATTCCCAAGTTATTAACGATCATTGGAATAAGTGTTATTGTTGAGATAATCACTAAACGTCTACTATTGGTTACAAAGCCAATGATCATGAGAGGAGCAAAAGTTCATTTAGGTACATGTAATTTTATATATATTACCATCAATTCATATCAAGCCAATAAGTTATAGTTCTCCCCACACAGTTGGTTTTTGGTCAGGAACCAAAGATGTCTCATAAAAAAATTATTGAAACTCATCCACCACACCGCACAAAGATGGGACTTCCAAAAAGTTTGGGAATATATTGGGTATAAATAATCGTCTATGATTAAATACTTAAAGCCATTAGTGAGAAATTCGTTTATGGCTCATTGGTTTTCACTTTAGTGAATGAATGTTCCCAACATTAGGGGGAGATAACAAGCAGTTGAAAAATGAAAATTGGAATGAATTATCATGTCATCTTGATCCTCGTACTATAAACGGTGAACCAGAAGTTCAAAGGATAATTCATTTACCAATATTAAAAAAAACAAATTACCAGACAAGTTCACTGACCTAAATAGAGTGACTAATTATGTCACATAATCAACTGCTTATGCTCCAGTCATATTTGTATCCCAAGAGGACAACAACATATTTTGTAACGAGTTTATTGCACGCCTAAAGCGTGGTAGACTAGGTGATTCCAAAAGATAAGATTCCTTGAAAATTGGAGCAAGTAATGAAGATGGTCAAGTCGAGGTTATAGTAAGAGGCTCTCTTAAAGAGACATTAAACATGATGGTTCAAGAAGAACCTCAGGTACCTGAAAATAAAGAGATATCGATAAGTCGTATCATATCTAAGAGATGTATGGAATATAAATAAAAATCGACGTCGTAATACTTTTATATATAATGTAGCGCTTAAAATGATTAAATGATGAGAATCAAGATTTAAGATCTGCCTATGAATGAATATTAAGAAATGATTGGCCAAAATGGAAAGAATAAAATAAGGCAAATTCTCTAATGACATGGAAAGTACCTGGACCAACAGTACATACAACTGAAGTTGTAAAATATGTTGAACATAAACGGGTCTTTTATGCAAATTATGTGAAAATCAAATTGAGTGAAATAAGGAAAAGCTAGTGGCACAATAATTTTTGCAAAGACCTATGATTGATTATGAGGAGACGTTTTCTCCAGTGGTGGATGCATTGACTTTCCAATATTTTATTAGTCTGGTAATAGAAAGAGAGAATTGATATTCGTCTTATGAATGTTATGTATCTCTTGATACTGAAAGTTTACATGAAAATCCCGAAAGATTAAATTATGTAAGTCATGTAAAGTAAGTTCTCGAGAACAATGTGATCATTGTATACATATTCAGATTTTGAATAAGTTATGATTTTTTACATATTGGATATAATTGAAACTCCTGATGAGTTTTTAAAGCAAATGGGTGCTTAAAATGTTAATTGAAACATCTTAACGATGTAATACTTGTGCACCAAGAAACGTACATAGAAACTTGTACCCAGTGATTGTGATATCTCAATAAATAGTGTACATGCATGGTACAATTGGATTTTGAAGATAAACGTAAGTGTTCATGACATTTTTGCATATGATATAGATATCTATGTGTTATATGGGTAAGTTTATGTAGCAAAACTCATGAAGAGTGAATGCACATGTATATTTGGATAAGATGGGCAGATTTCCCTCATGGATTGATAATGCCAGAAACATTGATATAACCTCAAGAACGTACTATATGAAGTTGACAAAATACGTATGGGCTAAAATAGTTAGGTCGAGTGTTGTAAAACTCGAGATATTCGCATAAAGAGGGATATAAGTTTGATTAAATTAGCCATGTTCTATGAACATTCTACTTTTAAAAGTTCACTATAATCGTAATTTACATTAATAATGTCTAGGCATCATTGAGAGAAATTGTCGAGTTTTTAGATGGAGAATTTTTGAATGACCTTGGCATGGTCTAATTATTATTCGAACTGAAGTTCGAGTATATATGTAATTATATTTTACTAATCCCTCAAGTACATCTAAAAGATGATGTTTGGATATTTTAGTATGGACATACTTGAACCTTAAAGTATGTTAAAGGTTGTTAAGTCATTTGTTATAAGAAATGCTTATTATCATCTCCTACCAAAGTAGAGATTCTCATTCTAGAAATACCACCGTTAAATGCATAAGTGCATTAATATGTTTTGCTAGCTATGTATTGTTATAATATCTTTCACTTGAGCTTATTGTCATGATAAAGCCTTTGTCAAGCGAAGAGACATTGGAATGAGTTCAAAGAAATATTTCAGGTATAAACGATATTTGATTATATTTTACTAACCCATCAAAACAAGTTTGATTAGTCTTGTAAATGCATGAATGTAACGAAACATAGTCATGGACATATGATAATTTTTGGAAGGGGGCACCTAAAGTCTCGTTAGAAGATTATACAACATTGCTCAACATAAATGATTGCACATTAAGGGATCAAGCGACAAACCATTTGCTACAAAAGCTTTATTCGACTTTCAAGGAAGATGGACACACGTCACTTAAAGGATACATGTTAAAATGAGGGGGATACTTATTCAAATTGCACTCTTTTTCCCTTGGCTAAGTTTCGTCCTATTGGGTTTTCTTAGTAAGGTTTTTAATGAAGCAACATACCTGATCTAAAAGTATCAGGGGGAAAATGCGCGCTGCACTCTTTTTCCCTTAGCTGAGATTTTGTCCCACGGGGCTTTGCTAGCAAGGTTTTTAACGAGGCAACATCACCAAGCGTATTAAAGAATGGTTGGTCAAGTGGATAGTCAAGGGGGAGTGTTATGAATTAATATATATTTATTGTGTGACTATCCACTTGTGTTTATCATTATATTATGACTCTCCATGTACTTAACTTCCATCTCTTCATGTACTTAACTCCCATCTTGTAAGCCTATAAATAGAGGCATATGTGTCCATATTTTACATCAATAAGAAATCCATTTTTCATTCTCTCATTCTCTCATTCTTCTCTATACATTGCTAGTAGGTCGTTGTTTCACAACAGTGGACTTGTTTTTTGGGACGAAATTCTAACTAACCAAGAAAAACTAAATCACAATGTTTAATTTTACTTTTTTCATAGTTAAAATATTATTTTTGTTTATTTTATGTTTATACAATATTCTAAGGCTAAGTGGGTAACCACTCCCCCACGTTAAGGAATAGCCATCGAGAGACAATGCTAATTTATTATAGTATTTTGACTACAATAACAAGGAAATCAGACAGAAAACCAGCGTAATTACGACGCTAAAATCCATGTAACACGGGGAAAGATATTGTCAGGGGATAAATTATAAGGCCAAAAATTTTCTAAAAGAATGAGAAAGAAACTAAGCCATACTCAATAATTAACGGTTTTGGAAGGTTATTCAAGCCATTGTTGTTGCTGTTTAGAGCATTTGGCATGCTAGGAAAAGGTGTATCTTCTCCAATGAGCCGGTTAGGACTGAGACTATTTCGGGTGAAGTTTAGTCGTTTTGTTTCCTTTGGATAAATAGTCGTTGAAAGTCCATTCGGCTTGATTGGTCTAGATTGAAACGCTTTGATGTATGATTCTCTTGTTCCTTGTTGGGGTTTGTAGTTTCGTTTTGGTAGTTTCTTGTTCCCAGTTTTTAATGAAAGTTGTCGTTTAAAAAAATCAATGGTCTTGATAAATGATGTAGCTAACTGTATATAGATGCTAGGCTATATGGTGTGGAGAGGACGAAGTGACGTGGCTTGGTTTTCATGGCCGCAAACATCAACCCGTCCCTTGTGTGGCTGCCTAAATACTGGTGAACCACTCTTTCAAATAATGATTATTATTTTATTAAAATTTTTAATCGTTGAACTGTCAATTTTTTTTATTTTTATATTCAATTTACTTCACTATATATATATACACACATCAATAAGTTAAAACATGTTCAACATCACACTCAATTCTAAATTACTCTTAACCCATTTTATAAATTTCTTTCGATCCTTTTCAAAAAATGGACTCGAGCAAGTACATTGTGGTATCATTTTTTCGATTCTAAAACCACCTCTGGTGCTCAAACCTGAAGACGAGGTGGTGGTTGAACACGACAACCCTTCAACGGTCGAACCGGACAACGCTCCGATTCGAGAAGACAGTGAAGGCTATGGTCCATATGAAGATGAGATACCGGATCATGACTTATCCAATATAGACAGTAGCAAATGATATTCAAATGAGGCCTAGTTAGACGGTTGGTGGTATTAGAACAAATGAGACCATCCACATTTTGATTCATACGACGACGAGTATGACACGGATTTAGATATTTCAAACGACAAGAGTCTTGGAGGTAGTACGACGTGTAGTTTTTCATTTTCTATGAGACCCCCCGTAGTGGGGCTTTTTTTTTAAATTGAAAAATAACACCAAAAAACACCCACATCCCATTACACAGGGGCGTTTGTGGCCGTTTTTTTCGAAAAAAATTGTCCCCGCGTTGTTTTAAACACGCCTCCAGAAGTTTGAATGACCAATCAACAACTAGCAACGGCTAGCTATTCAAACGGCTAGTTTTTTTTAAACCTTTTACCTATATATATATATGTATAAACTCTTTCAAAAACTTCTCAAACACTCTCAAAAACTCTCTCAAAAACACTTCCATTTTATAAAATTTAATGGATTCCCCTAGTTCTTCATCCATGGTGAATTTTTACTTCAAAGAGTTTTTTGCGGATGGCGATGATTCCACCGATGAGGAGGTCGAGCAAGAGGCGGTTACGAGTGTTTGTTAACTAGCGGTGAGATATGTGAAGCATTGTCGTCGCCCCGAACCAGAAAAAAATAAAAGAGGTTGGTTATATTGAACAAGACCGACGTGCGGCACACGATTGTTTGATGAAAGATTATTTTGATGAGGCGCCGATTATTTTGATGAGGCGCCGACATTTTCGAACCAAATGAGTAAGCGGTTGTTTCTACGCATCGTCGACGACTTGGAAGCCAACTACGATTATTTTAAACAAAAAGCAGATGCGAGAGGGGCACTTGGATTTACCGGTATCCAAAAGTGTACGTCGGCGTTACGAATCATTGCTTATGGAAACACAACCGACATCAACGACGAGTATCTAAAAATGGGCGAGAAAACAACGCGCGACACCTTGGAGCGTTTTTGTCGCGGTACAATTCCTATACTTTACTATAATGTTTACAATTTTTTTTTTTGAAGCTTATGTTTGTGTATGTTTTTTTATAAAGGTATTATTGATGTGTATGGTGCGCGTTATCTTAGAACGCCCACATGGGACGACCTTCAAAAGATCTACGAGGTACATTCGGCGGAGCATGGTTTGCCAGGTATGATCGGGAGCATAGATTGCATGCATTGGTGTTGGGATAAATGCCTGACCGCATGGTGAGGCCAACACACACGGGGTGACCAAAAAGGACCCACTGTTATTCTTCAGGCGGTTGCTTCACAGGACCTTTGGGTTTGGTCGGCTTACTTTGGCGTGGTTGGGTCATGCAATGATATAAATGTTTTTGAACAATCTCCGTTGTTAGAGGAGTGGATTTCTGGCAAAGCTACAAAATCGTCGTTTTATGCAAATGGAAAGTACTACCCTCATGGATATTATTTGTGCAACGGAATTTATCCTAGGTATTCGATTTTCGTGAAGACATTTAGTGATCCTATTGATGAAAAAAGAGCATACTTTAAAAATGTTCAAGAGTCTTCACGAAAAGACATTGAGAGATGCTTTGGGGTTCTTAAACAACGCTGGCAATATTTGAAAAATCCTTGTCGTGCATGGAGCAAGCAAAAAATGAGAGATGCTATGTACGCTTGTATAATCATGCACAACATGATTTTGGAAGACGAAGAAAAGGCGATATGCCAGAATTATGTGCCAGAAGCCGTTCAAGAGGACCATCCATAGGCGTCAATGGAAGAAAGAGTGAATAATGCGCGAGAGTTGCGTTACGAACCGTACCATTCCGAGTTAATGGTTGATTTGGTATAACACGCATGGTCGGTTCGGTATGTACCACCTGAGGGTGAGAAAGAAACAGAGGACGAGGAAGACGAAGTTGGCGAGGGTGAAGAAAACGAAGACGAAAACTAGTGTATTTTTTTTTTTAATTTAGTCGGATTTTTTTTTTCTAGTATTGTATTTTTTTTAAATTTAATGAAGTATTTTAAGTTTTTAATTAAAAAATAATAATTGGAAGGGGCGTTATTGGGCATTATTCCCACTACGACACTTTTGCAATAACCTCCAATAATGCCCCATGCTGGCTGGACTGCCACGTGTCTCAAAACGCCCCATGGTGGGGGCATTATTAAGCTAAACCACTACACATGGTCTGATGGTTTTCACATGTTTTTAATTGTAGTTGATGTATGTTTTTTATAAGAGTAAATTACAAAACTCGTCCTTTATGTATGTTATTGCAAATTATGTCCTTTGTCTTCAATAATTACATTAATTATACCTAATGTTCACAAATCCTAACATGGTATTTCCTTGACCCCAAACAAAGTTAATTTTCTCAGTTAATTTTAGTCACGTGGGCCAACGCGGGGACATTAATGTCATTTCTCCTACCCATCTATTTCCCCCAATTTATAACCCCCAAATAACCCCCATTTATTATTTTATTAAAAGTTTTAATCGTTGAACTGTCAATTTTTTTTTATTTTTTTAATCAATTTACTTCACTATATATAGGGCTGTAAACAAACCAAATGTTCAGCGAACAGTTCGTGAACCGTTCGGCGGGAAGTTCGTTTGTGTTCGTTCGTTTATTAAACAAACGAACACGAACAAAAAATTTCGTTCGTTTAGTTAAATGAACAAACATGAACAGAGGTCGCGTTTGTTCGTTTATGTTCGTGAACGTTTGGTAACGTGTTCGCTTGTGTTCGATAGTTCATTAGTGTTTTTAGTTTTTATATTTATTTAAATATATCAAAATTCTGACAAATTAAATATCTAATGAGTGTCAGTGTATTATAAATTTTGTTCATGAACGATTGTTTGTGTTCATTTGTGTTCATGACATTAGTTTGTGCTTATTTGTATTCGTCAACGTTCGTTGCCTAAAATTAACAAACAAACACAAACGAACACGAACAAGTTCATTTCCTTAACAAACGAACACAAACATAAAATCCCGTTCGATAAGTGTTCGTGAACGGTTCGCAAACACTTATATTTTTTAACAAACGAACATGAACAAGGTCTTGTTCGTGTTCGCTCGGTTCGTTTACAGCCCTAACTATATATACACACACATTAATAAGTTAAAAACATGTTCAACATCACACTCAATTCTAAATTACTCTCAACCCATTTTATAATTTCTTTCGATCCTTTTCAAAGAATGGACTCGAGCAAGTAGCATTGTGATTTAATTTTTTCGATTCTAAAACCACCTTTGGTGCTCAAACCTGAAGACGAGGTGGTGGTCGAACACGACAACCCTTAAGCGGTCGAACCGGACAACGCTCCGATTCTAGAAGACAGCGAAGGTTATGGCCCATATGAAGATGGGATACCGGATCATGACTTATCCAATATAGACGGTAGCAAATGATATTCTAATGCGGCCTAGTTAGACGGTTGGTGGTATTAGAACAAATGAGACCATCCGCATTTTGATCCATACGACGACGAGTATGACACAGATTCAGATATTTCAAACGACAAGTTTCTTGTAGTTAGTAGACGTGTAGTTTTTATTTTCTATGATGGTTTTCGCATGTTTTTAATTGGAGTTGATGTATGTTTTTTATAATGTACGTTTTAGTATTATTTCGTGTATGTATTAAATTTTGATGTTTACTTTCGATTTGTTATTTTCTATTTTTGTGAGAGTAAATTTCAAAGTTTGTCCTTTATGTATGTCTAATATATCAAAGTATGTCCTTTGTCTTTAATAACCTCAGAAAACATCCTTAATGTTTGCAAATCCTTACATGTTACGTCCTTTAGTCCTAATCCAGTTACTTTTCATGGTTAAATTTGACTAAGTCAGCCCCACATAAGGGTATTTTGGTCATTTTATCATAAATATTAAAAGAAATATTAAAAAAATTATATATATATATATACATACAGACATCATTATTAACCCCTCCTCCTTCTCTCTCTCACCTACCCCCACCACCACAACTCACCTGCCACCACCATCACCATCACCACCACCACCGATCTGCCACCACCACCACCACCGATCTGCCACCACCACCACTCTCTTACTCTACCTGCTCTCTCTCAATCTCTCTCTACAATCTCCTCTTTACAGCTGCGCCTGACGAGAAGCATCTTCACGAAGACTAATTTCATTATCACTCATCTCATCCACCACCGTTTATCATCAAGCACTGAAACCACGAGACCTGAAATTAAAACCCGATTCAAGACAAGGACAACATCAGCGGCTGCAACCTACTATACCTTCATTACATCATCATCAACATCGTCAAACACTATCCCCATCTTCATCAAATTTTCGGAAGGAAAAACAAAAATGGAAGAAATTAGAGAGAGGTTTTTACCGGTGATTCTTGCCGGTCAGAACACCCGTGCCACCGCCGCCGCTCGTCTCCACTGCCGCCGCCATGAGCGGCGGCGCTGCTCCGCCTCATCTCTCTCTCTCCATCTTTTTCTCTCTGTCACCTCTTTCTCGTCTCCATCTCTTCGGTCTCTCTCTCTCTTGCTGTGTTAGAGCCACCGCACACCACCACCAGACGGTGGTGGTGGTCTTCCGTTTTGTCGATCGAGGGGGGGGGGGGTTTACAACAAGCAGGCAGGTTGTGGGTGGTGTGACCGGTGAACGGTCGCTCCGGCAGCCGACTCCCCTTGTGTCGCCAGATTTCTTTCAAGGGAGAGGGAGGTCGAGTGGGGTGAAGGAGAAGCACCTCCTTTGTGTCCAGTAGAAATCGAGAGAGAGAGGGACAATCTTAATTCAACAAAAACAGTACCTATCAGATCTGAATATGTGCCCAATCTAAATTGTATAATAATATAGTTTTGTATTTTAAGTTTATAATATTAAAGGGTACTTTAGTAATTTCACAAGCATTGGGTTCATTTGGCCATATTTAACACAGAAAAATAACTAAGTTAGGCATAAAGGACATAACGTGAAGAGATTTGCAAACATTGAGTATGTTTTCTGAGGTTATTAAAGACAAAGGACATACTTTGATATATTAGACATACATAAAGGACGAACTTTGTAATTTACTCATTTTTGTTATAAAAACATAAGTATTAAAAAACAAAAATGACCTAGTAGTGGAAAGTGGAACCACATCTCCCACAATGGTAGAAAATGGAAAGAAAGTAGAATCTATTAAGACTTTGAGGTGATGACTTGGAATGTTAAGGGGGTGTTTGGGATTCCTTATTGACTTCTCCTTCTCAAAAGTCCTTATCAAAAGCAATAAGTAAGAATTCCTTACTTATTCATTTCTCCCTCTTGAAGGCAAAAGAAGACATAAAAGTCTTTTTCAAAAGTGTTTAGGATTCCTTTTAAGCTGATAATTCCTTCTCAAAATAGTGTTTGTGATTCCTTTTAACTTTTAATAAGTTAATAAGTCAAAAATTGCTCCAAAAGTCCTTTTGAGAAGGAATCCCAAACACCCACTACCACACCTGACATTCTTAGAGCATTACAAATAAAAGAGTTGTCTATTTGCCTTCTATTTTGATGTAAAAAATATAAGCGTTCTTTGATGTTTTTAAGAAAAAATTATGATGTGGAAGATCAAGGAGTGTCATTTTTTTTTTCACTCACTAACATTGTGAGGAACTATTCATTTGGATCTATAGTGGCTGAAACAGTTGGGATTTTATGTTGTTATTTATCGATTTAGATTAATGATTAAGATAAGAAGTAATCAAAATCAATTATGATGTCGTTTGTTGTTGTTTCAGCCTTAACTGATTATAATGCTACTTTTTTCATGAAATAACTTCTAATTTGAACCGAAACTATTCCCAACTTGTTTAATAGTTTTTCATGAAATAACTTCTAATTTGAATGAAACTATTCCCAACTTGTATTGTAGAAAACAAATAATGTGCTCGTCAACTTGAGAGTGGCGGATCTAGAAAATCTTTATAGGGGTAACGTTTTTAATAAAAAAAGGTAACGAAATTGAAAGAACGTCATTTTTTTCCAAAACTTACACTACCGTTAGAGCGTTAAAGGGAAGCGGGGACTACCCAGTACCCCTTATCATAAGGTAGGTCCGCCCTTGCAACTTGATCTTATAGAATATGGGCTTTTGATAAAAGAAAGTTCATAGCTAAATCTTCCAAGGTTTTATAATTCCAAGGACCAACATGTAATATTTTCGAACCTGTCTTTTTCTCATTTCCCCCAATTATGCTAGGCACGACAAACGTCTCCTTGTTATAGCTTATTCATGTATATCTGTTATTTCTTATTTTCAACGTCGTATTTAAAAAATGTGTTCTATTTTTCAATTCAATCTGACCTTAGTTTCTTTTCTAACCAATGAATAGTCTGCTTTAAAATTTGAAATTGTTACCATGCACCCACCCTTAGACTAGTATATACCTTCAAAATGAATCGCACAAGGATAAATTACAAAGCTATAGTTAAATAACCATTTGTAATAAAGTAAATAAAGTACATTACCCTACATAGTACATTTTATAGATAGGAAAACTGATCCATTATTAACTTTGGTTCAAAAAGTTCATTAGAGCTCTCTCCAGTGTGTGGTTATTCAGTTCACAAATGTCGACATGAAGGACACAGGCCAAAGACTTCACCGATTTCCAAGGCAAAAGTCTTTGGCTACGATCAATCCTTAAATAAGTGTATGAAAATGTTCGTATGGGATTTTTGCTACATCGAATTTTGACCCAAAAAAAAACTAAATAGAAGTCACCCTAGTTTTAAAATATTACAATCTAGAATATATTGTTCAAATCAAGACTCTTTAACTTACCACAAATAGATTTACTTAATCTTCAAAATCAAAATATTAAACCATTAGTTCCTTGTTTTTATTTCCCCCCAATCCCACTAGCCACATGAAAAAAGAAACAAGAATCCTATGTGCAAATATTCACACATGACACACCCTTTTAAAAACAAACCCAAAACTTAAAAAAAAACAAAAAGAATCACTCATCAAAACAATATCTTTTCAACCCACACTAAACAAAAACATCGTTCACTTGTGGACTAGTGGTAGGAGACTTTGTTTTTTAATAGAGACTTAAGTTCAATTCTCACTTATGTCATATTAGGGTGGATATTGGACAATGATGGTGACAAACCCACGGAGAGGGGTTCGATCCTGAGCCGCACCTCGGTTTTCATCCGGCTGTTACTTCAGCGAGGCATCTCGTGAGGAGGCAATACGGTTTCCGGGGAAACACCGTAACCAAATCTGACCAACCCAGCACAGATCCGGTTAAGACAACGCAGTCTGAGCAAATCTTAACTAAAACCGTGGTTTATACGGTATAAGATTGGACCATTCAAAAAGAAAATCACCGTTCAAATAAGAAACTAAACAAGCAAACACCGTCTCTCTTCACATCCAATCCATCAAATTATACATACATTTCACTAAAAAACAACTCCTATATTAATATATTTCCACTAAAAACAAATATTTTTTCTCTCTCCTTTCAATTAAATAATATTATCATTACATTTTTCTCTCACTTCCACTCACAACCACTTTCAAAATATATTAAAAAATTATAACGGGTGAACAGTGTCCCCCCAAATATACAGATGAACAGTAACATTTTATCTCTCCTCTACTCACAACCACTTTTTATACCCTTTATAATATAAAAACCCCTCCTCACATAATTTGATGGTTAGGATGTGAATGCTCTTATATGTTCTCTCTAATCTCCACCCCACCATAACTCCAAACAACAATGGCACACAAAGATGCCAACCACCACCATTACCACCTCCTCCTCCTCCTCACCACCGTCCTCCTCTCCACCACCACCACCGCCGATGACTCCACCGTAATGTCCACCTTCCAAACCACCCTCTCTCCACCCCCACCTTCCTGGAAAACCTCCACAGATTTCTGCACATGGGATGGAATCAGATGTGATAACTCCAAACGTGTCACCTCCATCAACCTCCTCTCCAAATCCCTCACCGGATCTTTACCACCAACCCTCAACCAACTCACCCAACTCAAAACTTTATCCCTACAAAAAAACTCACTCTCCGGCGACCTACCCACCTTATCAAATCTCACTCTTCTCACAGAAGTCTTTCTAGACTCCAACAACTTCACCTCAATCGCTCCAGGTTTCTTTCTTGGTCTCTCAAATCTTCAAACTTTTAGCATCTCTGATAACCCAAATCTTAACCCATGGGAGATCCCAACCGATCTCACTCAAATCACTAATTTAAACTCGTTTCAAGCGAGTAACGCCAACATTAAAGGCTCCATCCCGGACATCTTTTCCAGTTTTCCCAGCTTGCAGTCTTTAAGGTTGTCGTATAATAATCTTACTGGGAGTTTGCCCAGTAGTTTTGGTGGGTCGGATATTCAGAATCTTTGGTTGAATAATCAAGTTTTTGGGCTTTCGGGTGATGTTAGTGTGTTGGCTTCCATGACACAGTTGTCTCAAGTTTGGTTACAAGCTAATGCTTTCACCGGTGTTATACCGGATCTGTCGAATTGTACTAATTTATTCGATTTGCAACTTAGGGATAACCAGTTTACTGGGCTGGTTCCGCAGGGGATTGTGTCTTTAAATAGTTTGAAAAATGTTACTTTGCGAAACAATAAGTTACAAGGTCCAATGCCTTTGTTTAAAGATGGGGTTGAGGTTGATATTAGTTCTAATAGTTTTTGTTTACCGACTCCGGGACCTTGCGATCCGCAGGTGACTGCGCTTCTTGAGGTTGCTGGAGCCGTCGGGTATCCGATGTCATTGGCGGAATCTTGGACGGGTAATGATGCTTGTAATGGTGATTGGAGTTTTGTAAGTTGTGATTCTTCTGGGAAGAATGTGACCAGTTTGAACTTTGGAAAAAAGAAAATTTCAGGTACTATTTCGCCTGCGTTGGCGAAATTGACTTCATTAAGGAGTTTGTCATTGAATGATAATAATCTCACTGGTTCAATCCCTAAAGATTTGACATCTATGCCGAATTTACAATTGTTTGATGTGTCAAATAATAATCTTTCTGGTCCTATTCCAGAATTTCCAAAATCTGTAAGGTTTTCACATGATGGTAATCCCCTTTTAGGTCAAACTATTCCTGGTGGAACAAATGGGCCGCCTGGGTCTGGACCCGGATCGGGTGCACCGGGTGGGAGCCCATCTGGTTCACCAAAAGGGTCATCGGTTTCAGCCGGAATGATTGTGGGGATTGTTGTTGGTGTTATTGTTTTTATCGGGATTGTGTTGTTTGTGTTCTACAAATGTTGTGGTAAAAAGAAACACCAAAGGTTTGGTCGTGTTGAGAATCCGGAGGTTGGTAAGGAGTTGATGAAGCCGAGCGTTGTGGGCAGTAGTTCGAATGGGAATGGCGGCGGGTTTAGTGAGTTGCAGAGTCAGAGTAGCGGTGATCATAGTGAAATGCATGTTTTTGAAGGTGGAAATGTTATAATTTCGATTCAGGTTCTTAGACAGGTGACTAACAACTTTAGTGATGATAATATTTTGGGAAGAGGTGGATTCGGGGTTGTTTACAAAGGCGAGTTACACGATGGAACGAAGATCGCGGTTAAAAAGATGGAGTCAGGTGTTATGGGGACCAAAGGGTTGAATGAGTTTCAAGCCGAGATTGCGGTTCTCACCAAAGTTAGACATAGACACTTGGTGGCTCTTTTGGGTTATTGTATTGACCGCAATGAGCGGCTTTTGGTCTATGAGTACATGCCACAAGGAACATTGAGTCAACACTTATTTGAATGGAGGGAGCATAAGACCCCTCCACTTAGTTGGAAGCAAAGGGTTTCGATAGCGTTGGATGTGGCACGCGGGGTTGAGTATTTGCATAGTTTGGCACAATCGAGTTTTATTCACCGGGACTTAAAACCGTCTAATATCCTTCTTGGTGATGACATGAGAGCCAAAGTTGCTGACTTTGGATTGGTTAAAAATGCTCCTGATGGGAAATACTCGGTTGAGACGCGACTCGCTGGAACGTTCGGTTATCTTGCACCCGAGTATGCTGGTAAGTTTTTTCTTGTTTCAAGACTAGTAATCTTTTTGTTTTACTCATTTAGTTTCGAGTTTTGCGATTATTGTTTTGAAGAGAAGGTAAAGAAACCGAAATCGGATATATCATCATCATCATCATACTCAGTATATCCCACCAATAGCAAAGCTAAGGTAGGGTCTGAGGAGGGTGAGATGTAGACAGCCTTACCTCTACCCCGTAGGAATAGAGAGGCTGCTTCCAATGAGACCCCCGGCTCGATTGTAGTTTTGCATCAAGCCTTGGACATAAGGCACATAACACTCAACAATTGAGACAAATGCCGATTAGTGCATGTACCCCCTTGTCTTTTGGCTATCAACGCCACCACATGATGCATGATTAACCATCCCATCTTTTAACGTTATTTTCACGAAATTAGTAAAATAACGTTAAAATTAGTGCACTTTCACTTTTGCCCCCCGAGCGCCCACACATATATACATTATATGAGCATACCGCAAGCGGGGCGTTGAAGAGAAAGTAAAGAAATTGAAATTGGATAGAACTTTTGCTTAATAAACAACTAAAAACACAAACTTTTTTAAGATTTGGTTTCAAGATTGTGATCTTTGGGGTTAAGGAAACTAAAACCAAAAGTCAAATCTGGTCATTTTGGTATCTTTTTTTTATCAGACAACTAGAAATACAGTACTTTACACGTCTGGTTTAAGTCTTTTGATCTCTGGCATTCAAAAGAACTGAAAAAGGCCAAAATGTAATTAGTTTGGCAATTTTCTTGATTAAAGGTTTAAGATTTGTGATCTTTGGCGTTGAAACGACTGTAAAAAGCTGAAATCTGATGTTTTGGGATCTTTCTTGTTCAAACTACACAAGGCTGCTAAATGGGCCATGTTCACGGGTTGGCGAGTCGAACCCGAACACAAACACAATACGTGTATTTGCAGTTTGACATAAACATGACCCATATAACCCGAAAAGGCGAAAATTTGATCATTTTGTAAATTTTCTTGACTAACCTGCTAAATATACAAGTTTTTTTCATACATCTGGTTTCAAGATTTATAGTTTTTCGCGCATAAGTTCCCGTAAAAATTTGATAGCTTTTAGGAATCCTGGCGATCAAATATCTAAAACGACAAGCTTTTTTCACGTTTGATTTCTAGATTAGTGATCTTTATTGTCAAAGAGCCTGTAAAAACCTTATAATCTGAAAACTTATATGGTTTTTCTTGATCAAAACAGCTACAGGGAGAGTGACAACAAAGGTGGACGTTTTTGCTTTCGGGGTTGTATTGATGGAGTTGATAACGGGCCGAAAAGCCTTAGACGAGACCCTACCCGACGAAAGGTGTCATTTAGTGACATGGTTTCGAAGAGTCCTAATCTCAAAGGAAAACATATTAAAGGCTATTGACCAAACTCTCGAAACCGAAAACGAAGAAACACTAGACAGCATCTCAAAGGTGGCTGAGCTTGCAGGCCACTGCACGGCCCGCGAGCCGTTTCAGAGACCTGACATGGGTCACGCGGTTAACGTGCTGGGCCCTCTTGTGGAACAATGGAAACCTTCTCGGCCCGAAGAAGAAGACGGGTATGGCATTGACCTCCATATGAGCCTTCCTCAAGCCCTTCAAAGATGGCAAGCCGACGAGGGTACTTCTAGAACGTTCGATATGTCATTTACGCAGTCAAGTATTCCCTCTAAACCTTCGGGATTCGCTGACTCATTCGACTCGATGGATTGCCGATAAACACACTCAATTTTCTTGATATTTATTCATTTTTTCTACTAAAAAGGTTAAATTAAACTGAAGTATGTTGTTCTTGTTTGTATGTTGATCATTTCTGGTGTTGGAAACATGACCATTTTGTGATCTTTAGGTTGCTTGAATGCTCTGCATTAGATAGTTGTACTATATGCATTAAAGGTTATACCTTCCGCAATTGTAAGTTTGTAACATGTACATTGTGCTTTGAGAGTTGTAAGTTACTCTGGGTATAACCAAATACAAGGATTTATGTTGCTATGACTTGTAAATTGTGCATTGAATGTTGTACATTTCAAGTTTTCAACCAGTGTTATCAGACCCTGACAGGACCGGCCGGAAATGAATTGAACTGGTAAGAAGACCGGTTCGACGTCCGGTCCTTACCTGGAAACCGGCCGGTCGGACCGGTTTTTGGAAGGGTTGGATCGGTTTTTTATATATTTTTTCAGATTTCACCATGTTAATTTTTATAATATTTACGATCCCTTCCGGTTGTTACGTCCGGTCCGATCGGTCGGACCATTGAACCGGTTAAAAGACTGGTTCAACATCCTGTCCAGTTCCGAAAACATTATTTTCAAGAGAGTTGGTATTTTGCTATAATAATAATGGTCCATAGGCAAGTGGGGTTGGGATGATATTCCAGGCTGTGAAAGTGGGGGATCTTGTTACAGCCAGCTAGTTTTGTAAATGAAACCTGCCTACGCGTTTTCTTATATTGACCCCTTCATGTTTTGTAAAATATAATAAAAATATTAGGTATAAAATCATTGAAAAGCAATAACTAAATGGTTATTTCAGTATTGATTTAATAAACTTACTAGTTTTTTGGATTTTTTTAAAATGAATGTACCAAATGGAACACTTGGAGCTTCTACAAAGAATTCCAAAATCGACAGATTATAGTTTATTTAGCGTGTTGCAAAAGCATCTTTAGATTATCGCGATTAACATCTTATCTTGTTGTGATCTACGATTCATTTGTATCGACTCGTTGAGACGGCTAAGCGATCCGTCTTAATTAAATTTAACTAAAAATCATAATCTTATATAGGGTTAAATATCATATTTTAAATAAGTAGATTTAATATTAACCTTTTTATCAAATAAATACAAATTTAAGCGTTACATATAACTAGGGGTGCAAACGAGCCGAGTTGAGCCCGAGCTTGACCAGGCTCGAGCTCGATTAACTTATGAGAGCTCGGCTCGATTCCAGCTTTGTTTTCAAAGCTCAAGCTCGGCTCGTTGGTATTTTCTCAAGCTCGGGCTCGGCTCAACTCGTTTATTATCTAGTAATTTATTTAATTTACAAATGTGAACAAACGTCATGAACAATTTTAGCAATTTACTCTATATTAAATAAAAATAATATAAATAATAGACTTTTTAGACTCGCGAGCTCGATAAGTTAAGCTTAGGCTCAGGCTCGTTTACTAAATAAGCTTATTTTTATGTTCGATGTCGGCTTGTAAACATGTTTAAATAAGCTCGGCTCGACTCGGCTCGTTTACACTAAGGCTCGATGAGCCTAACGAGATTCACATGCGAGGCTTGAGCTCGGGCTCGATAAACAAACGAGCTTTATTTTAGGCTTAAGCTCGGCTTGGGCTCGATAAGGCTCGGCTCGTTTCGAGCTTTTTCTCGAGTAGCTCACGAGCCGCTCAGCTCGTTTGCACCCCTAAAAATGACTAAAATGGCCAAAGACCAAGATGACTTGTGAAAATGGCCAACTCATGCGCCTTTGGAACAGGGCATCAGCCCTCTGATGCGTCGTTCAATTTGCGTCTGACACGTGTGAGATATGTGAGGAAGAGTCCGCTGCCAGCGCATCCCACTAAAAAGTTGGTTGATTGCGTCTGGCTTCGCGAGGCGCTGATGCGGCTCATTGATGGCTCCTTGGCTGGCTCGTTTTCTTTATTGAAAGACGCATCCTAATGCGTTTTTCGATAATATTTCCTTTTTTTGTAACATTTACAAATTATTTGTAAGTAATAAATTTGCGCCCTATAAATACCACCGAAAATCAGATGTTTTATGCAACCAATTGTATACAATGCTTATCTCTAGTGCTTTCGATAGTCTCCTAATAGAAATGAAGGTGTTTACATGGTTTGAAAATGACGTTTTCTTGAGCTTTAGAAGTGCTAGTGCTTATGGGTTACGGTACCTAGCAGATAACACGGATGTGATCGGATTTTTTGTTTAAGGGGCTCGGATCAAAGTAAAATTTTCAAGAACTCACTTACAAAGGGAACTTGGAGATCACAACGTGTTAATCATCGCTTAATAATATTTTGTTTAATGAATTTGTTATTGTTACTATAAACCAATATGTTGTATTTGTAATTTGTGTTAGTTATTGTATTTATATAATTTAAAAAAGTTGTTCCACATACATTTTGTGTTAGGTAATTTACATAACAATATTATCTAACAAAATTTGACAATTCCGTCTATGACTCCATCTATATAAAACTAGCAGACCACTACACAACTACTTATAAGATATGGGAGGTGGTGAAGTCGGACAATCAAACGCTAGACGACTATCTGAATCAGTTTATATGTGTGTCAGTGTGCCTGGATTAGCCTTCTCCAAGTTAAAGCAGTAGATAGGAAGTTCGGCAAAAGAATTTGCTGAACTTCCATGCAAAAGTTCTAATGCGTTACATTTACCTCGCCACACTTGCATGTATGATAAATTAACTTGTTCTTTAATTCTAAAATCCTTTACTATTTCGGTGCAACGATATATGTGCCCACAGTCTTGTAATTGTTTTTTAATAGGTTACCACCACCTTTGGGTTTGCCTGACGCATGTGTGGATGTGTCTGCGTCTTAGAACATGTATGTTTATTGTTAAAATATTTAACATAGAAAACATCACAAGATTGCCGACCACATGCCCTGAAATTCCACTCACAATTTTCGGCAACACAAGATGCTTCATAACGAGTGGTTGATGATTTGTCAACTTTATACGAAAAACATTCAGGCAGACACATTTTTCCTAATTCGATTTTCATTTCCAGCTTGTTACAGAAAGTATAACCTTCGTAAAACTGACATTTATTTTCAAATGGACAAATATCATTATCATTTAATTCTGGTTTATCTGTTGCGTTAAATTCATCGTTGGGAAAACCCAATCATTTAAATCGGGACATTTGAAATCATAGGAAGGAGCACAAGAAGATGAACCAACACCAACTTCTTGTCTTCTTGCACCACTTATAATTTAAATAGTTCATAAGGATTTTTTTCCGCTAACTTGAAAAAAAAAGAAAGATCAGGATCGTCAATTATATCTATAGGATCGGTAAAAGTTGACATTTTGTAGGATAATCGTGTGATGTTTTGAAAACCACACAACTCAATAACATTTTAAAAAAAATATGATATGAAATTGTTGTAGTAGTTTCAAAGCCACGTCTAAAAGAATCTGCTTGTGCTACATATTCAAGCCTCCCGTCAACGACTTCCCACTTGCCACTGGTGTAAACCACAAATCTAACAGCCATAATACTTGAAACTAAAACTTGGAGATAAAATTCACTTGAAAGTAAAACTTGGAGATAAATTTTTAAAATTTTTATGGATGATGGGTCCCCATAACTAAAAAACGTGTAAATAAATCCAAGGGTTTTAGGTTAAGGCGTCGGCAGACTCATCACAAGGGTCTGGTTGTACGGAACCTTCTTTTTCTAACCAAAAGGGTTGGTCAAACTTACACATTGTACGGAACCTTTCCTTTTCAGAACTGGATGTGTCAGCGACGCATGGGAAGCGTCGCAATAGGGCTTCGAAGACTGACACAAGGGTTGCGTCAGCGACGCATGGCAAGCGTCGCAAAAGGGCTTCGAAGACTGGCACATGGGTTGCGTCAGCGATGCATTGAAGGCGTCGGGAAGACGCATCGGAAATTGGTTGGCTTTTGCATCTAAGACGCTTCACAAGTGTCCGGAAGATGCCTCGAAAAGGTCTGAGCCAGGCGCTTGAGATGAAGCTTGCCACAAGCTGATGTGAAGGCGTCCGGAAGACACCTCTGAAGCGTCCTTCTTCAGAATAACAATGATTGCTCCACGTGTCAATCAAAAAATGAAAGACGCAATAATTGCCTCTACATACGCAAAAACTACCTCGGGATTTGTGATGCCCCGTTCCAAGGGCGCATGAGCTAGCCATTTTTGCAAGTCATCTTGATCTTTGACCATTTTAGTAATTTTTCCTTTGTTAATTGAATGCAGGTCCAAGTGCTATGTGTTGTTTTCTAACTTGGAACCACTAGATTTATTGTTTCATGAAAATGTTTTATTATATACCCACCTCTTTTAAATTATTATATCTATTAAAGAATGATATAAAATACTAAAAAAATACATGGATAAAGTTTTATCACATAAATACGATATACCTAATCTTCAAAAATAAAATATTCAGACCATGTGCGTTTTTATATTTTATTTTCCCCATCCCCAAATGGCCACATGAAAAAAGAAATCACCAACAAGCCTAAAATAAATGGAATCCAATGTGAAAATATATACGGCCGATTAAAACTTCTTTATTGATAACTTTATTGTATTAATTAGATCTAATATAATTTTTATATATTGCGAGTTATATGATAAAAAGTTACTGATTACCTTCATATTTGTATTTATTTAATATTGAATGGTTTAATAAATTTAAGTATATTTTCGAATATAACACACACATGTATATATAACACCGCATGCCAGAATAAGCTTTAGGGAGTGTTACACGTCAGATATACAGAACACATAATAACCAGAGCATTCACAACGGAAGTTTCAAATTTTATTTAAACATTTAAAGAGTATTATGCATCTCTCATAGTACACAATAATATTACATCAGTTTAACTATAATAGTGATCCAAATCTTTAGCAGCCCTCTAGACCTCTATCTCTTCATATGCTAGTTTCAATGTCTGCAATTCCTGCAATCACATGGCACCTTGGATGTGTGCCCGAAAAATATTTGGGACTCGGTATAAACTGGTGAGTTCATGGACATAAATGATTTTATTCAAAACATGTGTTTATCGATTATAAGATCAATCAGATAAAATCATGGCAAACATATAAGAATAAAGTAAGCACAGTATGTTCACATAACCAGGCTATGTATACAAACTCTACTGGCTAAATTAGATACATACAATCAACTCTCAATCATCCTATCAATCATTGCCAACTATCACACCTGCTATACATAGTCAATTCCATAGTTATTACCAATCAGATAGAACAACACATCCTGTTTTTGAAACGGTTCAGAGGAACTCACCTTGCTAGCTTGTAGTTCTCGAGCCTTAAGCTTCTTGTAAGTCTATAGTCCTGATTCTAAGCCTTCTGATTAACAGTAAGTTTATAGCTCCAAGTCTTCTGATAATTAAGCATCTACTATCAGTGAATTTAAACCTTCTGATTCAACCCCTAATTCACATAATGTAATCCGTATTAATGTATAAACCCAACTCAAACTTTAATGATAATCACGAGATCAAAACCCCAACATAGTTAACAAAGTATAGCCTTATCCAGGCAGCACTTTGACATCCGTTAATGGGTTTCAGATCGATCGGACAGGGTATCGTTTCAGTGATTAGGATTTAGTACACTTTCTATGGAGCAGAGTTTCGAGATATAGGGGTTTGGGAAAAGAAACAACAAAACGAGAGAGCGTTTGATCAGAGAATTCAATCGAACAGGTGCGAATGATTCTGTCCCAGACTGGCCTTTATATAGCCCACCGGGGATTCCCAGGAGCGTCGCGGAAGGAGACAAGGTCTCTCCCGCGTGTCGCCTGGAGAGTCAGCCTGGCCTAGGTTGCCACGTGTCCAGAATAGGTCTGGCACGTGGCGCGACATCGTGACACGTGTCCCTGGTTGCCTTTTTCATCCAATCACGCGTTTTTCTCGATTTTCATGCCGATACTTATCACGTATGCTCGAGTCTCAATCTTAAATGGTTCGGTTTTTAATTGTGAGTCTATTAAGGGCACTTTTGTGCGGGTTGGTTCACCGATCGCAAATTTTCTTAAACGCTAAGTTTTCTGCGAACTTGGGGTTTTGATTACAGGTTTATTCGGGACATTTGGATTTTATTGACCAAAAAACTTGAGGGTGTTATATATATAACATATTTTTTTTTCATTTTTAACAAGTAACATCATTTGTCTTTAAGAAAACATCCAATTGTTACTTCACAATCAAAAGTTTTAAAGTTTGGTGTATTTATTTTATAAAATTTAGAAATTCATTGTGGCCAAGGTCGAATACTCGACCGTCGCCAGCCCCTTGGCTCTCCCAGATGTGCGGAAACCCGACCTCCACCCGCCCGAAGGCACGACAGTGAAATCATCGGTAAAACCTCGCCTCCCATCCAAGACGAATAGGGCCCCCCGTAATCGCCCTTCACCCGGATACCGTAGAAAATAATAGGGAGAGTAGGAGTCGAACCTAGGTTTCAGGTAACACCAAATTTTCCCTAACCACTCCACCACTACTTCGCAAAAGGGAACAAATAAAGGGAGAAAGCATAATTGACCAATAAGTGTCAAAGGGTGCTCGACGATGATGGCAAAATCCGATTAGTGTGCGAAGTTAGATCGGTCTGCATACTGGTTGCAACCTAGATTAAACTTTTCATCCTAATTTGATTCTGTTATATTCCATTCGCCTCTTGGGGTGGGGCAAGTTCGTGTTTCTGTGGAGATGGCAGGGAGAGGGCTGGAGGAAGAGGAGTGGACGGACGTCCCGGACCGTCGTAATCGGAAAGGGAGAAACGTGGAAAGGAAGACGGACATGAACGTTACCAAATACTATGTCTCTAATCTCCCGTTTGGGTGTACACCATGGGAGGTGTCGAAATTTCTAGGTTTTTATGGAGAGATCGTGGGGACCTATATTGCCAGGAAGAACGATAAAGACGGGAACAAATTCGGGTTTGTGACCTTTAAAAACATGAACGATGCCATAGACTTGGAGCACAGGATGAATGGCATTAAGATGGGTAAATTTATTTTAAGAGTTAATATTGCTAAATTTGCATCAGAGAATGAGGGTATATTGGAAGATGTGGAACAGAACAAGAAGAGTGGAAAATATCCCAGTGGGAAGGAACAATGTCCACCGGTGCAACATTTTCAGTCTCAAGTCTCTGGTGGCAATATGTTCTCACAGAAAGGAGGGATGTCGTATGCTGACATGGTTACAAGGAAGGGTCTGGGGACAGGAGGTTCTTCGAGTCTTCAAGAGGATAAACTAGAAAAGTCTATCACTATCTCAGAGGATGTTAAGGCTTTCCATTTCCTGCATGGCAGAGCCTTAATTGGGAGAACGGTAGACCTAAATACGCTCACTAGGATGGACAGAATCCTGCGGGAGGAGGGGTACGTCGGAGTGGAAATCCATTATGTTGGAGGTATCACGCTGATTTTGAAATTCAAAGATCAAGAGGATGCTTCGGATTTTCTCTTGAAACAGGAGGCGTGGAAAAGCTGGTTTTCGGTCCTGGATATGTGGGAAGGACAAACGTTCCCGTTCGAGAGAGTGGCATGGCTTAACTTATTCGGGGTCCCCTTGCACCTTGCGGATAACTCGGTTTTTAATAATATCGCCAAGGAGTTTGGTGTTCTTGTTCAGCCGGCACAGCTGTCTATCGACGACGGTGACCTATCAACAGTTTGTGTGGGGATCCTGGTTGGTGATGGTAATGTCATTAACGAGTCAATATCGATTGTTTGGAAAAACATGAGATTTAGGGTATGGATTGTAGAGGTTAACGATGTGTGGGTCCCGGAGTGCATGGGAATCGTTGGTTTGAATCAAGATGTGCCACCTGAGGAGCCCAAGCCTCCGTCTCTGATGGCAGCTTCGGTGGAAGCTGATCAGACCCTGGATAACCAAAAGTCGCCGGAAGTTACGGGGGAAGAGGAGCAGACGTATGTGCATGGGAAACCCAATTCGTCTACAGCAAATCCGATATGAGAGTGGGTCCCGAGGCATGTGTTCAAGAGGAGAGAGAAAATGGCGGCATGTGTTTCCAGGTTACCGATAAGCCTAAAAGACCCAAAAGGCGGCCCAATATTCGGAGCCTAAATAGAGACAGACTCTTTGTTCCTATTAATAGCCCAGTTTCTGATGGTAGAGCTAAAAAAGGCCCAGACCCTCTTCAAGTGATCCATTTGATTTGGAGAGATTCATATACAACTGGAGATGTCTCTCAGAGTCGGTAGGTGTTAACCAGGAGGGGAATGTCGACAAAGGTGGAGGGGATTTCGACCTAAACCAAAGGGCTTGCTCGGCTAACTCACTCGAGAAGGAAGATCAGGAGGTTGATTCTTCAGAAGTGGCTCCGTCGGTGAACAAGGTCAACTATAAAGGTAACTTTCAATCCAAGAACTTTCTTTCTGAAATTGAAGCTATTGTTGAGGTTAGAGCTAAATTGGGTGCGGTTCTCGATGGTCATGGGTTTCTCGTTAGAGAGGTTTTGGATGGTGAAGGTATTAATGCGGGTCACAAATGAATTTTCTTTCTCTCAACATCAAGGGTCTGGGGGGAAGAGAAAAAATCCCTTGGATTAGGAAATTGAAAGAGTCTCATAAGGTCAATTTTATTTGTATTCAGGAGACAAAGCATGATGATTTGTGTTCCTTTGACTTGTCGAAAGCTTGGGGGGACAGCAGATTTGGTGCTGATTGGGTCGGATCAGTTGGTCAGTCAGGTGGATTGCTATGCTTGTGGGATTCGTCTTTCTTTGAGTACGAGGAATCGATGAAAAAGAGAAATTTCATCATCATTAAAGGCAGGTTAAAAGGATATAACGAAGTTATGTATGTGGTTAATGTTTATGCGCCACAGAGTGTTAATGCTAAGCAAATTCTTTGGAATGAGATTCGGGCGGAGATGGTGGAGGCGGGGGATTTCAATGCTATTAGGTTTAGAGAAGAAAGAAGGAATAGTGATTTTAAACCTTCGTGCGCGAGAAACTTCAACAGGTTTATTCATGACTTGGGGATTTTTGAGTACAATATGATGGGGAGTCAGTTCACCTGTGTTCGAGCTTCTTCAATAAATGGCCCGAGGCTACCCTTAGGGTGTTGCACAACCTCCATTCAGATCATAAACCGCTGATCCTGTCTATTGGCCCCTCAAATTTTGGTCATAAACCCTTCAGGTTCTTTAATTCTTGGCTTAAGTTGGAAGGGTTGGAAGATGTGGTTAAATTGGCCGTGGATTCGTTTCTTTTTGTTGGCGACCCGGACCTTTTCCTCTCTAAAAAGTTTGTTTTTATTCGGTATAAAATCAAGCTGTGGAGGGATGAAATGATTAAAAAGGCTGAAGAGGAAGAGCGTTCGGCCAGAGATGATTTAGTTAAAATTGAAGAAATAATGGAGACGAGGAACCTCTCGGAAGAGGAGGAGTGGACGTACTCGGAATGTAATAAAGTGCTAAAAGATTTGAGTCTTAGAAAAGGCGAAGACTTGAGACAAAGATCGAGAATTAGATGGGCTATCGATGGCGATGAGAATACCAAATTCTTTCATGTATTATCAACAAGAGGAAGGCCTCAAATTATATCCCCGGGCTGTCCATCAACGGGAACTGGGTGTCAAAACCATCGAAGGTTAAGAGGGATATCCTTTGTTTCTTCAGGAGGAGGTTTATGGAGCTGCATAAGGAGAGGCCGAAGCTTGTTTGTTCTAACATTAAAATTTTGTCAGAATCGGACCGGGATTTGCTTATGGTGCCATTTTCTGATAAGGAAATAAAGGATGCGGTTTTTAGTTGTGGGGATGACCGTGCCCCGGGCCCCGACGGTTTCACTATGGAAGTTTATTAAGCATTTCTGGGAGGTGTTCGAGCTTAACTTCAAAAGACTGATGGAGTTTTTCTATTAGGAAGGCATAATAAACGTTGGTTGTGGATCCTCCTTTATAACCTTGGTTCCGAAAATTAACGACCCGGTGGACCTGAATAACTATAGGCCGATAAATTTAGTGGGGATTATTAGCAAGGTTATTTCTAAAATCCTTGCTAACAGGCTGAAAATGGTGATTGGGAAAGTGGTGTTGAACTCGCACTCAGCTTTCTTGGAAGGTAAATTCATCCTTGATGGTCCGTTGATTGTTAATGAAGTTATCTCTTAGTGTAAAAGGAGCAAGAAGGTGTAGGTGGATTTGGGGAATCCTTGAATCAGCGAGATCGTCCATTTTGGTGAATGGTTCCCCCACTTTCGAATTTAAGTGCGGGAAAGGGATGAGGCAAGGAGATCCTATATCCCCGTTCATTTTTTTGCTCGTGATGGAGGCGCTATCTTGTATGACGGATAAGGCTAAGGAGGAAGACATTTTGGTAGGAATTAAAACCCCGAATAAAGGCCCTATTCTTTCACATCTCCTCTACGCCGATGATGCCATTATTTTGGGAGAATGGACGTCGGAAAATGTCTTGAATGTTGTGTGAATTCTGCGTATTTTTATATCTGTTCGGGGCTTAAACTTAACCTCTCCAAGTTTGATATGTTTGGTATTAGGGTGGAAGGGTGGGAGGTCGAAGAAAAAGCTTCTAGTGTCGGGTGTAAAGTTGGTAAGTTTCCGTTTAGATATTTAGGATTAATGGTTGGAGCTAACATGAGCAACATTAATAGTTGGAAATCGGTGTACGATGCGTTCGAAGCTAGGCTCTCGAAATGGAAGGCGGACTCGCTCTCTATCGGGGGTAGACTTGTGCTAATTAAATCGGTATTAGAAAGCCTCCCATCTTACTATTTTTCGCTTTATAAAGCTCCTTGTAAAGTTATTCAAGATCTTGAGAGTATGATGAAACGGTTTCTCTGGGGGGTCTCGAATGATGGGAGCAAAATCCACTGGGTGGCTTGGGATAACGTCACAGCTCCTAAAGACAGTGGTGGGCTGGGTCTGTGTAAACTCAAAGATATTAATGTGGCTCTTCTAGCTAAATGGTGTTGGCGGTATAAGGCGGAGGAAGATAATCTCTGGCGTAAGATTATCACTGTGTTCCAAAGTAGTGCTCGGAATTGGGATTTCCTTCCGGCCAAAAATAATTTGGGAGGAACCTGGAATAAGATTGTTAAACTGATCGCGAAAACCAAGGTTGAAGAGAATCCGCTTAGGAGCTTTTTTAAATGGGTTCCGGGAAAAAGGTGATAGTATTTCCTTTTGGTTAGACCCGTGGGTCTCGAGCGAGTCGCTAAAAGATTTGTTCCCAAGTTTGTTTGTTCTTGAAATTAACAGAAGGTGCAAAATCATTGACCGTATTCTGTATGATTTCGACCAGGGTAGGTTCGTTTGGCATTGGAAGAGACAGTTGGATGATGGGCAGGAGACGAGTAATCTGGTTCAGCTTATTAGTCTGTTAGGTTCGGTTACCTTGTCTAACAACGTTGATAAATGGAGATGGCTGGGAGATGCCTCAGGGATTTTCAGTGTCAAAGAGGTAAAAAAATTAAATCCAGAATGGTGGCGGTTCAGGTTGCAGTTCGAGTTTCGGTTGGTGTAAATGGCTCCCTGCCAAGTGCAATATTTTCGCGTGGCGGGCGGCTATGGACAGAATCCCTATGGTTGATGCTCTTCGGAGAAGAAATGTGAACATCCAAAATCGGAGTTGTGGTTTTTGTAATGAAGGTGCGGATTCAGTGTCTCATATCTTTATGGAATGTTTCGCTGCAAATGTGGTGTGGAACTTGATCAGCAGCTGCTATCGCGTCCCTCAGATTTTCGCATTCTCGTTCCAAGACCTATTGAAGGTTCATCTGTTCTGTGGGTTAAACGAGCCAGAGAAGTCGATTCTTCAAGGTATAATAATTATTGTTTGCTGGTGTATGTGGAAAGCAAGAAACGAAGTAAAGTTTAGAGGCAAAGCTTTCAAGATCGATAAGATTTTTAGCGAAGTTAAGTCGGTCGGGTTTTATGGGTGTAAGTCCCGTAGATCGGATCTTTCAATGATATCAAACAATCACCAAGTTTATGCGGAATCCAAATTTGGTGAGATTCAAGAAAAACTGAAAGTATGAAAACGAAGAACAATACCGAATCACTTTTCAACACTTGCACACGATTCTATTACTATGAAAGCAAAACCGTCTGGTACAAGTGTCCTTCACAATCTATCGCCTCCCGCTGGTTCTCTATAATTTTGCAACAATGAGGTTCTCACCCTAAAACAAGTTAAAAACTTGTTTATATACATAGACAAGCCCACTTCCCACATGGGCTCCCCTTGAGCCAGCTTGGCCCACATGGCCTAAAGTGTAACAACCCGCATTTTGAAAGTCAAAGTACAAGTCAAAGTCAAAGGAAGAAAAGATTGCTAATCGCGATCTATCACTCCTTGCTTAATTATTGATTGTACTCTTTGACTTGTAGTCGATAATCTAATTTGAATCGCTTTAGTTGTATTATGTGGAGTATCTATAACAATCAAGGTTTAATCGCATGTTAATCGCTAATCGACTTATCGCTAATCACATCGTAATCGCATTCGCAACCCGAATTATAAGTTATGGATATTGTTTTACGTGTGTGTGCTATTATGTGTTACTTGTGCATGTTATGTTTATGTTGAGGTGTGTAATCGCAATCGCAACACAATCTCATCGCAAACTCGAGATTTACACATAACTTTTGTGATATTTAGTAGTTAGGTTACTTGTGTAACTAATGGGTGATATTATCGCATCGCTTACTCGAAACGCATCGCAACGCTCAACGCACGAAACGAAAACACGAAAACCAACTCGTCGGAGCCACTCGATCGAATGGTCATCCGAACGGATGACCATCCGATCGGATGGCCATTCGATCCATCACCTGAGTGTGCTCTTTCCTCTTTTAGAAACCCTATAAATACCCCTTGTCACATCACAAACAGTGATGTGACAGCTCCCACTCGACCAGCACGCTAAAGCCCTCATTTCCTTCGATTTCTCGCGATTCTTGTAAGTTTCTTCCTCAAATCTTGTACATCTATCATCTACACGCACTTCTTCATCATTCTCACCTTTGAAATCTTAACTTTTAACCGAGAAATCAGCGGATTTGAGGTGTTCTAGGATGATGTCATCATGGAGTTCTTATGAACTTCAAGTTTTGGCCTCATTCCACCAAGAATAACTCAGATCCAAGTGATTTCCACACGATTTAACACTATTTTTGCATAAATCTAAACATCATTATGGGTGGAAGGATTGAAAGATGGTTTCTTAACTTTCTTTCAACTCTTTTACACTCAATGCACTCAAAACCGATGGAATCGGAGCTCGTTCAGGCCTTCTACTCGTTTCCTAGTGAATTGCCGGTCCAAGATCTAATTCCTATCAAAGAGACAACCGATTCCGAGTTGAACATGAACAACCGTCAGGAACAGTTAACTGGTCAGAATGGGGTGATTCCCGTCCGATCGGATAACTTGGACTTGAAGGGTTTTTCGGTTGTTCCACGCATTGTCATACCGTCTCGAACAAACCGAAAATTTTCAAACTTAACGAAATTCAAAACGAACCGGTCACCTAAATGGATTGCCGTCCGATCGGATGACATATGGTCCTCAGATATTTAAAATTTTCAAACCTCACCAACACCAGTGAATGGCCATCCGATCGGATTGCCATCCGGTCGAATGACCATTCTGCTGTGGACTTGTTTTCCGAGAATGTTTCCACTGTACGGATCGCCATCTGATCGAACGACCGTTCGACCGGGCGACCTGAAAGGTAGAGATACTTCTCTGTTTTCAAAATGCTACAATGAAAACTTCAAAGCCATCATACCTAAACACGTCCATCCCAAACGAGTGGCAGACCGACCGAATGGCCATCCGAACGGATGACCATCCAATCGGATTGCCATCCATTCGGATGACACTTCGACACTTAATCACATCGCATCGTTTTACGTGCCGCTTATCGTTTATGCTATCGTTCTGATCAGGCCCACTCTAGCGCTCCCTTCAATCCATTAGCTACCATCGCTGTGAGTATACTCTATCCCTTTTTGCTTTAAGCACTTTTGGGTGTTACATACGTTACTTACATCAAATCACATTGATCACACAACGCAAACGCTTCTATACGCTAACCTCTATTGCATGATACGTGTTACTCGATGAATGCTTGTATGTTATGTTTACACAGTGATTGATTCCTGACACCTTAGCAACGATAGTACTATAGTTTGGACTCAGCACCTGTCGTGGACAGGGGTTGCTAAAGGTATTTCTTCACGTGTCACAGTGGTGATATGTGTTGCGCACTCTACAACTCGCAGTCACGTCTGTGCATATTTCATTGTCGATAACCTACTAGCTTCGCATTATACATGTTACATGATGGTTATACGTAAACGCTTTCGAACTCTATTATTATTACTGGCTTCGCATTATACATGTTACTCGCAGTCACCTTTACACTATGTGTATTGACCTCTATTTTAACGTATGTGACAGGTGTTTAAGATGCTTTGCTTGTTACTTGCTGGAAACAAGCTAGGATGGTGTCTAGAAACAAACTAAATAAAATCTGAGTTGTCGGAATGGATATTTGTATTTGAGAACAATGTCTGTAATAACTGTTTTTATTTTATATGTTTGTGGTATGGGACATGAACATTTAATATATGATAATTAATAGTTGTTATGGATTCTCCTGGACAATCTGTTTCGCTCAGTGTCGCGCCCCGATGTTCCGGCCATCGGTTGGGGTGTGACAGATTGGTATCAGAGCCATAACTATAGGGAATTAGGCAAGACTCGACCTAGTCCGGGTTGATGTCTTAGAAACGATCTAGCCTATAGTCTAAGTACCAACAGACCGACCTGTGCAACCCGGTAGGGGTTTTGTACTGGCTTACTTGCTATTCTAGATTCGCATTCTCTAAACACAACACACTTGCGCGGACATCGCATACTACCGCTTCGCGCAAGGTCAGCCTTTCCTAAGGCTGGCAACTCGCACTACTTTCAAATTTCTCGCGTAAGCAAAGTGGTTAGGCTGAGATTAGGTGTGAAAACCGCAAACTCCCAACTAGATCGCTTGCTCGACGTGACTTTTTACTACAAACACAAGAATTTGCGTTGAACCAGGAGTGAGATCCATACTTAAACGCAAATTTTCCCCTCTACTTCATCAAAACATGAAACACAGTCGTTAAGTCAGGGGTGAAACCCGAACCTTGATGACTTGTTCCCGCTCCCATATTTTGGTTTTGCAAACTCTCACCAAAGTCTCTACGGACTCCAACGACTTTAAGTCACGTTGTAACTGGAAGGATGCGTGCCGATCGCCCGGATTGAGGCGAGAGCACAGTCAAGAAGGCCTAAGTGAGCACTCAAAGTCCTTGTGAATAGTCGAATCACTTTGGGTAGTCGACGTCTATCAAGCCGAGACCATCCATCCTCAATTTTTTATGTGTGTTTCGATTCTGGATTCGCAAGCCGCTGTCTCTGTGAAATATCGCTTTTATGTGGAATTTTTATGTGTCCTTATATGCTTATTTGTTAGCGTTTTGAGATAAACAGTACGGTGGTACTGATGATTTTGATTTCACGCTTTTCGCTCCGTCCAACACACACAACTCACTACACAACGTTAACAAATCGCATGCTATGTTACTCGCAATCTCGCTATTCGTAACTCTCGATCGCTTGCGCCGCTGTGAAAGATAGGTGAATATGTGCAATATAGGAAGGTGAATACGTGCCAAATATAGTGAATTTTGTGCCCTATGTTCCTTATGTGCTACTGTGCTTATGTGATTCTGTGAATTATGTGCCTACGTGATTACGTGATTTCCTGCCTTGATGTGTTCCTGCGCTTTAGTAACTTTTGGTGAGATCACTAGACTATACTAGGGTTAATCGAAATTGTGTTTGAGTCCTATGGTGATGTCTGTTGCAGACAATGTCGTCATTTAGAACACATCACTCCCGCGCTGCACGCCGTAACCACGATGACAAGCGAATCGCCTCTCTCGTCGCAAAGCAAATGACGAAAGTCATTCCGCAAATTGTTAGCAAGCTGAATGAAAACGCTAGCAAATCTTTAGAAGAATCCAGGACAGATTCTCCCAAAGCGGCTTTTAGCTTCAAGTAGTTCAAAGCCTGCGGCCCGAAAGAATTTACCGGAGAAGATGGGCCTACGGCCATGTTTCAATGGTTTGATTCAATCGAAGTTACCCTGCGCCAGAGTGGCTATCCAGAAAACCTTCACACTGTTAGCGCTACCGGCATCTTCCAATCCCGAGCTCTAGATTGGTGGACGGCTGAGAGAAACAAATGAGGGAATGATGCAGCTTACAGGCTGACGTGGGATGAGTTGAAGGACATCATGATGCGAGAGTTCTGCCCTCCCCACGAGCTCCAAAAGTTGGAGGACGAATTCTGGTACATCAAGCAGGATGGTGGAGATAACGCTGGTTTAACTGCTCGCTTCAAGCAGCCGAGTCTTATCTGTCCGGGTCAAGTCACTACCCCCGAGATTTCGATCAAGAAATACATCCGTGCTCTGTCGGATTATGTCGCAGACTTTGTGCAGGCCGCCAAAACGACAACTATTGAGGAAACCTACCTGCTCGCTGCTGAGATCAACGATAAGCGAGTTAGGGCTGGTTATTTCGATAAAGCTTCCAAGAGTCTTCATCAAGTCACTACTACTCCCACCGCTGAAACTACCGTCGCACCATAATCTTCAAAGCTCTCACGTCGCAAGAGAAAGAACAGCAACTTCAGCAATAAGAACTATGCTGGTACAGCTGCCATACCATTGAATGCCATCTCGGCTCAACCGCAACCTCAACATCGCCAAGTAGCGGCGCCTGTGGCCAATGCACCATCTGCGAAGTGTGCATACATTGGCCCACATCCGCTCTGTCCTACTTGTACTTATCATCACCCGGTTGGTATCGCATGCCGGTTCTGTGTTCATTGCAACCTGTACGGCCACTTCACCGCTAACTGCCGTACCGGTCCTCGCCAAGCTCCAGCTCCAGTTCCAGTTCCAACGCCAGCTTAAGCTCTTGCTCTACCAGCTCCGCAAGGACAGCAAGCAGCTCCTGCTCCCGCTGCTCACGCAAGAGCCTGCTTTGCATGTGGTGATCCCAACCTTTTCGCAAATGTCTACCCAAACAGAGTGGTGAAGCAAGAGCCACAACAGCAGCAGCCAGCACCGCAACAGCAGCAGCAGCAGCTAGCGCAGCAAGCAACCCGCGGGCGAGTCTTCAACATCAACGCCCGCCAGGCCCAGGCAGACAACAATGTGGTGAATGGTACGTTTCTCGTAAATGGTATATATGATTCGTGTTTATTTGATACTGGAGCCGATAACTGTTTTATATCGTCTGAATTCGAAGGGCTCTTAAATCGTAAGCGCGTTAACCTCCCATCGACCTTCGACGTAGAAGTTTCCACTGGAAGAACCGTCACCGTCAGTTCCGTTCTATGTGACTGTACTCTCGATCTCAACAGTCACGTTTTCCCGATTAATCTCATCCCGATGCAACTCGGTAGCTTTGACGTCATAGTAGGTATGGATTTCCTTCGGGAGAATCATGCTGAAATTGTTTGCTTCTATAAGATGATTCGTTTCTCTCTCGCGAATGGTGATCAATTTTGTGTTTATGGCGAAGTTACTTCGAAAAGATTACAACTCATGTCGTCTGTCCAAGCTAGCAAGTATCTCCGCAAGGAATACCAAGATTTCTTGGCACACATCGTAGTAGCGGAGAAGGAAAAGAAAGGAAAGACGATGGAAGAGGTACCTATTGTTCGTGAACTTCCTACTGTTTTTCCTGATGATTTACCTGGTTTACCTCCCACTCGTGATATCGATTTCCGAATCGACCTTGTTCCTGGTGCAAATCCTGTCGCTAGAGCGCCTTATCGCCTCGCTCCTTCTGAAATGCGCGAACTCTCGAGTCAGCTCTAGGAACTACTGGATAAAGGTTTTATTCGCCCTAGCACCTCTCCTTGGGGTGCGCCTGTCCTTTTCGCCAAAAAGAAGGACGGATCGTTCCGGATGTGCATCGACTACAGGGAATTGAATAAGCTTACCATCAAGAATCGTTATCCCTTGCCTCGAATCGATGATTTGTTTGATCAACTACAAGGTGCTACGTGTTTCTTGAAGATTGATTTACGCTCAGGCTATCACCAACTACGAATTCAAGAAGAAGATATACCCAAAACCGCTTTTCGAACCCGCTATGGTCATTACGAGTTTGTTGTTATGCCTTTTGGATTCACTAATGCTCCTGCAGTCTTCATGGACCTAATGAATCGCGTGTGCAAACCCTATCTTGACCGCTTCGTCATCGTGTTCATCGATGATATCCTGATCTATTCCAAGTCAAAAACCGAACACGCGTAACATCTCCGTTTGGTTCTTGAGTTACTCCAGAGAAACCGTCTCTATGCCAAATTCTCCAAGTGTGAATTCTGGCTTGAGGAGGTCCAATTCTTGGGTCACATTGTCAATAGTCAAGGTATTCATGCCGATCCTGCAAAGATTGAAGCAGTTAAGAGCTGGGTTACACCCAAGAACCCGTCTGAAGTCCGTTCTTTTCTCAGACTAGCGGGCTATTATCGCCGATTTATCGAAGGATTCTCTAAAATCGCTGTACCGCTTACTTCTCTCACGCACAAAGACAGGCCTTTTGTTTGGGGAACTGAACAAGAGACTGCTTTTCAAACGCTTAAGCTTATGCTCTGCAACGCTCCTGTGCTCTCGCTACCCGACGAAACGACGACTTCGTAGCCTACTGTGATGCCTCTAACCTTGGCCTAGGTTGTGTTCTCATGCAACGAGACAAGGTTATCGCTTACGCCTCTCGTCAGCTCAAGATCCACGAGAAGAACTATACCACACACGGTCTCGAGCTTGGTGCAGTTGTTTTCGCGCTAAAGATTTGGCGACACTACCTATACGACACCAAGTGTACGGTCTTCACCGAACCATAAAGGCCTACAACACATCTTTAGCCAGAAGGAGCTGAATATGCGCCAATGCCGGTGGGTAGAACTTCTCAACGATTACGACTGTGAGATTCGCTACCATCCAGGCAAAGCAAACATCGTCGCTGATGCTCACAGCCGACGAAGCTATTTGCATAGCGTTCGTAATACCCAAGCCCAGCACAATCTCGAAGCTCTTATCCGTGACGCTCAACACGCTTGTTTTACCGAACGCACTTTGAAGAAGGAAAGGATTATCAATAATGGCGAACAACTGGTGAATAAATCGAATGGTATATTTCATTATCTCAACCGAATTTGGATTCCCAAGCGCACCAACTTACGACAAATTCTGCTAGACGAAGCCCACAAATCACGATATTCCATTCATCCCGGTGCTGACAAAATGTACCAGGACATGCGCTACAAGTACTGGTGGCCGGGCATGAAGAAGGATATCGCTATCTACGTTTCGAAGTGCCTGACTTGTTCGAAGGTCAAGGCTGAGCATCAATGTCCCTCTGGCTTACTCGTCCAACCCGAGATCCCTATGTGGAAATGGGAGAGTATAGCTATGGACTTCATAACAAAACTCCCGTGCACGCCATCAGGTCACGACAGCATCTGGGTTATCGTTGACCGTCTCACCAAATCCACTTACTTTCTACTGATACGGGAAGACTATAAGGTAGAACGATTAGCACGAATCTACACCGACGAGGTTATTTGTCGACACGAGACACCTCGTGATATCATTTCTGACCGAGATGGTCGATTCACTTCGCGTCTTTGGGAAACGTTTCAATTTGCTCTCGGTACTACTCTCAATCTTAGTACTGCTTTCCATCCCCAAACCGACGGTCAGACTGAACGCACGATTCGTACCCTTGAAGACATGCTTCGCTCGTGTGTCATAGATTTCGGTGGTAATTGGGACACACACTTACCTTTTGTTGAATTCTCGTACAATAACATTTATCACTCTAGCATCCAAATGGCACCATTTGAGGCATTATACGAAAGAAATGTCGATTGCCTATTGTATGGCACGAGATCGGAGACGCGCAAATTACCGGTCCTGAGCTGTTGCAAGAAACGACTAACAAAATCCTCCAAATACGAGACAATCTGTTGAAAGCTCAGAGTCGTCAGAAAAGTTACACCGATAGACGCCGTAAGCCCCTTGAATTTGACGTTGGCAATCACGTACTCCTAAAGGTTGCACCTTGGAAGGGGGTGATCAGATTCAACAAGAAAGGAAAGCTCGTGCCTCGATATGTTGGACCCTTTAAAATTTTGGAAAGGATTGGCAAAGCGGCCTACAGACACGAACTACCGGAGGAACTTAGTAATGTCCACCCGACTTTCCACGTTTCGAACCTCAAAAAGTTTCTAGCTGACCAGGAATTGCATGTCCCTATCGAGGATTTACAAGTGGACGAAACATTACACTTTGTGGAAAAGCCTGTCGAGATCATGGGTCGAGAAACCAAGGTACTCAGACGCTCACGCATTCCCATTGTGAAGGTTCGCTGGGAAGGCAAACGCGGCGCCGAGTTGGGAACTCGAAAGTGACATGAAGGCGAAGTACCCGTAACTGTTTGTTACGCCTACTTCTTAAATTTCGGGACAAAATTTCCTAAAGTAGGGGAGGCTGTAACAACCCGCATTTAGAAAGTCAAAGTACAAGTCAAAGTCAAAGTCAAAGGAAGAAAAGATTGCTAATCGCGATCTATCACTCCTTGCTTAATTATTGATTGTACTCCTTGACTTGTAGTCGATAATCTAATTTGAATCGCTTTAGTTGTATTGTGTGGAGTATCTATAACAATCGAGGTTTAATCGCATGTTAATCGCTAATCGACTTATCGCTAATCGCATCGCAATCGCAACCCGAATTATAGGTTATGGATATTGTTTTACGTGTGTGAGCTATTATGTGTTACTTGTGCATGTTATGTTTATGTTGATGTGTGTAATCGCAATCGCAACTCTATCGCAACGCAATCTCATCGCAAACTCGAGATTTACGCATTACTTTTGTGATATTTAGTATTTAGGTTATTATGTAACTAATGGGTGATATTATCGCATCGCTTACTCAAAACGCATCGCAACGCTCAATGCACGAAACGAAAACACGAAAACCAACTCGCCGGAGCCAATCGATCGAATGACCACTTGATCGAATGGTCATCCGAACGGATGACCATCCGATCGGATGGCCATTCGATCCATCACCTGAGTGTGCTCTTTCCTCTTTTGGAAACCCTATAAATACCCCTTGTCACATCACAAACAGTGATGTGACAGCTCCCACTCGACCAACACGCTAAAGCCCTCATTTCCTTCGATTTCTCGCGATTCTTGTAAGTTTTTTCCTCAAATCTTGTACATCTATCATCTACACGCACTTCTTCATCATTCTAACCTTTGAAATCTTAACTTTTAACCAAGAAATCTGCGGATTTGAGGTGTTCTAGGATGATGTCATCATGGAGTTCTTATGAACTTCAAGTTTTGGCCTCATTCCACCAAGAATAACTCAGATCCAAGTGATTTCCACACGATTTAACACTATTTTCGCATAAATCTAAACATCTTTATGGGTGGAAGGATTGAAAGATGGTTTCTTAACTTTCTTTCAACTCTTTTACACTCAATGCACTCAAAACCGATGGAATCGGAGCTCGTTCAGGCCTTCTACTCGTTTCCTAGTGAATTGCCAGTCCAAGATTTGATTCCTATCAAAGAGACCACTGATTCCGAGTTGAACATGAACAGCCGTCAGGAACAGTTAACTGGTCAGAATGGGGTGATTCCCGTCCGATCGGATAACTTGGACTTGAAGGGTTTTTCTGTTGTTCCACACGTTGTCATACCGTCTCGAGCAAACCACAAACTTTCAAACTTAACGAAATTCAAAACGAACTAGTCACCCAAAAGGATTTCCGTCTGATCACATTGCCATCCGATCGAGCGAAGATCTGATCGGATGACATATGGTCCTCATATATTTAAATTTTTCAAACCTCACCAACACCAGCGAATGGCCATCCGATCAAATGACCATTCTGCTGTGGACTTGTTTTTCGAGAATGTTTCCACTGTACGGATCGCCATCCGATCGAACGACCGTTCGACCGGGCGACCTGAAAGGTAGAGATACTTCTCTGTTTTCAAAATGCTACGACGAAAACTTCAAAGCCATCATACCCAAACACGTCCATCCCAAACGAGTGGCAGACCGACCGAATGGCCATCCGAACGGATGACCATCTCATCGGATTGCCATCCGTTCGGATGACACTTTGACACTTAATCACATCGCATCGTTTTACGTGCCGCTTATCGTTTATGCTATCGTTCTGATCAGGCTCACTCTAGCGCTCCCTTCAATCCATTAGCTACCATCACTGTGAGTATACTCGATCCCTTTTTTTGCTTTAAGCACTTTTGGGTGTTACATATGTTACTTATATCAAATCACATCGATCACACAACACAAATGCTTCTATACGCTAACCTCTATTGCATGATACGTGTTACTCGATGAATGCTTGTATGTTATGTTTACACAGTGATTGTTGCCTGACACCTTAGCAACGATAGTACTATAGTTTGGACTCAGCACCTGTCGTGGACAGGGGTTGCTAAGGGTATTTCTTCACGTGTCACAGTGGTGATATGTGTTGCGCACTCTACAACTCGCAGTCACGTCTGTGTATATTTCATTGTCGATAACCTACTAGCTTCGCATTATACATGTTACATGCTGGTTATGCGTAAACGCTTTCGAACTCTATTATTATTACTAAACGTGTATGCTCACCTTTACACTATGTGTATTGACCTCTATTTTAACGTATGTGACAGGTGTTTAAGATGCTTTGCTTGTTACTTGCTGGAAACAAGCTAGGATGGAGTCTAGAAACAAACTAAATAAAATCTGAGTTGTCGGAATGGATATTTGTCTTTGAGAACAATGTTTGTAATAACTGTTTTTATTTTATATGTTTGTGGTATGGGACATGAACCTTTAATATATGATAATTAATAGTTGTTATGGATTCTCCTGGACAATCTGTTTCGCTCAGTGCCGCGCCCCGATGTTTCCGCCATCGGTTGGGGTGTGACATAAAGCTTGGTCCAAGTGACCTATAAAAGTCCACAACCTAATATAAACTAACCCGGTAAGGCCCAGTTCGTAACCATAACCCCTTGTGTTAATTTGATGCTTCAGTCTCACACTTTAGGGACTAACAATCTCCCCCTTGACTGATGCCATCAAATTGTCTTCATAACATGAATTCAGCAACGTCTACAACGAAGTCTATGGTTGTCGCAATGCTGTAGATGTTGTGTAAGTTCTTGACTTCTGAACTCTCAGCACTTGGTCTCTTTCTTCGTTCTTGTGATTAGCTTCATATCAGGATCACGATCAGCTTTGCTTGAAAATCTTGTTAAAATGAATGTGAGAGGAGGATTCTCAGCAGCCCTTTTCTTCTTCAATCTTTGTCTTTCAAGCAGATTCATGGTACTTCTTCAAATGTACTTTCACTGTCAAACGGCGTTTCGTATCCGGTTCTTCTGACTCATGTACATCTTGTTGTTGTGTTGCTTCTGGCTTCTTCAGCAACTTGCAGCATCTCAGTCTTCATCAACCCCTGTTCTTGATTGAAATCAAGTTCTGCACATGCTCACAAACTGATCATAAGCAAACATTTCTTATGCAACATGGAGAGTACCATATGAACACTAGGTACATCCAAGTACTTGTACTCGGATTTCACAATTTAAATTCATTAAACTTTTGATGATCAGTCAAATCTTTAAGAACGGTTATATTTTAATTTTAAGAGAACAAATAAACACTCTATTTTTTTTTTTTTTTTTTTGGATTTATAGAAAACAAGACACTATTTTTGTATTTTTGAAAATTTTCATTTTTTAATTTGTAATTTTAAGAACTAAAAAACAAATAGAAACTCAAAATATAAACAACTACCATAAAATACAATTACAATTGCAATGGGATCAAAATTCGTTCTCAGACAAACTAAGGAACACTTTTCAGCACGAGCCTAATCAAACTGGTCTATGCGATTGCCAATATGTTTGTCCACTTAAACTTTAACGCTCAACTTTCAATTTTTCAACTTCGTGATATGCTTAAGGTAATATTATACTATTATACCTGTGTGTCCCATTCCAAGGCATACCCCCGTGATCAAGGTAAGCACAACGATTCACCGTAACAGGTGAGTATACTGATGTCATCCCTTTTGATTTACAACGTTAGATCATTGGTGACATGTCAGTACTTTCGTACAGCAGAGCAACCAATGATTTTGTCCAACGAGGGTGAGGCAAATACCATTTTGGTACGAATTTGGCTCTTTGAGCATTGAGAATTTTCTCATTTTGATATTTTATTCCTTAAGGTTTTTGTCCTCTTGGGATATTTTAAGATATCCTGACTGTGTCTAGGTCTGGATGCAACAGAAGGACAACCAAGATATCCCCGGATGATTCAACAATATAAAGACCCGAAACCTCAGACGTTGGCTATCTATCAACGCAAGATTTAAGACCATAAAACCATACGCCGTTGGTATGTTACCCACATGGTACATAGTTCGTTATGTTTATATCACTTAGTATCTTTTATCATTTTGAGTGTTAAGCCTATCGACATATCGCAGTAGATTCTAATCTTTTCAGCTATGGCACCTTACATGTGTTAGTCAAACCCTTTAACACAAACATTTATTTCACTTCCCATATCATGCAATTATCTTTTTGGCTTTTTCATTTTTCTAGCTAGGAATAGAACGAAGTTCAAAAACTTAACTTGGGAAAATTGGTATAAATTTGTCATTACATAAGTTAGTTTGTTCTCTTTGGCCTCCTGGTTTTTGGGTTGGTGATTGTTCTAATGAAGTTTACGTTTAAAAAAAACTCCACCACTACTTCATTGACATTTTTTATTATTTTAAAATATTGGTCGTCTTGTTTAGAGGCATTTCTCAGTCACGCTAATCAAGGAGGATTTTTAGCCATAAGACATTTAGACCGCTATTTGACGTGGTTGACAATATAATTATTATATCGAACATTTCCATTTTCTTTTGAATCTTTTTAAAGAGATTAACAAAAGCAAAACTTTAAGCAGGTTAAAGAAGAGAGTTTTTGAGTTTAGTCTCACAGAGAATAAATACTAAATTACAATTCAACAAAAATTCAAATAAACAAATTCATCGTAAAAACAAACACCTTTTTTAATAAAAAGGAAAGATGGTAAAACCAAAATAATTTTATACTTTAATTTACTTTTAAATTCTTTGTATGCTTTGATTTTACTAGATTTGAACCTTCATCTCTTAAATAAAAAAGAATTACTTTACTGTACTATATTACTTGGGGACTTAAAACAAAATATATATGAGATGAATTACGTACCATTAGTCATAGAAAAATCAATGACAAAAATAGAGATTATATGAGATGAATTATGTACCACTAGGCACTAGTCATGGAAAATCAATTACTTGGGGACGTAAAACAAAACATATATGAGATGAATTACGTATCATTCGTCATAGAAAAATCAATGATAAAAATAGAGAGATTATATGAGATGAATTATGTACCACTCAGGGGCGGATGTACTTTGTGATAAGGGGTACCCCTTGGCGCTTCGGCGGTAGTTTAAATTTTCGAAAAATTTGGCCTTTTTTTGACCTTTTTTTCGATTTCGTTACCCCTTTATTTTAAAACGTTACCCCTATTAAGGTTTTCTAGATCTGCCACTGGTACCACTGGTCATGGAAAATCAATGATAAAAATAGAGATTATATGAGATGAATTATGTACCACTAGTCATGGAAAATCAATTACTTGGGGACGTAAAACAAAATATATATGAGATGAATTACGTACCTTTAGTCATAGAAAAATCAATGACAAAAATAGAGATTATATGAGATGAATTATGTACCACTAGTCATGGAAAATCAATGACAAAAATAGAGATTATATGAGATGAATTATGTACCACTAGTCATGGAAAATCAATTACTTGGGGACGTAAAACAAAATATATATAAGATGAATTACGTACCATTAGTCATAGAAAAATCAATGACAAAAATAGAGATTATATGAGATGAATTATGTACCACTAGTCATGGAAAATCAATTATAGAGATTATATGAGATGAATTATGAACCACTAGTCATGGAAAATCAATTACTTTGGGACGTAAAACAAAATATATATGAGATGAATTACGTACCATTAGTCATAGAAAAATCAATGATAAAAATAGAGATATATGAGATGAATTATGTACCATTAGTCATAGAAAATCAATGATAAAAATAGAGATAAACAGCACGTGGACCTAAATCTATGTAAGTTACCACTATACTACCATGTATCATGTATGTATGAGTGGTTGAGATTGAATTGTTTAAGTATAATTTGTGTTGTAATAATTTTATTGATTAAAAAAAATAGTACAACAAGGATATGTTGGAAAATTTAAATTATGTACTACTTATGTCAACTAGTTAAACTGACAATTAAACATTATAGACTACATCACTCTTCATGTCAACATTAATTACGTTTATATATGTAAAAAAAGAATTAATTACAACACATGATTTTTTATACAAACAAATTACACTGTGTATAAAAAGAAAACGTGTTCAATCTTTGATCTTAATCTTCATTTTTTGTTCGTTATCCTTGTCATTTGAACGTAAAAGCTTCAACACCTACGAAAATCTAAGAAAAAAACATAGCGTTTACATTCCACAAACGTTTAGAGGAGCTCAGGCCGACGATGAGAGATATAAAAAATATTTTTTTATCGTGTGCAATAAAAAAAGAGTAAATTACATTTTTGGCCCCCGTGGTTATATCACTTTTACTATATTAGCCCAAAATAAGAATTTTTAACATATCTGCCCCCATGATCTCTATAACTAACCATTTTGGCCCCTCAGTCTAGAGATCATGGGGGCTAAAATGGTTAGTTATAGAGACCATGAGGGCCAAAATGGTTAGACTCATGGGCCAAAATGGTTAGTTATAGAGACCATGGGGGCATATATGTTAAAAATTCTTATTTTGGGCTAATATAGTAAAAGTAATATAACCACAGGGGCCAAAAACCTAATTTACTCAATAAAAAAACATTTTTTTGCATTCGACACGTGCGCGATTTTTTTTTACATTCGACACCGTGCGCGGATTTTTTACATTCGACAACGTACAAGAAACAATTTTTCAAACGTATGTAAAAACTAAACATTTACGCGTGTCGTTTTTACATACATTTGAAAAATAGATTTACGCGTAACGTTTAGAGGAGCTCGGACCGACGATCATGGGCGTAAAAACAATTTTTTTTTCATTCGACACCGTACGCAAATTTTTTTTTACATTCGACAACTTACGTAAAAACATTTTTCAAAGGTACGTGAAAGCTATTTTACGCCTTCCATTTTTACATAAGTTTGAAAATTAGATTTACGCGTGACGTTAGAGGAGCTCGGGTCGGCGATCAGGGGCGTAAAAAAACTTTTTTTACGCACTTTGTCAAAACATTTTCTTATTTATTTTCTTACATAGTAGTGTTCTCATACTTAGTTCGTGTAAATGTTTACGCACGTTGTCAAGTTTTTTTTACGCACGTTGTCAAAACTTTTTTTGCGCACGTTTTTTTTACGCACGTTGTCGAATGTTTTTTATTTATTTTTAAAAGTTGTAGTGCAAAGTCATCAAACGTTAACGAATGAAATATAAATTCTCAATAAACATATAAGACAAATATAGCTTGCATTTTATAAAGAACATTATGTTAGAATTAGAGAAAATAGAGCAAAAAAAATAGATATCATTTTCGATAATTTTGTATTTTCTAATAAACATATAAGACAAATATAGTTTGCATTTTATAAAGAACATTATGTCATAATTAGGGAAACATAGAGCAAAAAGAAATAAAATCATTTTCGATATTTTTGTATTTTCTAAATTACGTAATACTTTTTGTATTTGAATTTAAAACCTATTATATTTTTTCTCAATTTTAAATATAAAAAGTATAAAAGAGATGAAATAAGAGATATAAGAAAGAGATAATGTGATGTGTGTGATGTGTTTTAGAGATAAAGAGAGATGCGATGTGACATTCAGAGAATAAGACTAAAATATCCTTTTGAATTAAATTGATTACAAGTGATGTGTCAAAATTATATTGAATGGGAGAAGTTCTCATTGTTCTCGCAATTGGTAATGGTTCCTCGTTGAACTGAATCCTATATATATAATCCACAATCATGTCTACTTCCGACAGAAAAAGCAAAGACAACGAAAATATTAAACGTTTTTGACTTTTGGTACAAGTGCAAAGTTAGCCCATATTGATTTAACATCCGATTGTCCCAATAGGCAATAATAGGTATGGCATTTTATTCTAATCATCGGGCTTTCTACCATTAACCCAACATCAAGGGCCCATGACCCATAATTGGTGAAAGCATCTCCTTGTATTATACGTGGCTAAAATGTGGTTCGGATTTGTTTGATCTCTTTGTGTTTTCTTAAAAAAATATATTTTATAAATAATTAATACACTAAGAATAGCTATGTAACGTTACACACTCGTCTTGATGATCATTTTGCGAGGTCCATAAGATGGATAGGGATTATAGCCAACCCATAGGTGGTGCAGGGTGTAATTTTTAATTGGATGGGAGGCTATGACATACTCATATGCATATTCATTAATAAATTTCTTTTTAAATTTATTTCTATTACTTTTAATTGTTTAGTTTATGGTAAACTAGGTTAATGCCCGCGCGATGCGCGGATTCATCCAAAACCATATTATTTACTTTGAAATATAATATTTTGTACAAACGCATAAAAACCTATTAAAATTAATATATAATCTCATATTGTATAACACGTCTGTAAAGTTTAGTAATATGTAGTCTTGTACTATTGCATAAAAAATTCTGTTGATCAATATACACCGGTCGAGTAAAAAAGAAATTATCAAAATATGAACCAAATGTTATAAAATGTGAATGTATTATATGGATGAAAATAAAGAACATTAGATAAAAAAAAAAGAATATCATCCAAACACTTGCTAGTTGCTTGAAAATCTTGACAATTTGACAATTTGAAATCATTCGGCTTCTTCTTTGTACCTAATATGACCAAAATAAACCTCACACATAATGAATCTAGTGATATAAAAGAATTGAATTTATAATTGTAAAACATCTATGAAATGAAAGGTAAATGAATAAAAAAAATTAAATGTTGCAAGAACTTACATATCATTTTCCAGAAAATGGCAGCTGAAACCTACATTTCAATTAAGATGGCTACACAACTGAATTCATCCTGAAAGTTAAAAGAAATAATAAAACGGAAAACTTTAATATTCAAGAGCAAGTAATCAATTCAAAAGAACAATAAATCAAACCTAAAAGTTGCAGCGTAATATAACCAACGCGATCGAGCCCGACCCAGGTGATCACTTGTACACATCAACCATCAACTTGAATGATCCAATCATATACCCGAGCCGACCCAAATGACCAGTTGTCCTCATCAACCATCAACCCGAAAGTTCCAGCGTGATATATAACCAACCAGACCAGGATAACCAGTTGTATCCATTAAACATCAAACAGTCAATCTTGGCCCGTTTAGTACAAACAATTTTTAACAGAATAATCCAAACATAAAAACATATAAAAAAGATGACAAAAATAATATACCTTCTTTAATCTTTTTGAAAGGCTTCAAAATTTAGCAAATCATGTGAATTAGTCAAGGTATAAAATAAAGCATCTAATGTGATCAAAACTGAACCGATCAATTTTCAAAATCAAAATAAACCTAATTGAATCTTAATGTAACAACACATACAGGGTCATTCAACCCATTTCAAATGATACAGGTTCATGTAATAATCTGTTTTTTTATGAGGCAAAAATTAAAATGCAAATGGAGTTGTTTTAGCCATTTAATTCACTCAGAAGTATTCATATCTCCATCCAACTCTCTCTTTCTTCTCTATTCAATATCACAAAGATCCAACTCTCTCTTTCTTCTATATTCATGGTGAAGTTGCAAAACATTTATATTGTCAGACTGTCAGGCTCAGATTATGAAAAAAGATGACAACACCATGGCTGCAAGAGAGGTTGCATGAACAACTGCCATCCTACAACCTTGCCATACCATAATGCTATCTTCATTCAATTTTTACTCAGATCTACAAAATCATCATAGCCTTATGTTCAAAGGACAAGTCCAATGCACTTTGAATTCATTTTTATTCACCTTCACAGTCAACACTAAATGATTTGCTCAAGTATTTCAAATGATTTCAAAATGTCAAACCTCACTTATTCGGGCAGACGTCTGCTTCATCATAGTTTTAGTCTCAGGTAAGAAGCATCTCATCAACATCATTGACTAAATATCCCTTAGGTGACATCGATCTAATTATCATCAACCAAACATCGATTACACCCAACGTTACCTAGAACAGCCGCGAACGACAACCAGCAACGATTAGGTCATGTTGCAACAACACGGCAGCTCTAGCCATCATAGCCTCAGATGACAAAAACATCTGTCCTGATAAAAAATGAATAGATCAATTTTCAAAACTTAGCCTCAGATGAGTAAATCCCAATTGAATATTGATGTAACAACAAATACAGGGTCAGTCAACACAGTTGAGATGATACAGGTTCAGGTAACAAAAAGAAACCCTCTGTTGTAGAAGCAACCAGTGAGAGAGTTTTGATGGAATTTTTAAGAGGGGTCGGTGACATTGTCGAGGAGTGTAAGGAAATGCTATCACTTAGCATTTCCTGACACTCCTCGACAACATCACCGACCCTTCCATGTTTCAAGCAAAACACTCTCACTGGTTGCTTCTTCAACAGAGGGTTTCTCCTTATTACCTTGAACATGTATCATCTAAACTGTCTTTGACACATCCTTTGTGTCTTCCTCTCTTCATTAATAGCTAAAAACATGACACGTAGGCAAATAGAGGTCATCCTGTAATCTCCCTTAATAGATAGTATAGATTTTGAAAACACTACATGTAATCAAAATACACGAATTAGATCTGTAATTTCTAAAATTAAGCAAATTACTACAAAAATGTAATAAAATTATATAAAACGAATCAAGGCAAAAAGGCACTAAATAGACACATTCAGCCCTAATTCAAGATATCAGTCATTCAAAAGATTCAAAACCAACTATAGATGATTGAAGTAAAAAAATGATTTATAAGTGAATAAATTGAATGAATTAAGTGAATATATATACAAATTTCGTTTAATTATTTTTTTCAAGTTGAAATATCAGTTGAGTAATATAAAAATATGTTACCTAAGTTAACAAATTAGTATTTTTAGAAATGGATTGACATTTCTAAAAAAAATACAAATCTCAAAAAGATTAGGCACCAACTTTTTCGTATACCTAAAAGGAAAGCATGAAAAACAACACAAAATGAAATACCACCCTAAAAAATTACCACATCTTATACATCAAATTTAATATTAAAAAGGTAAACTCAAACTGTAAAACGGTTGAAAATTCAGGTTTTTGACCAACCAAAGAAAATTAAAAAATGCCATATAATTTAGCATACGGTTGTTTAGTTTTTTTGGTAATATATATGTAGTTAATTTAGGATTTTTTTTACTAAACTTAATTGTTTAAATACAAAATATTATATGTTAGCAACGATTTTAAAAAATTTACATATATAAGTTTGAAAATTTGTTTTTAATTTCCAAATTTAAATAAAACAACCTTAATAATGTTCATTAAAATAAAAAAAACCAATTTGATATAAATAATTAATTAAACTGTATGTCAAAAAATATTTCAGTTATTTCAGTGTACAAACTTTATTTTATTTCCTTTATAAATTTTTATTTCACTAACCAAACCTTTTTATGTATAAAATAGTAGCATATTTAAAATAAAATTTCCAATTGTAGATATTCAATGAAGGTTAGGAAAACTCTAAATTGATTAAAATGGAACGGTTTTATTAAAAAATTAATTATAGTCAGTTATACAAGTTAAAAAAGGAAACAAAATCATATTAAATTTTTGTTTTACGTAAATCTTTAAAAAACTGACGGTTTATTATAATAATATTTAATAAAATAATAGAGTTGGCACTAATCAAACAATGTACTTAAATGATGTTTAATATGATGAATACTTTACTTGATTCCTAAATTAAGATACATACAATTTTGAAGCACTAATTATTTCACAAAAAGATAGAATATTAACCACAAACATGTAGCAAAACCAATAACATTAACGTCTACCAATCTATAATCAAATATGTTCAAAAACTAAGTTCTTCGGCCACACATATAAACGGTCCAAAAAAAGTGTCAGCAACATCTACCATCACATATATTTAACGTAACAACCACAACAAAAACCTACCATTAAATGTATACTAACGACCACACCTTGAAAATAGTACCAAAACATACCATGTACCTTCACCAAGTCAGTTATAAAGCAACATACCTTTACTTTTAACAAATACCATCTGAAACGAAGAACCGTATACCAACCGTTTGTCTCTAACAAACTCCCTCATACCGGTCACATTGAATCGCGGACAGCCTTGCGAGAACTCCTTACCAATAGCTACATCCCATGTTCGACCAGCGCTGTCCTTGATGATCAAATCCATCTTTCGATCTAAACCATGAGTTTGAGCCCACTTCTTCTTCAGATGCTACAGATGAGAATATAAATGTTAATAATACATACCATTAAAACTGCTTTTCCTACAACTAATGATTTAAACTGGATTCACTTAACATACATTAATGGTATGAAGAAGTAAATAATACAAACTTACGTAATGATTGTCAACAACAAAAGTAACCGGTACTTCGTCATCAACACTCTGTTCAAATACAGGTGCAGCAACCACATCAGGCACCTCATCATCAGACACTTCAATTACGCCATCACTTGGTTGTTTTTTGATAACAGAAAGTTCAGGCGGGTAAGTTAGAAGGGCAGGCTTACAACAAAAAACGCTCAAATCAAACGTCTTACGATCAATCATTTCAAATACCAACAAATGATCATCAGTTATCGACATCTCCTCATTGATCCGACTCCAACCTGTGGTAATGTAAATGTTATGGTCTAAAATTTCCATCCGAACAACCCATTTACGATTTCCAGCAAAACGAATCAAAACCGGATCTGAAGGACAGATATTCAGCATAGAGTGATGAACAAACAACCTGTTCACATACTACACAAAGAATAAAACAGTATCAGGATCAATGGTATAGCCGAAATAGAAAAAAATGAATGAACGCAAAGATAAAATAATTTAAAAACGTATAAGTTCAATTACCATGCAGTCGTCTCGGTCTTTAAAATCATTTTTAGGTTTGTAGTAGAAGTAGTTAGATGGTGCTAGAGAAATGTCTTGATAAAAGTGGAATAGGCGGAACAAAGATAAAGCTTCTTCATACTGACAAACAACCCACGAATCGTCCGGTAATTTCAAAGATGTGACAACATCAAACCAGCCATTGTAAAAAAAAAAGTCGCCTGCAAGTTTGAACACTTTGACTTCAAAGGTCCTCCCATCAAGGCTCCTGATGTTTGCATTTTTCTCTGGACAACCAAACTTCGTAATCCAGTCACCATAGTCAGCAGGAAGTTTCTGCAACGGAAAATATAAGTATCGTTAAATGCAATTATAATAACAGTAATCACAAAGTGTTATATTAAAACATCTTAATTTTTTTTTCTTTAAATGATTATAATTTCAACACTCACCAACGATTTTCTGTCGCACTTCCACACACGCGCAGCGAATCCGTACACCATCTCGCTTCCAAAGTTGTTGTATTTCACAACCCCAAATTGTATATCAAAACAGGTACATGTAACAAATATAGGTAACAAACGACAGTCAATTTTTACATCAAAGAAAATATCAAACGATATCAAAAAAGTATTCAGTTATTAAATATTTAGTTAAAGAAATAAACAAATATAAATATTAAAAAAAAACGGATAATTTTAACATAACATTTGCAAAAATATAAACCATAAAAAAGAAGTACAAAACTTTAAAATACAGTTTCAAACTAAAATGTCAACAAACTAAACAAAATAGCACCATTACAAGTAACCGCACCAACTTCAACTGTTACAGACACCATATAATAAACTCAACAAAAAAATTAAACCCCCAATCAGCTATGAACAACAGTAACATCAACAAATCAGAATACAAGAAGAAATCAATTAAAACCCTAAAAAAACGAAAAAAAAAAAAAACAAACAAACCGTCGGACATTAATGAACACTATTATCTAATGAAGATTGCTTAAACCTCTTCACTAAAACGACGATTTGATCCGGGCCGATTTGATTTTGTTCAAATTTAACATTATTAAAACATATAATAGATCATGAAATACTCTAATCAGAGAGTACCGTAGATGATTTGATTTTAGTTATTACATATTTAAATCAAGAAACAAACAAACATGGATACTAAATAAAATAATAACGGCTAATTATAACATAAGATTTGCCAAAAAATATAAACCATCAAAAAACTTGACCAGACTTAGATATAAAGATTGACACCTAAATGTCAACAAACTAAAGAAAACAATACCGTTATAACTAACCGCATCAACATATAGCACTCCTAATTTAGCACTAACAAAACTGAACATTACATACACTCCATCAGCAAATAATTGATACTAATAACTGTAACAGGTGGATAATGTACTGAGTAACATATATCTATCGAACCTAACAATCGAAATCGACTATTACAAAACCTATAAAGGAAAATGTACGAAGGAATTAAACACCTAATCGGCTATAAACAAAAGTAAAATCAACAAAATACAATACATGAACAAAGAATTTAAAACCCAAAAAACACAAAAAAAAAAACACCCAACATCAAAATAGATTATTAGAGACCATGAAAAAGAAACGGTACAAACGAATTTAAGACCCTAATCGGCTATGAACATCAGTAAAAACAACAACTGACAATAAATAACATACCATGAAAAAGAAACTGTAGAAATGAATTAAAACCCTGATCGGCTATGAACATCAGTAAAAACAACAACTGACAATAAATCGACTATTACATACCGTAAAAAAGAAAATCTACAAAGAAATTAAAAACTTAATCAGCTATGAACAAAAGTAAGTTGAACAAATCACAATACATGAACAGGGTCCAACATCAAAATCTACTATAAGAGACGCATTGAATCTAACAAACAAACAATCTATCAAAAATAATTGAATCTGAAAATCGGGTAAAAGAAAACAAAAACGTATGTAAAAGATAGGGTTATATGAATCAAGCATAAATACCCTGAATGAAGACTATTATCTAATGAAGATTGCTTGTATCTCTTCAATAAATCGCCGATTTGATCCGGGCAGAAATGATTTCCTGCAAAATTAACATTATTAAAACTTATAATAGATCATCAAACCGCCTAATTAGAGATTACTGTATATGATTTGGTTTCAGTTATTACATATTTAAATCAATAAACAAACAAACATGGATAATAAATAAAATAATATCAGTAACATCACATACACTCAATCATCAACTAATTGATACAAAAAAAAAAAAAAAATAACATGTGAACAATATACTTAGTAACATATATCTATCGAACCTAATAATCAAAATACACTATTACAGACCCTATAAAAGAAAATGTACCACGAAATTAAACACCTAATCTGATATAAACAAAAGTAAAATCAACAAATCACAATATATGAATAAATAATTTAAAACCCTAAAACACAAAAAAAAACACCCAACATCAAAATCAACTATTAGAGACCATGAAAAAGAAACTGTACAAATGAATTAAAACCCTAATCGGCTATGAACATCAGCAAAAACATCAACTTCAAATAAATTAGACACCATGAGAAAAAAACTCTACAAATGAATTTAAAGCCTAATAGGATATGAACATCACTAACATCAACAACTCACAATAAACGGACAACGAATTTAAAACCCTAAAACACAAAAAAAAAAAAAACTTCAACATAAACCGCCTACGCTACTCTAACATACAAACAATGTAACAAAACCATTGAATCTGAAAATCGGATTAAATAAAACGAAATCGTATGTAAAAGATGGTGTTATCGGAATCAAGCATGAATACCGTCGATGAAGACTATTATGTAATAAAGATTGCTTATACCTCTTCGCTAAATCAACGATTTGCTTAGGGCCGATTTGATTTCCTGCAAAATTAACCTTATTAAAACCTATAATCCATCATAAAATACTGAAATTGGATAATACCGTATATGATTTGTCTTCAAATGCGTTGAATCATGATCAAAATTATTGGATCGATGTTAGTCGCCGTCGTGTTCGCCGAGTTCGTCACAGAGGAAAAGAGAGGAAAATAGAATTAGGGTTTTGAGAGGAGAGAGAACCGTGTTAGCGTAAATGAGATTGTATGTTCAATCCTCAACTATTAGGTGTGCCACATGGATGATGACATGGCTGCTTAGTTGGCTTGCACCAATGGGTGACATGTGTCCCCCATTGGTTTGCTTTATTAGATATATAGATTAGGTTAGAACCCCGTTTATTACACGGGTTGAATAAATGTAATTTTATATATTAAATAATAAAAAGTTATATCTTTATGAACTCCGGGTTAAATAAATATAATTTTATTTATCAAATAATAAAAAAGTTATATCTTTATGAACTTCGTATATTACACAGACTAAATAAATGTAATTTTGTATACTAAATACTAAAAACGCCGTATCTTTAAAAAACCCGTGCATAATCGGGTTGAATAAATCTACCAAATAATAAAAAATTACATCCTTAAAAACACCGTATATTACACATGTTGAATAGATCTAAAAAAGAGTTATATCTTTAATAACCATGTGTATTACACAGATTAAATAAATGTAATTCTGTATATTAAATACGAAAAACGTCGTATCTTTAAAAAACCCGTGTATAGTTGGGTTGAAAAATTACCAAATAATAAAAAAATTATATTCTTAAAAAACCCTGTATATTACACGTGTTGAATAAATCTAATTTTACATAGTAAATGATAAAAAGTTACATCTTAAAAAACTTCGTGTATTACCCGGGTTTTATAAATGTAACTTTATATAGTAAATAATAAAAAAAAATTATATTTTAGAAACTCCGCATTTTACACGAGTTAAATAAATATAATTTTGTATACCAAATAATAAAAAAGTTATATTTTTAATAAATTAGGATAACATTTAATATTAATTTATTATTTATATATTTAATATACGATAAGTAGGAAAGAGAGGTATTTGTTTTAAAAATATATTAAATTTTTTAGGATAATATTTTATTAAAGTATGATAGGATTTAATATTAATTTATTATTTATTTATTTAGTTAATATAAGATGTAAGTATAGATTTGAGGATACCTTCAATGAATGACACGTGTCCATTTTTTACCATTTTTTAATCTAAACCATTTCTTCCATTTTTTACCTTCAAAATCTCTCAGTTTTCATCTCATTTCTCACAAAACTCTTCAAAATGGCAATGAATCAATGGAACGAAGAAGAGGACATTGCGTTGTGTGAATCTTAGATTGCAACAATTACTGACAACGCGCTTTGATTGCAATAACCTCAAATTATTTGGCTTTACATCAATTTCATGGCAAACGGATGCTCGATAATAACGCATGCATACAACAACCATTTTCCCCCTCTTGCTCTCTTTAGACCACACAGAGTGGGGGTGGATTTCTGGCGTGGTGGCCTCTTCACGCCGGGCACACCACTGCGGAAACGACGTGGAGTTGGAGGCAGGGTTTTTTCCACCGGCGTGGAATGCTTTGGGGATGGCGACATGGAATCTCGTGGTTGGGTGTGGATTGAAGCATCTAAATAGTAGTGTGCCTAAATATAATGAATTTTATGCTTGACAACGATAACTTTCTGAATTGGCAGCATTAAGTTCTCATGATCTTAAAATCTCTTGGTTTACTGAAGCATCTAAATGGTAGTGTGACTAAATCTGCAATTGATACCGAAGAACGTGAGATCTGGAACAAATCAGATGCATATGTTTCTGCCTTCCTAACCACAAATCTCTCTGCATCTTTAATTCACCTAGCTAGAGGTACAAATTCCGCCTCCAAGTTGTGGTCTTGCATGAAGAATCATTCTATTCTCAGGTATGGCATGGAAGTTCTGATGGTGGTGGCTGCAATGGTAATTATTATGGTGGTCAACGGTGGTCTTGTGTTGGTCAACATGGTGGACATTCATATTCTGCTCAGTTAGTTGAATATGGATCTAGGGGTTTCCTAGATCTTTTGAGCAACATGGTGGACTTGACGTGTCTTTTGGACAGAGTTATTCATCTCATGTGTCACACCCCAACTGATGGCAGAAACATCGGAGTGAGACGAAAACGAGATTGCAAGAGACTTCATAACACTATTTGTGACAATAATTAAATAATGGATTTCATTTCATTTCTAAAAGCCGATTATGAAGATTTAAAATCAAATACAACAACTTGATATACAGATGTGACACCCCAGGGAAACCAGGAAAACCACGCAACCTAACTAGCTTCCTCAGTAGCTATGTGCTAAATTTCGGGATGAAATTTCTTTCAACTTGGGGATGATGTGACAACTCGTATTTCAGAACCTATCTTTGTGTTTAATGTAACGTGTATGAACTCTATGTGACTAATTGATATGTTAGTTTTAATGAATAAATGTTACATGCTATGTGAATGTGTGCAATGTATGTATATAGTGTAATCGCACAACAAAAGTCCAATCATACAAGCTCATTCGGGCCACACTCTTTGTACTAGAAACCCAAGGGCAACCCATGAAGGGTTCGGCCCACTCTTTTAGTTCGAATTACACCTAGGGTGTTAGTATAAATTCTACACTTCACTAAAACACACAAAGTTTATCAAACCCTAAATCTCTATTCCTCTCTCTTGAAGTCGACGACCACATCCCTCTCCCTCGAAGACTTTCTTGTTCGGATCATCCTTGTTCTACCTTCTAACCGGTTAGTGTTTCATGGTTATTGTTTTGATTAGGTGATTTATATGTTTCACATAATAATTTAGGGATGATATATGATTGATCATGATATAAATTGCTGAGGCTTTGTGTTCATGTAAATCGGCTCACATGTGTAACATGTTAGTTCAATATAGGGTTGATAGTCATGTGATGAGAACAATGGTCTAGAGCCGAATGAATATAATCGGCCATATGTGTTTGGATTCGGATGGTTTGGTTGTGTTGTTATGATTAGGAGGTATGCTAGTAATCTAGAACTGAAACCGTGCAAATTTGTTTAAATGATTATGGTTATTGTTTATGTTTGAATGATGAGTCGTTATATGATTAACTAGGGTTCATAAGAATTAATTAGTAAATGTTTAGTTTGATCGATTAATTGCATGATTGGAAACTGTTATTTTGATACAATGAATGCAAAATAGGAAACTGTTGAATGATTTAAACGAATTGCATGAAATTAGGGGATTAGACAACTAATCGCACAAGGCCACCCTTGATCGCACAAGATATGGTCTGATCGCACAAGGGACTGGTCGCACAAGACAGTCGCACAAGCTTGGTGTAACTGTTTAAAGCTCACGGTACAACTTAGAACTGCATGATCGCATAAGACATGTGGATCGCACAAGTCTTGGGCCACACACACAACCTGTCTGAACCTTGTATGTGTTGTTGGGCCACGTGGCCCAACCCAATCGCACAAGTTAATTCGGGTCGCACAAGATTTAATGGATCGCACAAGTTAACTGTTTGTTTAATTAGTTGGGCCGTTCAAACCGTTGGGCTAAAGGTGTTATGGGATGGGATTGTTGCATCGCACAACCCATTGTGCATCACACAAGTTGTGTTGATCGCACAATAGGTTGGGCCGAATGTTCATTGGGCTCAGACAATTGAATCGCACAAGATGATTAGGCTCGCACAAGCTCAACAACCCAATCATCTGTGTCGCACAGGTTGGACATTTTGTGTGTACTTTACTGTTAATGTGTTCTCCGTGTTTGCCATGATCATTACGTGTTCGTAACCTGTTAGTTTATTGTGTAAACCTATGTGCACTACTTGAACCTAGACCTGACTTGTATGGTAACCATGTTAGGACGTGGTTGACCACATATAGCTCAAGTGACCTTTTCGTGTATCTGCCGAGCTAATCTAAGGCGAGTTCACACTTTCTACAAGGGATGGGATTCCCGGTGGTTTGGGTATGGGTTAAGGATTAATAAGGAAACCTGCATATTCTCCTTAGGTAGGATATGTACCTCCATCCTCCATGGGAAGGATGACAACATTAAACCTGCGTATTCTCCTTGGGTAGAATACGTACCTCCATCCTCCATAGGAAGGATGACAACATATAACTTACTAGACAAAACTCTATCATGAAGTCCCTCATTTTTATATCGACTTAATCGCCGGGCCAATGGCGAGCGGGTCATTAGTTAAATAGCGCTATTAGGTTTGACAAGCCTCACACCATGCCGCAGAGGACGGGAGTGGACTATTGGATCTGGGCACTTAGTCAATGATGATAGACATTGACGTAGGGCACATAAACATTGTCACACCTCCAAAATCCACACGCGGAGTATCACCGTATGGAGGCGTGACTGGCCAGGATCAAGCCACCAATCATATTGAACATAGTACGTAAATAAAAATAAAACCCAACACAATATAATTGGTGTCCAAACAAACATAGTTTAAGTTGTAAGCGGAAGCATAATGTTTAAAAACCAAAGTATAAGTTCAAATATATCAAATGTTTATCATGGCATAAGACTATCCATGTCCCACAACGACCACGCCTCCTCGTGCAAGCTCCATAAGTACCTAACGACCTGCAAGGCATGTAACAACGAGTCAACAACAAAGTTGAGCGAGTTCACAGTTGGTGTTCATGATTAAGTTGTTTCAAAACCAGGAGTTCATTTGTAAGTTGTAAGTTAATCCGTTTACCCTGTTTCCCAAACATATCCATAGTTGGTGGGGGCTTCCCCATGTTAACCACTAGACCTGTTTACCATATCGACCACTGACTAAAGTAAGTTGGTGCCCTGACGTCAATGTCTATCATCATTGACTAGTGCCCAGATCCATTAGTTCACGCCCGTCCTCTGCGGCACGGTGTGAGGCTTGTCAAACCTAAATAGCGCTATCTAACTATGACCCGCTCGCCATTGGCCCTCTCAATTTACCCATCGGTTATATCAAACAAAATAAACATCAACACAGTGGTCATGCAACAAGGTCATATAAAACAAGGTCATGCAACATATTATGCATATAAGGCAGGATCATCTTCGTATTGAATTCTCCAACATATGCAATCCCCAGTTTATTCACAATTGTATTTGCTAGCACATAAGATCATGGTTACACACAAGTATAACTTACCCATACCATTCAACTTTTAAAGCTTTCAATATAACTCCGTGTATGCGTTCAAGTTATTAAACCGAAGTCGAACCGGAATTATTGTTCATACATATAGACACTTATACAGTCATATAACCACATGTTACACGGATCCGATTACTGGTTTTTATGGCTTTAAAACAGAGTCGACTTGGAGCTTTTATACACATAGCCAATTATACGTCGTACACGTGTAGCTCATCGACAACATGTGCAAGTGAAATCACCTATCTTCTACACACATATATGTATCATCATTCATGTGCAGAAATCTACGATTACGTTTACATGTATACTCAAATCATCAAGTGCCGGTTAATCGTAACGATACTCGTTCATGCAATCACATTCATGCCAATCCTAACATACATATATAGCATATATAACATACATATCTTCACAGCTATGATCGAAACAAAAACTACAAGAAAGATCGGTTTCATATTCACACTTATCGATTCACAAGGTTCCTACGTAATCGGTCCGAATCAGTCACGTGTTCCTCACTTATAAACAACCAGTCTAGGAACATGCTTAACCATATACACACAACGTAACCGTTACTTCACAGTTTTCGTAATAAGTCTAGCACATACATCGTTCACATCTAAACTTTGAAAACAGTTCACATGCGCATATATATATATACCTAAAATCAACTTTATTATGTCACGATGCACATAAAACTAAAGTCTAGATCGAACCGATGCACATAAAACTAACAACAGCTTCACGTATATGTCTACTTTCTTGCAAAGCCTAAAGTCGGGATCGAACCGAAACCGAAACAACACGTTCGCAAAACGAAGTAACGAGATGTGTGGGGCTTACCGGCGATCGGTGACGAAGGAGTGGTGATGTGCTCCGGTTGCCGAGGGAGGGAGAGAGACGAGAGGTGATGTGCGTGATGGTGAAGGAAGCTACCGCCGATTGCCGTAGGGTTTGCGTGTTATGCATGAGGGTGACCCTTATGAATATATATACATATATGATATATCCACGCAACTTACAATCTGAACATGGCAAGGCGGTGGAAGTTTATGTGTGTGGGCCGAGGTATGGGGTGGTAGAACTTGTCACACCCTGGCTTTGCGGAAGCGTGGTTATTTTGGTGTGACTTCTTAATACCATAGCTTAACCATAACAAGCTATATGAATTTAAAAACCGTGCAAGATCATCCATTAGATTAAGTTGAAAAGTAAAATACCATAACATTGTCTCAACGGAAACACATCCTAACAACATATACAGTGTTCAACAGACACAAACATTAACATGACATAAACACAGTTTAAGTACTGTGACTCGTCCAGGAAAAAGTCACATCCCTTAAACTTGGATGACCTCGTAACTAGTGCAGCGGGAAAACGTGCCATACCGTGCAAGATCCTTTAGTTCCCTGAAATACATGTAAGTTGAAAAATCAACAATAATGTTGAGCGAGTTCATGTGTAAGTGAGTAAGTAAACCTTTGTGAGTATAAAAATAGTCTTGGTATGTAGCAAATAAGGGAATTGAGATCACCAATGGTTTGCAAGGCCACTGATATATGTGAAGTGCAAATAGGGAGACTCAAACCTAGCAGATTTCGCCACGGCATTAGTATGTGGACAAAGTCACCCCAAGGTCCGTTTCTAGTTTGGCCTGGGGCTGGGCTCGCTACACCCAGATAGATCTACCGCTCCTGTCCCTCGGTCCCGTTATGAGGACTAATGGCCTCATATTGCTCCTACCCACTCACATGATCTGAGTAATAAACCTCCTTACGCTAACCATACCGTGTATAAAGTACTTGTAATCAAAGTAACATGTATTTCACCCCCGCAGTTAAGAAAACTGAAAACAGTTAGAGAAAAGGGGGACATGAACTCACTGTGGTGCGTCTCTACCAAGTATGCCTCCAAATCGATCAGCTGTATGACGACCTACACGTGCTAACTCTATTAGACGGATGGCCGTGCCTTAGCTTTATGGTTTAAGTTTTTGGGAAATAGTTAGGCAACTATTTCGTGTTTACATTCTGTATACTTGGTAGTTATTTTCCTTCCCAAGGATTGGGGATTTAATACATGTGTGCTCGTAACATTCAGATTTCACTATTAAGTCACTTAATATACTTTATTTCCACTTCAAAATATGAATATTCTTCTCAAAAATATTATATTTTCATACATGTGATTTTCCCAAAATAATACTTAGTAATATTATTTTTACTCTAAAAATAATATTTACGTAGTTCACAAAATAATCATAAACACTTATACAAGTGGTGTTGTGAAAAATATATACTAAATATATATATGTATCACGTTTTATTTTGTGAAATCCCACCTCCGATGTTTTGTAAATATAGTCGTGGCGAAACTTATATTTTGAAAACAGGTCAAAATGTATTTCTAACACTTATAGTGAAAATATTTCTAAGTGTTAGGCTTTTCGAAAAATTTCGCCAGAGTTTCCTCTGTAACTGGAGGTGGCCACGCTTTCAAGCGTATCATTTTCTTTTACAAATCAACCAACAATTTTCTCAATCAACCAAAACAATGTTCAAACCACAAACTAGTCAAAATATGTATATAAATCGCATAAATTTCATGAACTTGTGATTTATCCAAACTGTGAAGTAAATCTCATTATTTTTAGTGGATCTATATATAAAACAATCCGATTTTGTAAAAACCTCGTTTTTATGGAAGTTCCGTCTTTACAACTTCTCGTCAACTTTTACAAAAATAGTTATTTTGTCGAAACTTGGTGTTACACATGTGTTTACACACTTGTGTGTTCTAAAAACCATTCTTGTTAGTGTAAGATCCGTCTTTTAAAGTATGATTTCTTTAACGCTTGGTCCTTTGAAAATACCACTTGCAGATACGTAGATCTGCTAGTTTTAAACACTATTGTACAAGCTAAAACACTTTTACACAAGTTCATGATTCTTGTGTGGTAGAGTTTCATCTTCTAACCCTTGTTATACTTAAACAAGCTTTATGTCACAATCCAAGATCATGACTAAACCGGGTTAAATGATGATCCGAGCTACCACAACATAGATCGGGTCTAAATAATCACAAATTTCAATTACTACAACATTTACACAACATATGAGCTTTTATCCAACACTTATAGCATTTTTAGTAGACTTTAAAGTATCATCTTGTAAGATTTCGAGTTTCAACCGTTACAAATCGTATTAACCACTTTAGATTAGTTCAAGAAGGTGTTTTAAGCAACATACCACTAGCTCGAGGCTAGGGAAGAATCTTGACGGAAATGGCGTGGATAAAAGCAAGATAAAGAGGTCCTTCGCGTTCCGTTTGCTCCAAGCTTCCTAATATGCGATCCTTGATACTAGAATGATCTTGGAATGGCTTGTTGAAAATCGAAATATGATGGGTAGGGGGTGGGTGTTCTCGGCCGTGAACCAAAGGGAGGGAGAGAGAAGTGTGTGAGGTTGTGGTGTGTTATGAATGATTATGTTGTGTTTAGACATGATCTTATAGGCAAATCATAAGTTAATTACCCATTGGTTCTTATGCCTCCTAGATAATAAGCATGAGGATTATAATAATAATATAGAGGACATGGTATGTCCCCCACATGGGGACGGTTGTAAAGAGGGGGGGGGGGGGTCTAGTTCGATTTCAACTAGACACTAAGTATTAGTTAGGTTAAACCAAGTTAGTTAAGTGTTTAACCCAGTTATTAGTGTGTAGTATGTTATGACGGGTGTTAGGGTATTCAGGGACCCTAACTGGCTCAGAAAAAGATAAATAATGAAGATAACAATATTTTCATGTCCCGGGTATAGTCCGGTTGTTCGGTTGGATAGTAATCCGTTAAAGCGTTAACAAAGCTTTAAAGTGTCGTTATTACTCTTTTTAGTGACACAACTCATTTCTGACACTTTGGAAAGTGTCTAGCAATATTTTTCTCATGTTTTGGCACTTTATTAGTTAGCTAAAAGCTGAATTATTATGTAAAGTGCTGAGTTTTGTACTTAGAGTACGTTTTAGGCACATCCAGTTATTGTAACTTATTCCTAGAGACGCAGTTCTACAACCCTTGTATCCCTACACTCACCACTAGTGTAGCAAAATATTTCTGGCTCATACAGGCCTTAGAGGCAGTGTTTGCCTGATGCTGGCTTTATCAGCATGTTCAATAGGTTATCCGTTATAGTGCTACTGTGCTTTTTGTGCATCATGTTTGTCACTAAGGTTCAGTCATGTAAATAATGTAGTGACAACAAGTAAAGTATGATGCAAGTAAGTATATGTATCAGTGTTCAAGTAGCAGTTTATTCACAAGTTCAAGCAAGCACAGTAATTAAGCAATAATTAATTATTAATCAAGTTGTACGGATACCTGGTTTAGTGCGGGTTGTCACATTCTCCCCCCGTTAAATAAATTTCGTCCCGAAATTTAAGTTCTGCTTGTAGATGCAGGGTTCTTAGGAAAAAGGTGGGGGTATTTCTCTTTCATCCGGTCCTCACGCTCCCAGGTGTACTCAGGACCGTGTCTGGCATTCCAACGAACTTTCACGAGCTTGACACTGCTCCGGCGGGTCTTGTTTATTTTCCAATCCGTAACCTCCACCGGTTCTTCAACGAAATGGAGCGTGTCGTCAACATGGATCTCGTCGATGGGAATGGCAATGTCATCTTGAGTTGGACTTTTCTTCAGGTTGGATACATGAAATGTATCGTGGACTGAATGGAGTTCAGCAGGTAGGTCCAACTTGTATGCTACTAGTCCTATTCTTTCCAAAACTCTGAAAGGACCAATGTAGCGCGGATTTAACTTCCCACGCTTTCCGAAGCGTGCCACACCCTTCCAGGGTGAAACTTTCAATAAAACCATTTCTCCAACTTGGAATTCCACATGTTTCCGGTTTGGATCTGCATAGGCCTTCTGTCTGTGGCGAGCTACTTCGATGCGTTTAAGAATCTGCGCAATCTTGTCTGTCGTCTCTTGGACGATTTCGGGACCAGCAAGCTGCCTATCACCTGCGTCAGCCCAACATAAGGGTGATCGGCACTTGCGTCCGTAAAGGGCTTCAAATGGCGCGACACCAATACTAGTGTGGTAGCTGTTGTTGTATGAAAATTCGACCAAAGGCAAATGTTTATCCCAGCTACCGCCCAAATCCATAACACACGCTCTCAGCATGTCTTCCAAAGTCTGTATCGTTCGCTCGCTCTGACCGTCAGTTTGCGGATGAAACGCAGTGCTCAGATTCAATTGTGAGCCAAAGGCTTCTTGGAAGGATTGCCATATCCTTGACACAAACCTTCCGTCTCTATCAGAGATGATTGAGAGAGGTACTCCATGGCGCGCGACGATCTCTCTCATGTAAATTTCAGCCAATTTGCTCGTATTATCCTTCCCTCTGATAGGTAAGAAGTGTGCTGACTTCGTTAATCGATCCACTATTACCCAAATAGTGTCATGGCCTCTCGGCGTTCTTGGCAATTTCGTAATAAAATCCATGGAGATTTGTTCCCATTTCCACTTGGGAATCTCGGGTTGTTGCAGAAGTCCTGAAGGCTTCTGGTATTCCGCTTTAACCTTAGCGCATGTTAAACATTTGCTCACATAAACAGCAACATCGCCTTTCCACCTAGGCCACCAATAATAATCTTTGAGATCCTGGTACATCTTATCCGCTCCAGGATGGATAGAGTACCGCGACTTGTGAGCTTCATCGAAAATAACCTTCCTCAAACCTCCAAACAAAGGAACCCAAATCCTTTTCTCAAAACATAACGTTCCTTCCTCGTTTGGTACCAGTAGCTTCTCCATCCCACGGAGATATTCTTCTTCAAGGTTTCCTTCCTTGAGAGCTTCTTTCTGTGCGGCACGAATGCGCAAGGAAAGATCGGTTCGGATAATCATTTCTAAAGCCCTAACCCTTATGGGCTTGATCCTCTCCTTTCGACTTAGGGCATCGGCGACCACATTCGCCTTCCCTGGATGATACTTTATCTCGCAGTCGTAATCGTTCAGCAACTCAACCCTTCGTCTTTGCCTCATATTCAGCTCCTTCTGGTTGAATATGTGCTGTAGGCTCTTGTGATCTGTAAAGATTGTACACTTTGTACCATAAAGGTAGTGTCTCCAGATCTTTAGTGCAAATACCACTGCGCCAAGTTCCAAATCATGTGTGGTATAGTTCTTTTCGTGCACTTTCAGTTGACGCGATGCGTAAGCAATAACCTTTTGGCGTTGCATCAACACACAACCTAATCCTTGACGTGAAGCGTCACAGTATACCACAAAATCATCTGTACCTTCCGGTAGTGCTAAGATTGGCGCGTTGCAGAGCTTATCCTTCAATATCTGGAACGCTTCTTCCTGTTTGATTCCCCAATCAAACTTCTTATCTTTCTGGGTGAGGAGCGTCAAAGGTTGAGCGATTTTTGAAAAATCCTCAATGAACCTTCGATAGTAGCCAGCCAAACCCAAGAATTGTCGAATCTCGGTTGGCGTCTTTGGCGTTTCCCAATCCTTGATCGCCTCGATCTTGGTTGGATCCACGTGGATTCCATCTCCATTTACCACGTGCCCAAGGAATTGGACTTCACGTAGCCAAAATTCGCACTTGGAGAATTTGGCATACAGCTGTTCCTTCTTTAGCAGCTCCAAAATAGCTCTTAGATGCTGTTCGTGCTCGGTCTTTGTTCTTGAATAGATCAAGATGTCGTCGATAAACACAATCACGAACTTGTCCAAGTATGGCTTGCAAACTCTATTCATCAAATCCATAAAGACTGCAGGTGCGTTTGTCAAACCAAACGGCATAACAAGGAACTCGTAGTGTCCATAACGAGTTCTGAAGGCTGTCTTTGGGATACTCTCCTCTTGTATCCTTAACTGATGGTATCCAGATCGAAGATCGATCTTTGAATAAAAGCTTGAGCCTTGCAGTTGATCAAACAGATCATCGATTCTTGGCAGAGGGTATCTATTCTTGATCGTCAGCTTGTTCAGCTCCCGGTAGTCGATGCACATTCGAAAACTACCGTCCTTCTTTTTGACAAACAGGACCGGAGCTCCCCAAGGCGAGAAGCTTGGTCGGATAAAACCCTTGTCTAACAACTCTTGAAGCTGTGTCGACAGTTCCTGCATCTCAGACGGAGCAAGTCTATAAGGTGCCTTAGCCACAGGCGCGGCGCCTGGAACTAAGTCAATGCGGAACTCTACTTGTCTCTGAGGTGGCAGTCCAGGTAAGTCTTCTGGGAAGAGTTCTGGGTATTCCCTCACGACAGGGATGTCTTCGATTCTTGGCTCAGCAGCCTTCTTATCCACAATGTGTGCCAGGAAGGCAACACATCCTTTCTGCAAACACTTTCGCGCTTTCAGGCAGCTGATAATTCTTAACGGCGTATCACGCTTCTCTCCGTGAACCACAATTGTTTCGCCATCTTCGGTTGGGATACGAACAATCTTTTCATGACAAACTATCTCAGCCTTGTTACTTGATAGCCAATCCATTCCTACCACCACGTCAAAGCTTCCCAACTGAACTGGTAGTAAATCCAAAGCAAACTCACGCTCTCCTAATTCGATCACACAGCCTCTGATAACTTCATTGGCTTCTACTAACTTCCCATTAGCCAATTTGATTGAGTACGGAATATCTAACTTATTCGCGGCTAAACCAAGCATATTCTTAAATTCTAACGACACGAAGCTATAATCGGCACCAGTATCAAATAAAACGGATGCATATCGTTGATTTACAGGGAACGTACCAGTACAACATTGGGGTCCTGGCGCGCTTCCCTTGCTTCGATTTGGAACACTCTTCCACGTGCTTGGTTTAACTCTGGGCAGTTCTTCTTAAAATGCCCGATATCACCGCAGTTAAAGCATCCAAGTCTTTGCCCGTTTCCACCAGCTTGATCATTCCTCTGATTACGATTCACGGCGCCCGCTTGGTTAGCATTGTTGCCTCGATTCTCGTTACCTCCATGGTTTCCTTGTGGGCGATTTCCATTCCCACCCCGGTTGTAATTTCTGTTTCCGAATCCTCCCTGGCCTCCCTGACCAGCAGTGGCCCAACAAGTGTCCTTCGAGTGGCCACGTTTCCCACATGCTTCGCATACTTTTGGCCCGCAACGACCAGAATGGTGGCGTTGGCAGTCGTTGCACTTGGGTTGGGTGCCCATGTATCCCTTTCCTTTCTTCCCTCTACCAGCTGTGACCTGAGCTGGCGTGTCTGATTCTCCTTTCCTAACCGCCACACTGGCGCCCTGCTTGAAATTCGAGAACTTCCGTTTGTTACCTCCTGATGACTCGACGTGAGTCTCTGCCTTCTTCGTCTTGATCTCATCAAACTTGTTCAGGCGAATAGCCTCCTCAGTGAGAGCTACGCTCAAATCGATCGCCTCAGTAATGGTCGCAGGCTTGGATGAGGTTACCATGCTTATGATTTGAGGAGCTAATCCCCAAATGAAACATTCAATCCGCTTGAACTCCGGAGTGACCATGTAGGGTACCACATGCGATAAGTCATGGAACCTTTGCACGTATTCTGCGATCTTCGGACCGTCCATTTTCAAGTGCCAGAACTCGGTTTCCAATCTCTGGATTTCCGCGCGAGAGCAGTACTTTTTGCGCATAAGTTCCTTCAGTTCGGTCCAGGTTAGCGTGTAGGCAGCAGCTTCACCTAGTGTCTGTACTTGCAGATTCCACCAAGAGAGGGCTCCATCCAAGAATAGCCCTGAGATATAGGTGACTTGCTGATCTAGCGCGCATTTGCTCATGCGAAGAACAGATTCAGTTTTCTCGGCCCAACGAACAAAGGCGACAGCACCTCCTGTGCCATCAAAGTTGACCGGTTTGCAGTCTAGAAACTGCTTGTAGGTGCATCCATGAGGTGGATTATTGTTGTTGCCAGTGTTGCCAGAGTTGTTTCCACTAGTCCCTCCTTGAGAGGCGGCGTATTGTGCAATGGCAGCAGCGATAATTTGCTGGAGTTCTGCCTCATTGGTAGGCAACGGCGTTTGACGTCTTGGCGGCATCTTCTAAAAGATGTTTCACGTAGGTTAGGTCATAATAAGTAGAGTGTACGTAAGTATACAACAATATCAACACATAACATCTCATGTTATCAATCACATAACATCTCATGTTATAAATAGATCACCCATATTGATAGCTTCTGCAATGGTTGAGGGCTTTGAGGTAGTAACCATACCCCTGATCTGGGGTGCAAGTGTCCAAATGAATCGTTCAATCCTTTTGAACTCCGGTTTGACTAAGTAGGGGGGTGACCCTAGATAAGTCGTGCGATCGCTGGACAAGTTCAGGAATTTCTGGTTCGTCCATCTTCAAATTCCTGAACTCCACCTCAAGCTTCTAAATTCCAGTCCAAAAACAACATTTCTTCTCAATCGTTTCCTTGAGCTCGTCCCAGCTCAGTGCATAAGCAGCGTCTGTGCCAAGGGTCTGAACCTGGAGGTTCCATTAAGAGAGTGTGCCATCTAGAAATATCCCCGAGATATAGGTAACACTCTGTTGGGGCGAACAGTTACTCATTCTTAGAATGGAGTCGGTCTTTTCGGACCAACGAACAAATGCAACGGCGCCTCCTGTTCCGTCAAAGTTCAAAGGCTTGCAGTTCAGGAACTGTTTATAGGTGCAGCCAGTTGGAGGGTTATTTCCAGTAATGCCATCGTTGTACTTAGAGCGGAGGGCTTCATGTCGTGCATTTATCCGTGAGATGCGTTCTTGCAGCTCGGCTTCTGTCCTTGGCAACGTACTGGTGTTTGTGTCACGTCTGGGTGACATTCCCTTTTGTCGAAGTGGTGTGAAGCGGGTTAGACAACGTTTTAATTGTCTATGAGGTGTATATAGCAACATAAGCCATCATGTAATCACCCAATTTCACACGCAAATATACTCACTGTATGAGTGGGGAAGTAAATTTCTGAGCCTTCACATAGGCTTGCCAATTTGGCTTGTTGCTCGTAATAGAATGAACTCGAGGCTACATCGCCTTGGTCATTCGTGTTTAAGTTATTTTCTGCTGCATTGGTTATCATTAGCTTGACCCGCAGAGTCCACCAGGGTTCCTGTGCACTACAAATCGTTATTACGTGGGCCCCCGTAATAATAAATTGTCTTGCACAGTTACCCCAAATTTTCTCTCGTCCAAGCAGATGATCAATCAAGGAGCAACAGTAGGTGCATTGGCATGAACAGGGTCATGCTCCAATGCGGGGTCAGGAGCAGCGCCTGGCTTAGGGGCCACGGCCGGCTCCGGATCAAAAACTCCATCTCAAGATCAGCTGGATCAACAAACACAGGGGGTTACAGGATCCTCCAAGGGCTGGTCTAAGTGTATGAACTCAAGGTCATGGTCTGGATCAAAACCAGGTGGAAAAGCAGGATCAACCTCAATATCGTGATCAAACTCAGAGCTGTGGGCGGGATCCGGTGTAGCTGATGATGCCATATCAAGGTCGGCGTCGTGTGAGTGGTGCTGCATTCCCTGTATGTGCGAAGATGCGGATGTCAGAAACTCAAATGAGTCTGGGATAGGGGAATGGACATGAGTTTCCCCTACATGAGCGTCCGCATGCAGTAGTCTAATACCAGCAGCAATAGGGCCCTGCCCTCAAATGGGTCCTCCTCCAGTAGATCGTTATCGTCGTCAGAGGCCACGTCGGGAAGGGGGGGCATATCAACAACAGGATAAGCGGCAGGGGGCAAATTCCCAACAAGATGGCCATCAGTAGGCTCTGCTACGACTTCAGGCAGCGCAAAAGGGCTGAAAGTCGTCATTGTCTGTGCCGGTAGTATCGGAAATGTACACTATGTCGTCTGATACTATGGCCATGGGATTCGTAGTGTCCATCTTTCTAGTACTTGATGAAAGCATGACGTTTGTAACACAAACACATATACGTATAATAATCAATCATATAATCATATAAACATGTTAGTCAATCAAATAATTCTCCTAGTCTCACTAGCCAAATTCTTCCCAGTCTCTAAGACTGCTCTATCATCTACCTCGACCTCTCAGATCGAGCCTCGGTCTCCAATACCGAGCCTCAGCCTCCAAGACTGAGCCTACTCTTCCTAGTCCAACTAGCCAACTACCTCGATCTCTCAGACCGAGCCTCGGTCTCCAATACCAAGCCTCAGCCTCCAAGACTGAGCCTACTCCTCCTAGTCCAACTAGCCAACTACCTCGATCTCTCAGACCGAGCCTCAGCCTCTCAGACCGAGCCTCAGCCCTTCTAGACTGAGCCTATAAATAATAAAATGTGCTCAACATTTGTTTGTAAAAAGTTTTGGATCTGGACTTAAGTGGTATGCAGTAAAAATGTTTTCGTGAGAGCCCTAGTGATCATAGTCTAGACTCGAGAAAGAATCCTAGTTCGCTATGATCAGAGCTCTGATACCAAGCTGTCACACCCTGGCTTTGCGGAAGCGTGGTTATTTTGGTGTGACTTCTTAATACCATAGCTTAACCATAACAAGCTATATGAATTTAAAAACCGTGCAAGATCATCCATTAGATTAAGTTGAAAAGTAAAATACCATAACATTGTCTCAACGGAAACACATCCTAACAACATATACAGTGTTCAACAGACACAAACATTAACATGACATAAACACAGTTTAAGAACTGTGACTCGTCCAGGAAAAAGTCACATCCCTTAAACTTGGATGACCTCGTAACTAGTGCAGCGGGAAAACGTGCCATACCGTGCCAGATCCTTTAGTTCCCTGAAATACATGTAAGTTGAAAAATCAACAATAATGTTGAGCGAGTTCATGTGTAAGTGAGTAAGTAAACCTTTGTGAGTATAAAAATAGTCTTGGTATGTAGCAAATAAGGGAATTGAGATCACCAATGGTTTGCAAGGCCACTGATATATGTGAAGTGCAAATAGGGAGACTCAAACCTAGCAGATTTCGCCACGGCATTAGTATGTGGACAAAGTCACCCCAAGGTCCGTTTCTAGTTTGGCCTGGGGCTGGGCTTGCTACACCCAGATAGATCTACCGCTCCTGTCCCTCGGTCCCGTTATGAGGACTAATGGCCTCATATTGCTCCTACCCACTCACATGATCTGAGTAATAAACCTCCTTACGCTAACCATACCGTGTATAAAGTACTTGTAATCAAAGTAACATGTATTTCACCCCCGCAGTTAAGAAAACTGAAAACAGTTAGAGAAAAGGGGGACATGAACTCACTGTGGTGCGTCTCTACCAAGTATGCCTCCAAATCGATCAGCTGTATGACGACCTACACGTGCTAACTCTATTAGACGGATGGCCGTGCCTTAGCTTTATGGTTTAAGTTTTTGGGAAATAGTTAGGCAACTATTTCGTGTTTACATTCTGTATACTTGGTAGTTATTTTCCTTCCCAAGGATGGGGGATTTAATACATGTGTGCTCGTAACATTCAGATTTCACTATTAAGTCTCACTTAATATACTTTATTTCCACTTCAAAATATGAATATTCTTCTCAAAAATATTATATTTTCATACATGTGATTTTCCCAAAATAATACTTAGTAATATTATTTTTACTCTAAAAATAATATTTACGTAGTTCACAAAATAATCATAAACACTTATACAAGTGGTGTTGTGAAAAATATATACTAAATATATATATGTATCACGTTTTATTTTGTGAAATCCCACCTCCGATGTTTTGTAAATATAGTCGTGGCGAAACTTATATTTTGAAAACAGGTCAAAATGTATTTCTAACACTTATAGTGAAAATATTTCTAAGTGTTAGGCTTTTCGAAAAATTTCGCCAGAGTTTCCTCTGTAACTGGAGGTGGCCACGCTTTCAAGCGTATCATTTTCTTTTACAAATCAACCAACAATTTTCTCAATCAACCAAAACAATGTTCAAACCACAAACTAGTCAAAATATGTATATAAATCGCATAAATTTCATGAACTTGTGATTTATCCAAACTGTGAAGTAAATCTCATTACTTTTAGTGGATCTATATATAAAACAATCCGATTTTGTAAAAACCTCGTTTTTATGGAAGTTCCGTCTTTACAACTTCTCGTCAACTTTTACAAAAATAGTTATTTTGTCGAAACTTGGTGTTACACATGTGTTTACACACTTGTGTGTTCTAAAAACCATTCTTGTTAGTGTAAGATCCGTCTTTTAAAGTATGATTTCTTTAACGCTTGGTCCTTTGAAAATACCACTTGCAGATACGTAGATCTGCTAGTTTTAAACACTATTGTACAAGCTAAAACACTTTTACACAAGTTCATGATTCTTGTGTGGTAGAGTTTCATCTTCTAACCCTTGTTATACTTAAACAAGCTTTATGTCACAATCCAAGATCATGACTAAACCGGGTTAAATGATGATCCGAGCTACCACAACATAGATCGGGTCTAAATAATCACAAATTTCAATTACTACAACATTTACACAACATATGAGCTTTTATCCAACACTTATAGCATTTTTAGTAGACTTTAAAGTATCATCTTGTAAGATTTCGAGTTTCAACCGTTACAAATCGTATTAACCACTTTAGATTAGTTCAAGAAGGTGTTTTAAGCAACATACCACTAGCTCGAGGCTAGGGAAGAATCTTGACAAAAATGGCGTGGATAAAAGCAAGATAAAGAGGTCCTTCGCGTTCCGTTTGCTCCAAGCTTCCTAATATGCGATCCTTGATACTAGAATGATCTTGGAATGGCTTGTTGAAAATCGAAATATGATGGGTAGGGGGTGGGTGTTCTCGGCCGTGAACCAAAGGGAGGGAGAGAGAAGTGTGTGAGGTTGTGGTGTGTTATGAATGATTATGTTGTGTTTAGACATGATCTTATAGGCAAATCATAAGTTAATTACCCATTGGTTCTTATGCCTCCTAGATAATAAGCATGAGGATTATAATAATAATATAGAGGACATGGTATGTCCCCCACATGGGGACGGTTGTAAAGAGGGGGGGGGGGGTCTAGTTCGATTTCAACTAGACACTAAGTATTAGTTAGGTTAAACCAAGTTAGTTAAGTGTTTAACCCAGTTATTAGTGTGTAGTATGTTATGACGGGTGTTAGGGTATTCAGGGACCCTAACTGGCTCAGAAAAAGATAAATAATGAAGATAACAATATTTTCATGTCCCGGGTATAGTCCGGTTGTTCGGTTGGATAGTAATCCGTTAAAGCATTAACAAAGCTTTAAAGTGTCGTTATTACTCTTTTTAGTGACACAACTCATTTCTGACACTTTGGAAAGTGTCTAGCAATATTTTTCTCATGTTTTGGCACTTTATTAGTTAGCTAAAAGCTGAATTATTATGTAAAGTGCTGAGTTTTGTACTTAGAGTACGTTTTAGGCACATCCAGTTATTGTAACTTATTCCTAGAGACGCAGTTCTACAACCCTTGTATCCCTACACTCACCACTAGTGTAGCAAAATATTTCTGGCTCATACAGGCCTTAGAGGCAGTGTTTGCCTGATGCTGGCTTTATCAGCATGTTCAATAGGTTATCCGTTATAGTGCTACTGTGCTTTTTGTGCATCATGTTTGTCACTAAGGTTCAGTTATGTAAATAATGTAGTGACAGCAAGTAAAGTATGATGCAAGTAAGTACATGTATCAGTGTTCAAGTAGCAGTTTATTCACAAGTTCAAGCAAGCACAGTAATTAAGCAATAATTAATTATTAATCAAGTTGTACGGATACCTGGTTTAGTGCGGGTTGTCACAGAACTTGGGCTCCAAGGGGGTTTGGGGCTGCTGCCCAAAACAAAACGCACAAAAGGGGGGTTGGGGTGTGGGCCGATAACTAGCATTTCATGGATAAAAAGAAAGGTGGTAGTAGTTGCTGTTGTTGATCATAATATATAATTAGGTTAATTGCAGCTTTGGGAAAAAAAATATAATTAAGTTAATAGTCATTTTACGGTTATGTCACACCCCGATTTTCCACGTGTCACCGGTGGGCCCGGTGGGGAGTATAGTGACGTAGTTGATATCATCATAGTCAAACAACACAATATTTAAATACACAGCGGAAGCAAAAGGATAAATATATTACAAACTGATATAAAATAATATCAAGTATTACAAACGAAATTGTAAAGGATCCACAGGCGGATCAAAAAAATAAAATAATAAAAAGAAACATTTGTTCAACAGACTTTAAGGCATCCAAGCTTGCGAGACTTATTGTGGACGCTAGAAGACAGCCAGCCTATTACGAGTAGTACCTGCACTTAACCTTTTGGAAAATACGTCAGTTTACACTGGTAAATACAATTTAACTGACTCATTTTGAAAAGGGTTGAAAATTGATTTGAATGCACGTGGCACAAAACATTTTATAACTTGGGATAATTAAGTAATATAATCTTGTGTACGAATTACATGTTACTTGTGCGTTCAGTAGCCCGGATCTTGTCCGGGTTAAAGATCAATAGACCCACCACATTATTGAGTTATACACTGACAGGTGTACGCCTACACCCCGTGCTCAGGTCGTGGCCATCTCGTAAGATGATGCCAAGGATATCCGGGACATGGTCATTAACCCCCCAAAGGCTTTAAGTGAACAAGACTGTTTAAACGAGCCGATCAAATTATTCAATTAACCACCCAAAGATGTAAGATTTGATGCTCGATCAAGCGGTATTTTATATACCGTAACCCAAGCCCGTATAGGGAAAATAAGTTAAAAGTATTTACCTGAGCTAAATATAAATTCAATCTCAGCCGTATCAAATCAGCAAGTACAGATAGCTTTTACTGGGCTCCTAAATCTGGAACGAAGGTTTTTAACAACCTATTAGATTCCTAACGGGTCTTAATTAAGCCCATGCTTAGACCGGTTAGTTTTAAAAAGGAAGACACGGTTCAAATGCATGATAAAGCGAATACCGGTTTAGAATGTGGTTTTGACCCGACAAGCTTGTATGCTTGTTTAATATGGGTAACTTAAACACATTCTGAATTTTGAGACAAAACCGATATGGTTTGACCCGTTTCGGCTAATATATGCAAACTAGTTATATACGCCGATCCGAATGCGAAAAGTGCGTAACGAGTAACCAAAAGAGTCATATACAAGTTTCCTAAGTTAATATGCCCTAAATATGTTGTGATATCAGTAGGATACCTTCCATTATGCCCAAAACGAGTTTAAGACCAATTTATGCCCCGTAGGGGTATTTTGGTCATTTTAAAGATTATAAGAGAGTTTAAATATCATTCTGAGTTACAGGTCTGATTAAATCAGTAATTATACTTAATTTAATAAGTCATATTAGTAGGGTATCATATATATGTGAAATTTATTAATTATAACCATACTATGCACCGTAGGGGCATTTTGGTAATTCCACATAGGCTTAAAAAGGGCAAAACAGAGAATCTGAGTCTAAAAATTTTGCTTACTGTTAAAATATAGAAATTTACTGAAAATATCATTAGGCATCAACCCTTATATATTTAAACTAGTTTCGATACATACTATGCGTTAAAAACGCTTAAAAAGGCGATTTGGAGCCATTTCCGGGTTTTGTATAGAAAGCTGATATTTTTAATATTCCAGAAGGCTCAAAATATTTTATTTATCATATTAGATCAGTAGAAAAAGGTTTAGGGTCAAAAGAATTTGTAAAACTCATTTTATAGCCCAAAAGGGCAAAACCGACAATTACCGAATCAAGCTTAGAACTCTAAGTTATGCTCAGCCTAAAAATAAATAAAAATCTTCAAAAATGCTAAAATATTATTTTAAATCAGTAGGTAAAAATTTTGGTTTCAAAAATTGGATTTAGATAGGCTATACGCTAATTATGCCGTTTAATTAACAAAAAGCTTTTTAATTACGCTATTGAGCATAACTCCTAATCTAGAGCTCAAACTGATGTCAAATTTTAAGGACAAGTTTATAAATCAGTAATAAAGATTATTGTTCTCTCACATTTTCAAAATTCTCGTTTTAGGGTCAAAAGGGCATAACGGTCAACATTTAGGCATTTAACGGAAACAAGCATGAACTAGGATTTCTGTGGAACCAAGTTGTATAACCTCGGAGGGTTATACTAACTTATAATATGGTCCTAATGGAATCCTAAGGCATATCTAAACTAAGCTAAATCGGGTCAGAACTGAAAGTCAAAGCAAAAGTCAACTTTTGCGACTTTCGGTTCCGAACCGAGCCTATACCTAGAATTGTCGGGTTGAACATGCTTAGAAATGTTCAACTAATATTTACCAAGTTATTAATGTGGCAAAACTGATTTTATGACTTTTAATTTATTAGTTATGCATTTTATTTAAAACTAACCCGTTTGACTTTCATTTGACCCGACAATTTAACTAAGTAGTCGTGGTAATTAGGAGGCGCCCTTTTGAGGGTTAATTACCTACCTAATTACGGTCACGTAGCCATGTTCGTTACGAACCATGGCTTAGCCGTTTAAAAGTCAAAGCGTTTATCGAAACGCTTGACTTTTCGGCTTTAACCGCTAAATAATTAAACTAAACACGAAAGGGGACTTACAAAGGGTCCAAGGGACTCAAGGAGGTTCTCAAAAAGGTTCAAGATCCTCACAACTCAGAGAATAGATCAGATTAGAAGGATATGTGCAAATGAGAGCCAAAAATTCAATGGGTATATATAGGTTTTTGAGGACCGTTAGGATCGTTTCTTGATAAACGTGATCACATCTGGACCGTACACCGTTACCCCCTGTTTTTGGCAATCTATGGGCAGCCCCTTGTTGAAGGAATACCATTTTTAATTGATCAAAACAGCTGGAACAGCTGGAAATCAAGTTTCTAAAATGGCAGTTTTGGTCCCTGCATGCTTCTAGCCCCTTTCTGATGCGTTTGAGGCCCGTTAAACCATTTTAAGCCACTACAATGATGCCTAAACATGAGGGACATGAAACATGCTCAAAAACATGTCGGATGTCGGTCCGTTTGGCCGTACGGTCACGTTGTTCGTCTAATTACGACGAAACACGAACGGACGCGAAAAACGGTCCAAATTATGCGACGAATGAAATTTTATCAAGGCAATCACTAAAATAAAATATTTTAGTGCTTACATAAATTTTTGGGTGTCCGGAGATATTTAGATTGTGAGATATGCGCGAAAATGCAAACTTGTGCACTTTTTGACACTTTTAGTCCCTGGTGGACTTGAAAGTTTATTTTTGCGCACCAAACACCTCTAAGCCTATATCTAAGCTATAGAAATGATAATTAGGGCATGTTTAACTCATGGACAATTTCCGGAAGGTCCGTTACCTTACGAATCGACATACTTTTGCAGTTGACGCAAATAGTCCTTAAATTGCGCAAAGTAGCGCGAAATGCCGTTTAATGTTATACAAGCCTTCCATGGCCCATATTTATCCTTCCCAAGCATATAATTAAATATTAATATGCTCTCGTTCACCTAGATGGTCACCGAAAGGCGTAGATTCAAAATTTGACGCTTTAGGTCCCTCTATTGCGCAAACTTGCGCATTTCATCATTTAATAGAATTGAAGCCTCATCTAATCCATATTAGACATTCTTGAAAGTATTATTAAACATCACGATGCTTCGGATTCGCTAAAAGGTCATTCAGAGGTATAATTAAACATATTGACACTTTTAGCCCCTCTAACTTGCAAAGTTGCGCGTAACTTTACTTATTGACATAAAAACCTTAGACGGCCATTATTTGGCATTCCCGAGAGTATAATTAAATATTATGAAGCTCCCAGTTTGTTAAAAGGTCACTCAGAGTTAAGAATTAACATGTTGACGCTTTTAACCCTTTATTGCGCAAACTTTCAATTAGTTACGCCAACGGCTACACTTAATCATCAAGTGGCACATTTGTGAATATAAACATCGTAAGAAACTTATTTTAGGTATGTTTACACTTCCTGTCCTTTCATAATCAAAGTTTTCGATTTTTCGAAAAATTAGTCCCTAAATTTTAGTGTTTGACTTCATTAGGGTTTATTACACGTGTCAATACATCATTGGACGTGATTTTACGAGGTGTTACATCCTCACCCCCTTAATAGAAATCTCGACCTCGAGATTTGCTAGAATGCTGGAAGTACTTTTTGTCACATGACGGACTTAACTTCTATAGCATATTTGGAGTCTCTCCAAGCTCCCAAAGTGACCTTTATATTTGGTACATGTATCTTTTTGGAGCTTCTTAACCTGTCGATCCTTTATCGATATAGGTTGCTCATCATATCATAAATCTGCATATCAATATGTGATAATGCTTCTTGACTTATTGGTGAAACACATCCTCAAATCATTAGTGTATAATGCATTGTATGCTCCGCCAAGCTCCTTAAATAGGTTTTAGCTTATAAGCTATTTGATCTTGTTACATTCGATTCCTTCGAATGATTCTATATATTCAGAGCTCAACTAGCCTAATAATTAAGAAATTGGCACACCCTTCCAGGGTGATATCTTTGTTAAACCTTATTCCTTAACAAGAACTTAGGAGGTTTGCTATTTTCATTAATCCATGATTTTCTTATGGGTTTGTTTGATCTTATTCGTTGTTTCCAAGGCAATTTTCAGATCTTGATAATTGGATTTACCAATCTTTGTCCAACAATAAATGTTTAACATTTCATCTATACAAGGTTTCCAAAGGAGCAGCCTTGATACTTATATATCAACTATTATAGAAAAGCTTAATTTAAGGTGAGATGGTTATTCCAACCATTGCTTAAAGCTAATCTTAAGGAATAGCTAATCCTTGCCGTTAGTCGAACAAATCGACGATCCTGGGCAGCTGATGGCAATTCTTAATTGTTGCCTAATTAGGGTTGCGGTAATCAATGCATAAGCAAAAATGAACCATCTTTCTTAATTAACAATACCGAATTCTTAGAATATTTAGCTAGGCTATATGAATCCTCTATTTTAAAACTTACTTAATCAGGGTTTCGATTCTTCCAATGATGGTACTAGCCATCTTGGAGATTTCATAATAATACAGCCTTAAATGGGATATAAATATTAACTCTACCTGCCTCTCAGGGTAAACAGGGTAATCTTAGGAGAAGATAATCAAGATACAAGGAGGTTACAGAGATTTTCCATATCTCAGACTCCAATTCATCTATCATAGTTTGTGTCAGATAGGTAACACATTTATGTTATGAGTCCACGAATTCTTTAGTCAGGAACATTTATTTGGACAATTCCATTTTGGATATCTTCTTTGAATACCATTAGTTGACTTTAGTACCATATGACCATTAGAATATCCTTGCGGTTCCATGCATTAAACCTCCATACTGATCAGGCATGGAAGCAATCTATGGAACTTATTAAGATACATCAATCCTCATATGGCGCTTTTATCATACTGTCTGGTATTCGCAATCGATAGAGATCAAAGAGATATCAACTACGTATGCTGACGCACTTCCTCTTAGAGAGAGGATACTTCTGAAAATTCTACGACTGAAGGTTTCTGATAGGAACAGAAGAAATGGTTCTTATGATTTTTGCCCATAAGTTTTACCTTACACTTAATATCTGGGGTTCTTACGAGAGAGTTTCTAAAAGTTTGCTAAACTTATGGTCTTATGGAAGACTTAGCAGCACCTGAAACCAAACGTAACTCTTAGCCATAAAATCACAATAAGGGGTTTATCTGGTGTCATTATTAATGTGAACTGCCTCTAATCATTCATCAGGAGGGTTAAACACCTCCATTCTTAATCCTTTTAAACTGAGCTGTAGAATCTTTGACAATTTTAGGGTAGTCTCAGCTTTGACTGGTTATTTCTTAATCTATAAAATGCGGGTAGCTGAGGCAGATCCATGATGGATTTATAATGAGCAGGCTTTGAAACCTTAATGTGCCCTCTTATTGCCGATGCTAAATCATAATATTTATATAGTGCATTATGCTTAAATTCTAGATTAACCGAATAAGGGCACTATTTCCATCAATGAACCAAGGTCTGCAGCACACTGCCGATAGTTTATAAATCTTATGGGGGAGTCGGAAAATTATTACTCAATCTTTTCCTATTCCGTGACGTGTATAATAGGTTTTCTAATAAGGTCCTTAAAACTTGGACCATCCCATAATGTATAAGAGGATCTTTCTTGTGGATTTCATTAATGTCCTCACTAATCAAGGGTATTACCATCGAATGATTGTGATGTATACCTTACCATGTTCTTTCTAGTATAACCACTGATATACTTAACGGTTTCTACTTCATCCTTTCTAGTGTTTAGTCAACATAAGCAAGCCAAGAGTAACCAAAACATAGAGGTAAAATCTTGGATTCTAATACTTAGTCAACATAAGGAGGATAAGTAGGTGACTTATAGTAAGAAGTAAGGAAGTTATTGTACATGTGCTTATATTCAATCAAAATAGAAATTTCACAAACTAGGCACCTAGCTCGGTTGGCTAGGCGCGCGAAAGGGTGTGGCCTAGACCCAGGTTCGATTCCGGGGACGGCCGATTCCACCATTTTTTTTATGTTGTTTAATATTAATTAAACGTACGGATACATGTAATTATGAGGGTTGTCTCATAAGGAGTCTTGATAACTACTTGTTTCTTATTATACACAATATGGGATTGATTTTCAAGACAACCAATCGATTTTTATCACTATATTGAGTCCTTATACTTTAACGGAAACTAGGACATCGGACGAATGATTCCTAATGGATATAAAACATCCATCTAATATTGCTGAAGTAGTCTCTGAGGTACTATCTACCAATTTTTACTTTATACTTAACGCTTAGAGTTTTTAACAGGCAGATTTAATGATTTACAAAATCTATTGTCTACGAAAGACTTATCTGAACCTGAATCAAATAATACTCTAGCATGAGCGTTATTGATAAAGAAAGTACCAGTTGTGACATTGTCATACTGAATAGCCTCTTGAGCGTCCATTTGAGAGCTCCCAGCTTTGGTCTCCTTAGCCTCCCCAGGCTTCTTGGTTTTATTTGGGCAATTTGTCTTGATGTGCCCTATTTCATTGCAACCATAGCAGGTTGCGTCCTTTATGTCTTGGCACTCCAAGGTCTTGTGCCCTTTCTTGTTACAAATCCCACAAGGCCTAGCTTGTGACTCCAGAGTGCATTTCCCTTTAGTTGCCTCCTTTGGGCAACGAGTATTTATGTGCCCCTTCTCGCCACAATCATAGCATGTGGCGTCCTTCAAGTCCTTGCACTCATGGGTCTTGTGATCCATCTCCTTGCAGATGACACATCCCCCGGTCTGCTCATAGAAACATTTTCCGAAGTGCTTCTTCTTGCAGGTTTTACATTTGGGTTTTGCCTCCTTTGGTTTGGACTGGTTATAGTTCGAACCGGTCTTACCCTTTTTACAACATTTATTTGGGGTATCATCGCACTTTCGCTTATGATCCTTCAACACACGGTCCACAGCGTTATTTACGGCTGTATCTATCATAGCCTGTAACTCGGTGCTTGTTAAGTTCAGTCTTGCATCATCATTCTGATCAACTAGACGATTGTAAGCTTCAGAGGAGTCAGCCATGGTGAAGCTTTGAAGGCTACAAACCAAGTAGTAATAAATTGGTTTAATTATATAGCGAATTGTCGAACTTGATAATTAAGTAGCCATGGTGCGAATAAACCATATGGGCCAACAGATAGTATTTAATTTATTTGATTATGTTTTGCCTAAGTTTTTAAATAAACCATCTTTGGCGTTTAAACGGAATATAATCCTTCATATTTACTAGACAGGGGACATAAGTCACGACTGTCAATGTCATACTGACATCTTATATAGCACAACGGCTTGTTCCAAAGGACTTTTCGATGGCACAGATGCCTTGTCACTAGGGAAATTTTAAAACATAATCAATGATTCCTTTGGATCGGAAAATTTCATAATTCATTGTCTTGACAAGAAGTTATGAAATAAAACTATCGTTTTCATGTATGCATCTTTGCCCGTAGGTATACATCCCAGGTGGATGTTTAGATGTGTACATCATGTTCGACGTTTATTAGCCATGATTCCTATTGATTATATAGGCTAAATAAAGGGTTTGGAAGTTCCTAATATAAAGATGACAATCGTGATTTTATCGTATCACTGTTGTCGGGAGTGTTAACACGTTTCAGATGTTAACAAGAATCTGAATCTCTATTTTTTTAAACAGGTTTTACCATCTTAGCTAGGTCTTCAATGACATTCAAGCTAGGTCAAACCTTTTAAGATTCTCTTTAATATTTATACTGGCAGGAAAGGAATGATATTATTTTCATTCAGGATTTTTATTATAATTATCCTGACTTTAATTAAAATATAACTATAGCACAAAAAGTCAAGTCACAAGGACATCTTTAAATTATAAACCATGATTTTGTAGAATCAAGGTATTTAGGCTTGAACGTGTCCACGCCTTTTCTTGACAGGGAGTTGTAGGCTACGACTGTTTTTAGTCTCAGAGGACGTTAATTATAGCCCGTAGGCATTATATCCCTAAAGGATGTTTAAATCACAAAATAAGAAAGGATTTCGGGAGAATCCAGTATAAGGATGATTTGTGTGACTTTATCGAACCACGTCTGCCAGAAAAGTTAATATGTTACAGATGTTAACAAGGATGTGAATCTCTTGAATAGGTCCTACCATCTTGGCCTCGTCATACAGGCTAGGTTTACCTTTAAGATTCCTTTTTAATAATTAACGCCGAACAATCCTAACTCGGGATGTTAATAAGGATCTGAACCTAAATTGAGGAACTGCCATCTTGGCCGGGTCTTAATAATGACACGAGGCTAGGTCTTGTCCTTTTTAGATTTTTCCATTTTATTATAATGGTAGATCTTATAACAGAAATGTTATTTTAATTTATTTCATATATTATATTCATATATAATGATATAAATGAAATTTAGATAAAACATCCCAATGGTTTTAAAAGAGGTATAGAATTGCCCTAAAAGGGACTTTAAAAGAAATGATGTTGTCCTCAAAGGGACCAAAAGATAAATATCGTTATAAAGACTTTTAAGGAAACGATCTTCAGTAAAAAGGAGTCTCTTCTTCATTTTAGTTCTGAATGTCCTCTCCTTGGTCGTTAATCCTAGTCGTAACACGAAGATTGGCCTTTCCTAGGCTTCAAATGGGGAGAATTTCCATTACAGCTTCTTGCTTGGCGACATATTAAAATATAATTGAAGGTAATAATCTTCCGAAAAGGGATGAGAGTATTCCTATGTTAAGTCTAGACTCAAAAGGTCAAAGGATGTGCTATCGTGTCATTGAGATTAAACACAAAAATCTAGTGTTTAATTCACTCAATGTTGGCTCTGATACCAACCTGTCACACCCCGATTTTTCCACGTGTCACCGGTGGGCCCGGTGGGGAGTATAGTGACGTAGTTGATATCATCATAGTCAAACAACACAATATTTAAATACACAGCGGAAGCAAAAGGATAAATATATTACAAACCGATATAAAGTAATATCAAGTATTAAAAACGGAATTGTAAAGGATCCACAGGCGGATCAAAAAAATAAAATAATAAAAAGAAACATTTGTTCAACAGACTTTAAGGCATCCAAGCTTGCGAGACTTATTGTGGACGCTAGAAGACAGCCAGCCTATTACGAGTAGTACCTGCACTTAACCTTTTGGAAAATACGTCAGTTTACACTGGTAAATACAATTTAACCGACTCATTTTGAAAAGGGTTGAAAATTGATTTGAATGCACGTGGCACAAAACATTTTATAACTTGGGATAATTAAGTAATATAATCTTGTGTACGAATTACATGTTACTTGTGCGTTCAGTAGCCCGGATCTTGTCCGGGTTAAAGATCAATAGACCCACCACATTATTGAGTTATACACTGACAGGTGTACGCCTACACCCCGTGCTCAGGTCGTGGCCATCTCGTAAGATGATGCCAAGGATATCCGGGACATGGTCATTAACCCCCCAAAGGCTTTAAGTGAACAAGACTGTTTAAACGAGCCGATCAAATTATTCAATTAACCACCCAAAGATGTAAGATTTGACGCTCGATCAAGCGGTATTCTATATACCGTAACCCAAGCCCGTATAGGGAAAATAAGTTAAAAGTATTTACCTGAGCTAAATATAAATTCAATCTCAGCCGTATCAAATCAGCAAGTACAGATAGCTTTTACTGGGCTCCTAAATCTGGAACGAAGGTTTTTAACAACCTATTAGATTCCTAACGGGTCTTAATTAAGCCTATGCTTAGACCGGTTAGTTTTAAAAAGGAAGACACGGTTCAAATGCATGATAAAGCGAATACCGGTTTAGAATGTGGTTTTGACCCGACAATCTTGTATGCTTGTTTAATATGGGTAACTTAAACACATTCTGAATTTTGAGACAAAACCGATATGGTTTGACCCGTTTCGGCTAATATATGCAAACTAGTTATATACGCCGATCCGAACGCGAAAAGTGCGTAACGAGTAACCAAAAGAGTCATATACAAGTTTCCTAAGTTAATATGCCCTAAATATGTTGTGATATCAGTAGGATACCTTCCATTATGCCCAAAACGAGTTTAAGACCAATTTATGCCCCGTAGGGGTATTTTGGTCATTTTAAAGATTATAAGAGAGTTTAAATATCATTCTGAGTTACAGGTCTGATTAAATCAGTAATTATACTTAATTTAATAAGTCATATCAGTAGGGTATCATATATATGTGAAATTTATTAATTATAACCATACTATGCACCGTAGGGGCATTTTGGTAATTCCACATAGGCTTAAAAAGGGCAAAACAGAGAATCTGAGTTTAAAAATTTTGTTTACTGTTAAAATATAGAAATTTACTGAAAATATCATTAGGCATCAACCCTTATATATTTAAACTAGTTTCGATACATACTATGCGTTAAAAACGCTTAAAAAGGCGATTTGGAGCCATTTCCGGGTTTTGTATAGAAAGCTGATATTTTTATTATTCCAGAAGGCTCAAAATATTTTATTTATCATATTAGATCAGTAGAAAAAGGTTTGGGGTCAAAAGGATTTGTAAAACTCATTTTATAGCCCAAAAGGGCAAAACCGACAATTACCGAATCAAGCTTAGAACTCTAAGTTATGCTCAGCCTAAAAATAAATAAAAATCTTCAAAAATCCTAAAATATTATTTTATATCAGTAGGTAAAAATTTTGGTTTCAAAAATTGGATTTAGATAGGCTATACGCTAATTATGCCGTTTAATTAACAAAAAGCTTTTTAATTACGCTATTGAGCATAACTCCTAATCTAGACCTCAAATTGATGTCAAATTTTAAGGACAAGTTTATAAATCAGTAATAAAGATTATTGTTCTCTCACATTTTCAAAATTCTCGTTTTAGGGTCAAAAGGGCATAACGGTCAACATTTAGGCATTTAACGGAAACAAGCATGAACTAGGATTTCTATGGAACCAAGTTGTATAACCTCGGAGGGTTATACTAACTTATAATATGGTCCTAATGGAATCCTAAGGCATATCTAAACTAAGCAAAATCGGGTCAGAACTGAAAGTCAAAGCAAAAGTCAACTTTTGCGACTTTCGGTTCCGAACCGAGCCTATACCTAGAATTGTCAGGTTGAACATGCTTAGACATGTTCAACTAATATTTACCAAGTTATTAATGTGGCAAAACTGATTTTATGACTTTTAATTTATTAGTTATGCATTTTATTTAAAACTAACCCGTTTGACTTTCATTTGACCCGACAATTTAACTAAGTAGTCGTGGTAATTAGAAGGCGCCCTTTTGAGGGTTAATTACCTACCTAATTACGGTCACGTAGCGATGTTCGTTACGAACCATGGCTTAGCCGTTTAAAAGTCAAAGCGTTTATCGAAACGCTTGACTTTTCGGCTTTAACCGCTAAATAATTAAACTAAACACGAAAGGGGACTTACAAAGGGTCCAAGGGACTCAAGGAGGTTCTCAAAAAGGTTCAAGATCCTCACAACTCAGAGAATAGATCAGATTAGAAGGATATGTGCAAATGAGAGCCAAAAATTCAATGGGTATATATAGGTTTTTGAGGACCGTTAGGATCGTTTCTTGATAAACGTGATCACATCTGGACCGTACACCTTTACCCCCTGTTTTTGGCAATCTATGGGCAGCCCCTTGTTGAAGGAATACCATTTTTAATTGATCAAAACAGCTGTAACAGCTGGTAACAGCTGGAAATCAAGTTTCTAAAATGGCAGTTTTGGTCCCTGCATGCTTCTAGCCCCTTTCTGATGCGTTTGAGGCCCGTTAAACCATTTTTAAGCCTCTAAAATGATGCCTAAACATGAGGGACATGAAACATGCTCAAAAACATGTCGGATGTCGGTCCGTTTGGCCGTACGGTCATGTTGTTCGTCTAATTACGACGAAACACGAACGGACGCGAAAAACGGTCCAAATTACGCGACGAATGAAATTTTATCAAGGCGATCACTAAAATAAAATATTTTAGTGCTTACATAAATTTTTGGGTGTCCGGAGATATTCAGATTGTGAGATATGCGCGAAAATGCAAACTTGTGCACTTTTTGACACTTTTAGTCCCTGGTGGACTTGAAAGTTTATTTTTGCGCACCAAACACCTCTAAGCCTATATCTAAGCTATATAAATGATAATTAGGGCATGTTTAACTCATGGACAATTTCCAGAAGGTCCGTTACCATACGAATCGACATACTTTTGCAGTTTGACGCAAATAGTCCTTGAATTGCGCAAAGTAGCGCGAAATGCCGTTTAATGTTATACAAGCCTTCCATGGCCCATATTTATCCCTACCAAGCATATACTTAAATATTAATATGCTCTCGTTTGCCTAGATGGTCACCGAAAGGCGTAGATTCAAAAGTTGACGCTTTAGGTCCCTCTATTGCGCAAACTTGCGTATTTCATCATTTAATAGCATTGAAGCCTCATCTAATCCATATTAGACATTCTTGAAAGTATTATTAAACATCACGATGCTTCGGATTCGCTAAAAGGTCATTCAGAGGTATAATTAAACATATTGACACTTTTAGCCCCTCTAACTTGCAAAGTTGCGCGTAACTTTACTTATTGGCATAAAAACCTTAGACGGCCATTATTTGGCATTCCCGAGAGTATAATTAAATATTATGAAGCTCCCGGTTTGTTAAAAGGTCACTCAGAGGTAAGAATTAACATGTTGACGCTTTTAACCCTTTATTGCGCAAACTTTCAATTAGTTACGCCAACGGCTACACTTAATCATCAAGTGGCACATTTGTGAATATTAACATCGTAATAAACTTATTTTAGGTATGTTAACACTTCCTGTCCTTTCATAATCAAAGTTTTCGATTTTTCAAAAAATTAGTCCCTAAATTTTAGTGTTTGACTTCATTAGGGTTTATTACACGTGTCAATACATCATTGGACGTGATTTTACGAGGTGTTACAGGTTAATTACAAAGCCTACAAATGAATAATTAATTAGTTATTTATAAAATGAATAGTGATCACGCTAAGGTTCGAGCCCCATAAGATTTCGAGCTATGCGAGTGGGTTGAATCGACACGCGAGTCAAGTGTTTTGGTTCAAATGGTTCGGGTCGGTACAACACGGTGAGAATTTGGTTAATTCATCAAATAAAATGACCACAAGATTTGATTTATAAAAAAACGAAACAAACGGTTTGTACCTTGAAGTTACGGGTTGTCACAAACATGACTCCAGTCAGTTGTCGATATGGTAACGGGTCTAGTGGTTAACATGGGTTAGCCCCCACTGGTTATGGTTTGGGAAACAAGGATTTTGTTAACTCATGGTTTACGAATGAACTTATGGTTTTCGGAACAACTTTAAAATGAACATTAACGGTGAACTCGCTCAACTTTGTTGTTGATTCGTTACTATATGCCTTGCAGGTCGTTAGGGGTTTACTTGGAGCTTGCACGCGAAGGAGAGGTCGTTGTGGGACATGGAATGTTGAGTTCCATGTTAAACATTTGAACTTTTAACTTATGTTTTGGTTTTACACTTTATGCTTCCGCTGATAACTTGGACTTAGTTTATTTGTTTTGGACACCAATTATATTGTGGTTGGTTTTATATTTACTTTAATTCGTTGTTCAATATGATTGGTGGCTTGATCCTGGTCATGTTACGCCTCCTGCGATGATACTCCGCTTGTGGAATTTGGGGGTGTGACAGATTGGTATCAGAGCCATTGGTTATAGTGAAATTGGTTTTAAAAAGGGAAAAGCTTTTTGAAAAAACCAGACTATAACCTGTAGAGTGCTCAACGATCCACAACGACGCTTCGCTCCACGTGCAAGACTCAACACTATAGGTGATACAGTTTATAATTATATTGCATGTCTATTAGTTTGCATAATGCATTGTTCATGGTATGCTTAGTCAACGTAACGATTATTGTTTGAAACCTTGTGTGCTCACCCTCTTCTGTCATTCCATACTTATGCACTTTCACGAGACTTCTCTCACTTGTATTTCCTTTGATATGAAGATCATGAGTGGACGTCTGAACTTGACTCAAGCCCAGCTGACAGCTCTAATCAACGAATGAGTTGCTGAGGCACTCACAGCCGTCCCTGCAGGAGGTATAACCTGCCATTCCGACCTATCTTAGGATGTTTAGATCCTACTCTCGCAAACCAACTCTTGTGCTTAACCTTGCCTTTTCTTTCTCGCACGACAGGTTAGCATGCTCAACCTCCCGTGTGTACGTTCAAGACTTTTATGGACTGTCGACCTAGTACCTTCAACGGCACTGAAGGAGCTATAGGTCTCCTCCACTGGTTCGAGAAGATCGAGTCGGTCTTTGAGATGTGCGAATGCCCTGAAGCTCGTAGGGTGAAATTTGCTACTGGAACACTCGAAGGTGCTGCGTTAACTTGGTGGAATGCACAGGTTCAAATGCTAGGGTTGGCAGCTGCTAATGCCACCCCATGGAACGATTTCAAAGATCTGATCAAAGAGGAGTACTGTCATCGCGACGACATTCACAAGCTAGAGGTGGAGTTTTACAACTTGAAGATGACGGGGTCTGAAATCGAGGCGTATACGAAGAGATCGAACGAATTGGCTGTATTGTGTCCTACTATGGTGGATCCTCCTATCAAACGTATCGAGCTGTACCTTAAGGGTTTAGTGCCAGAGATTCAGAGCCATGTGACTGCAGCTAACCTCCCTACAATTCAGCAGGTCATTCGACTATCCCATCGTCTCACAGATCAGGCAGTTGAGCAGAACAAGCTGCCTAAGCGCATTAGTGCTACTACTACTTCAGATGCTCCTAGCAACAACAAGCACAAATGGGATGGAAACTCAAGCAAGGGTTCAACTTCTGTTCAGTCACAGTCTCAGCGGTGAAAGACTGACGAGCACAAGAGCCCTAGTCAGCAGTCTTCTGGGAATCAGGGTCAGAGTGAATACAAAGGAAATCACCCTAAGTGCAATCGATGTAACCTGTACCACAGCGGGTCGTGCAATAAGGGTCGTTGTCATAGATGTAACAAGCTTGGTCACGCAACAAAGGATTGTAGGAGCCCATATCATGCGAATCAGAATCGTCAACAGCAGCCACAACCTTCACAGAACCAGCAGCAACAACAACAGCATGGTAATAAAGGGTGTTTTCAGTGTTGTGTTAAAGGCCAGTTCAAGAGGAACTGTCCACAGCTGAACCAGAATCAGAACAACAACAACAATCAAGGGTATGGAAACAATAAGGGTAACAATGATGGCAATGGTGCCAGGGGATGTGCTTTCGTGATTGGTCAGGGTGATGCGAGGAATGATCCCAATGTTGTGATGGGTAAGTTCCTACTGGATGACTTCTTTATTTCAGTTTTATTTGATTCGGGTGCCGATACTAGTTACGTGTCCTTAAAAGTTAGTCAGATACTTAAGCGTACCCCAACACTTTTGAACACCAAGCACATTGTAGAACTAGCAAACGGTAAAAGTCTCGAGGCCACACACAGGGTTGTAATCTTGTTCTTGCTGGCCAGACCTTCTCTATTGACCTTATTCCCATCGTTCTTGGTAGCTTCAACGTCGTCATTGGGATGGATTAGTTGTCTCAACATAGAGCGAAGATTCTCTGCAAGGAGAAAATCGTCCGCATTCCTCGTTCTGGTAAGGAACCTCTCGTGATTCGTGGCGACAAGAGTGGTGCTGTGGTGGGCATCATCTCTTTTCTTAAGGCCCAGAAGTGCTTGCGAAAGGGCCACACTGCTATTCTTGTTACTGACACCTCAACGAAAGAAAAGAAGATAGAGGATATCCCTATAGTACGCGACTTTCCTGAGGTATTTCCTGAGGAATTTCCTGGTCTTCCGCCTCATCGTCAGGTCGAGTTTCAAATTGAGCTAGCTCCTGGAGCAGCGCCTATAGCTCGTGCACCTTATCGCTTAGCCCCATCAGAACTAGAAGAACTGTCTGCGCAGCTACAAGAACTCTTGGACAATGGTTTCATCCGTCCTAGCTCTTCGCCCTGGGGAGCACCAGTTTTGTTTCTAAAGAAGAAAGACGGTACCTTTCGAATGTGCATAGACTATCACGAGCTCAACAAGGTGACCGTGAAGAATCGTTATCCTCTCCCGCGTATAGATGACCTGTTCGACCAGTTGCAAGGGTCGAACTACTACTCAAAGATTGATCTGAGATCGGGCTATCATCAACTGAGAGTCCGAGACGAGGACATCTCCAAAACAGCATTCAGGACTCGTTACGGACACTACGAGTTTCCGGTCAGGCCTTTTGGGTTGACAAACGCACCTGCAGTCTTCATGGATCTTATGAACCGAGTATGCAAACCTTATTTGGATAAGTTTGTTATTGTTTTCATCGACGACATCCTGATCTATTCCAAGAGTTAGGAGGAGCCCGAGCAACATCTACGTCTCATTCTGGAACTTCTTCGAGCAGAACAGCTGTATGCAAAGTTTTCGAAATGTGACTTCTGGCTTTGTGAAGTCCATTTCCTAGGCCATGTGGTGAATGAGGATGGGATTCATGTTGATCCATCCAAGGTTGACTCAATCAAGAATTGGCCTGCACCTCGAACTCCAACCGAAATCCATCAATTCTTGGGTTTGGCGGGTTACTACAGAAGGTTTATCAAGGATTTCTCAAAGATTGTGCAACCTCTCACTTTACTAACTCAGAAGGGTGTCACCTATCATAGGGGTGATGTGCAGGAATCTGCGTTTCAGCACTTAAAGGAGAGACTTTGTAGCGCACCTATTCTCTCGTTACCTGAAGGCACAGACGACTTCGTGGTTTATTGCGACGCGTCCATCCAAGGACTAGGTTGTGTGTTGATGCAATGTGAGAAAGTCATTGCTTATGCATCACGCCAACTTAAGGTCCACGAAAGGAACTACACTACACACGATCTGGAACTGGGAGCTGTTGTTTTCGCACTCAAGATATGGAGGCATTACCTGTACGGTACCAAGTGCACCATTTACACCGATCACAGGAGTCTCCAGCATATCTTCGAACAGAAGGAGTTGAACATGCGACAGCGTCGATGGGTCAAACTCTTAAATGATTATGAATGCGCGATCAAGTACCATCCGGGCAAAGCCAATGTTGTGGCCGACGCCCTCAGCCGAAAGGAGTCTAAACCTAAGCGTGTACGTGCGTTACAGCTTACCATCCACTCTAGTCTTCCTACTCAGATACGAGAAGCTCAGATTGAAGCATTGAAAGCAGAGAACATCAGGGCTGAGTCCCTACGTGGATCAAAGAAACAGTTAGAACAAAAGGAAGACGGCGCTTACTACGTAACAGGGCGCATCTGGGTTCCACTTTATGGAAACTTACGCGAGCTTGTGATGGATGAAGCACACAAGTCTCGTTACTCAGTACATCCTGGTTCTGATAAGATGTACCACGACCTAAAGACTACGTACTGGTGGCCTAGCATGAAAGCCAACATAGCAACTTACGTTAGTAAATGTTTGACTTGTGTGAGAGTCAAGATTGAATACCAGAAACCATCAGGCCTACTTCAACAACCAGAGATCCCGACATGGAAATGGGAGCAAATTTCTATGGACTTCGTTACAGGCCTACCTAGATCTCAATGAGGAAACGATACCATTTGGGTGATAGTGGATCGATTGACTAAGTCTACACACTTTCTGGCTATCAAGAAAACGGATAAGTTTTCTACTCTAGCAGACATCTATTTGAAGGAAGTAGTTTCGAGGCACGGGGTGCCAACCTCCATCATATCTGATCATGATGCGCGTTTTACCTCTGAGTTGTGGCAAGCGATGCACAAATCCTTTGGCTCACGTCTAGACATGAGCACAACATATCATCCACAGACGGATGGACAGTCTGAGCGCACCATCTAAACCCTTGAAGACATGCTTCGAGCATGTGTTATTGACTTTGGCAATGGCTGGGAAAGACACCTCCCTTTAGTGGAGTTTTCGTATAACAACAGTTATCACACCAGCATCCAGGCTACTCCGTTCGAGGCATTATATGGACGGAAGTGCCGATCACCTCTTTGTTGGCCGGAAGTTGGCGATAGCCAAATCATTGGCCCAGAACTCGTCGTAGACACAACAGAGAAGATTGCTCAGATACGACAACGCATGGCGGCAGCTCGTGACCGTCAAAAAAGCTACGCTGATAAGCGCAAGAAACCGCTCGAATTCCTGGTTGGGGATCGAGTACTACTCAAAGTCTCACCTTGGAAAGGAGTAGTCCGTTTTGGTAAACGAGGCAAACTCAACCCGCGATATGTAGGTCCTTTCGAAATCACTGAGAAAATTGGCAAGGTGGCCTACAAGCTGAATCTACCTGAAGAACTCAGTGTATTTCTCAACGTATTCTATGTGTCAAATCTGAAGAATTGTCTGTCAGATGAGACCCTCATAGTTCCTCTTAAGGAGCTCACCATCGACGATCAGTTACGATTCGTCAAGGAACCAATTGAGATTACTGACCGAGACGTTAAGGTTCTCAAGCGTACCAGAATACCAATTGTTCGAGTTCGTTGGAACTCCCGTCGTGGCCCAGAGTTTACCTGGGAATGAGAAGACCAAATGAAACACAACTATCCCCAGTTGTTCGAGAACCGTGAAACCATTACTGAGGCGGAAGCTACTGCGGAATTTTGGGACCAAATTCCAAACCAACGGGGGGAGGATGTGACACCCCAGGGAAACCAGGAAAACCACGCAACCTAACTAGCTTCCTTAGTAGCTATGTGCTAAATTTTGGGACGAAATTTCTTTCAACTTGGGGATGATGTGATGACTCGTATTTTAGAACCTATCTTTGTGTTTAATGTAACGTGTATGAACTCTATGTGACTAATTGATATGTGACAACTGTCAAAAATCCAGGTATCCGTACAATTAATTAATCTTGATTAATGCTTAATGACTGTGCTGAATTACAATTAACTACTTTCTGATTACTGCATCATACTTACATGTGCATCACATATTGCATAATGTCACATCATTATTACATGCAAACCATATTGACATAAATGATGCACAAAGCACAGTTAGCACAGTTAACGGATCAGTCTGAAAATGCTGACGGGGTTCAGTACATAGACAGACGTTGTTTTAAGACACAGTATAAGCCAGAAACTAAGTACTACACTAGTATAGTGTGTAGGAAAGTAAGGATCACAAAAATGCATTCCTAAGTGATAGTTTAAGTGCCGGAAAGTGCCTAAAACCCACATTAAGTGCAGAATTCTGCAAAATTCTGCATTTAAATACATTGATATTATGCAGAAATATGACTAAATGGTCCTGAAAGCTTTCCTAAGTGTCAGGAATTAAAAGTGTCACATAGTTTAGCACTTTAACGAACCAGTATCTAACCGAACAACCGGACACTATCCGAAGCATCAAAATTATACTAGAAGCATTGTTTTAATGTTTCCAAGCTAGTTATGATCCCTGGACACCCTAACACACTATATAACATCATATTAACTAAAACACTTAGCTTATACTTGAAATCTAACAAAATTCTCTAACTTATCATCACCACCTAAGCTAATACCCCCCCTATGTAATCGGGCCAAATGGCCCCACCATCAAGATCCCATAAGATTGTAATCTTGGATCTTGTGTGTACTTTTAGTGACATATTACACAATGGTTAAAGTGTTAAGATGGTTATAAGAAGAAGATGATGGATTAAACTCTCATTCTCACACCCACTAAAACACACACTTGAGCTCTCCCTCTCCCTCCTCCATTCTCAGCCGAAACCACAACCATCCACCATCATCATCATTCATTCAATCTCATCCATTCTAAGGCCATACAAAGGTGTTCAAGGGTGCATAAGGAAGCTTGGTGGCATCGGAAGTGGAAGGACCTTCTCTCATTGCTTTTATCCACTCACTTTCCATCTTGATTCATCCCTAGCCTTGTGCTAGTGGTAAGATCCTTAGACACTCTATTTTACATCCATTTTTAGTGGTTAAAAGAAGTATCATAATCAAAACATCAAGAACACTAAAGAACATAAGTTTGATTTATGATGTAATCTTGATGAAACTAAGTTGTTTACGGTATGAATGCTTATTGATCATTGATTGCTTGTAAAGATGATGTTGATCATCATAGCATCTTGCTAAACCATGATTAGAAACATAGTTTAGCAAGATGAGAAAGTAAGAAGGTTGTAGGATGAAAGATCATCCACACTTGAATCATGAACTTGGAAAGAATAAAGTTGTTTTCTTGAAAAACCATGATCAAAGTAAGTTGCTAAACATATATATCTAAGGATTCATAAATGGTATTTCAAAAGAACCAAGTTAAAAATATGAGTTTTGTTAAATCTTGGTTCTTACATAAACAAATACTAATTTTTGATGGTTAAACGAGTGTAGAAACAATTGTGTAACAAGAAGATTACATAAAGAAGCATTTTCAGAAATTGTATCTTGAAGTTGTAAACACCCAACTTCTTTAAACATGAAGTTTTTAAGAAAGTAAACACATTCTAAAAAGTAACTAAACCTACTAAACACATTACCAAGTTACTACAAGTTTTCACAAACTTTCAAGTTCATGAAGTAGTAGATTAAGCATGATTTTGGCTAGATTGATAAGTGAATATTGTTTGTTGATGAATATAAATTGATTTTTGGTGATTTTTACAAAAGAAAATGATATGCTTGAAAGCATGGAAACCTCCATTTTTAGGGTAAACTATGGCAAAATTTTCTAAAAGAGTAAACTGCCATTTTGGTCCCTGTGGTTTGGGCACTTTTGCCATTTTAGTCCAAATCTCAAACTTTTTAAATCTGGCTCCCTGTGGTTTCACTTTTATTGCCATTTTAGTCCAAAATTACGAGTAAACTGCCATTTTGGTCCCTGTGGTTTCACTTTTATTGCCATTTTAGTCCAAATCTCAAACTTTTTGGAACAGTAAAAAAAAGGGGGATTTTGAATTTTAGACTAAAATGGCAATAAAGATGAAACCACAGGGACCCAGATTTAAAAAGTTTGAGATTTAGACTAAAATGGCAAAAGTGCCCAAACCACAGGGACCAAAATGGCAGTTTACTCTTTCTAAAAATATAAACACTTAGAAAAATATTTTCAAACAAATATTTACAAGTGTATTTTAACCATTAGTTTTCCATATAAACTTTGCCATGATTTCTGTTACAAAAATACAAATATTGGAGGTTGGTTTTTATAAATAAAAATGGCTAGATATATCTTTAGAATATATATATTTAGAAGACACATGTGTGTGATTATTTGTATACTTTGTGTATTAGTTATATTATTTTAGGATTTGAAATAATATAACTTAACAAAATACCATGAAATTACAATCCAAGATATTACAAAAAATCATAAGGAATAAATATACAAGTTACACACAAAATATTGGCAAACCGAACAAGAAACGTAACTTACAAAATATTCCGGAAAATACATTTACAGATATATTTTTGGTAAATAACTTTTTGGACACAAGAAATGAAAACATGATTTTTACAGTTGTCACAAAGTTATATCAAATTTTGATAAAAAGGAAATATATAATTTTTGGTGAATAAAAGTATATATATGTTTCCTCGGAATTATTAGGAGATATATTATTTTTGGGAAAAATATATATATTTTCTCGGATAAACTTGAAATACATTATTTTTGGGATAAAATAGGTTTATAAATATTTTCTAAGTGAGACTTGAAAATATATTGTTTTGGAACTACAAATATTTTGCCAAAAGAAAAATTAGGAATAATTTCTCTAAGAAATACTTCTTGAAATATATATTTTAGAAATATATATTGGATACTTATTAAAGATAATCCACACCGGAATACGACACCGATACATGGCAAAAATATATAAATACAAGAATACGAATACACATGTATGAGATACCCCCATCCTTGGGAAGGAAATACAAGTATAAATACTTGAGAAGTATTGTTACAAAACATTGTTTAACAATTATTCCAAAATTTATAAAAGTATAATTTAAGTTAAAACATTAATTATTTTGACAATAAATTGGAATAATATCAGAAGCGTAAAAGAAACGTAGCTCAAAAACATAAATACTAAGACAAGGCACGACCCGTCCGTCTAATAGACATTAGTACATTGTAGGTAGTCGTGTTTGTTGAAGGAACGAGAGTTACGATTGTTGAAGATGCAAGATAGTGAGTTCATGTCCCCCTTTTCTTTTAACTGTTTTCAGTTTTATAACTTCGGGGGTGAAATACATGTTACAATTGTTTACAAACGTTTTATACATGGTATGGTTAGCTAAGGAGGGTTACTGCTTGATCATGTGAGTGGTGGGTACAACACTTAAGGCCATTAATCCTCATCGTAGGACCAAGGGACATGAGTGATAGATATATTTGGGTGTAGCGAGCCCACACCCATGAGGACCCGGGGTGGCCCATGTGGTGACTATGTCCACATACTGAAGCCGTGGCAAAATCCGCTAGGTTTGAGTTCTCCTGCATCACTTCACACATACCATTGGCCTTGCAAACCATTGGTGATCTGTTTTTCCTTGTTGCTCTCATACCAGGATTTACATACATACAAACATACTTTAAAGGTTATTCATATACATAGACATACACATGAACTCGCTCAACTTTTGTTGATGTTTTCAAACTACATGTATTTCAGGGAATTAAGTGGATCTGGCGGGTGTTTGCATGTTCCAAGCTGCGTTAAGAATAAAAAGATGTCATCCGAAGTCATTAAGGTTTAGGAGATGTATCTTAATCCTGGACGAGATACATGGTTCTAAACTTGGTTTTATTTATGGTCTTTTGTCGAGTCTTCGTGAACTCTTTAAAAACATGTTGTGGTTTGTAATTTAAATTTGGAGTCTACGTTTCAGACAATTATGTTGTGATATTTTCAAACTTAATTTATGGATGAACATCTAATGGTTTTATCATATAGTGTTGTTATGATTGAATGCAATGGTATTAAGAAAGTCACACCATAATCACGTTTCCGAAAAAGTCAGGGTGTGACAGCTTGGTATCAGAGCTTCGATTGTAGCGAACTAGGATTCTTTCTCGAGTCTAGGCTACAATCATTAGGGCTCTCACGAAAATGTTTTCACAACATACTTTCATTTCATACACGAAACACCCAGATCCAGGAAATAAACATTTTTACAAACAAAAGACACGAAACACTTTTCAAAGTTTATGTTTATAGTTCAGTCTGAGAGACTGGGTAGTTCAGTCTGAGAGACTGGGTAGTTAGTCTGAGAGACTAGTTGGGACAGTTTGAGAAACTGGGAAGTTTAGTCTGAGAGACTAAGTTGTTCAGTCTGAGAGACTGGGAGGCTTAGTCTGAGAGACTAGGTAGGTAGTCTGGGAAGACTAGGAAGAATACGTGATTACATTGTTATTGATTACATGCTTATTGATGATTGTTGATATATGTGCATATGTTGTGATTGTTTTGTTACAGACACTATGTCGTCTTCTGAGAGTGGACTATCCGATACTGTCGACCCTATGGCTATCGTTTCGGATGATGAGATCATCCCAGAGCCTGAGATCTTTACCTCTGACACTGAGAGTGATCCAGAGATGATGTCGGATGATGACGATGATTTCCAGCCTTTTACATTACCCGATTTTGGCGACGATATACCGCATGCTGATGGTTTACCCGATGAGGATCCATTTCTTGTTCCTATTCCTGACCAGGACCATCTCATCCTCGGACATCCCGATGATGAGCATGCCGTGGTTCCGATCCTCGCCCCTTTGCCTCTTGCTGCTTTTCCTTTCGAGGATTTGCCTTTTGATGACTTGTCTGATGATGATGTCGATCTTTTCATTGATGGTCCCCCTGATGCTGTCCAGGGCGATGGAGTTCCAGCTGATGAGGTCATTGTTGTTCCACTCGTTGAGATTCCTATCGTTGAGGTTTCATCTGATCATTCTGGTCCGGATTCTTTCGAGTCTGTGTCATCCACTACTTTGCATGCATTGGGATTGCAGCGTTACCCCACCGATTCTGATACTGATACGGCCCTGTCTGTTGCACCTGTTCTTCCACACAACTTTGATCATGACGTTTAGCCTAGACATGAGATTGACTTTGTTCCCGACGATCAACTTTTTGATGCACCCACTGATCTTGAGCTGATACCTGCTAACCCTGGGCAGGCACTTGCTCCTGAGCCGATACCAGCACCCGAGCCTATACCTGCTCCTGATCCTCTGCCTGACCATGACCCTGTACCTGTTGGCATACCCGTTGTTGGACCACTTGTACCCGATCCGATACCTGCACCCGCTGACCCTGCTACTTTTGCTGATCAGATAGACCCCCGTTACGCGTTCACCAGCAATGGGTGGATAGAGGATGATGATGATATGCTCCTTTTTGTTGAGCCTGTTACTCCCCCACACATACCTGCATCTGTTGATGTCGCCCCATTTCACCCGATTATATCCGATGTTCACCGTACTGACCTGCCGATCACATTCTTGCAGGATATCCCTCCGCCCCGTCCAGGGGAAGGTCCGTCCAGCCAGCAGCCTGGCCATGTTCCACACGTGTCAACAACTTTTCCTCCCATGCCTCAGTATACACCCCATTTTACTTCTGCCCCACTAGGCGAGCCACTCATATGGTTTCCGCCGAACACTATGCCAATTTCTGATCCATACCATCCTTCACATTACATTAGTTACACGAGGGATGATTTACTCCTGTCATTGCAGCTTCAGCAGGAGATTCTGTGTCGTAGAGTTATGGAGCTCGAGAGGATTCCATGTCCTCCACCTTGTTCATGTCAGTCACCGTTTGCGACTCCACCTGCTCCTCTTTTACCTTATCCAGATTTTGATGTTCGATTTCTTACCATGGAGCAGCAGATCAGTTATCTGTTGCGGCACATTTACGATCTTGAGGAGGAGCTAGCGCATGTGCGCAGCTTGCTTTTCGTTCCTCCACCTCCTCCTCCACCACCATCAGCATAGCCGGTTTTTGGTTTTCTACAAGTAGCTTGCTTTTGATGAGAGTATCGCTATTGAGCCTAGCTTACGAAGCCTTTTGAAGACCACTTTTTGATTTTATGACTGTTGTAGACTGATAAACATTTTGGACGAGTGATGTGACCCTTTTGATGTGATATGATACATTTGTAGAACATGTAAAACTGTATTTGTGGTCGATGATTTATGGAAGCTCAATCGCAATATTCTCATTATATACATTGTTGAATTACTTGATTATGCTATGATTGAAATGTTATGTGCTTACCTGCTTAATGAATGCTATTACGTATATATGTCATGTACTTACTATACTTATTATGATCTGACCAATACAATCTTCTTTTAGAAGATGCCTCCTCGAAGAGATACTCGGTTGCCCACAACAGAGGTAGAACTACAAGAACGGATTTCACAAGCGATAGCTTAACACGAGGCCTCGCGCCCTGAAAACAGCGGAGGTACCTCGGGAAGTAACCCTCCTCACGGTAATGTTTAAGTCATTTGAGACACATTACGATACGTTTGGACATTCCGTGTGCGTTTGCTAATGCTTTCTGTGAATGATGTTACTTGCACATGCTGTACTTACAAGCAGTTCCTTGACTGCAAGCCTCTGAATTTTGACGGCACCGGGGGTGCTGTAGCTTTCGTTAGATGGACGGAGAAAACCGATTTTGTGCTGAGAATGAGAAAGTGTGCGCCAGAGCACCAGGTCACCTACATTTCCGGACTGTTCTTAGACGGAGCTCTATCCTGGTGGAATCTCCAAGTTCAAACTCTAGGAGAGGCAGCAGCATACGCTTTGACTTGGAATGAAATGAAGGAACTTATGCGCAAGAAGTACTGTTCAAGGGCTGAAATTCAAAAATTGGAAACAGAATTCTGGAAGCTCAAGATGGATGGTCCAAAGATTGCTGAGTATGTGCAGAGATTTCACGACCTATCTCGCGTTGTACCTTACATGGTTAATCCGGAGTTCAAGTGCATTGAGTGATTTATTTGGGGATTGGCACTTCAAATCATGAGCATGGTAACTACCTCCAAGCCTCCAACAATCACTGAGGCTATTGATCTGAGTGTGGCATTAACTGAAGAAGCAATCTGGTTGAACAAGTTCTCGATCTCTGACCAAAAGAAGAAGGAGACTCATGTTGAGTCGTCAGGTGAGAACAAAAGGAAGTTCTCAAATTTCAAGAAGGGAACCAGCAGTGCCAGCAAGCATAAAGATATGAACCCACCGGCCGAAGTCAAGACTGGTGTTAAAAACAAAGGAAAAGGATATATGGGCACTCTGCCCAAATGTGATTTATGCCAGTACCATCTTGCCGGCCAGTGCAGGGTTAGGAAATGTGAATCTTGTGGAAAGAATGGACATTCGAAGGAGACGTGCTGGGTTGGTACTGGTCATGGTAATGGTGGTTAGAGAGGTAATGGCAACGGGAATGGAAACAGTAACCGTGGTGGAAATGGGTATGGAAACCGCAACCAAGGAGGAAATGGCGGCAACGGAAACCGTGGTGGTAATGGAAACTCAGCTGGTAATGGAAACCGTGGAGTGAACAACAACCAGGGCGGAAATGGAAATGGAAATGGAAATGGTCGGGGACCGGGTTGCTTTAATTGTGGAGATGTTGGGCATTTCAAGCGTGATTGCCAGAGAATCAACCAAGCTCAGGGAAGGGTTTTCAACATTGGAGCTAGGGAAGCTCGTCAAGATCCAAACGTAGTCACGGGTACTTTCCCTATCAACCAACACTTCGCATCTGTATTGTTTGATACTGGTGCCGATTATAGCTTTGTATCACTAGAGTTTAAGAGAATACTTGGGTTAGTAGCTAGTAAGCTAGATATCCCATACTCGATAGAGCTAGCTAATGGAAAGCTAGTAGAAACAAATGAAGTAATTAGAGGCTGTGTAATAGAGCTCGGGGAGCATGAGTTTACGCTTGATCTTCTGCCAGTCGAGTTAGGAAGCTTTGACGTGGTAGTTGGAATGGATTGGTTATCGAACAACCGAGCAGAGATTGTATGTCACGAAAAGATCATTCGTATTCCGATGATGAATGGAGAGACGATTGTAGTGCATGGAGAGAAGCATGATACACCTCTAAGGATTATCAGTTGTCTGAAAGCTCGAAAGTGTTTGCAGAAAGGATGTGTTGCCTTCTTGGCGCATGTTGTGGACAGAGAAGCCGATGAGCCGAAGCTGAAAGACATCCCAGTTGTGAGGGAATATCCTGAAGTCTTCCCCGAAGACTTGCCAGGATTGCCGTCGCAAAGACAAGTCGAGTTTCACATTGACTTAGTTCCAGGCGCCGCGCCTGTAGCTAAGGCACCTTATCGACTTGCACCTTCCGAAATGCAAGAACTGTCGACACAGCTCCAGGAGTAGTTAGACAAGGGATTTATCAGACCAAGCTTCTTGCCTTGGGGAGCTCCAGTGCTGTTTGTGAAGAAGAAAGACGGTAGCTTTCGCATGTGCATCGACTACCCAGAGCTAAACATGTTGACCATTAAGAATCGGTATCCTTTGCCAAGGATTGATGACCTGTTTGATCAACTACAAGGTTCGAGTTTCTATTCCAAGATTGATCTGCGATCAGGATATCACCAGTTGCAAATACAAAAAGAAAGCATACCAAAGACTGCCTTCAGAACCCGTTATAGACATTACGAGTTCCTAGTAATGCCGTTTGGTCTGACAAACGCGCCAGCAGTATTCATGGATTTGATGAATAGAGTTTGTAAGCCATATCTCGACAAATTCGTAATTGTGTTTATCGACGATATTTTGATTTATTCAAAGACGAAGGATGAGCATGAACAACACCTAAGAGCTATTTTAGAGCTGCTCAAGAAGGAGAAGTTATACGCAAAGTTCTCAAAGTGCGAGTTCTGGTTGCGCGAGGTTTTGTTCCTTGGTTACGTGGTAAACGAAGATGGAATTCATGTGGATCCCACCAAGATCGAGGCAATCAAGAATTGGGAAACTCCGAAGACGCCAACTGAGATTCGATAATTTCTAGGTTTGGCTGGGTATTATCACAGATTCATTGAGGATTTTTCAAAAAATTGCTCAACCTTTGACCTCCCTTACTCAAAAGGATAAGAAGTATGAATGGGGAGACAAGCAAGAAGAAGCTTTTCAGTTGCTGAAAAACAAGCTTTGCGATGCACCCATCTTATCCCTACCCGAAGGCACCGACGACTTCGTGGTATATTGTGACGAATTACACTACGCATGATTTGGAATTAGGCTGCGTGCTGATGCACCGACAGAAGGTTATCGCTTATGCTTTGCGCCAGTTGAAGGTTCGTGAGAAGAATTACACTACGCATGATTTGGAATTAGGCGCAGTGGTGTTTGCATTAAAGATCTGGCGACATTATCTGTATGGCACCCGATGCACAATCTTCACTGATCACAAGAGCTGACAGCATATATTTGATCAGAAAGAGCTTAATATGAGACAGAGACGATGGGTCGAGTTGTTAAACGATTATGATTGCGAAATCAAATATCATCCAGTAAAGGCGAATGTAGTGGCAGACGCCTTAAGTCGAAAAGAAAGGATTAAGCCCATAAGGGTTAGGGCTTTGGAAATGATTATACAGACAGACCTCTCGTTGCGCATTCATGCTGCGCACAGGGAAGCTCTTAAGAAGGAAAATCTTAAGGATGACTATCTCTGTGGGATGGAGAAACAGTTGGTACCCAATGAGGAAGGAACGTTGTGCTTCATGAAACGAATTTGGGTTCCCTTCTTTGGTGGTCTTAGAGACGTTATTTTTGATGAAGCTCACAAATCGAGGTACTCGATCCATCCAGGATCGGACAAGATGTAAAGGATTTTTACTGGTGGCCAAGATTGAAAGGCGATGTTGCGACCTATGTCGGAAAGTGTTTAACTTGTGCCAAAGTAAAGGCCGAATATCAGAAGCCTTCAGGTCTTCTGCAGCAACCTGAAATACCCATGTGGAAGTGGGAGCAGATCTCAATGGATTTTATAACGAAGTTACCAAAGACGCCCAGAGGTTATGACACGATTTGGGTAATCGTAGACCGCTTGACGAAATCTGCGCACTTTTTACCAATCAGAGAAAAAGATAACATAGGTAAGCTAGCCGACCTGTACCTCAGAGAGATAGTTGCACGACATGGGGTGCCTCTCTCGATTATTTCTGATAGAGACGAAAGATTTGTGTCAAGGATTTGGCAATCCTTCCAAGAAGCCTTTGGTTCTCAGTTGAATCTGAGTACTGCTTTTCACCCACAGACAGATGGCCAGAGCGAACGAACGATTCAAACGCTAGAAAATATGTTGCGAGCTTGCGTAATGGACTTGGGTGGCAATTGGGACACTCACCTACCATTGGTTGAGTTCTCCTATAACAACAGTTACCATGCAAGCATTCAAGCTGCACCGTTTGTAGCTCTCTACGGACGCAAGTGTCGATCACCGTTATGCTGGGCAGATGCGGGCGATAGACAACTTATTGGTCCCGAATTAGTTCAAGAGACAACAGATAAGATCATGCAGATCCGAGAACGCATTAAGGCGGCTCGTGATCGACAAAAGAGCTATGCAGACCAAAGAAGAAAACCTTTGGAGTTTGAAGTGGGAGATATGGTTTTACTAAAAGTCTCACCTTGGAAAGGTGTAGCACGCTTTGGGAAGTGTGGAAAGTTAAACCCACGATATATTGGACCGTTCAGAATCCTGGAGAGGATTGGTCTTGTAGCTTATAAGTTGGATCTACCTACGGAACTGAATGGAGTTCATGACACATTTCATGTGTCTAAACTGAAAAAGAGTCCAACTCAAGAAATAGTTGTCATTCCTGCCGATGAAGTTCACATTGACGACACACTCCACTTTACTGAAGAACCTGTTGAGGTTACTGATTGGAAGATTAACAAGACACGTAGGAGTAGTGTTAAACTCGTCAAGGTTTGATGGAACGCGCGTCACGACCCAGAGTTCACTTGGGAGCGTGAGGACCGCATGAAAGCAAAGTACCCGCATTTGTTCCCCAACTTCCCTGCAGTTAGTAGCAAAGCTTAAATTTCGGGATGAAATTTTCTTAACAGGGGGAGAATGTGACAACTGTCAAAAATCCAGGTATCCGTACAATTAATTAATCTTGATTAATGCTTAATGACTATGCTAAATTACAATTAACTACTTTCTGATTACTGCATCATACTTACATGTGCATCACATATTGCATAATGTCACATCATTATCACATGCAAACCATATTGACATAAATGATGCACAAAGCACAGTTTGCACAGTTAACGGATAAGTCAGAAAATGCTGACGGGGTTCAGTACATAGACAGACGTTGTTTTGAGACACAGTATGAGCCAGAAACTAAGTACTACACTAGTATAGTGTGTAGGAAAGTAAGGATCACAAAACTGCATTCCTAAGTGATAGTTTAAGTGTCGGAAAGTGCCTAAAACCCACATTAATTCTACAAAATTCTGCAAAATTCAGCATTTAAATACATTGATATTATGCAGAAATATGACTAAATGGTCCTGAAAGCTTTCCTAAGTGTCAGGAATTAAAAGTGTCACAAAAGGGTACATAAAGAACACTAAACGATATAGTTTAGCACTTTAACGAACCAGTATCGAACCGAATAACAGGACACTACCCGAAACATCAAAATTATACTAGAAGCATTGTTTTAATGTTTCCAAGCTAGTTATGATCCCCGAACACCCTAACACACTATATAACATCATATTAACTAAAACAATTAGCATATACTTATAATCTAACAAAATTCTCTAACTTATCATCACCACCTAAGCTAATACCCCCCCCACCTATGTAATCGGCCCAAATGGCCCCACCATCAAGATCCCATAAGATTGTAATCTTGGATCTTGTGTGTACTTTTAGTGACATATTACACAATGGTTAAAGTGTTAAGATGGTTATAAGAAGAAGATGGTGGATTAAACTCTCATTCTCACACTCACTAAAACACACACTTGAGCTCTCCCTCCCCCTCCTCCATTCTCGGCCGAAACCACAACCATCCACCATCATCATCATTCATTCAATCTCATCCATTCTAAGGCCATACAAAGGTTTTCAAGGGTGCATAAGGAAGCTTGGTGGCATCGGAAGTGGAAGGACCTTCTCTCATTGCTTTTATCCACTCACTTTCCACTCTTGATTTATCCTTAGCCTTGTGCTAGTGGTAAGATCCTTAAACACTCTATTTTACATCCATTTTTAGTGGTTAAAAGAAGTATCATAATCAAAACCTCAAGAACACTAAAGAACATAAGCAAGTAACTTGAACATAAGCTTGATTTATGATGTAATCTTGATGAAACTAAGTTGTTTATGGTATGAATGCTTGTTGATCATTGATTGCTTGTAAAGATGATGTTGATCATCATAGCATCTTGCTAAACCATGATTAGAAACATAGTTTAGCAAGATGAGAAAGTAAGAAGGTTGTAGGATGAAAGATCATCCACACTTGAATCATGAACTTGGAAAGAATAAAGTTGTTTTCTTGAAAAACCATGATGAAAGTAAGTTGCTAAACATATATATCTAAGGATTTATAAATGGTATTTCAAAAGAACCAAGTTAAAAATATGAGTTTTGTTAAATCTTGGTTCTTACATAAACAAATACTAATTTTTGATGGTTAAACGAGTGTAGAAACACTTGTGTAACAAGAAGATTACATAAAGAAGCATTTTCATAAATTGTATCTTGAAGTTGTAAACACCCAACTTCTTTAAAAATGAAGTTTTTAAGAAAGTAAACACATTCTAAAGAGTAACTAAACCTACTAAACACATTACCAAGTTACTACAAGTTTTCACAAACTTTCAAGTTCAAGAAGTAGTAGATTAAGCATGATTTTGGCTAGATTGATAAGTGAATATTGTTTGTTGATGAATATAAATTGATTTTGGTGATTTTTACAAAAGAAAATAATATGCTTGAAAGCATGGAAACGTCCATTTTTAGGGAAAACTATGGCAAAATTTTCTAAAAATATAAACACTTAGAAAAATATTTTTAAACAAATATTTACAAGTGTAATTTTAACCATGAGTTTTCCATATAAACTTTGCCATGATTTCTGCTACAAAAATACAAATATTGGAGGTTAGTTTTTATAAATAAAAATGGCTAGATATATATTTAGAATATATATATTTAGAAGACACATGTGTGTGATTATTTGTATACTTTGTGTATTAGTTATATTATTTTAGGATTTGAAATAATATAACTTAACAAAATACCATGAAATTACAATCCAATATATTACCAAAAATCATAAGGAATAAATATACAAGTTACACACATAATATTGGCATACCGAACAAGAAACGTAACTTACAAAATATTCCGGAAAATACATTTACAGATATATTTTTGGTAAATAATATTTTGGACACAAGAAATGAAAACATGATTTTTACAATTGTCACAAAGTTATATCAAATTTTGATAAAAAGGAAATATATAATTTTTGGTGAATAAAAGTATATATATGTTTCCTCGGAATTATTAGGAGATATATTATTTTTGGGAAAAATATATATATATTCTCGGATAAACTTGAAATACATTATTTTTGGGATAAAATAGGTTTATAAATATTTTCTAAGTGAGACTGGAAAATATATTGTTCTTGAACTACAAATATTTTTGCCAAAAGAAAAATTAGGAATAATTTCTCTAAGAAATACTTCTTGAAATATATATTTTAGAAATATATATTGGATACTTATTAAAGATAATCCACACCGGAATACGACACCGATACATGGCAAAAATATATAAATACAAGAATACGAATACACATGTATGAGATACCCCCATCCTTGGGAAGGAAATACAAGTATAAATACTTGAGAAGTATTGTTACAAAACATTGTTTAACAATTATTCCAAAATTTATAAAAGTATAATTTAAGTTAAAACATTAATTATTTTGACAATAACTTGGAATAATATCAGAAGCGTAAAAGAAACGTAGCTCAAAAACATAAATACTAAGACAAGGCACGACCCGTCCGTCTAATAGACATTAGTACATTGTAGGTAGTCGTGTTTACTGAAGGAAAGAGAGTTACGATTGTTGAAGACGCAAGACAGCGAGTTCATGTCCCCCTTTTCTTTTAACTGTTTTCAGTTTTATAACTTCAGGGGTGAAATACATGTTACAATTGTTTACAAACGTTTTATACATGGTATGGTTAGCTAAGGAAGGTTACTGCTTGATCATGTGAGTGGTGGGTACAACACTTAAGGCCATTAATCCTCATCGTAGGACCGATGGACATGAGTGATAGATCTATTTGGGTGTAGCGAGCCCACACCCATGAGGACCTAGGGTGGCCCATGTGGTGACTATGTCCACATACTGAAGCCGTGGCAAAATCCGCTAGGTTTGAGTTTTCCTGCATCACTTCACACATACCATTGGCTTTGCAAACCATTAGTGATCTGTTTTTCCTTGTTTCTCTCATACCAGGATTTACATACATACATACATACATACTTTAAAGGTTATTCATATACACAGAAAAACACATGAACTCGCTCAACTTTTGTTGATGTTTTCAAACTACATGTATTTCAGGGAATTAAGTGGATCTGGTGGGTGTTTGCATGTTCCAAGCTGCGTTAAGAATAAAAAGATGTCATCCGAAATCATTAAGGTTTAGGAGATGTATCTTAATCCTGAACGAGATACATGGTTCTAAACTTGGTTTTATTTATGGTCTTTTGTCGAGCCTTCGTGAACTCTTTAAAAACATGTTTTGGTTTGTAATTTAAATTTGGAGTCTACGTTTCAGACAATTATGTTATGATATATTCAAACTTAATTTATGGATGAACATCTAATGGTTTTATCATATAGTGTTGTTATGATTGAATGCAATGGTATTAAGAAAGTCACACCATAAACACGCTTTCGCAAAAGTCAGGGTGTGACATGATATGTTAGTTTTAATGAATAAATGTTACATGTTATGTGAATGTGTGCAATGTATGTATATAGTGTAATCGCACAACAAAAGTCCAATCGTACAACAAAAATCCAATCGTACAAGCTCATTCGGGCCACACTCTTTGTACTCGAAACCCAAGGGCAACCCATGAAGGGTTCAGCCCACTCTTTTAGTTCGAATAACACCTAGGGTGTTAGTATAAATTCTACACTTCACCAAAACACACAAAGTTTAGCAAACCCTAAATCTCTCTTCCTCTCTTTCGAAGTCGACGACCACATCCCTCTCCCTCGAAGACTTTCTTGTTCGGATCATCCTTGTTCTACCTTCTAACCGGTTAGTGTTTCATGGTTATTGTTTTGATTAGGTGATTTATATGTTTCACATAATAATTTAGGGATGATATATGATTGATCATGATATAAATTGCTGAGGCTTTGTGTTCATGTAAATCGGCTCACATGTGTAACATGTTAGTTCAATATAGGGTTGATAGTCATGTGATGAAAACAACGGTCTAGAACCGAATGAATATAATCGGCCATATGTGTTTGGATTCGGATGGTTTGGTTGTGTTGTTATGATTAGGAGGTATGCTAGTAATCTAGAACTGAAACCGTGCAAATATGTTTAAATGATTATGGTTGTTGTTTATGTTTGAATGATGAGTCGTTATATGATTAACTAGGGTTCATAAGAATTAATTAGTAAATGTTTAGTTTGATCGATTAATTGCATGATTGGAAACTGTTATTTTGATACAATGAATGCAAAATAGGAAACTATTGAATGATTGAAACGGATTGCATGAAATTAGGGGATTAGACAACTAATCGCACAAGGCCACCCTTGATCGCACAAGATCTGGTCTGATCGCACAAGGGACTGGTCGCACAAGACAGTCGCACAAGCTTGGTGCAACTGTTTAAAGCTCACGGTACAACTTAGAACTGCATGATCGCACAAGACATGTGGATCGCACAAGGCAGTGTCGATCACACAAGTCTTGGGCCACACACACAACCTGTCTGAACCTTGTATGTGTTCTTGGGCCACGCGGCCCAACCCAATCGCATAAGTTAATTCGGGTCGCACAAGATTTAATGGATTGCACAAGTTAACTGTTTGCTTAATTAGTTGGGCCGTTCAAACCGTTGGGCTAAAGATGTTATGGGCTGGGATTGTTGCATCGTACAAGCCATTGTGGATCGCACAAGTTGTGCTGATCGCACAATAGGTTGGGACGAATGTTCATTGGGCTCCGACAATTGAATCGCACAAGATGATTGGGCTCGCACAAGCTTAACGGCCCAATCATCTGTGTCCCACAAGTTGGACATTTTGTGTGTACTTTACTGTTAATGTGTTCTCTGTGTTTGCCATGATCATTACGTGTTCGTAACCTGTTCGTTTATTATGTAAACCTATGTGCACTACTTGAACCTAGACCTGACTTGTATGGTAACCATGTTAGGACGTGGTTGACCACATATAGCTCAAGTGACCTTTTTCGTGTATCTGCCGAGCTAATCTAAGGTGAGTTCACACTTTCTACAAGGCATGGATTCCCGGTGGTTTGGGAATGGGTTAAGGATTAATAAGGAAACATGCATATTCTCCTTGGGTAGGATATGTACCTCCATCCTCCATGGGAAGGATGACAACATTAAACCTGCGTATTCTCCTTGGGTAGAATACGTACCTCCATCATCCGTAGGAAGGATGACAACATATAACTTACTAGACAAAACTCTATCATGAAGTCCCTCATTTTTATATCGACTTAATCGCCGGGCTTATGGCGAGCGGGTCATTAGCTAAATAGCGCTATTAGGTTTGACAAGCCTCACACCGCGCCGTAGAGGATAGGAGTGGACTAATGGATCTGGGCACTTAGTCAATGATGATAGACATTGACGTAGGGCACATAAACATGACTCCAGTCAGTTGTGGATATGGTAACGGGTCTAGTGGTTAACATGGGGTAGCCCCCACTGGTTATGGTTTGGGAAACAAGGATTTGGTTAACTCATGGTTTACGAATGAACTTATGGTTTTCAGAACAACTTTAAAATGAACATTAACTGTGAACTCGCTTAACTTTGTTGTTGATTCGTTACTATATGCCTTGCAGGTCGTTAGGGGTTTACTTGGAGCTTGCACGAGAAAGAGAGGTCGTTGTGGGACATGGAATGTTGAGTTCCATGTTAAACATTTGAACTTTTAACTTATGTTTTGGTTTTACACTTTATGATTCCGCTGATAACTTAGACTTAGTTTATTTGTTTTGGACACCAATTATATTGTGGTTGGTTTTATATTTACTTTAATTCGTTGTTCAATATGATTTGTGGCTTGATCCTGGTCATGTCACGCCTCCTGCGGTGATACTCCGCTTGTGGAATTTGGGGGTGTGACACAATATGTTCAATACAAGAATACAACAAACAAGTACATTAACTTAAGACGTCTAAATGTGTATCTAAGCATCATCACTACTTCAAGTTCAAAGCGTCGTCATCCTCAACCTGTAACATGTTTTAAAATAAAGTTCAATGCAAAAGCAAAGGCGAGTATACAAGTTTTTCATACGTAGCATAAAAGATAAGTTTCAAACAATTCCATGTGGCAAGCTCTTGATACATGATAAACAATAAATTTGGCACGTGTCTAACATATCAAACCAATGATGAAAGGCAATATGCTCATGACATAACCACAAGTCTACGGGTGGTGCATTAATCCTATAGTGCTATACATGTCAAGGATAGGCTCGATCGAAGCTAATGATAAGTATAACACAAAATGTAATTAACCCAAGTTCAATGTATCAAGCAATCACGTATACAAGCATGTTATAGGAATGTTTGTGTATTTATGTTTAAAGTTTATCTGTAAGTTTTGTAAGTAAACATGTTACACCCCAAAAGGTGGTAAACGTAAAGAGGGGATTCGAGTATACTCACACAATTGCTAAGTCTTCCGATTATCCAAGTGTTGACAAGCGTAAGAGATTAGGAGGATGGAACACCGAGGTCACCCTATATGGGCAAACGATGGTGCATGAGTAAATGGAATTACGACGGAGGATTTGAATTGGAATTTCGAGTATAACCAGTTGACATAAATATGTATATATTCGTATATATTTTATATAGTTAATGTAAAAATTATAAATCAAGTCTATCAATAGTATTGTCGAAAAGTTGTCAAAAATATAAATAATCATGCATTTATAACTATTTTACAAAAAAATTAATCATTGTTGATAGGTTTCGTTTTATAAAATTTACACGTTTCGTTTTACGGAATTTTACGAAAAACGGGCAGAGTTTCCTCTGTTTTTGGACGATCTCAACAACACAAGTTGTCGACTTATTTGTCAAAATTCAACAATCAACGAAACATTATATGCTTATAAGAGTTTTATAACGAAAACATATATGAGTTTATACGAGTTTTATACAAGTTTCAAGTAACTAAACGAGTTCTATATGAGTTTCATACAAGTTTCAAGTAACTAAACGAGTTCTATACGAGTTTTATACAAGTTTCAACTAACTAAACATATAGGAACAGTAATAATAAAAATATTTGCGTCATTTAAGATCATACCAAGTCTCGGATCGACAGTTGACCAGCTTGACCAAGTTTGACCCGACAGTTGACCGAGTTGACTATTTGACCGGGACACCGAAACGAATCTGATTGTGACATGACCCAAACCTGAACCGAGCCACCATATTCGACTGCTGTCCTCGTCTTCCCTGAAAACATCACCACACGGCCGGAGATACGGGGATCGATCGGGCCAAAAGGAAATAAAAAGAGGGAGGAAGGACACGACTTACCGGCTTTTGTCGGTGACCCCACCTCCGCCGCCGTACGCGGCGGTTCTGCGTCGTTACCTGCTCCTTCAGTCTCTCTCTCCTCTCGGTCTCTCTCTGTCCCCGTTTCTCTCTCTTCGCTGCTGAGTGTCGTCGCCGCAAGCGGTGTTTGTCGCCGGGAGTGATGGTCGTCACCATCTTTCTTCCTCTCCTGCCTCCCTCCATCTCGAGCTATGACCTGATGCCATCTACTCCACCACTGCCGCCAGTGACGGTGGTCTCACCGGTGATGAAACAGACAAGGGGGTGGGGTGTCGGCTAAGTTAAAGGAGATGGTAGGAGTCTTGATTCCAGGTGTGTGTGATAGGGATAAAGGTGATCAAGAGCCGCCGTCGGCAAAGCCGCCGCCGCCGCGTCGGAGTTCAAATCGAAGAGGGAGGTGCTTGGCTAAGTTAGGTTGTCCAGGTTTCAATTGTGGAAGATGGAGGGTCAGTGGTGTATCTGAAGTGTTGTAGAGGTAGAAGAAAGGGCTAGGGTTCTTATGTTGAAGAAGGAGGAGTGCAAAGATAATACAGATGGTGTGCGGGTATATAAGTCTGAATAGGGTTTGTAAAATAGTAGGAACAAGCTCATGCTTCCTCTAAATAAGTCTAGGGTTTCGAGTGGGTTGGGCCTAAAGCCCGTTAGCGGCCCAATCTCGTTTCTGGAGCCCTTTTCTGCACACGAGCTCCGTAAAATAACGTGTAAAATTATTTTAAAGTTTAAATACGTGAAATAATGTTGGTGTTTGATACTGGTCCCGTTCCCTTGTCGGTCGCGTTAAAAGTGCGCAAAATGCGTAGTTTTTCGTTTTTAAACCGTTTTTCGATCAGATTTCAACTGCTTTTCTAAAAATAGGAAACGAACTCGGATTTTATAAAAACAAGGAATTACGGAAATACGAGGTGTTACAGTCTCCCCTCCTTTAGGAAATTTCGTCCCGAAATTTATTCAGAATGAAGATTTGAAAGGGTTTTGGCAAACCAAAGAGGATTGTTTAAAAATTGAGGCTTGTAAGAAGGACAACGGAGAATAATGGAGGTATAAGGGTGAACGATTGATCTAATAAACGATTACAAGTATAAGAATGACATACGTATCGGATAGACAAAAGTGGTGCGTTAAGAATGAGGTCTCGTCATGGATAATCAGATATAATGTGTTTGTGAGTTGTTAAAGTTTACGTATTAGGTCTAAGTAGGTCTACAAAACACTGAATTCCTCATGGCACGTTTTACGAAAGTTTGGTAACATGGTGAAAACACTTATATATAGGAAGTACCAGCGGCGTATCCATCATGTTTTGATCACATTCCGTCCGTTTCGTATTCGGTGTCATGTTACGTTCCGTGTCTTACCATACACAGTAGTACACTCCATGATTCTCATGTGCCTATCACTATAATCTCGTGTGCAACTGCGATTATACTGAGCGTCGCATTATCCACATAGCTTGTACTAGTTGCATATGAATTAGGGTATACATAAATTTGGAAAATAAGGACGTGTACGTATAAGAATGTAGTATGTAAGCATGTTTATGTTTAAGCATGTATGGGACCCACGTAAGCGAATCCCTCGGATTCCGCTCGCGTCCGAGTATGAATGTATGAATCATGGGTATATAAGAAAGTATGAGTATAAGTATAAGTGTAAGTGTAAATACACATGTGGGTGTAAGTATAAACATAAAACGTATGAGTATGAGTGTAGGTACGAATAATAAAAATCGCGTATATAGTATATGTTGAAGCATAACGAATTCAGGCATATAAAACGTTTGAGAAAATTGAGTATGTAAAACGAATGATATAAACGAAAGCGTCGCGAGGTATCGACTAAAACGTATACGATGATATGCATGTATAGTTTTTTAAGCGAAATGTTGAGTTTATCGAATCAAAATAGATTGAGTTTGATTCGGAATGTGGAATCTAGTTTGTAAATGCAAAAGAATGCAACGTACTTATTGGTTATGCATGACGTATTTTGTAAGGAACGGAAATGCTACTTTTGTTTCAAAAGAAGATTTACGTAATTTGAAGACTGTCAGTCCCTATGAGGTCTTCTTGCCCATGTGTTTGGAAATATGAATGACGTATTGAGCGGTGTATGAAAAGGTTTTTGAAAATAATTAGTTTGCATCATTTTAAGGGTCGTGCATTAAATAAGAAATTTGAAATTTGGAAGTTCTCGTGAAAACGTTGATTCTTAAAAATAAATTTAGTATATTGAACTTAGTGGTCATCGAAAAGTGCTTTTTGTAAAATGATTTATTTATTTTGAAAAGAGTTTTAGTAAAAAAGATCTTATAATATCTATGAGATCTTATAGGCATGTGGGAAAGGTTGGTTTGATTTTCAATTGTGAATAAAAGTCCTTAGTACAATGATATAATGTGAGCGTGTTCTAGTGATTACGTTAAGCGTGAAATTTGTGGGCAAGATATTCAATAGACCGATTAAGTTGATGGGTAGCATTTCGTTAAATTTTGAAAATCGGGAAACAAAACGTTTATGGTATGATTAAGTATTTCGTGTATGCGGTTTATGTGAAATAGATTAGTAGGTAAGTTGTACGTTTAATAGAACAATGAATTTTGAAATTTGCATAGGTAGGGATTTTGACATTTGGAAAATGACTTAGATATAAAACTTGATCGTGTTTGTATAATAAAGTCTCTTTTGAAAGAAAATTTTGGTAACGATCACCTAGGTAAGGGAATCACCTCTAACTCGCCGGTGAGGTCGTTTTAAGAAAAGAAGGAGCGGAGTTAATCGTCATGGTAAGAAAATCACTCCTATCTCGATAATTTGTCTCCATTTTGTGGTTATAAGAAATGTAAATCTAATTGAGTGACGTTGTTGAAATCATGCATGTAAATGATGTATAGATGTAAGAAAGATTTAGTATGATGTGTATATAAGAAAACAATCCCGAAAGAAATTTGAATTTGAAAAGGGAGAATTGCATCATATGAGATTGATACTAGAAAAACATGGGTTTAATTAAACCTGGATTGTTCCAAAACGGAACTTTGACTAAACCAAAGTATTCGAAAATTCTTTTGAATTTGAGACACACGCTTTGGCCTAATAGATGAAATACTCTCGCCGATATTTCGGTTAACGGTATTCACCCTTCCAGTTACTACATGTTCCAAATCAATTGAAAATTCAAGACTTGGTGGGATTTTTGAAAATCAAGGAGCGGGACTAGTCAACAAGGTGCGGGTTTCACCCCTAACTTGACGATTTCGTATCCTAAGTGTGGTTGGTACTCGTCGGGTCAAAATTTAATTTTGACACTTTGACGAGGGTCCACGAGAATTTGAATGGAAATTCTCCAACAAGGTGAGGATTTCACTCCTAACTTGATGGCAAATATCGTGTAAAAAGAATAGGTGGATTGAGAGTCATTCACCAAATTGTGGGTTTCACGCCTATTTTGGTGAAGTTGTCTCGTTTGTATAATACGAGTGTTTTCGAGTTTAGTATAATAGAGTAAAATACCTTAGGAAGACGTACGTTATGGAATAATAAAACAAGTATGTGCACATAAAAGGCATTTCAAGAATAACACATAAAGGCATCTCACGAAAATTAACATATGAATCAAGTATGGTCGAATTTGGTACTTAACTATAGACTAGGTCAAAAGCATGACAATTTTCCTAATTCCCTATAGTTATGGCTCTGATACCAATCTGTCACACCCCAACTAATGGCTGAAACATCGGAGTGAGACGAAAACGAGATTGCAAGAGACTTCATAACACTATTTGTGACAATAATTAAATAATGGATTTCATTTCATTTCTAAAAGTCGATTATAAAGATTTAAAATCAAATACAGCAACTTGATACACAATATGTTCAATACAATAATACAACAAACAAGTACATTAACTTAGGACGTCTAAATGTGTATCTAAGCATCATCACTACTTCAAGTTCAAAGCGTCGTCATCCTCAACCTGTAACATGTTTTAAAATAAAGTTCAATGCAAAAGCAAAGGTGAGTATACAAGTTTTTCATACGTAGCATAAAAGATAAGTTTCAAACAATTCCATGTGGCAACCTCTTGATACAAGATAAACAATAAATTCGGCATGTGTCTAACATATCAAACCAATGATGAAACGCAATATGCTCATGACATAACCACAAGTCTACGGGCGGTGCGTTAATCCTATAGCGCTATATATGTCAAGGATAGGCTCGATCGAAGCTAATGATAAGTATAACACAAAATGTAATTAACCCAATTTCAATGTATCAAGCAATCACTTATACAAGCATGTTATAGGAATGTTTGTGCATTTATGTTTAAAGTTTATCTGTAAGTTTTGTAAGTAAACATGTTACACCCCAAAAAGTGGTAAACATAAAGAGGGGATTCGAGTATACTCACATAATTGCTAAGTCTTCCGATTATCCAAGTGTTGACGAACGTAAGAGATTAGGAGGATGGAACACCGAGGTCACCCTATATGGGTAAACGATGGTGCATGAGTAAATGGAATTACGACGGAGGATTTGAATTGGAATTTCGAGTATAACCAGTTGACATAAATATGTATATATTCGTATATATTTTATATAGTTAATGTAAAAATTATAAATCAAGTCTATCAAGAGTATTGTCGAAAAGTTGTCAAAAATATAAATAATCAGGCATTTATAACTATTTTACAAAAATTAATCGTTGTTGATAGGTTTCCTTTTATAAAATTTACACGTTTCGTTTTACGGAATTTTACGAAAAACGGGCAGAGTTTCCTCTGTTTTTGGACGATCCCAACAACACAAGTTGTCGACTTATTTGTCAAAATTCAACAATCAACGAAACATTATATGCTTATACGAGTTTTATAACGAAACCATATATGAGTTTATACGAGTTTTATACAAGTTTCAAGTAACTAAACGAGTTCTATACGAGTTTGATACAAGTTTCAAGTAACTAAACGAGTTCTATACGATTTTTATACAAGTTTCAAGTAACTAAACATATATGAACAGTAATAATAAAAAAATTTGCGTCATTTAAGATTATACCAAGTCTCGGATCGACAGTTGACCAGCTTGACCAATTTTGACCCGACAGTTGTGTCACACCCCAACCGATGGCGAAAACATCGGAGTGAGACGAAATAGATTGCAAGAGACTTCATAACACTATTTATGACAATATTTAAATTAACCATTTTCATTCCAAACATCAATTGTCAACATTACATAGAAATCTCAAATAACAAAAAGTTCAACGAAAAGTACATAACAACATAACAAAATTGATACAACATTTTAAACCTAAGACGTCTAAATGTGTATCTAGGCATCATTGCTACTTCGTTTCATAGCATCATCATCCTCAACCTGTAACATGTTAAAATAAAGTTCAATGCAAAAGCAAAGGCGAGTACACAAGGTTTAAATAGTATAGCATATGTATAAAGCATTTACTCGAATCCACATGGCAATCTGTAAACAAGGTAACTAGCATGCATAACATCACATCTAACCCAAGTGTCCACTAGTATTTAGCATCCCTCGCACAAAAGTAACGAGACCGTTTTAGTATAATGACTTAACAAGACCCCGACGGGTGGTGTGCTACTCCTATAGCGCTATATATGTTAAGTTGAGGGCTTAGCAAAGTTAATGACATATAGCATGTATAATCTAGCATGAACCTAAGTAAACAAGTAGCATGTATAACGGATTGAGAGTATAAAGAATGTTTAAGTGTGTGCGTGTGTATTTTGTATAATAACATGTTACAACCCAAAGTGTCCTTTAAAAGTAAATGGGTCAAGTGTACTCATAGTTTTGCAAGTCTTCTACTTGGTAAATCCGCGAGAGTGTTGGTTTGTTTAGGAGGTTGGAACACCGTGTCCTTCTACACGAAGAAACAAAGTGTGTGAGTTTTGGGGAAGACAGAAGAGTCAAGGATTAGGAATTAAAAAGACATGAAAGTATCATATGAAAATAATCATCTTCGACACATAATCACTTGTTTGACACTATGTAACCACAAGGGTTATAATGTTTTTATGGGTTGAACACCCAATAGAATCATAACAAGGTTTAGATCTTTAGATGATGTTAGTCTACTACTTTGACAAAGGAACACGAATTCATCATCAAAGGTTCGAATGTATATAGGTATTATTTAGGTTATGTATTATACATTAGTATGTCCAATAGTCAAGCATGAGGTAGAAGATGAAATCTCCATTTAGGTACCTCTAATGTGTCATAGAATTCATGTAGGAGGTAGGAAGAACAAGCTTCCATTTAGGTACCTCTAAGTGTTCACCACTACACTTGATGTAAAACATACAAGGAGGGTCATGAACTAAGATTAATACAAGAATGTAAACAACTACACTATGAGAAATCTTCAAGCGATGTGGGGATTTTATGTTGGACAACCCAAGTTAGTCCACAATCACACCTTTTTCAAGCTTGAAGCTTGAACATCACCTGTGGGTTAAAAACCCTAAACAAAACAGAAAGTATATGAGGTTTAACCTCTGATTTTGTATGTCTCAGCCCTGTTTTTAAGCCCAACTAACCATACAAGTGGTTATGCGCATAAGGACATGGGTTTGAGTGAGTTAGACTCAAGTTTAAGCAAGTGTTAGTAAAGATAAATGAAATCAGATTCAAACAGTGAACTTTGGAGCCTATTTGCTGGATTTCTAGGGACTTATTCTCTGTGGAATACCCATGGAATCGAAGCTAAGGTTGATCCAAGTGTTCTGGAAAAAGAATGAGCTTAAACGGACAAGAAATGAAGAAGTTATGCTCACTTTAGTGGAGCTTGATGTTTCTGTCCGAACTTGAACTTGCAGCTACGGTTTTGGGAGCTTGAGAGTGATTTGAGAGTGTTTGTAAAGTGCAAATGACTTGGGAGGCACTTGGTATTTATAAGGAAGTGATTAGAGTTGGGTTAGATGTGTATTTAATGCCAAAAGCCCGGTTTAAACTCAAAATAACCCAAATCCCGCTCAAATTCGTGAAGGGAAACGAGGGAACTAATCTGGGAGTTCTATCATGGGCCGCATAGCCCAAGGCCTTACCTTACACGGGCCATGACAAGGGGCAGGGGTAAGTTTCAGTTAATTGCATTTAGGCCCCTGAAGTTTGTGAATTAGTGTTTTTAGGTGATTTAGGGACTAGTTTCACCATAAAAGCATAGTTTAAGGCCAAATAAAGTATGATGAACATAATCAAAGTATAATTAAGCGTATGAATGTCGTATTTAAGTATTTTATATGTTCGTAATATGTTTTATGCACAAGTTTCACGTATTTACAAGTTTAGCACATAATTTCCAAGAATTACTAATAGGCATCAATTGTTTCATGAAATTGAATGTATGAGCATGTATAAAGTATGTATAACATGTAATCAACAGAATACGAGTTTTATTTATGAACCAAGTATCGGATTTTACAACGGTTACAAAGAAAGAACGATTACAAGAACACAAGGTTTCCAAAAATAGAATTACAAGCAAGACCTTCTAAATATGGAAAGTATGAAGTAGCAGGGCGTTACAGTCTCCCATCCTTTAGGGAATTTCGTCCCGAAATTTAGGAAGAAGTTGGGAAAACATGTGGATACTTCGTCTTCATTTCACTCTTGAGTTCCCAAGTAAACTCAGCGCCACGTTTTCCTTCCCATTGAACCTTAACGATAGGAATTTTGCTGCGCCTCAATAACTTGACTCCTTGATCCATGATTTTGATGGGTTTTTCCACAAAATGCAAGGTGTCATTGACTTGAAGATCTTCGAGTGGGACTTGAAGTCCTTCGTCAGCGAGACACTTCTTTAAGTTGGATACGTGGAAGACAGGATGTACATTGTTGAGTTCTTCAGGCGGGTCCAGTCTATACACAACCTTGCCAATCCTTTTGAGAATCTTGAAAGGACCAACATAGCGGGCTGCGAGTTTCCCTTTCTTGCCAAATCGAACCACGCCCTTCCAAGGGGATACCTTGAGAAGTACGAAGTCACCTATCTCGAATTCCAAAGGTTTGCGATGCTTGTCGGTGTAACTCTTTTGTCGGCTCCTGGCTTTTAGTAAATTGTCTCGAACCTGTAAAATCTTGTCTGTCGCTTCTTGTATAAGCTCGGGACCAGTGAATTGTGATTCACCAATCTCGTGCCAACTGATAGGCGAACGGCACTTGCGACCATACAATGCTTCGAAAGGTGCCATTTGAATACTCGCATGATAGCTGTTATTGTACGAGATTTCGATCAAAGGCAAGTGTGAATCCCAGTTGCCACCAAAATCTATTATGCATGAACGAAGCATATCCTCTAATGTTTGGATAGTACGCTCGGTTTGACCGTCTGTGTGAGGATGGAAAGCGGTGCTAAGGTTAAGAATAGTAACCATAGCAGATTGAAAAGTTTGCCAAAGACGAGACGTAAAAAGAGCATCACGATCGGAAATGATGTCAATGGGGGTACCATGATGACAAATGATCTCATCGGTGTAGATTCTAGCCAATTTCTCGACTTTGAAATCTTCACGAATGGGAAGAAAATGAGCAGATTTGGTCAATCGATCCATGATCACCCAAATACTATCATGATCAGAAGAAGTACGAGGGAGCTTAGTGATAAAATCCATGGCAATGCTCTCCCATATCCAGACAGGAATTTCTGGTTGTTCGAGCAGACCAGAGGGACGTTGATGTTCGGCTTTTACCTTCGAGCAGGTAAGACATTTCGCAATGTAAGAGGCGATATCTCTCTTCATCCCAGGCCACCAATAGGATGTACGCATGTTGTGGTACATCTTCTCAGCACCAGGATGAACAGAATACCTTGTTTTGTGTGCCTCATTCATAAGAAAGTCTCGGAGGTTTTCACGATTAGGGATCCAGATACGATTGAGATAGTATAAAATACCATCGGATTTAGACACGATCTCATGTTCCTTAGAACCTCGTATCTCAACAGAGAGACTACCTTCGTTAATGGAGGCGTATTGAGCTTCACGAATACGGTTTTGAAGATCGTTAACGAGTTGGAGACAACGAATACCCTTCACATGAGTTTTACGACTAAGGGCGTCGGCTACTACAATCGCTTTACCAGGATGGTATTTGATTTCGCAGTCGTAGTCGTTTAACATTTCCACCCAACGACGTTGACGCATGTTCAGTTCTTTCTGGTCGAATATGTGTTGAAGGCTCTTATGGTCAGTGAAGACCACACACTTTGTACCATAAAGGTAGTGTCGCCAAATTTTCAACGCAAAAACAACTGCGCCAAGTTCAAGTCGTGAGTAGTATAGTTTTTCTCATGTATCTTGAGTTGCCTCGCTGCATAAGCGATGACCTTGTCTCGTTGCATAAGCACACAACCAAGTCCAAGGTTTGAAGCATCGCAATAGACGATGAAGTCGTCGTTACCATCAGGAAGTGTTAGGATAGGAGCATTACAAAGCATGTCCTTGAGCATTTGAAAAGACTTCTCTTGTTCGGGACCTCAAACAAAAGGTTTCTCTTTTTGAGTCAAGGAGGTCAAAGGGAGGGCGATTTTCGAAAAGTTGGAGATAAAACGACGATAATAACCAGCAAGACCAAGAAACGAAAGAATTTCGGACGGAGATTTTGGTGCAATCCAATTCTTCACTGCTTCGATTTTAGCGGGGTCAACGTGAATACCAAGTTCGTTGACAGTATGACCAAGGAATTGAACCTCTTTTAACCAAAATTCGCACTTGGATAATTTGGTGTATAGACGTTCTATACGAAGAAGTTCAAGGATAAGACGCAAGTGTCACTCAAGCTCTCCTTGTGTCTTGGAATAAATAAGAATATCATCGATGAAAACGATCACGAAACGGTCCAAGTACGCTTTGCACACGCGGTTCATCAAATTCATGAAAACAGCAGGTGCGTTGGTCAAACCAAAGGGCATGACCACAAACTCGTAATGACCATAACGCGTATAAAAGGCGGTTTTTGGTACATCTTCTTCAAGGACTCAAAGTTGATGGTACCCAGAACGAAGATCGATTTTTGAAAAGCAGGTCGCGCCTTGCAATTGATCGAAGAGGTCATCGATGCGAGGAAGAGGGTATCGGTTTTTGACAGTAAGCTTGTTGAGCTCACGATAGTCAATGCACATTCAGAATGACCCATCTTTCTTTTTGACGAACAAAGCGGGAGCGCCCCAAGGAGAAGTACTAGGGCGTATAAAGCCTTTATCAAGAAGCTCTTGGAGTTGACTCGAGAGCTCTTGTATCTCAGAGGGTGCTAAGCGGTAAGGAGATTTAGTGACAGGCATTGCGCCAGGCACTAAATCAATACGAAAGTCGACAGAACGGGCAGGAGGCGGACCAGGAAGATCGTCAGGAAACACATAAGGGAAATCACGTACGACGGGAACGTCGCTTATGCTTGGGCCTTCGTCCTTCTTTTCCACAATGTGGGCGAGAAAGGCGAAGGTACCCTTGCGCAAGCATTTGTTCGCTTGGATACACGACATAAGCTTGAGACCTTGAGAAGGTTTTTCACCATAGACGTGTAGGGAATCACCGTTTGGAAGAGGTAGACGAATAAACTTTTCAGAACAGACGACTTCATCACGAACTCGCCTAAGCTAGTCCATGCCTACTATGACATCGAAACTACCCATTTGCATAGGTATAAGATTGATTGAGAACGTATGATCATTAAGGATTAAGGAACAATTGGAAAGGACGGAGTTGACAGCAACGGTTTTACCATCAGCGACTTCGACAGTGAAAGATCTTGGCAACTTCGAGCATTTACACTTAAGCAAGGATTCGAATTCTAACGACACAAAACTTTTATCGGTGCCAGTATCAAATAGACAAGAAGCATAAACATGGTTCACAAGGAACATACCAGTAATGATGTCGTTCGTGTTTTGAGCCTGAGCAGTCGTAAGAAGGAAGGCTCTGCCTTGAGCGGGTTGTTGAGCATGTTGCTGCTGTTGCGGTGGTTGTTGCTGTTGTTGCTGGTTTCGTTGAGGATAAACGTTAGCCATATGGTTGACATCACCACACTTAAAACACGTTTTCATAGGAGCAACTTGGTTTTGACCTTGATTGTGGGCAGGGTTTTGAGCTACAATAGCTTGGTTTTGATCGGCCTTCGGATTGTAGCGACAACGATTGGCAAAATGCCCTAGCTTGCAACTGGTGGCGCATTTGCGACATGGGGTGCTAGTAGGATGATGGTACGAGCATTGGTTGAACTTGGGCCATGACCCAATGTAGTTTCTTTCTTGAGGCCCAAGAGTTGTGGGGGTAACGACAGTTACAGATTGTAAAGGTTGTGGGTTTGGCGGAGTGACGACCGCGCAATTCTGGCTTAAAGCCTTCCACTTCTTGCCTTGGTTTTTCTTGGTGGATGAGGAGGGTTCAACAGTGGCTTGATGGGCGGTTTTCAGTGGGGTTTCGTGGCATTTCTACGCATGACATGGTTACTATTCAAACGGGCAGCTAAACGAAAGGTTTCCTCAATAGTGGCTGGACAAGCAGCTTCCATAAGGTTCATGAAGGAATCAGGGCAGCAGTGGATGTATTTGTTGATGGCTTTTTCAGGGGTATCAACCTGTCCTGGGCAAAGGATACTAAGCTGTTTGAAACGAAGGGTTAAACCATCATTGTCGTCATCCACCTGCTTTAGTTTCCAAAACTCACTCCCTAGTTTCCTTATCTCGTGCGGCGGACAAAATTCCTCCTTCATAATCCTTTTCAATTCAGCCCATGGTAAAGCGTGGGCGACGTCCTCACCTCTTGTGCCTTGTTTAGAGGTCCACCAATCAAGGGCTCTTGATCGGAACACCCCTGTGGCATTTTGGGTGCATAGGTCGTCAGGACAACCACTCTGATGAAAGGTAATCTCCATGGCATCAAACTAAAACAGTAGTACGGTAGCACCATCTTTTCCAGTAAATTCCAAAGCTCTGCAAGCCATGAATTGTTTGAAGAGGAAATGTGGCTTTGGCTTCTCCACCTTGGAGTCCACAGAGTCATGAGGCGAATCGGTGTTGGTTTGAATGCGGCTAACGATGTCGGGTATAACTCGAGCCATTTGGTCAGCCATTTGCTCAGCAATGAGCCCAACCAGCTCTTGCTTGGAGATGGACTCGCTGTTGGAACCTTTCTTTGACTTGGTCTTCTTTGATGAGCTTGGAGATGCCATCTAGAAGTTCAAAAGAAAAGGAAAGGATGAGACTTGATCATAGATTTTAAAACAAGGTTTTTGCGTGTAAAAGCATGTAAGCGTTCACGTATCATGTAAAATTCATATAAAGCATAAGTTTCCAACATGTATTCAACAAGTGCAGCACGTATGAATGCGTAAAAAGGAGTATAAATTTAGTTTGTTCACGAGGATTATTATGGTTTTTTATTGCGCGAGACATGCGAAATGTGTAATGGTTTTGAAACGAACGAGGTAACAAGTATAAAATCACATATAAATTGAATCACATAAAAGAGAGGTTCATAAAACATAGGATTGTTTCGGGTAGAGAAACTTTGACATTTCCAAAGTGAATCGAAAGTCCTTTCAAATTAGAGAAACGTGCTTTGGCCTATAGCTAAGATACTCTCGTCGAGAAGCGATTAACGGTATCTTACCCTTCCAGTTACTACACGTCTCTAGTCGATTGAAACAATCGAAACTTTGGCGAGATCGAAAATCGAGGAATGGGACTTAATCGACAAGGTGCGGGTTTCACCCCTAACTTGACGATTTCGTACCCTAATGTGGTTGGTGCTCGTCGGGTCAAAATATAATTTCGACACTTTGACGAGGGTCCACTAGAGTTTGAATTGGAAATTTGCCATTAAGTTGTGGATTTCACTCCTAGCTTAATGGCGAAATTTCATGCAAAATAAGAATAAGCGGAATGAGAGTCGTTACCAAATTGTGGGTTTCACGCCTACTTTGGTAAACTCGTCTCTTTTATATAAGAGTGTCTTCAAGTCTTCAAGTGTATTGTGTAAAATGTCTCAGGAAAGACATTATGTAAATATTAAGACCAAAAAGAAGAGAAAGAAGCAAAGTAGGAAGAATAACATTTTAAGCATATAACAAGAATGGTAAAAAATATGGTTCCTACTATAGACTAGGTCGAACATGGCAATTCTACCTAATTCTCTATAGTTATGGCTTTGATACCAATCTGCCACACCTCAACCGATGGCGGAAACATCGGAGTGAGACGAAATAGATTGCAAGAGACTTCATAACACTATTTGTGACAATATTTAAATTAACCATTTTTATTCCAAACATCAATTGTCAACATTACATAGAAATCTCAAATAACAACAAGTTCAACGAAAAGTACATAACAACATAACAAAATTGATACAACATTTTAAACCTAAGACGTCTAAATGTGTATCTAGGCATCATTGCTACTTCGTTTCATAGCATCATCATCCTCAACCTGTAACATGTTAAAATAAAGTTAATTGCAAAAGCAAAGGCGAGTACACAAGGTTTAAATAGTATAGCATATGTATAAAGCATTTACTCGAATCCACGTGGCAATTTGTAAACAAGGTAACTAGCATGCATAACATCACGTCTAACCCAAGTGTCCACTAGTTTTTAGCATCCCTCGCCACAAAAGTAACGAGATCGTTTTAGTATAATGACTTAACAAGACCCCGACGGGTGGTGTGCTACTCCTATAGCGCTATATATGTTAAGTTGAGGGCTTAGCAAAGTTAATGACATATAGCATGTATAATATAGCATGAACCTAAGTAAACAAGTAGCATGTATAACGGATTGAGAGTATAAAGAATGTTTAACTGTGTGCGTGTGTATTATGTATAATAAGATGTTACAACCCAAAGTGTCCTTTAAAAGTAATTGGGTCAAGTGTACTCACAGTTTTGCAAGTCTTCTACTTGGTAAATCCGCGAGAGTGTTGGTTTGTTTAGGAGGTTGGAACACCGTGTCCTTCTACACGAAGAAACAAAGTGTGTGAGTTTTGGGGAAGACGGAAGAGTCAAGGATTAGGAATTAAAAAGACATGAAAGTATCATATGAAAATAATAATCTTCGACACATAATCACTTGTTTGACACTATGTAACCACAAGGGTTATAATGTTCTTATGGGTTGAACACCCAATAGAATCATAACAAGGTTTAGATCTTTAGATGATGTTAGTCTACTACTTTGACAAAGGAACACGAATTCATCATCAAAGGTTCGAATGTACATAGGTATTATTTAGGTTATGTATTATACATTAGTATGTCCAATAGTCAAGCATGAGGTAGAAGATGAAATCTTCATTTAGGTACCTCTAATGTGTTATAGAATTCATGTTGGAGGTAGGAAGAACAAGCTTCCATTTAGGTACCTCTAAGTGTTCACCACTACACTTGATGTAAAACATACAAGGAGGGAGGGTCATGAACTAAGATTAATACAAGAATGTAAACAACTACACTATGAGAAATCATCAAGCAATGTGGGGATTTTATGTTGGACAACCCAAGTTAGTCCACAATCACACCTTTATCAAGCTTGAAGCTTGAACATCACTTGTGGGTTAAAAACACTAAACAAAACACAAAGTATATGAGGTTTAACCTCTGATTTTGTATGTCTCATCCCCGTTTTTAAGCCCAACTAACCATACAAGTGGTTATGCGCATAAGGACGTGGGTTTGAGTGAGTTAGACTTAAGTTTAAGCAAGTGTTAGTAAAGATAAATGAAAGCAGATTCAAACAGTGAACTTTGGAGCCTATTTTCCGGAGTTCCAGGGACTTATTCACTGTGGAATACCCATGGAATCGAAACTAAGGTCGATCCAAGTGTTCTGGAAAAAGAATGAGCTCAAACGGACAAGAAATGAAGAAGTTATGCTCACTTTAGTGGAGCTTGATGTTTCTGTCCGAACTTGAACTTGCAGCCGTACACGGCGGTTCTACGTCATTACTTGCTCCTTCAGTCTCTCTCTCCACTCGGTCTCTCTCTGTCCCCGTTTCTCTCTCTTCGCTGCTGAGTGTCACCGCCGCAAGCGGCGTTTGTCGCCGGGAGTGATGGTCGTCACCATCTTTCTTCCTCTCCTGCCTCCCTCCATCTCGAGCTATGACCTGATGCCATCTACTCCGCCACCGCTGCCACTGACGGTGGTCTCGCCGGTGACGAAACAGACAAGGGGGGTTGGGTGTCGGCTAAGTTAAAGGAGATGGTAGGAGTCTTGATTCCAGGTGTGTGTGATAGGGATGAAGGTGATCGAGAGCGGCCATCGGCAAAGCCGCCACCACCGCGTCGGAGTTCAAATCGGAGAGGGAGGTGCTTGGCTGAGTTAGGTTGTCCAGGTTTCAATTGTGGAAGATGGAGGGTCAGTGGTGTATCTGAAGTGTTGTAGAGGTAGAAGAAAGGGCTAGGGTTCTTATGTTGAAGAAGGAGGAGTGCAAAGATAATACAGATGGTGTGCGGGTATATAAGTCTGAATAGGGTTTGTAAAATAGTAGGAACAAGCTCATGCTTCTTCTAAATAGGTCTAGGGTTTCGAGTGGGTTGGGTCTAAAGCTCGTTAGCGGCCCAATCTTGTTTCTGGAGCCCGTTTCTGCACACGAGCTCCGTAAAATAACGTGTAAAATTATTTTAAAGTTTAAATACGTGAAACAACGTCGGTGTTCGATACTGGTCCCGTTCGCTTGTCGGTCGCGTTAAAAGTGCGCAAAATGCGTAGTTTTCCATTTTAAACCATTTTTCGATAAGATTTCAACTACGTTTCTAAAAATAGGAAACGAACCCGAATTTTATAAAAACAAGGAATTACAGAAATACGAGGCGTTACATCATGGATTGGGCTTTGGCCAACATCATTTGCTCCACAATCTAGTTATGACTCTTGTTTTGGTTCTTCACAAAATGGTCAAAATGCACTTAGCATACTGGGCCCCGACCCAATGTCCACCACACAAATTTTTAGTGGATTAAAGATTACATCTTCCACCACCGGTCCTACTTATTCACTTGGGCCTTCACACTTTGCTCATTGGGTCTCTCAGCAGCTGTCTAGCCCACATTTTGGACTTAGTGCCAATCCTTCGAGTATTTACGTGTGAGTTGACTCATGGATTCCAGATTCTGGAGCGACTACTCACATGGCCGTTGATCCCTCTTTGATGCTACTCCTTACACAGGCTCTAAGAAAGTTGTTGGTGGTGATGGTAAGTTACTTTTTGTTTCTCATATCTGTAGCTCTTTATTACATTTGTCTAAACACACTCTTTTGTTGAGACATGTGTTAGTGGTTCCTAGCTTACCAAGAATCTCTTATCTATCACACAACTTGTTATAGAGCATCCTATTATTGTCATATTCTCTCATTATGGTTTGTATATTTAGACCCTGGCTGGATAGCTCCTACACCACACGCGTGGTAGTTCATGCCAAATGTATTCTCTTTCAGTCGTTGTCTCTGTTTCTCACGAGACTTGGCATTCTCGGTTGGGTCACCCATTTGATGATGTTTTGTCTAGATTTTCATTTTTACATTTGACACACAAACCGAGACATACACATTGTACTTCTTGTAGTGTTTCAAAATCGACTAGATTACCTTTTACATCACTTGTATCCCATTCTACTGTACCTCTTCATATTATACATTGTTATATTTGGGGTGCCTCACGAGTTGTTTCTCGTGATGGTTACATATATTTCATCACTTTTACTGATGATTTTAGTCTATTTACATGGATTTATCCTTTGACGCAATGTTCTCAGGTGGTTGATTGTTTTCGCCATTTTAGACCTCTTGTTGAGAACCTTTTCTCCTGCACCATCAAACATCTTCAGTGCAAAGGTGCTCCTGAGCTTATTCGTGGCCCTATGGCTAGATATCTTTTCGATTTTGGTATAGTTTACCGCATTTATTGTCCTTACACACCCCAACAACATGGGGTTGCTGAGCGGAAAAACCACCATCTTTCTGAGGTAGCTCGAGCTTTATTGTTTCATGCTCGGTTACCAGAGAATTTTTGGTATGATGCATATGCTACTGCTGCATTTCTTATCAACCAATTACCATATCTGGTTCTTCATCATTCATCTCCTTATGAGATTCTCTTTGGTTCTCACCCAGATTATTCTCTTCTTCACACTTTTGGGTGTTTCTATTATCCTTTTCTTGGTAATACTCAGGTGGATAAACTCTCATCCAAATCCACTCCTTGTATTTTTGTTGGCTATGCTCCTAATCATCTTGGTTATCTCTGTTATGATCCCCACACTTCCCGTACGTATATATCTTGACATGTTCGTTTTCATGAGATGATTTTTATATACCTGGTTCTTCCTCTTCTTCTATTCCTATTTCACCCTTCTTTATTCTTCCCCCTTCTTCATCTTCATCTTCTACGTCTCATATTATTTCTTTTTCATCTTCTTATCCTTCTCCACCCCTCCCCCTCTTACTACTTCTTCTCATCCTCCTACTTCTTCTCATTCTTCTTCTCTTCATCTTCCACCACCCCCTCCTCCTCCTCCTCCTCACCCGATGGTCACTCACTCTCGTGATCACACACGACAATCTTTCTAGTTTTCTGATCATGTTCTTTTTCATGTTTCAACTTCTCCCATCATCGAGCTTCCCACATTTAAAGAGGCTCAACAGTGGTCTGTTTGGTAGGACGTGATGCATTCTGAGATTGGTTCTTTACATGCCAACTAGACTTGGCGTTTGGTTCCGGCTCCCACTGATGCCAACATCGTTGGTTGTAAGTGGGTTTATAGGATTAAACATAATCCTGATGGTTCTGTGAGTCGATACAAAGCCCGGCTTGTTGCCAAGGGCTTTTATCAGACCGAGGGTGTTGATTATACTGAGAAGTTCAACTCAGTGGTTAAACCCACTACCATTCGTCTTGTTCTCTTTGTTGCTTTTTCCCGCGGTTGGGTCATCAGGCAAGTTGATGTCAACAATGCCTTTCTTCATGGTGATTTATCTGAGACTGTATATATGTCATAGCCTCCAGTCTTTATTGACTCTTCCCGACCTCATCATGTTTGTTTACTTCAGAAGGCTCTTTGTGGCCGGAAGGAGGCACCCAGAGCTTGGTTTTCCAAGCTATATTTGGCTCCTATTTCAGGTGGATTCTCTTAGTGTCTTTCTAAAATCTCTCTCTTTGTCTACAATCGCGATTCGATTGTATGTTATGTCTTGGTTTACGTGGATGATATTATTATTATTACTGGGATCTCTTCTGAGTTTGTTACTGGATTGAGCGCTTGCATTCGCAGTTTACGCTCAAAGATATGGGAGTTCTATCCTATTTTTTTTTTTGGTATACAGGCTACTTTCACTGGTGATGTTTTACATCTCTCTCAGCAGCGCTATCTTCTTGATTTATTACAGCGCATTAGTCTTGCCGAATGTCGGCCTTTATCTACTCTAGTTTCCTCTGAACGCCAGTTATCTCGTCATACAGGTATTCCATTGGCTGATCCTACTTTATATTGGAGTACTGTTGGTGCTTTACAGTATTTGGTCTTGACTCGGCCTGAGATTACTTATGCGGTTAGCAAGGTGTCACAGTTCTTACAAACACCTATGGATCCTCACTGGGTTGCAGTCAAGCATATTTTGAGATATCTTCGAGGCACGACTTCTCATGGATTGAGTATTTTATGATCTGATAGTATTGATATGCATGCTTATTCTAATGTTGATTGGGTTGGTTGTCCTAATGATCGACGGTCTACTACCGGTTATTGTGTCTTTCTTGGGCCTAACCGCAGCAGTTGGAGCTCCAAGAAACAACATACTGTTGCTCGATCTAGTACAAATGTTGAGTATCACCCCTTGGATCATACTGTTGTAGAGGTACATTGGATTCTATCTCTTTTGTATGAGTTACATATTTTGTTGTCTTGTCCACCAACTATTTGGTGTGACAATATTGGAGCTACATATCTTGCTGTTAATCTGGTATTTCATCAGCATACCAAACACCTTGAGATTGATTTTCATTTCATTTCATTCGTGACATGGTGTTGGCTCAGATTTTACATGTTCGCTATGTGCCTACTACACTCCAGATTGCAGATTTATTAACCAAAGGGTTGTCTTTAGTTCGTTTTGACACTTTGTGGTCTAAGCTTCACGTGGATGCACCTCGTTCAGCTTGAGGGGGCATATTAGAGTGTATAGAGTTGAGAGTTAGTTCAGTGAGTTGGTTAACCTGTTATAGGATGGTTAGTTACACTTTTGTTATATATAGAGATGAACTTCGTCTTGTAAGGATTGATTAATTGAGTTGCTATACCATATGAGTTTTACTCTGTCTTTAATCTCACCCACCAACTTAACTTTCAAACACATGGCTCCTTATCATATCAATACTCTCATCACCACTTCTGAGTAATCATGACGAACTTCGAAGAATGACATTATCATTGAACGGTCGTATTACCACTTGTCATAGACTCATATCGATGTGTGTCGTGTGACCTCGTTGAGATATGCAAGAGCCATCATTTCACCCCACGTATGATCGAGGTTCACTAGTTTCGTCTCATCTAGAACTCATTAGGGGAGTGAACACAACTTTTAAGTATTGAGGTGATAACATGTACAAAAGCATTTATGAATAATTCGAACCCTAAACATGTTACTCTCTCATCTTGCTATAATTAAGTAAGGATATAATTGACTAATTCAAAAGAATACAAGCATTTAAATGTTTTTTGAAATAACTTTTTTAACATTGTTTTTTGTGTGTTTGACGGTAAAAGTAGTGATAGCAAACTACAAAGTATGAATATCAGTGAACTTTTAATGAACTAAATATTATAGGTGAAGTACACATTTAAGAAAACAACAAAATACCAATTTTTAAACTTGGCGATCATGACATTCATCAATATATGAGTTAATTTAGGTGAAATACAACCGGGTTGATTTCGGTCTACTTTAATTATACAACGTTTCAATTAGGTCGATTTGAATTAAACAAGTCACATAGGTCACTCGTAAACACTTGGTAACTTATATGGGTTCAAATTAAGGGTGTTCAAAATTCGTTTTTGAATTCGAAATTCGATTTAATTCGATTTGATTATCAAGAATTGGAATTCGATTCAATTCGAGTCCAGTAAATCGAATACGAATTTTAATTTTAAATTCGATTCGATTCGAAATTCGAATTAAAATTATACATATTTTTTATAATTTTATACATATTTTATGCATATATAACTTTTTATTGTCTATATGATGAATTAATCTCTAAATTTATTCTAATATTAAAATAGGCCATTACCAAACCCATTAACAAGCCTATAACTTAAACGAATTTATTACATATTTTAACTGAATCTGAATCAAAATGAATTTATTCGAATTCGAATTAGTATTAAAATTGAATACAAATTGGAATTTTTATTCGAATCGAATTGGCTGGTTTTTAATTGAATTCGAATTCAAGCAAAAAAAGAAAATATTCAAAAATTTAAAAATTCGATTTGATGAACACCCTAGTTCAAATGGGTGAGCAACGCCCACAATCATCGTTTGTTTATACCACCTATTGCTCGGCACCTAATGGCCGCCGCCATCGTCGTAGATGCAACTACAAACACCATCGTGTCCATTGAACAACCACCATCGTCGCCAACACCACCATCACCGCCACTGCCAGCATTGTAGTCGCTTCCTTTGCTTGGGGTCTCCATAGTCATTGCTAATGCTTGTCGCTATACAATTAAATTTAGCGGGAGAATTAATTTTAATACTTTTTTTTAAATCTAAATGGACTGATATTCACCCAACTTAATTTTAGTCTGAACCATGTTTGACTTAAATTAAATCAAAGTGATATCTTTTTTAAAAATGACTTATTTTAACCCGAACTCATTTTCACTCTAACTCTATCTAACATGACACTCGACTTGATCCAACCCACCCGTTTGATCATACTTAACTTTTTGGCAACTTTTTAAACATGTGAATTAAAATTAACTTGTGCATTTTTTTTTCGAATAATCATGCATATGTTAGCTATAGTAAAACTCAAGATTAAATATATGTATATGTATATCTATAGTGTATAATAAAATAAAATTAATAAGGGATACGTGTTATTTATTAGAGTTATCTATTTTTTTTTTATTTTCCCACCTCGTTCTCCTACTTAATTATGAATACTTATTTTCAATGAAAAAATTACACCGTTGGTCCTTGTGGTTTCTGCCAAATTTCAATGTCGGGTATTAATAGTTTTTTGTTGCAAAATCAGGTATTAATGTTCTAATTTGTCACAATGTTGAGTACTAATGTCAAACTTTTGTTAACTTTTTTGTTAAGTCTTACTAAAATGACTAAAATGCCCTTTAATAATTAAAGTTTTTAGTCATTTTGTAAAACTTAGAAAACACAGGGACTATATGTGTTAAATAACCAAACTTGTTAAATCAATCAAACTGAAAGCCCGTCTTTCAGGGGGTCTTCTTTGGCAAAGTCGCCAGATTCCGACCATATTGGATCCGTAAAAATTGTCCGTTTAACTCGTTTTTTTTTCGTCAATGTTTATCTCCATCATAATCAAAACTACCAACTCGTTTATGTCACGTATAAGATGCAAATTATGCTTATCTGCTAACCCGTTTAATTCCGAAATTCCCATCATCCTCTCGATCCATTATATCTTCAATTCGAGTATAAATATACGCCTCTTGACCCAATGGGACCTCATTCCCACACAATTTCATTGCCAATTTCGTCTCTGCAACTGATCGGTGTCGCGTCGGCATATCAGACTCCGATGACGCAATTCTTGTACATAACATCTCAGACTGGTACGGATATTACATGCTATTGTTTGTTTTATCATACAGAACAAAAACCTCATATTTGTTTCAACTTACAAAACTCTTACTTTTTAGTTCAGAAATTTACTTTAGTTATTTTTATAAATCTTAACTTGGTTTATTATTTAGATTGTTAGGAAACTTTTTATGTAAGTATAGAAGAAAAATATAATCAGCCTTATCTATAGAAGAAGATAAATTCCTGAAGATCAAAACAGCAAGAAGAAACGAGATAGGACACTTGAAAAGAACAATACATCTTCATCAAAGAATCAAAAGCTGATCAAGAACAAGAGAAGGCTATCAGAAAAGTCCAATATGATGGATCTGATGAAATATCATCAGTTTCTGGTAAAATCTGATCATCGGACTTTCTGATGATTTGTTCATCAGAATTTCTAATGAAGTGGTTATCAGAAATTCTGATAAAGACCACTTGCCTGAACAGGTTCTATCCTGCCACAATTATCGAAGCAAGTTGACATTATTGGATTCAATGAATATGTTAAAAAAACTACTTTATGCAAGACAAGTGCATGAATAAACAAATGTTTATTCATGCCCAAGACTTTCTATAAATAGAAAGCTCTTCAGCAAAGGTCTGTGAGTTAAGCCTAGCATTCAATACATACTACAAAACTCCATTGCCTTTTCACCTCAGAATTTCACAAGTATTCGTTTGTACTAATCAATAACCCAACAATCACCTTGTTAACTATTTTGTTTCGAAGTGATATAAACTTGAAAATTATGTAGTTCTTGTTTCCTGAAAGTTTGATCTCTATTTTCGCACACTATTTTCATAGTTGTTGAAATCACTTGCCATATTACGAAAAAGGAAAGTTATTTAAGTCCACCTGGGACCAACAATTGGTATCAGAGCATATTGAATAAATTATTTTCAAACGATCAATTGCTCATTCCTTTTTCTAAATATGGCAAACTTTCAAACCTGGAACAATGCATTCAACATTGGGTCTATGTTAAAACCTCCGACTTTGGTCAGCCACAATGGAAAATCAGGATGATCAATTCTCTTAATGGACATGATCGAGCTCTGTTTCAATCCATTATGAGTGGACCACATGTACCCATGGTTGAAATACTAGGCACATCAGGAACTGATGATTCACCTGAATTACCATCATCTTGGGCCCTAAAAGCTGAAAAATTTTGGGGTGAAGATGATAAGAAAAGGGTGGAAGCAGATGAAAGGGCCAAATCACTTTTGATTATGGCACTTCCTAATGACATATTCTCTCAAGTGGATGCATGTGCATCAACTAAAAAGATATGGGATCAGTTAGAAAATCTTTGTGAATGAGGGGAAAAGATGAAGAGAAACAAGAGAACAAATTGTGTTTCCTCTTATGAGAGATTTAAAAGTTTACCAAATGAAAAACATAGTGAAACTTATAATAGAGTTGCAAAACTTTTAAATGAGCTGAAGAAATTTGGAATTGTAAAATCAAACGATGAAAGGAATGTGAAATTCCTAGATGCTCTACCTAGAGAATGGAGAAGTCTAACCATGACTTTAGCCTCCACTTTAGAGCTAGGAGATATGAGTATACATGACTTGTATAGCATTCTTGTCCCCAGAGAAGATGAAATATATGAAGAATCAAACCAAATAGGGGGATCATTAGCTCTAATCTCAAACTGACAAAGAATACCCACCTGTGATCCACAAACCTCAAATTACCAAAGTATGGAAAATTCTGATACATCATCAGATTTTTCTGCATTTGCTGAGGCAATCGCATTGCTCGCCAAAACTTTTGAGCAGAGGTTAAGGGGAGGTAGCCACAAGTATCAGAAAAGTGATAAAGGGAGGATGGAAGTAAAATCAAGGGATAAAGGAAAATCAGAAGTTGTGTGTTACAAGTGTAAACAAAAGGGTCACTATGCATTAGAGTGCAAGAATAAAAAACTGAAGGATGTTGCTTACTATGAAAAGAAGTTAGAAGAAGCCAAAAAACAACAACAAGTAAGTTTGATAGCTGGGACAGATACGTGGCTATCAGATGATTCTTCTGATGATGAAGAAGAAGAGATGAAAAATTTCTGTCTCATGGCACTTTCTGGTGAAGAACCTGAAAAATCAGAACAAAAGTTAAACTTAGATAATCTTGATCTTGAGCATAAATTAAATAGACTTATGTCAGATTTTCTAAACCTGCAAGAAAAACATAAATCAGAAAACAAAAAATCTGATGAGTTACAAAGAACCTTGAATAAAGTTATAATTAAAAATCAGTTACTAATTGAAGAAAGCTTAAATAACAGAGCAAAGATTAAATTTTATGAAACAGAAAGGAAGGATCTGTACAAAAAATTTCATGACAAAGAAATAAATGTAAAGGGTTTTCAGCAAGCAAAGGAATTCATTAACTTTATTGAAACCACATCAAAGAACAAAGGTGAAGGTTTAGGATATGTAAAAACAAATGTTAAGAAACCTACCATCTTTGTAAAGGTAACACATCAGATATCTGATAAATTAACATCAGAATCTGATACAGAATCTTGCAGATTAATAAGTTCTGATAACTCTTTTGAAACTTCAAAAATCAACTCAAAAGGAAAATGAAATGAATCTAAACAAAATTTTTTAGAAACTCCAAAGAAGATTCATTCAAAATTTCAAAAATCCCCAAAACTTTCATCACAAGAAGAAAAGTCAGAAAATTCTGACAAAGAGACTTGTATGTGTGTTGACATTCTAAAGCTAGTTCAACACCATCTCCAAACAAAAATTGAAAAATCTGTTCATGGCTCAGCATGCAACAGATATTCTGATGAAAGTTCATCAAAAGAAGAAAATATGATTAAAAATTCATCAGAAAAAGTACCCAAGCAAGTCTGGGTACCAAAAACCCTCTAACTTTGCCATTTCAGGACCATCATGTGCAGCATATCTGGTACTGCAACTTTGGAAATGGAGTAAAAGGGAGGACATTGGGTTATAGTTGTATAAAGTATGGATCATTGACCATCGAGAAAGTAGCCTTTGTAGAAGGCTTAAAGTACAATTTGCTAAGCTGTGGTTAATTTTGTGACAAAGGTTTTCAGGTAACCTTCTTACCAGAAAAGTGTTTGCTAATTGGTATGGATGACAACAAAATTTACTTAAGTGGAAAAAGAATAAGAAAGTCCATCTAATACTTTGATTTTAAAGAGGAAAATGAAATTCCTCAGTTGTGCTTATTTATAAAGAATAACAAAGGTTGTATGTGGCTGTGTGTGACACCCTGACCGGAGGCGAAAATGTTGAGGGCATCACGAAACTTGGTAGAATGCGTATAAGCACATGGTGATTAAATTAAAGTTGAAATATAATTATGTTGATTGATAGGATTGCATTCACATCTAAACTAGTACAAGACAAATACAACACATTGTTCACAAAAGTCTCTGTTTTTATTTAAGCTAAGGCACTTGTCTTGAGCAATCCTATATGGTCCTTGCAAAAGCTAACTTCAAACATTTTCACCTGAAACATATGTTAAAAACAATTTGGGTCAACAACGGTTGAGTGAATTCATAGGTTTTGGTTAGTTTGGTAATAAATAAATAATGTGATAATAAAATGAAATGTTTAACAATGTGGCATTTGAAATATCTTAGCAAAATGAGTAATACAAGTATGCTAGGTGGAACATTCAAACCTTGTAGACGTAAACACGGATCTATCATCCAAACTTCCGAATTGCAAAATGTGAACAACAACATCAACAACAACAAATGGTGAACTGGAAGTTAGGATGGGGCGTCACACCTATAGCACTATAATATTACCGCTGGGCTTGTACGGAGTTAATGAATGTAGGTGTAAGCAACAAGTATCAAGCAATTGCAAGAAACAATCAAGATAGCCACAAAATGCAAATTGGTTTGTATCACATTATTTCATATGTTTCATCCCAAAAATATTGTAAAAGAAAAAGGGAACTATGAACTCACCTTGTTTGCAAAAGTTCCAAACAAGTAAACGGGTAAGAGTTTTGCGGGAACAAGATTTCCACGTCACTCTAATTGAACATGCACAAAACAATATGGAACATGGCATCAACAAATGGGTAACATGTGCAACTGTATAAACGGGAAGCTATGTCTATCGTGTTTGTAACTGTTTGACTAGGACGGTAACTACGGGTTTAATGGGCCTAATTTGGGGAAACATGGGATAAATATAAAGGGGTTATTTAAGAAAAATGTATTTTATACAAATTATTAAGTTATACAAATACTGGATATAGAAATAATACTTGTATAAGTAGAACAAACAAATATATATGTATTTAACTCAAAATGTATATATATAATTAATTATCTAAATAATTAATTTAAGTCAAAAAATTAAGGATAACATCTTCAATTACTGGACATAAATATTACTGATTAAAAATAATTATCTTGGCCTTTAAATAATTTTATATGAATAAATGGAGTTAAAATGGTTAAAATATCAGTATTTAGGTTTATAAAGTTTAATTACAAATGATCTGAAAATGCCCAAAACAGTTTCTGACTTTTTATAAACTCAGAATCATGTGTATTTTGTTATGAAAATATTTTTTTGAGCAGAAATTATATAATTATATAATTAAAACAGTTAAGTTTAATTAAGTGATTTAACTGATTTAAATTATGTAAAATAATCTGTAAATAATCAAAGAGTAACTAAATTTTATATAAACTCAGAATAATGCATATAAAATCCTAAAAATAATTTCGGACAAAAATTTTATAGTTATATAATTTAAATATATTAGGTTAAACTATACTTTTAAAGTGTAAATACTGATTTATTTACATAAATATCAAAATTATATAAAATATTAGTAACAATATTATTTTTATAAAGTTTACCACTTAAAATAATTATCATAAAAATTTCAGTATTTATTTCAATAAAATGGATTTATTATGAATTTTGAAAAAATAAAACTGTTTTAATTTAAATAAAATAGTTTTATAAACAAAATAATAGTTTTTATATTTTTAATAAATGTAATAGTGATCAACAATAACGTAAAAATTAATTTCAGTTTAAAAAAAACATATGTAAATAATAAAAAAAAACGAATTGGAGGTGCCCGGGTTCGAACCCGGGTCTCCGGTTAAAAATCGGTCATCTTCCCCTAGTGTCGGTCAACAGGAGAGTCAACCCGCCCGATTCATAATCAAAACAGGTTTAAAATCAAATTAATTTTTACAGACATATTGCATGATCATAAACAAACTGATTGAACTATTAAAAACGAACCGGTAACGACAGGATCGACGTATCGGCTAACTCCGGCGAGGTGGTTCTGGCGACAAATTGCAGAGGTGAATAGAGGGTCTAATTCGAGTGTTTGTGAAATTTGAAGAGTGTAACAAGTTCGAGGAGGTTCAGGGGATCTTATAACATGTTTCAGTTGATTCGAATTCGACAAACAACAGTGGGATTTAACTTGAATCGGAATTTTAAAAGAAAATTCCGTTTATACGATGTCAGGCACGATCATGGGTAAAATTAAACGCGTGGAGGAGTAAGTTCCGAGGTATAGATTCCGCGTGCATTCTCGTTGGGCAGAGAAACCACTTAGCACGTGGTTTGGGTCGAAATCCGGTGAACAGACGCGGGTGTTTGCAGGTTTAAAAATAATATTTAATAATCCTAATATGTATATATATATATTTTACGATTCTAAATAAATATCGGATGAGGCTTATAGCCGAGCGGTCACAATGTCGTTTATTAACTGAAAGGTCCCGAGTTCGATCCCCCCCCCCCCCCCCGTGACCGGTTTTTGCCATTTTTTTGTTTTATTTTTAAAATTTACACTTTAGTCCCTGAGGTTCTGAAACTGACGCAAACAGTCCCTTATATATAATATTTCTAAAATGACAATATGGCCCCTAATCCGGTTAAAACATGTTAACTTAGTTAGTTTCCAATAAGAATTTCTTGTTTAAAAGTGTAACCCGGTTAGGACTTTCAGTTAAGATGGGTTTCAAAAATGACTATTTCAGTCCCTGGAATATAGTTTAAGAAAATGACTAATAGGACCCTAGACTTTTAATTCAAAAATTAAAGGTTTATTTTATTTCTAAAATGTGTTTAAAAAATGTCACAAAGGACCCTAAACTTATAGTTTTCAAAAATTTACACTTTTAACCCAAGCTTATAAGATTTCAAAAATGACAATTTAGTCCCTGAACTTATACTTTCACAAAAGGACACATTAGGCCCTTGTAATCCTTGTTCATAAGTATGAAACTCAATCAATTTCAATTATTCATGTGTTTGCATTTGTATAAGCATGTATGAGCACAAAGCAAGTATATTCGAATAAGTTTCATTTCAATTACGGTATTTGTTACAATGTAGGTCAAACAAATACAAGTGTGAAAACCAGGGTGGTTACAGTCTCCCCTACTTTAGAAAATTTCGTCCCGAAATTTATTCAAAAAGACCGTAGAATGTAATTGTAATGATTAGAAAGATAATCAAGTCATTGTTTGGTGCTGATAATTTTGGGGAATTTACGAGGATCATTGTATAAAAATTGTTTTGCATGGCGTTATGTTATGCTGGATTTGTAATGTAAATATTATGCAAACAAATGTGTGTACAAATAAGCAAATAATGGATAATCATATAACCACATAATGTTTTTATCTGCCACCTTACTTAACAAGGCTTACTATGATTCTCATGCGTCGAACCTCGTAATTAAGTGTGCACCCAAAATTACGCGTTCCGTCGCATGGTCCACATAGCACTTCTAGTTAAGTGAGGAAAACAAATAAGATTGAGGTATTGTTTAAATCAAACAAGCATCAATATAACACAACATCAACTGAATCAAAACGTATTTCACATTAGCAATGATAGCATTGTTTGTTCGAAGTCTATTGAACAAATTTACATTTGAAATAAGTCATGTAATGGATCAAAGTCAGGATTATAAGGTGGTGGAGGTGGTAGAGGCAGTTGCATATGATCAGTTAATTGTCTCAGCATGCTTTCCAACCATTGATTTCTTTCTGTCAACCATTTTATTTGTTGAGACAAATTTCGAACTTGATTGTTTAACCTAGTCACTTCGACTCCCATTGAATCTGGAGGTAGATGCATTTGAGGCATCGTACTTGGGCCTGCTATATCAGTTGGTGGTAGTTGTTCTACTTCGTTCAACAGTGCCTGGAAAGAATGTGGCAGTAATGGTGCTTGCAAAAAGGGTTCTGATGCTAACTGTTCTTGAGTCATCATGTTTTCATCAAACCAAGTTCCTTGCATCGTTGAATTCTCCTCGAAAAATAACGGTGAGAAGCTTGGTAAGACGTTCGGTGTTAAAGGTTGGGATAAGTTAGTTGTAATATGTTCTTGTATGTATGGCATCGGTGGTTGCATATCAAACCGATAAAAAGACGGTTGAGGAAACTGCAAAAATTATTGTTGTAAATTTTGTGGGAAGGTATTCTCTAAGATAACTGGAGCTCCCTCCGACTATGATGGTTGAGTTAGTGTATCAATATGAACAGGGGTTGGCCTAATGGTGTAAGGATTTACAATCCCAGGTGCCTTTGGTGGAGATAATCCCTGGATAATCTGATCACTTAGGATACCTAATGATTGTGCTATTTTTGTAATGTAAGATCCTCCCATGAGACATCTCAGAAGATGTGATTGTTGACTAGAAAAATATTCAGCAAGCTCGTGGGCAATATTACAAGGAACTTGCTCAAAAATACTATACAGATAGAAAAGTTCGATTGTTCTAACCCTTTGTTGATTATGCTTGCGCCCCGTGATAGTGTTGGCTAAAACACGGTGCATATATTGATAACAAGGGTCTATGAAGTTCGTAGAATTATTGTGGACACACCATTCTTTTAATGAATGGCATTGCCAATAATCTACCATATCCGCGGAGGAACAAGAGGTTGATGCCTCCTTAAAAATGGGTTGTTTGACTTCTTCATCTGTATGTATGCCCAGATGAACTGCGAATTCTGTTAATGACATAGTATGAAGTTCCCCACAAAGTTGAAAATGAATGGATTCATTGGTAAGATTTTTATTATATTTGTAATAGAAAGTGGACAAGAACTCATACACCAGTTCATCGTATGATGGTTCTAGGATGTCGAAGAAACGGCGCCAGGGCATATTAGGTTGTAGTAATCTTCCAGCAAACCACTGGAATCAAACGTTCCCATTCGTTGCCAATCAATACCGCTAATAGCAAGAACTTCCTGATGCTTGAGTTTTTGATACCTCTCTCGGTTGTGTAAATTAGTAAACTAAAGGAAGGGATGAATTTTTACTGCATTTGAAGATTCAGCATATGCTGCTGGGAGATTTGCCATTGGGATATGGGGTTTTGTTGAACTAAGAAAAGTTTGGGTATGTGTTGAGTTATGTCAGAAGTTGTAGTTCTTGTGTAAATTAGCTCGAGTAGTGAGTTTCTTATATAGATAAGGATATTCCAGATTACACCATATGATCGGTTAGGGCTTCCATGCTACGTTCTGCAGCTAGTTTGAAAATTTGAATCTGACAGGTATGGTCTCGAGAAAATTTTGAAACTTGAAGAAAAGAGAATCGTATCGTATAAAATTGATAATAGTACAACGTAGGTTGATTAAAACTTGGATTGTTCTGAAACGGAGAAAAGAAAAGAAAAAAAAATCCTTTTGAATTAGGGTAACATGCCTTGAGCCTATAGGCATACTGTACTCTCATCGGTAGTTCCCAGATAGGCAAACGTGTGTCTCGTCGTGGAGGTGATTTCATAATGGGGTGAAGTAGTTTCATAAAATCAATGAGGATCAGAGAAAACACGTAACAAGATGGATATCATTTATTCCACGAATAAACAACATCAATGACAAGTCAAAGTAGTTGGGTTCTTATAACTTGGTGAAGTCATGCTTTAGCCTATAAGTGGACACTCATCCCAAGAATTCCAAGGTAAGCACAACTGGTCTCGCGTCTGATGAGATTTATACGAAGTGCTTGCCTAGACAGAAAACTCAGAATACAGGCATCCACCCTTCCAGATTGCACGAGTTCGTTATTAGAGCCCAAAACTTTGATGAGAATTTAAAAATCAGAAGAGGTTTTGAAAATAATCATCTAAGGATAGGTGATGAGCATTTGTAAAATCTAAAGATGAGGTCTGTGGTGACGAGGCATTGGTTACAAAAGATAAGAATAGGGATGAAGACAAAGGCAACGATAACGGAAGAGTTTGCTAATGGAAGGTGTCCTAGGTAAGTTATAGTCTAGGTCAAAAGTAATTTCTAATAACCTAAATCCCTATAACCATGGCTCTGATACCAACCTGTGACACCCTAACCGGAGGCGGAAATGTCGAGGGCATCACAAAACTTGGTAGAATGTGTATAAGCACATGGTGATTAAATTAAAGTTGAAATATAATTATGTTGATTGATAGGATTGCATTCACATCCAAACTAGTACAAGAAAAATACAACACATTGTTCACAAAAGTCTTGGTTTTTATTTAAGCTAAGGCACTTGTCTTGAGCAATCCTATATGGTCCTTGCAAAAGCTAACTTCAAACATTTTCACCTGAAACATATGTTAAAAACAATTTGGGTCAACAACGGTTGAGTGAATTCATAGGTTTTGGTTAGTTTGGTAATAAATAAATAATGTGATAATAAAATGAAATGTTTAACAATGTGGCATTTGATATATCTTAGCAAAATGAGTAATACAAGTATGCTAGGTGGAACATTCAAACCTTGTAGACGTAAACACGGATCTATCATCCAAACTTCCGAATTGCAAAATGTGAACAACAACATCAACAACAATAAATGGTGAACTGGAAGTTAGGATGGGGCGTCACACCTATAGCGCTATAATATTACCGCTGGGCTTGTACGGAGTTAATGAATGTAGGTGTAAGCAACAAGTATCAAGCAATTGCAAGAAACAATCAAGATAGCCACAAAATGCAAATTGGTTTGTATCACATTATTTCATATGTTTCATCCCAAAAATATTGTAAAAGAAAAAGGGAACTATGAACTCACCTTGTTTGCAAAAGTTCCAAGCAAGTAAACGGGTAAGAGTTTTGCGGGAACAAGATTTCCACGTCACTCTAATTGAACATGCACAAAACAATATGGAACATGGCATCAACAAATGGGTAACATGTGCAACTGTATAAACGGGAAGCTATGTCTATCATGTTTGTACTGTTTGACTAGGACGGTAACTACGGGTTTAATGGGCCTTATTTGGGGAAACATGGGATAAATATAAAGGGGTTATTTAAGAAAAATGTATTTTATACAAATTATTAAGTTATACAAATACTGGATATAGAAATAATACTTGTATAATTAGAACAAACAAATATATATGTATTTAACTCAAAATGTGTATATATATATAATTAATTATCTAAATAATTAATTTAAGTCAGAAAATTAAGGATAACATCTTCAATTACTGGACATAATTAAAAATAATTATCTTGGCCTTTAAATAATTTTATATGAATAAATGGAGTTAAAATGGTTAAAATATCAGTATTTAGGTTTATAAAGTGTAATTACAAATGATCTGAAAATGCCCAAAACAGTTTCTAACTTTTTATAAACTCAGAATCATGTGTATTTTGTTATGAAAATATTTTTTGAGCAGAAATTATATAATTATATAATTAAAACAGTTAAGTTTAATTAAGTGATTTAACTGATTTAAATTATGTAAAATAATCTGTAAATAATCAAATAGTAACTAAATTTTATATAAACTCAGAATAATGCATATAATATCCTAAAAATAATTTCGGACAAAAATTATATAGTTATATAATTTAAATATATTAGGTTAAACTATACTTTTAAAGTGTAAATACTGATTTATTTACATAAATATCAAAATTGTATAAAATATTAGTAACAATATTATTTTTATAAAGTTTACCACTTAAAATAATTGTCATAAAAATTTCAGTATTTATTTCATTAAAATGGATTTATTATGAATTTTGAAAGAATAAAATTGTTTTAATTTAAATAAAATAGTTTTATAAACAAAATAACAGTTTTTATATTTTTAATAAATGTAATAGTGATCAACAATAATGTAAAAATTAATTTCAGTTTTAAAAAACATATGTAAATAATAAAAAAACGAATTGGAGGTGCCCGGGTTCGAACCCGGGTCTCCGGTTAAAAATCGGTCATCTTCCCCAAGTGTCGGTCAACAGGAAAGTCAACCCGCCCGATTCATAATCAAAACAGGTTTAAAATCAAATTAATTTTTACAGACATATTGCATGATCATAAACAAACTGATTGAACTATTAAAAACGAACCGGTAACGACAGGATCGACGTATCGGCTAACTCCGGCGAGGTAGTTCCGGCGACAAATTGCAGAGGTGAACAAAGGGTCTAATTCGAGTGTTTGTGAAATTTGAAGAGTGTAACAAGTTCGAGGAGGTTCAGGGGATCTTATAACATATTTCAATTGATTCGAATTCGACAAACAACAGTGGGATTTAACTTGAATCGGAATTTTAAAAGAAAATTCCGTTTATGCGATGTCAGGCACGATCTTAGGTAAAATTAAACGCGTGGAGGAGTAAGTTCCGAGGTATAGATTCCGCGTGCATTCTCGTTGGGTAGAGAAACCACTTAGCACGTGGTTTGGGTCGAAATCCGGTGAACAGACGCGGGTGTTTGCAGGTTTAAAAATAATATTTAATAATCCTAATATGTACATATATATTTTACGATTCTAAATAAATACCGGATGAGGCTTATAGCCGAGCGGTCACAATGTCGTTTATTAACTGAAAGGTCCCGAGTTCGATCCCCCCCCCCCCCATGACCGGTTTTTGCCATTTTTTGTTTTATTTTTAAAATTTACACTTTAGTCCCTGAGGTTCTGAAACTGACGCAAACAGTCCCTTATATATAATATTTCTAAAATGGCAATATGGCCCCTAATCCGGTTAAAACATGTTAACTTAGTTAGTTTCCAATAAGAATTTCTTGTTTAAAAATGTAACCCGGTTAGGACTTTCAGTTAAGATGGGTTTCAAAAATGACTATTTCAATCCCTGGAATATAGTTTAAGAAAATGACTAATAGGACCCTAGACTTTTAATTCAAAAATTAAAGGTTTATTTTATTTCTAAAATGAGTTTCAAAAATGTCACAAAGGACCCTAAACTTATAGTTTTCAAAAATTTACACTTTTAACCCAAGCTTATAAGATTTCAAAAATGACAATTTAGTCCCTGAACTTATACTTTCACAAAAGGACACATTAGGCCCTTGTAATCCTTGTTCATAAGTATGAAACTCAATCAATTTGCAATTATTCATGATTTTGCATTTGTATAAGCATGTGTGAGCACAAAGCAAGTATATTCGAATAAGTTTCATTTCAATTACGGTATTTGTTACAATGTAGGTTAAACAAATACAAGTGTGAAAACCAGGGTGGTTACACTGTGGCACAAAAGGTTAGCCCACTTAAATTTTAAAAATCTAAGTAAATTGGTAAACAAAGGACTGGTAAAAGGATTACCTTTCATATCCTCAAAGAAGGATAAGATATGTGAGGCTTGTGAAATGGGTAAATAAAAAAGAAGCTCACATAAAACAATTTCTGAATCATCTATTTCGCAAAATTTAGAACTTTTGCATATGGATCTTTGTGGACCCATAAGAACTGAAAGCTTTTCTGGAATGAAATACATACTTGTCATTGTAGATGACTTTTCCAGATACACTTGTGTAGAATTTTTAAGAAAGAAAAGTGAAACTCCAGACCTGATCATAAATTTTATTAGAAAAATTGAAAATCTTTTAAAATTATCAGTTAGAAGGATCAGAACAGATAATGGAACATAATTTAAGAACTCAAAAATTAAGAGCTTCCTTATAAGCAAAGGAATCGCTCATAACTTTTCTGCTCTAAGATCTCCACAACAAAATGGAGTGGTAGAAAGGAGAAATAGAACCTTAGTTGAAGCAGCCAGAACAATGCTTGCTCGTGCAAAACTGTCCACTCACTTTTGGGCAGAAGTAATAGCAAATGCTTGTTTTACTCAAAACAGATCCATACTTAACAAGAGACTTCAAAAAACACCCTACAACATCATAAATGGGAGAATACCAAATGTAAAATTTTTTCACACATTTGGTTGTAGGTGTTTTGTTTTCAATGATTTTGAGAGTCTTGAAAAATTTGACTGAAAAGCAGAGAAAGGAATTTTTCTTGGTTATTCTTCGTCCTCAAAAGCATATAGGATTTTTATCTTAAACACAAGGACAATTAGAGAAAGTTTATATGTATCCTTTGATGATTCATCAGAAACAGAAGTTTTAGATGAATACATGAAAGAGGTAAATCTTCCTGATAAACAAGAAAAACTTGAACATCTTTTTGAAACACTAACATAAGAATTCCTAGGACATGATCATAATCTCACAAAAAAAATCAATAGAACAATCATGTACTAACCCTGCAGAACAAATGGAAAATGTATCAGAAATTATGAATCAGAACAATGAAAACACATCTGATAATCAAAATTCTGATACATTCCATACAAACGAAGCAAATGATCAGGGGGATACTTCACATCCATCAGAACCAACAACTTTTCACAATAAATTCAGATGGATAAAAGGACATATTCATTCAGACATTATTGGGAATCCAGAAGGTGGTGTCAAAATAAGGTCTGCTACAGCACATGAATGTGCATTTGCTAGGTTCTTAAGCATAATAGAACCTAAGTCTGTCAAAGAAGCTCTAAATAACTCAGACTGGATTCATGCAATGCAAGAAGGGCTTGATCAGTTTGAAAAGAGTCAAGTATGGAATCTGGTGCCAAAGCCAAATGACAAGTCTGTCATAGGCTCAAAATGGGTATTTAGAAACAAATCAGATGAACATGGCACAATAACAAGGAATAAAGCAAGGCTGGTGGTAAAAAGGTTATTGTCAACAAGAAGGAATAGACTATGATGAAACATTTGCTCCAGTAGCATCTAAAGATTTCAAAGTATATCAAATGGATGTAAAGTCTGCATTTCTAAATAGTAAGATTGAGGAAGAAGTGTATGTGCAACAACTAGAAGGCTTTGTTGATCCAAAATTTCAAAATCATGTTTATAAATTAAACAAAGCCTTGTATGGTTTGAAGCAAGCTCCTAGAGTATGATATGAAACTCTTTCAAACTTCTTACTAAATTCTGGCTTCACAAAAGGTACAATTGACACAACTCTCTTTCTTAAGACACATAAAGGTCACACTTTGTTAGTCCAAATTTATGTTGATGACATTATATTTGGATCAACAAATGAAAAATTCTGTAAAAAGTTTCTAAAATTAATGACCAGCCACTTTGAAATGAGCATGATGGGTGAGTTAACTTTTTTCTTAGGTTTACAAGTCAAACAAAGAAATGATGGAATATTTCTGAGTCAATCTAAGTATGTAAAAACAATTCTGAACAAATACTCACCTGAAAATTGCCCAATTTCAAAAACTCCCATGGCAACAGGGAACAAACTTGATTCTGACAAAGAAGGTAAATGTGTGGATATTAAAAGCTATAGAGGGATGATAGGATCATTGTTGTACTTAACTGCAAGCAGACCAGGTATTATGTTTGCTACATGTTTTCTGGCAAGATACCAATGTAATCCTAAAGAGTCCCATCTAAAAGCAATAAAAAGTGTTTTCAAATATCTAAAAGGCACATCAGATCTTGGTCTCTGGTATCCAAAAGATACAAATCTGGAACTAATAGCATACACAGATGCAGATTATCCAGGATGCAAGATTGACAGAAAAAGCACATCTGATGCATGTCAAATCCTGGGAGAAAAATTGGTGTGTTGGGAAAGCAAGAAACAAAACTGTGTTGCAACATCAATAGCTGAATCTGAATATGTAGCTGCAGCAAGTTGCTGTTCACAAGTGCTATGGATGCAAACTCAGCTGAAGGATTATGGAGTAAATCTGACAAAGATACCAATTCTATGTGACTCAAAGAGTGCAATTGCAATAACAGAAAATTCAGTTCACCACTCTAGAACCAAACACATAGATGTCAGATATCACTTCATAAAGGATCATGTTGAAAAAGGTAACATAGAAATGTACTTTGTTCCAACAGAAAGCCAAATTGCTGACTTTTTTCCCCCACCATAAATTTGTTTAAGATAAGTTAACAACAAAAAAAAATATCAAAAAGGGGAAAAGCCACTTGCATCAACAGTTCAAAGCCAGCATAGGGAAAATCAATCCTCACAAGCAAAACTTTCTGAAAATTTTCATTTCTCTTATACTTCTAAGGCATGCTTTGTCATCTCTCTTAGAGGAGCTTAGTAAGACACATGGGCATAAAAATGAATAGGGGCTATAAAAAGTAGCCTCCTAGTTATTAAATGCAGCATCACTTCATCTCACAAACTGGGGATTCAAACTCTGCTACATGCTTCTGGTAGAAAATCTAAAGCATTCAATGAAGAGAAAGAATTAAAGGATAAAGAAATCTTGAGTTGTTAATACCATTTATGGCAAAACTATCACTTTCACCTATACAAATTAACAAACTCCTGAAGACTTTCTTCATCACATCTACCACTTCAAACTTTTCAGAAATTCTCAAAATCTTCTTTCAATCCCTAAACATGGCAGCTGAGATGAAAAGCGAGAACTTTCCTCTTGCTCTTTACCTCACTCATAACTTAAGAGTAAGGAAGAAACTAGACGGCCCTGCATGGGAAGGTTGCAAAGTGGTGTATAACATGCTGAGACAAAGTCCTTTGGGCTATGCCTTAACAGCATACATCTGGATCCATCCCACACTTCTTCAGGAATTCTGGTGGAGAGCAGAGACTATCTATAGCGGGACAAAGGTGTGGATAAGAAGTACGCTGTTGGACAGGGATATCATTTTAAGCGAGGAAAATCTTAGAGTTACCCTCCAACTTGATGTTAACACCGATGTCACCTCCTTCACAAAAGCGACACTGGATCAAACCCTGACGGAGATGGGTTATCAAAGACCCAACCGCTCAAGGTAGATCAGTAAATCAGGTTTTATGCCACAATGACAGTATCTGGTAACATAGCTTGGTGTATGCTTTTCAAGAAAGCATGGACACTTTAACGAGATGTCTTACAGATTGATGGAAGTTGTACATGCTGTTGGGATTGAACCCTATCAAAGGAACAGATAATTAAAGCCAAAACTAGATCAGCGCAGTGGATCCAGAATAAGCAGATGTTGCATACATGTCTCTCCCCTTGAAAGTGGTTTCAACATCTGCTGACCTCCTATCTACTGTTCGTACAAACTGCTGATCAAGTAAAAGCCTGATGAAGACTAAAGCACTGATATTCAATCTACTGCCTTGAGTCAAGCTCTGCTGATCCGGACAAGTACTGCTGGGTTCACATCAGTGGAAGGATGCAGCAGTAGTTTATTATGTCTTTATGTTATGAAATGTAATATCAGTAGTTTAGCATAGCAGAGGTTTGTATAGATCAGATGTTAGAGTTTGTTAGGAGGTTAGATGTCACTTTCATGGTGACGTCAGCTTAGATGCTCAGTGGTTTGCTAGTGCCTATAAATAGAACAGTGCACTGTACTGTTCTATTAGCTCTTTGTAAAATTGTTTTCCTACACGAACAAACACTGAGCTCAGGCTGAGGGGGAGTTTGCATTCAATCATCGCATTGTAATCGTTATTGAAATAAATTCAATCTTTCGGTTCTTTGTGGAAAATGTTTTGATTAAAGCAATTCTCTCGTTTGATTGTGTGTAAAGTTTGCTTCCATCTTAATTCCGCTGCATAACTCATCCATCTTCATCTTAATTCAAACATGAAAACACAATCAAAACCAAACTCAGATCCTAACACATGCAGTTGTACAAGAAAAACCCTACAACTTCTCCAAATATCTCATGAGAGATTTGGAGGTAAATATGCATATACAACAACCTTACCTGATTTACCCACGTTTTGTGATGAAGGTGATCACCAGCCAACTGGACTTCGGTGGAGTGACAAACTGGTATCCAAGGGCTCAAGTTGTTTTATAAGAAGACTTGAATGTTCCCACCTTGGTGACAACAAACCTACACACTGGACGTACAACTTATCTGTGGGTTTATGCCACTCTTATCTATGATGATTAGTGTTTATTTTATTTTTCTTTTCCGTAAGTTTTCCTTTCTTTTAATGGTATATATTTGTTTTGTTTAAAAGAAAAATTCTATGATAGATTTAGGGGGAAGAAAATGGCATATCTGATAAACTATCTGTTAAAATCATGAAGGGTCTGATGAAATTTCTGGAAATCTGATAAAATATCAGAAAATCCGATAACATATCAGAAAATCTGATGAATCACTAGAAAATCTGATAACTTGTCAGAAAATCTGTTGAATCATCAGATACAATTGCTTAAAACCAGATTTGACACAAGTTCAAGCAAACTTTTGTCAGAAAAGAAAAAGAAACATTTGGTTGCATAAAAGTCTCTGATAAAGTTGAAACTAAAAGCAAACTCCAGATTTTGGATGGTTAATCTTCAAAAAGAAAGAAACAAAAGGTAAAATGATGTGAAAACTTTGAAAAATAAAACTCATGACTATTTTTGTATTAATTTTTCACAAAAACACCCCTTGAAGATTAGAACAAAGACTTGATGGTCAGAAATGCTATGTAAGTGATATCTGCAAAACTCTACTCATTCCCTCTCATCTCAAAAAAAGGAGAAACTCAAAAAGGGAATACCATTTCTGATACAATCTCTTATAAGAATATGATACATTCTGATGAAGTATAAAGAAAAATCCAAGACTCAAAGATGAATCAAATTTTCTAATACACGTCATCAGGAAAACTTTTGGAGAAAATGTCAGTTTCAAAAGGGATTCTATTGGACCCTCCTATGACAAAAGGGTCCCACAGGAAGAAAAGTTACAACTTGGCTGTTAGTATTCACCAATCAAAGCTTTTTGACCTCTCCGATTTTTATTAAAAGATATATATAAAAATTTCGGAGATATACCAAAGGTTTTAATTAATAGTTGTTTTATCATCGGATTAAAACATCATTAAGTTGTCATTAAACATCTTAAATACTAACCATCCACGATTAATACTCCAGGATCTCTGTATTACAAAACCCTATAAATACATCTTTAAACGGCACAGTAAACCACCTTCATCTTCCAACCTCAAAATCAAGAACCCTAGAAACCTTTTTCGAAGCAAAATTTAGAACACCATGGCCGCAATCAACACTGTCAATCTCAACAATCCACCGATTGAACACTCCGTTCAATTTATCAGCGAGGCAGAGTTCCTACCTTTAAAAAGTAACAATGAAGTGATGAATGCCAGAATTGAAGATTATGACGTGAAGTGCCAAATCTTAATTGAATTTCAGCAACTGGTCAAGACCAGAGAAGTACCAGAAAAGATTATACAGCAACTGGTCAAGACCCTCAAATGAACAGATGCGAACGGGCTGACTGCACACATATGAGGAGATATCTTCATTGTGATTACACCAGAGAGGATTAGGGAATGCCTGGAATTACTTGTGAGCCTCAACTATGATCCAGTACCAACAAAAGAAGACATGTTTGCACAGCTAGATGCTGTGATGGGCTACAAGGTAAAAATCTCAAAAATTGCTGATTTAAAAGGTACAAATTACCTGCCTTTTGGCAAGTAATGATGGAGATCTTGAACAAGTGCATATCATCAAAGATTGGGGGAACAGATCAGATCAATAAGAATGTTCTAACAATCATGTTTTGTCTCATCACTGGGATGGACATTGATTTTGGAACAAAAATTTTCAATCTGATAAGAAGATCAGTGTTGACAAATACTGGGAGAATAGATTCTCATCTACCTTTTCCCAGATTTTGGTCAATACTAATTTCTGATGCTTTTGCTTAGAGGAATATGGAACTTCCTGCATCAGAAAACATGTGGAGAACAGAAGTGATGAAACCATGGTTTGCACTAGGCTTCTGGAAATCAGGTTATGATGTACCTGCCTTAGCAGAAAGCATGATGAATCTGATACCAGAGGATCACCCTACATGACAGAATATTTGAAAATGTGAACAAAGAACCAGAAGATGTTGTGGTGTATGACAGTGTATCCCCAATGGAGCATGATGCCCAAGAATCAACTGCAACACAAACAGAGGAAGAAGCTCAATCAGAACCTGAGGAAGGTGATGAACAAATTCAACTGAGTCCAAGAGCTGAGCAGCATCATGCAAAAACATCTTACATGGGAGAAACAGGTGCACAACATTCTAAACTTAATGTTGTTGAAAATTCTGATAGTGATTCTGATGATTCAATTAAGGGTAACTATGTTGTAGAACCGAGAGTACCTATTTCTGATAATCAAGATGTGAGTATTTCCACAGACTTATTCTCTGAATCAGAAAATGAGGAGGAGAATGTGGTGGCAACAGGTGGAGATCAGTTTTCTGATCAAGGAAACCTGGATGAGAAAAACAAGAGTTTCTCAAAAACTCATGGAGAACCTGAAAAGGTTCAAGGAAATGAGGAAAACCCGGATTTGAATAAGTTTCAATATTCTGGTAAAGGTGTGCAGGATTGGACTTATTTCCAACCTGACAACTTTGAAACAGCAGCAAGTATGTCTTCTTCTGGTGTTAGAGGTGGAGCATCTGTTGTTCCTCCTATTACCTAACCAACCATTTCAATAGAACAACTTCATAAAGATCTTGAAAACATAACAAATGTATGCACTAGGAAGACAGCCACTGAAGAGAAGCTTGATCTGCTACTGGAAGAGATCAGAAGTCAAAAGTCTGATATAAAGGCTTTGTCAAAAACTGTTGAAGCTGTCAGAAAACAAACAGAAGACAACACTGCAATTTTGAACAAACTCCAACAGTCATCAAAAAGAAAAGAAACAACATCAGATTTTGAAAAAGCTGGGAAGAGATTCAAGAGCTCAAGACAAAGATAGCTGAAACTGTAAGTGCAAGAGAAAATACAAGTGCTGGAAAAATTCTGGAAGAAATTCAAGTCTTAAGAGAACATAACAACAGTATGGCAAAAGATCTTGAGAAGATGGTAGTGGAATGGTTAACACAGAAAGATCAGAACAAGCTGTAGTTTCAGAAGATGCATGAACAAGAAAAGATGAATGCTCAAACTCTATCCAATGTTCAATTATTAGTGAAGAGGTTGCAGCTGAATGTTGCCAAACTGGCAAACATAGATGTGCATGAGCTGAGAACTCCAATTCCACAAGATACTCCGTTAAGCGAACCAGAAACCTCCCATCAAACACAGCCCAAACAAACAGAAACATCAACCCCATACAAGCCAAAACAACCCATGGGTCCCCCACCAGATGTGCCAAGATCAGAAAGAGTGAAGATGTTGACACTAACACCTACAAAAAATTCAACTGAAACCTCTTCCATCTCAAAAGGCCAACAAAGTGTAGCCTTTTCTAATGAAACAGATTTCAGTAAACAATTGGTTGATGATGGGAAAAGAAAATGGCAAGGGGCAGTAACATCATCAAAAAGGCCAAGAACAGAGATCAGAGAAGGTCCTGATGGAAAGCCAAAAGAATACACACTTCTGGATGCTGATCAGGACACTATGATGTTTCCTGAAGAACACCTGAAGAACTACTACTGGAATAATGAGGAGGACAAATTGGAAAGACCTCTTTCTCCTATGAGCATAAGAATTCTTGATGTAAGACAAATGAGAGACAGTACTATCCTACATGATCCCTTCACAAATCCAGTAATTGAAATTGGAAAAGTAAGCACTTAAAGTCATACAGGTAAAGTCATGGGAACTTATGAGCAGAACAAGTACACTCTGATCAGAAAAGATAGCAGCACAACAACTGTTTTGGATGCAAATTTGGCAGATGAGCTTCATCCCCTAGACATCATAAAGATGAAACAAATTGTTGATCAAGAAAGGGGAAACACAAAGTACAACAGAAGGGCCATCTACATCATCTCTGAAGCAGGAAGAAAAATCTATAAAAGAGCAGCTCTGACAGAATTTGACCTGTGTATCACATTTGAATACAGCAAGAAAGTGCACATACCTCCTCCCAACACAACCATTCCAGCTGAAATCATGTCCAAAGCAAGAACAGGATCTATCTTTGAAACACCTGAAATATCTGTGGTGTTCAAAGATGCTAATGATCAAAGGGCCTTGTTTAGAATTGATGAAATTTACAGGTACTCAAATCAGACCTTGAATTACATCAAAGATTGCATGAACCAAAAACAAGCTAAGCTCAAGGAGAAAGGAAAAGACAATGAACAGCTAAGGAAGAAGATTGAAGATATAATTGAAGAATGGAAGGATGCTAGAGGATGGTACAAAGATCTGTACAGAGCTACACACAAGAGAATTGATCACAAGAAACAGTTGAAGAAGGGTTATGTTTACAAAAGTGGTGTGAAGATAAATTGATGAAACTTAATTTATTTTTATGATCTGTTTGGGAACAATGTCTGTTTTTGAACGTGTTTGAATTTTTCTTATTTGGTTGTTTGAAGTTTGTTTATGTTTGACATAAGTTGTCATTTTTCTTACAATACTTAGGGGGAAACTGTTAGGAAACTTTTTATGTAAGTATTGAAGAAAAATATAATTAGCCTGATCTATAGAAGAAGATAAAGTCCTGAAGATCAAAACAGCAAGAAGAAACGAGATAGGACACTTGAAAAGAACAATACATCTTCATCAAAGAATCAGAAGCTGACCAAGAACAAGATAAGGCTATCAGAAAAGACCAATCTGATGGATCTGATGATATTTCTAATGATTTTCATCAGAATTTCTGGTAAAATCTGATCATCAGACTTTCTGATGATTTTCATCAGAATTTCTGATGAAGTGGTTATTAGAAATTCTGATAAAGACCACTTGCCTGAACAGGTTCTGTCCTGCCACAATTATCGAAGCAAGTTGACATTATTGGATTCAATGGATATGTTAAAAAACTACTTTATGCAGGACAAGTGCATGAATAAACACCCAAGACTTTCTATAAATAGAAAGCTCTTCAGCAAAGGTCGATGAGTTAAGCCTAGCATTCAATACATACTATAAAACTCCATTGCTCTTTCACCTCAGAAGTTCACAAGTATTCGTTTGTACTAATCAATAACCCAACAATCACCTTGTAAACCATTTTGTTTCAAAGTGATATAAACTTGAAAATTCTGTAGTTCTTGTTTCTTGAAAGTTTGATCTCTATTTCCGCCCACTATTATCATATCTGTTGAAATCACTTGCCATATTACGAAAAAGGAAAGTTATTTAAGTCCAACTAGGACCAACATTGATTAACTTAAAAGTTTATTTTACTAGCATATTATTATTATTATTTATAAACTCAAAGTTTATAAATAAGTTCAAATCCATTTAATTTTATAAAAAAAAAAATATAAGCAAAACAGAAAACATTACTTTAAATTATTTTAGTCAAATATAACTAATTAAAAATAGACGCTCGAGTTATTAAAGGGCATTTTAGTTATTTTAGTAAGACTTAACAAAAAAAGTTAACAAGGTTTCGCCTTAGTACTCAACATTGTGAAAATGTTTGACATTAATACTCAACATTGTGACAAATTAGGAAGTTAATACCTGATTTTGCAACAAAAAAACTATTAGTACCCAACATTGAAATTTGACAGAAACCACAAGGACTAACGGTGTAATTTTTTTTAACAATATAACCAATTAAACTAATACAAATATTAGTATCATTAGAATTATTTAATGATTTGTTTATTGAAGAAGCATACATTATTGTTAAATAATATTTATTAAATAGAAAGTGCGGAATGTAGCGATAATCAATTAATCGACTTTTACAAAGTACTATACTTATTTAAAGATCCGATATATAATATTAATTTTGTAACCAACATATTAAAGACTTTCATTATAGACATCCCGCTGCAACGTGCGGGGTAGCGTTAACTCTTTAAAATTAAGTATTAAGTAAGGAATTACTAAATATTTGCACAAAACAACAACAATATAATCATTGTTTAAGGCAGCCCGAGTTATGTTTTTTTAATTAAATATTTCATTAATATCATAAGAGGGATAAAATGGTAAATAACAAATTCTTTAGGCATCAATACTTGTACCAAATGCATTATAGTTTTTTTAAGTGTCTTAAAATTTAAGTTAAATTACAAATTTGCTCTAAACATATAATTAAAATAGTATTTTATAAAAAAGGTACTTTAACCCTTTCAGAGTATATATAATATTATTTTTCCTTAATCTTCGTTCGTTAACTTACAAAAATTAATTTGTTGAGTGCTTATTTTTATATACTTGTTGGTATAAATTCGAATTGGTCTACATTTTAACAAAAAAATGGTTTGGAAACGAGTCGAGTCAAATATAATATGTTTCCATGCTTACTTTTTATGTATGTTTCGATTGTAATTTTATTCATAAACGATTCTGGTCAAATATAATACGTCTTGATTTGACGGTATAAATTTGAGTTAGTCTACATTTCAACATAAATTTTAGAGTAAACTGCCATTTTGGTCCCTAAGGTTTGGTCATTTTTGCCACTTTAGTCCAAAACTCAAACCTTTTGCATATGAGATCTTGTGGTTTCAGTTTTATTGCCATTTTGGTCCAAAAGTGAAATCAGGTCATATTTGTATTATAAAATCCTAATATTTTGTCTTTTTCCTCAGGGGCAAAATGGTCATTATTTATTATAAAATTAAATAATCCTGAACATTCCCTCCAAAATTGAAACATGCCTTCCAAATCACCATCATTACCACCATCTCCTCCACCATCCACCACCATCGGACTACTGCCACCGTCTCCGAATACTTGATCTTTACTAGTTGCTGATCCGAAGGCGATCGTATAGTAGATCATGGTTTTTTATGATTATGTTTACCGCCATAAATGATCCGTATAATATCACCATCAGAAGATGTTTCCACCGTCTTCTTTATCAAACATAATGGAACCTGGAACTTGTAATGAATTCTTTTATGACCAGAACTCACTTTTTGTGCGTATATTTCTTCCATTTATAGCCATCATCAATCATCAATCTTCAATTCGCGATTGCCGCTGTGAAGATCACCTGAGTTTTGAACTAGAGGCCCTGTTTCCACCATCTTTCCTCGGTTTTCGGATTCGGGTTGTTGAATGTTTTCTTAAAAAATTTAAATCCAGTTAGTTGTGATTTCTTGAAGAATTATAGAAACCCAGATGAATTTGAAGTTCTTACAGTTGACGGAATTGATTGGGTGCCTGTGAAATCCTACTGTTGTTGAATTTGATCGTTCGGTTCGCATTCCCAATTGATGTCTTCGATGGCTTCAAATGGGGAAAGTTGGGTGTAATTCTCTATGTGCGGTTCTAGATTTTGATTGTCAGGTTCCCAATCCCAGTCGGGGTCATCGAATGCGAAAGAATCGCTAAAAGATTGTAAAGAATCATAAATACTTATTTGAGAAGAAGGGAAGAGATCGATGGAGGAGGAGCCGGTGGGGATATGGTAGAAGGAAGGTGGGAATGCGGTATTCGGTCCGGTGGCAATAGCTTCAACGGTGATGGATGGTGGAGGAGATGGTGGTGATAATGGTGATTTGGAAGTCATGTTTGAATTTTGGAGGGAATGTTCAAGATTATTTAATTTTATAATAAATAATGACCATTTTGCCTCTGAGGAAAAAGAAAAAATATTAGGATTTTATAAGACAAATATGACCTGATTTCACTTTTGGACTAAAATAGCAATAAAACTGAAACCACAGGGACCCAAATGCAAAAGGTTTGAGTTTTGGACAAAAGTGACAAAAGTGACCAAACCTCAGGGACCAAAATGGCAATTTACTCTAAATTTTATTTGGAAACTAGTTAGCTCAAATATAAGAGGTTTTCATGCTTACTTTTTACATACGTTTCGAGTTAAATTTTGTTTGCATTTATAATACATTTTCATACTTACTTTTTATCTACGTTAGGCGTAAATTTTATTTGAAAACGAGTTGGGTCGAATATAATATATTTTGATTCGTCGATTAAATTCGAATTGATTTTCGAGTTTGTGTCACGCATTGATTCAGGTTAAATTTTCAAGTATGTATCAACTGTTACCTGTTAAGCCATACACATGACCCATTTATCACTCCTTTACACCATTTTTCCAATTCACCACACTCCAATATATTTGTTCTACATGTAATTGCCCCCAAACACAAAAGTCCGGTTCCACATGTCAACCAATGATCATAATAGTTGAAATTTCCATCAACATTTCCAATAAAATTACAACTAATTAGATGATTCACACCGATATCTATGATTTGCCAACCCGTAGATTAGACAAAACTTTACACATTAATCACAATCTTTGCCTTCTTCACCTTATCTCTCATGAATATCTATAAACTATCAAATTATTAACTCTTTCACTCCTTTGGACCCTTTGGGAATCAAAGATTTGCAGGTAGGAAAACAATCCCTCACACTCTTCACTATCATCCACAAATATACATATGTGTATGTATATGCATATATATACCTGTGTCATCTTACACTCACCATCTCCATTAAAATGAGATTCACAGTATATGAAATGGACAAACACACAGTTACTAAAATGACTATCATGTCCTTGTCTTTCTTGTACCTTCTAGCTTGTTCAAGGGCCATATCAAACAGAATTGGCGTAAATTTCGGGCGGGTAGGGAATAATCTTCCACCACCATCTCGATCCATCGAGCTTCTACAAATCATGAAGGCGGGTCGGGTCAAACTCTATGACGCTGACCACGAAATACTTCAACTCTTATCGACAACGAACATAGAGGTCACAGTCATGGTCACTAATGAAGAAATATCAGGAATTGCTAATAATCAACAAGTTGCAGACCAATGGGTGCATGAACATATCCTTAACCATTATCCAGCCACCATGATTCGATACGTGCTTGTTGGCAACGAGGTTTTGAGTTACACGAGCACGGATCAAGACATGCGGATCATGAGAGATCTTGTACCCGCAATGGGACGGATTCGGGCCACACTTAAAACACTAGGCGTTAACAATATCAAAGTTGGTACTCCTCTTGCTATGGACATTATGGAATCAACTTTCCCACCTTCAAGTGGAGTGTTTAAGCCCGAGATTGTTAACCATATCGTACCATTACTAAACTTCTTACGTGGGACGAATTCGTTTTTCTTTCTTGATGTTTACCCGTTTCTTTCATGGGCCGATAACCCGACGGGTATAAACCTTGATTATGCTTTATTTGAAGGTAATCAGACTTTTACAGATATGGGTAGTGGGCTAACCTACACGAACCTGTTAGACCAGATGATCGACTCGGTCTACTTCGCTATGGCTAAACTGGGTTACAATAATGTGAAGATTGCAATAGCCGAAACGGGTTGGCCACATGGAGGTGGCTCGAACCAGCAGGGTGCTAGTAAAGAAAATGCAGCCAAGTATAACAGAAATGTGATTAAAAAGATGGCCGCGGTGCCACCTAAGGGAACCCCGGCTCAACCCGGGTTCATCATACCAACATTTATCTTTTCAATGTATGATGAGAATGAAAAAACCGGTCCGGAATCAGAGAGACATTGGGGGTTGCTATATCCTGATGGAACCCCGGTTTATGAGGTCGACTTGAGTGGGAAGGCATACAAGTCTTGATTATCGGTTGGGTTGAATGCAGAATCACAAATAATTTGAGAACCAATCTGAATCGTTCGTATATTATCAAAAATTAAACAAAAGGGTATCAGTGTAAAAGATTAAACGAGTTATATCTCTAATTAATTAATTTTCCTACATTCAATCATCTCTTTCTCATAATAATCTTGTACACATGTGTAGATCAGAGAATTATACTGAATCTATACGTGTGTACATGTTATAAAAGATGAATACACACTTTTATCCACACATATGTATATATATATTTATTAAAGTACATGATATAACCATTAATAGTCAAGTTAGGAGTTAAGTTATTCTACAAAGTCTCATAAAAATAAGAAGTCTAAGAAGGCATTACAGAGTTACAAGTGTTCAAGAACCTAAAATCTAAACACATTACACCACCACCCAAAACCTAAAAAAATCTATACCTCCCCCAAAAACCTAACCCCCCCCCCCCCCCCCCCCCTTCTCTCAAACTAAATGCTAAAACTAAACCCTACAACTAAATGATAAAAAAGAGAGTAAATTGCCATTTTAGTCCCTGAGGTTTGTCCAGAATTGCTATTTTAGTCCAAATAGTTTTTTTTTTCTCCTCAGGGTCCCTAAGTTTTCCATTTTGATCACATTGCCTAACTCCGTCTAAAAATCTCAGCTTTAACCAGGGGTATTTTTGGAATTACCACAAAAAGGTTTCTAAATTGCCATTTTAGTCCAAAACCATTTTTACATATTTTTTTCTTTTAATCATTTATATATTACTTTATAAATATAATCTTATAATATAAATAGTTTTTCACACTTTTTTTTATACACAGGAAACAATACAATCTGATTATAAAATCTCTCACCCCCTTCTCTCTCTCTAACCCCACCACCGTCACCTTAACCTCCACCTCCACCTCCGACCACCACTATCACCATCGTCTTCATCTCCGGTAACCGTCATAATCACCAAACACCATCATTGCCTCACCTAAATCTCACCGTAATTCTCTAGTCCATCGAATCTGACGCCAAAACCATTTGAAAAACCCATACTGTCAAGTCATTTGCAACGGTTGCTGGAAAAATAAAACAAAGTGGTCAGATCTGTATAGTCACTCTCATGTTTTTCTTGAAACCCTAAAGCCGTTGTCGGTTCACCGTCAACCTTCATCTCCCTCGCTACCTCGAACCATCATCGTTTCATCTGCCACTCTCGTTAAATCTCGTCAATTTTTCGCCGGAAACCGTTGCTGCCGGCTCTATTGTGAACCACAACTACCAGAAAGATTTGTTTGGTGTGAAATGTGATTTGTTTGGGTCTTACAGGATCGAAAAATTAGTGAAGATAGATGGGTTGAATCGTGAATTTTAGGTACAGGAGGATATTGGGGATATGGGTGGAGATGGATAGTGGGGTGGAGGTAGTCTGTGGTGGATGTGGGGGTGATAGCAAGTGGTGATGTTCACGGTGGAGGTGGGTGGTGATTGTGACGATGGTGGTTGCAATTGGCGAAGGCGGCAGTGGAGGTGGAGGTTAGACCGGTGGGTATGGGGAGGATAGTCTCTTTGGAGACTACCCGCCATGTAAGCGCCACGTAATCACGGGAGGAGGATAGTCTCTTTGAGGACTACCCAAGGGTGTGGGGACTAGCCAAGACTACCCCGCCATTAATAATATATTAATATATATATATAAAGGAGGAGAGAGAAGTCAGATGGGGGCCCCACCACTTAGCCCCGTCTCCATCGTCACAATTGTGACGGAAGTGCCGTGCCGAGCCCCTTGGGGGCGGTGTGTGACTGGCCTAAAGGGAGGGGACGGCCCTGTGCCGATCCCCATACCCATTGGTCTTATGGAGAGTGGTGGTTTTCTGAAGAAACAGAGGGATAGATGGGAGAGATGATAGAGAGAGAAAGTGTATAAGAGCATTCACATCCAACCCACTAAAATCTGTGAGTGGAGTTTTTATAAGGCCCAAACTATCTACACACCAAGTGTGTAGATAGTCACCCCAAAAGGTGTTTTTTGTCCTTATGTGCACACCCTGCAGTGTCGAACTGTGGCCAAAACGCGGCGTTTTGGTCCGGTTAACCAGACAAAGACTGACGGGTGTCTGACGGGTCTGTTGACCGGACCAAAACGCCGAGCTTTGGCCGCGTTTTGGTCCTGTCAACCAGACCGGGTGTCAGTCTTTTGTCTGGTTGACAGGACCAAAACGCGGCCAAAGCTCGACCTTTTGGTCCGGTCAACAGACCCGTCAGAAACCCGTCAGTCTTTGTCTGGTTAACCGGACCAAAACAACGCGTTTTGGCCACAGTTCGACACTGCAGGGTGTGCATATAAGGACAAAAAACATCTTTTAAGGTGTGTAGATAGGCAAATGGGTGTGCCAATAGGTAGACCCTTTTATAATATAAAGAGTATAAAAAGTGGTTGTGAGTGGAGGAAAGAGAAAATGTTACTGTTCATCTGTATATTTGAGGGGACACTGTTCACCCCTTATAATTTTTTAATATATTTTGAAAGTGATTGTGAGTGAAGGAGAGATAAAAGGTAAGAATAAAGGTATAAAAGAATATTATTTAATTGAAAAGAAGAGAGAAGATGTAGTGTTTTTTAGTGTAATTTAGGGTGAAAAATTGATGGAATTGATATGAATGCTCTAAGGTGTATTTATAAATTTTGTATATATGTGTGTTGTTTATAACATTAATTTTTTTTCTTTATTTTAATGTAAATAAGTTTTGGGCTAAAATTACAAGTTGAAAAGTTTATAATGAAAATTCCAAAAATACCCCTGGTTAAAACTGATGTTTTAAACGGAGTTAGGTAGTGTGATCAAAATGACAACAAAATGGAAAACTCAGGGACCCAGAGGAGAAAAAAAACTATTTGGACTAAAATGACAATTTTGGACAAACCTCAGGGACTAAAATGACAATTTACTCTAAAAAAATCTAGAAAACACATTTTTTTTAAATCGCTACTTTTCGTCACCAAAAAAAAATTTGGGGGGGGGGGGGGGGGCTAGGTTTTTGGGTGGTGGTGGGTGTTTAGGTTTTTTTTTTTTTTTTTTGTAGTGGGTTTATTTTTAAAAGTTTTTGGACACTTCTTGTTTTTAGAAGCCTTTGTATTTAATCCTAAACCGTTAAGTTAGTATTGTAGATAAATACACAAATAAATGAATGTTCTAGATTGGTTATCACAATATTCATGCTTTTGTAATGAACCCTCCACTATATAATACATATACACACATTCATATTTTGGCTCTATGTAAATGTATAAACTGCTAGTGGTACACCTAGCAAGGCCCTCATCTTATACTTTATATATTTTCCTAGTAACTTTAGATAATTTTTAATTTAATAAAAAATTAAAAGTTTATCAAAAACAAATCATACAGTGTGTGAACTCTATGTTAGGTGAAGTGCTGCTACTTTTATAATGTGGCATCCACTTAAAACCTCTAATATAATGGTCTGCATTCAAAGTGGAACAAAACAGAAAGCCAAAGAAGCATCAAAAATCAACAATGGAATCAAAGCTTAACATCAAGATTCCTCTCCTCCACTTGTGTATCTTCTTTCTAACTGTTTCCACAATCCACCGCCATGGGGCCGCCAGTTTTGGGGCGGAAAACGATTCAATATCCCCCTTTAACGACTCGTTGGAAGACCTGTTGGAGGAGTTATTAGGATCAGAGATTACAAGAAGGTATTTGGAGGATAAAAAGTACATATCTGCCGGGGCTTTGAAAAAAGATCAACCCGTGTGTAATGGTGGCGGGTCAGGTGAACCCTATACAAAAACGACTAGTTGTACACCTCCTCCATCTAATCATTATAACAGAGGGTGCTCAAGGATTTATCGGTGCAGAAGTTGAGTAAAAGTTTAGTTTCTGTTTGATAAAACAGAATGAATCAAACTTGATCATGCATGTTTCTTGTTTCTTGTTTTTGTCAATTGGAAACCTTGTAAAGTTTAAGAGATTGACTGAAACTTGATCATGAATCTTATCTACTTATCAAGTTATCATCAATTTTCTTGAGTTAGTTGTCTTTAAGGTACAATAATTTATGCATGTCTTTACTTCTAATAGTTTAAAACATAAAAATAATCCAAGAGTCTATAAACATATAAACACTTTCTTTTGACTGAACAAAAGTGAAGGTTGCCAAAGGTCTATTGTTAGACAAAAAGAAACACTTGTGATTGAACAAGAATCTAGATAAGAAAACTGTTAATGCATACGATGTGCGACCTACTAAATCATATTTGACACAGTAATTATTTATAAAAGATGTTTTAGAAATAACACAAAAAGTGTTTTAAATCAACCCAACCTGTTTTGACTTGTACAAAGCTAACCCGTTTGACCCATAACCCAACCCTAGACATTACATAAAAGGTGTTTTAAGCCAACCCGACCTGTCCCGACCTACTTTTCCTTGTACAAAATTAACACGTTTTACCCGTTATTTAACATGTCCATTTGCTATGTATATATGAAACTGTGAGGCACCTTTTGTTGGAAGTTTTGGTGTGAATGGAAAGTCTCAAGTGGTAAAACCACTTTGTCCCACATTGGTGTGGGAGCAAAAGGATAGACTATTTATAAGGTGAAACCTTAACCAAGCCTTTGAAGTCTTATGACATGTTTTATCACAAGTCCTACCCGCGCGCGCGTAGGGGGGGTGCAAAAATTGAGTTTCGGAACTGGAATTTGGTTGAACTCGTGCGTGCCCGCACGTCCTGCGGACACGAATCCGAAAACTGAAACGGTTCCTGCGGACACGAATGCAGCTCTCAATCTCAGTTTCTGCAACACAGCTCCTAGTCCGGCAGTGCGCTGTTGCTGCTTCGAAACGGCGTACCCTGGGAACAGACCATGAATCTGTTTAAGGGAATTGTGTCAAAAACAAGCCCGGTTCATCTTTACTGTTTATGTTTTCTGCTTTCTTGTTTATATCAGCAGGTTTACTAACAAACTTAAACAGATCCGTTTTACTAATTGTTTCCGCATTCTGTTTTTCTTTTCAGAATGGCATCCCAGCCCATGTCTACTTCTGTTTCTGCAGTCATGACTGATGTCATGACTTCTGCTGTTACTGTCACAGCCGGTCTTGTTGCACCACTTCCTAACGCAGTCTCGCATGCTGAGAAACCTGAGAAATTCAACGGTGTGAATTTCAAACAGTGGCAGCAAAAGATGTTCTTTTATCTGACCACTCTGAACCTAGCACGGTTCTTGACTGAAACCAGATGTGGATGCTCAATCAGTGAGCGCGGTTCATGCTTGGAATCATTTGGATTTCTTGTGCCGCAACTATATCTTGAATGGTATGGTTGTTACGCTTTACAATGTGTATTGTAAAGCCAAGACTGCCAAAGAGTTGTGGGAGTCTTTGGACCGCAAATACAAAACAGAAGATGCGGGCACTAAGAAATTCGTGGTGGCTAAGTTCTTAGACTTTAAAATGATAGACACTAAAAATGTCATTAGCCAAGTCCAAGAACTTCAAGTTATTCTTCATGATATTCATGTGGAAGGAATGGTGCTCAGTGAGACATTCCAAGTTGCAGCTATGATCGAAAAGCTACCACCAAGCTGGTTTGATTTCAAGAACTATCTCAAGCATAAGCGAAAGGAAATGACCATTGAAGATCTTGGTGTTCGCCTTCGCATTGAAGAAGATAATAAAGTTGCTTTGAAAAGGATTGATAATCCTAAAACAGCAAAGGCCAATATTGTTGAACATGGCCAATCTTCGAAGGGAAACAAGAACGGTGGAAAGGGTGGAAAGAAAGCTCATGGGAAACGCTCCAACCTTGGTCCTAAGGGGGGAGTTGGGAAAAAGAAGTTCCAAGGAACTTGCTATAATTGTCAAAAACAAGGCCATAAGGCCAACGAATGCAAGCTTCCAAAGAAGGAAATGCTCGACAAGTTAACATGGTTCATGAGGTTGATAACCTCATTGCTATGATCACGTGACCTCTCAATTTTGGTCACGGAAGTTAACTTGGTTGGGCAAAACCACAACGATTGGTGGATTGATACGGGGGCTACCCGTCATGTGTGTTTTGACAAGAACCTATTTAGCACCTTCAAGGAGATGACTAATGGTGAAAAGGTTTTTATGGGAAATTCCGCCACGGCCGAAATCAAAGGCGAGGGGAATGTGGTTTTGAAAATGACTTCTGGAAAGGAACTCACTTTGTCAAACGTGTTGTATGTTCCAGAAATTCGTAAGAACCTTGTGTCGGGGTGGTAATTGAACAAGTTTGGGTTCAAAATGGTGTTTGAGTCGGATAAGGTCGTGTTGACCAAAAATGGTATGTATGTTGGTAAGGGCTATGCCCTAAATGGAATGTTTAAACTCAATGTAATGGTTATGAATGCAATGAAAGAAACAGCTACTAGTTCTACTTACTTGATTGAGTCTTCTAATCTTTGGCATTGTAGACTAGGTCATGTTAATTATAATTCCATTCGTCATTTAATTAAACTTTATTGCATACCAACATTCGATATCGACTCAATTAATAAATGTGAAACTTGCGTAGAAGCAAAACAAACGGAATCGTCATTCAAAAAGGTTGAACGAATCATCGAACCCCTCGAAATGATCCACACTGATGTGTGTGATCTAAAAGCAATTCCTACTCATGGTGGGAACAAGTACTTCATCACGTTCATTGATGATAGTACAAGGTATTGCTATGTGTACTTACTTAAGAGTAAGGACGAGGCTATTGACAAGTTTATCTTGTTCAAAGCCGAAGTTGAGAATCAACTAAATCGGAAAATCAAAATCGTAAGGAGCGACGGAGGAGGTGAATATGTTTCACCTTTTATTGACGTATGTGCAAAAAGTGGAATCATCCACGAACTCACGACTCCTTACTCCCCTCAATCAAATGGCATAGCGGAACGGAAAATCGCACCTTGAAAGAAATGATGAATGCCATGATGATAAGTTCTGGTGTAAACCAAAACATGTGGGGGGAAGCAATCTTATCAGCAAATTATGTGTTGAACATGATACCCAATAAGAAAAAGGATGTAACGCCTTACGAATTATGGACGGGAAAGAAAGCACCATATAAATCCTTGAAAGTGTGGGGGTGTCTAGCTAAGGTGGTGGTCACACCACCTAAGCGCCTACTAATAGGTCCCAAAACGGTGGATTGTGTATTTATAGGATACACCCTTCCTTATGGTCCTTATTGTTTTCTTGTGCATGATTCTAAGAACTATGGAATATGCAAAGGCACCATAATCGAATCTAAGGATGCAACATGGTTTGAACATATGTTCCCATGCTTAGATAAAAGTGAACCGAGTTCTTCTAGACCAGTTGAGGAAACTGTTCCCGAGGGTGAAGTTGAAAACGATGAACCTCAAGAACGATCTAAGACTGAGGAAATTGAAATCAGGAAAAGTAAACGGCAAAGGACTAAAAAATCCTTTAGCCCTGAGCTTCTTACCTATATGGTAGAAGATGAACCTCAAACGTACCAACAAGCGGTGCATTCCTCAGAAGGACCTCAGTGGAGGGAGGCAATCAAAAGTGAGACAGACTCTATCTTACAAAACCATACTTGGGAACTAGTGAATCTTCCTCAAGGATGTAAACCACTAGGATATCGATGGATCTTCAAGAAGAAGATGAAACCAGATGGAACCATCGATAAGTACAAAGCAAGGTTGGTGATCAAAGGATACAAACAATGAGAATGTTTAGATTACTTTGATACATATTCGCCAGTTACGCGAATAACATCCATCAGGTTGGTGCTTGCCATTGCCGCCATTAGAAATTTGGAAGTTCACCAAATTGATGTGAAAACAGCTTTCTTGAATGGAATTCTAGAGGAAGAAATCTACATGGAGCAACCCGAAGGCTTCACAGCTATTGGGCAAGAAAAGAAAGTGTGTAAACTTGTAAAATCCTTGTATGGATTGAAACAAGCTCAAAAACAATGGCACCAAAAGTTTGATCATGTCATGCTTGATGTTGGGTTCAAAATCAATGAATGTGACAAGTGTGTGTATGTGAAGGACACATCTGATGGATATGTCATTTTGTGTCTATATGTAAATGATATGCTCATTGCTGGAAGTGATGACAAAATCATAAAATCTACAAAGAACATGTTAAAACCGAGTTTGCCACCAAAATTTCCAAAGACCCGACAAGTTTTCCGAATCATCATTATCATGACGGGTTAGTATATGTGCATGGAAAATTGTTAATCCCTCTAATTCCAGGTTTGTGACAAAAGTTACTAAACGAGTTTCACTCGTCCTTTTTGGGTGGTCACGGAGGAATCAATGCCACAGCAAAACATCTCTTCAATTCATTTACATGGCTTGGTTTAAAGAAAGATGTTGCTACTTTTGTGAAAGAATGTGAAGTGTGTCAAACCATCAGGCACCCCACTCATAAACCCTATGGTTTACTTCAGCCATTACCGACAACGGAATATCTATGGAACGACATATCCACGGACTTCATCACTCATTTACCCATATCAAAAGGAAAGACGATATTTGAGTTATCATAGACCGCTTGTCCAAGTATGCTCATTTTATTGCATTACTATCATTATACATTGTCCTTTCATTTGCCATAATTTTCATGAAAGAAAGCTACCGTCTTCATGGGTTATCGAAGACTATCGTGTCCGATCGTGATCCATTGTTTGTTAGCTGGTTTTGGAAAGAACTATTCAAGCTAATGGGTACTAAGTTGTTGCATTCAATTGTGTATCATCCATAAACGGATGGCTAAACGGAAGTTGTTAATCGAGGCCTTGAAATGTACCTTCGCTCGTTCATTTATAATGAACCAAAGACATGGGAGCATAACTTATATTTAGCCAAGTCATCGTACAACACGAGTCATCACACTTCAATTAACATGTCATCGTTTAAAGCTTTGTATGGCCGGGATGTTAATGTCATTCATGATTATGTGTCTGGGTCTACTCGAACAAGATCCATCGAGTCATCCATGCTGGAACACTAACGCATTCTACAAGACCCTAAACGGTACATTTATGTTGCAAAGGATCGCATGTTAAACAAGCTAATAAAGGGCGGATGGGTAAAGGATTTTCGGTGGGATATTTTGTATTTACTGTCGCAACCCCCGCCCCCTATCTGTCCCGGGAACGGGCGGCCACGAGAATCAGTATCGGTGGTATCGGTGTTTATCAATTTGGCAGCGGAAATTACATCAGGACCGTAGTTAGGAAATATTTTATCAGAGTAAAACACCACATTTTATATTAATAAATATATTGGGATAAAACCCAAGTTTTCATTACAAACTGATTTATAGGGGTGAACCCTATTTTACTGAAATAAAACATCTTCTTTATTTAGGTAACTTTTATAGCCACTTTTTCCAAGCCTTTAGTACTATCCAGCTGGTTTCTAGTTGGCTTTCACATTTTGTTACCTGAAACGCGTTTAAAAACATTTTGTCAGTGGGAAATACTGGTGAGTGAATCCCAGTTTAATCAAGAAGAGTTTTATCTTTTAACAGTATTGAGAGCGATTACAATGTTTATATCTACACAATTACTCATTCAATACTTGCCACTCGACCGAATCTGTGGCTATGGTCATATCACACATTGGCTAACCCATTGTCCAATTGTGAAGATTATCAAATAACGTATACAAAACCCCATAATACCGGCAGTAATTGAAGAATTACAAAGACTCAATACTGCTAATCACATTGTAAAATATTTAAGGTTTTGTAAAAAAAGTTGGTAAAAAGGAGATTACTCACATTGATGTCTTAGGTTTTCTTTAAGGATTTCCTGGTGATTATCTATAAATTACAAAAATGCACACGCGTTAGTATAATAACCCTTAATATTTACATTAGTAATACCCTCCCCGAGACGGCATTCCAACGACTACGTCGGACAGGACCACGACAGCCGTTACGGAACCCTGGATCAATCGTGCAGCGTATCTAATATGTAACCGGGGTTATGATACTTACAACGAGGCAGAACTTCGTTATTTAGGGGGGGTATTATGCCTGAAAAGCACTTTGACTATATAGAAATTCGTGAGAGAGAAAGAGATTGAACGATCGAAACTGAAGGCCGAAGCCCTCTATTTATAGGCGACCTTTTGACTTCCCTCGCGGCCCACATAAACCACACAAGGGTCCTTCGCGGCCCGCGACGTAGGGTAATAGGGGCTAGGGTTGCTGATTTGCCAGTTCTAGACTTGACACGATGATGACACGTGGCAGCTCAGGGTGTCGCCCTGACTTGGAGCTGTCGCGCCCCGCGTAGAAGGTAGCCAGAGGCTACGCGGCCCGCGAGCGCCATAAATTTCTTGATTTTATTTTATTTTTAATTATATATTGTATTTTGGGCTCGGTTTTCGTATATGGGGTGTATTTTGGGACCTATTGGGTTACTTTAATTATATTAGGGATGTCGAAATTACTTTGGAGGGTTGTTATATCCTCCCCACCTTGTTTTAGAACTCGTCCTCGAGGTCTACTGGAATAAGTGTGGGTATTTTCTTTGCATTTCTGATTCAAGCTCCCATGTGTATTCTGGTCCTCTTTTGGAGTCCCATTTTACTTTGACTAGAACCAATCTCTTGTGTTTGAGGTTCTTGATTTTCCTGTCTTCAATCTGTAGGGGCTTCTCCACAAATTTAAGCTTTTTATTTACCTTTATGTCCTTAAGAGATACTACTAGTGATTTACCAACTAAGCATTTCTTGAGATTTGATACATGAAATACATCATGTATTCCTGCCATTTCCTCTGGTAGTTGTAACTGATAGGCTACAGGTCCTATTTTTCTAATAATTTCAAAAGGTCCAACATACCTGGGGCTTAGCTTTCCCTTTTTGATGAATCTTACTACTCCTTTTCAAGGAGAGACTTTTAATAACACCTTGTCACCTACCTGAAATTCCAAGGGTTTTCATCTGTTATCAGCGTAACTCTTTTGTCAGTCACGTGCTACTTTCAGTTATTCCTTGACTTAAATGATTTTGTCTGTTGTCTCTTGTACTATCTCGGGTCTAGTTAGTTGTTTTTCTCCAATTTCTGCCCAACAGACTAGCGTTCGGCACTTTCGTCCGTAAAGTGCTTCGAATGGTGCAGCATTGATACATGTGTGATAACTGTTATTATAAAAAAATTCGATTAATGGTAGATGATCGTCCCAATTACCTCCGAAATCAATTACACAAACTCTAAGCATGTCTTCCATTGTCTGAATTGTCCCTTCGCTTTGCCCGTCCGTTTGAGGATGATAAGCTGTGCTTAGATTGAGCTTGGTTCCCATAGCTTTTTGGAAACTTGTCCAAAAATGAGAGGTAAAACGGCTATCCCTATCAGAAACAATTGATAAAGGAATTCCATGTAATGAAACTATTTCATTTACATACAATTTAGCTAACTGTTCCATACTGAAAGTTTCCTTCATTGGTAGGAAATGAGCTGACTTAGTTAGCCTGTCTACAATCACCCAGATTGTATCATTACCTTTCCATGTTTTGGGTAATTTGATAACAAAATCCATTGTTATCAATTCCCATTTCCACACTGGCATCTCTAATTGTTGCAACAATCCCGAGGGTTTCTGGTGTTCAGCTTTAACTTGTGAACAGGTTAGACACTTGGCAACATAAGCTGCTATATCCTTTTTCATTCCTATCCACCAAAAGTTCTTTCTTAAATCCTGATACATCTTATCACTTCCAGGATGCATCGTATACTTAGACTTATGGGTTTCTTCTAATATAAGGTGGCGGAGGTTTCCTAATTTAGGTATCCACATTCTTTTCTTGTGAAATTTCCAAATTCCATCGGTTCCTTGTTCTAACTCCTTAATCATTCCTTTCAATTTCTCAGTATCATCCTTGAGTACTGATTCTTGTGCTTTTCTAATTTGTTCATTTAAATATACCTGTAGATTTAATTTAAGAGAACGTACTCTTTTTGGCTTTTCGTGATATTTTCGACTTAAAGCGTCAGCTACTATATTAGCCTTTCCTGCATGATACTGGATATTACAATCATAATCGTTAAGTATCTCCATCCATCGTCTTTGCCTCATATTCAATTCCTTTTGCCCAAAAACATACCTTAAACTCTTATGATCTGTAAAAATGGTAAACTTACTACCGTAAAGGTAATGTCTACAAATTTTCAGGGCAACAATTATGGCTCCTAATTCTAGATCATGGGTTGAATAATTCTCTTCATGATTCTTAAGTTGTCTGGATGCATAGGCGATAACCTTTTGACGTTGCATCAACACACATCCATAACCTAACTTAGAAGCATCCCAATAGACTACAAAATCTTCAGTTCCTTCTGGTAACGCTAATATGGGTGCGTTGGTTAATCTTTGCTTAAGAATTCTAAATGCTTCTTTTTGTTTTGGTCCCCATTCAAACTTAATAGATTTACAGGTTAGCTTAGTTAAGGGAATGGCTATTCTAGAAAAATCTCGAATGAATCTTCTATAATATCCGGCCAATCCTAAGAAACTTCTAACCTCGGTCGGTGACTCAGGGGTTTCCACTTGGTAATTGCCTCGATCTTGGTGGGATCCACATGAATTCCTTCATGATTGACTAAATGTCCAAGAAATTGTACCTGTTCTAACTAAAATTCGCACTTTGAAAACTTTGCATAAAGCTTTTCTTTCCTTAATAAACTTAAAAGTGCGTGCAAATGTTTTGCATGTTCTTCTTTACTCTTAGAGTAAATGAGAATATCATCTATAAAGATAATTATGAATTTGTCCAAATATGGCTTACATATTCGGTTCATCATGTCCATAAATGCAGCTGGGGCATTGGTTATACCAAATGGCATGACAGTAAATTCATAATGGCCATACCTTGTTCTAAATGCGGTCTTAGGAATGTCCTTTTCCTGTACCTTTAATTGATGATATCCTGATCGTAAATCAATTTTTGAGAAAAATCGAGCTCCATGCAATTGATCAAATAGATCATCGATCCTTGGTAATGGATACCTACTCTTAATCGTGACTTTGTTCAATTCACGGTAATCAATGCACATACGCATCGATCCGTCTTTCTTTTTAATGAATAAGATTGGCGCTCCCTATGGTGATGAACTTGGTTGTATGAATCCTTTCTCCAACAACTCGTCTAACTGTTTCTTCAGTTCCTGCAGTTCTGCGGGTGCCAAACGGTAGGGTGCTTTGGCAATTGGGGCTGTTCCTGGTAACAGGTGAATTCTGAATTCAACTTCCATGTCTGGCGGTAATCCTGGTAATTCTTCTAGAAATACATCTGAAAACTGAGATACGACTGTAATATCTTTTAATTCTTTTCCTTTAGTGTTAATGATTATAGAAATCAAATACACTAATTATCCTTTTCTTATATAACTTGTTGTTTTCATCACAGAGATGAATTTTGTGGATCTAGATGGTTTATCTCTTTTAATTGTGATCTTTTCACCTTTTGGTGAATTCACTTGGATTGACTTTTGATCACATAAAATACTGGCTTTATTGGCTATTAACCAATCCATTCCTAATACAACATCAAATCCTGCCAGATTCATTGGATAAAGGTTTGCAATAAACTTTTGATTTAAAAATTCTACTCTTGCTCCCTGCAAGATCTTAGAAATCCTAATGGTTTCCCCATTTGCTGTTTCTACTAGACATTCTTGTGGGAGTTTAGTTAATGATTGATTAAGAAGTTTGCAAAATGAAGTATTAATAAAACTTTGGTTCGCACCAGAGTCAAATAATACTTTAGCAAAAAAATCATTAACTAAAAACGTACTGGCTATCACGTCTGGAATCATCTTGGCTTCATCTGCAGTTAGAACAAATGCTCTAGCATTTTTAGTATTCTTGGCATTCGTAGATGGAGCTAGTTTCGGGCAATTTGGCTTGATATGGCCTTGTTCTCCACAGTTGTAGCATATCTTGTTGTTATGTTTCATCCTGCAGTCTTCTTCCTTGTGTCCAGATATTTTGCAGAAGTTGCAATATATAGAGCATCTTCTAGAATGCTTCCTTTTGCAATACTTATAATAAGGTGCAGAGGTAGAACCTACATTTTTCCCACGGTTGGAATTTCCAGAGCGAAATTCTTGGGTAAGCCTTTGAGCTAGGTTCTTCCTTTGATCCTCTTCCCGTGTACGCACTAACTCATCTGTCAAGGTATTTGCTAGTTCTACAGCTTCTTCTATGGTTTGAGGTCTAGCTGCCTTGACGACATGCCTAATCTCACTGATTAATCCCCAGATATAACGGGATATTAATACTGGTTCAGGTGATGCAAGGGTTGGCACTTTTCTAGCATATTCAAAGAATAACGTAGTGTATCCCTTACTATCCACTCCAGTCATCCTAAGGTTTAGGAATTTATTTGCTATATGTTCTTTTTCATTGGGATGGCAGAATTTCCTTTCTACCATGTTTTTAAATTCCTCCCATTCCATATTGTAAACCCTGTCACTTCCCCTAGATTGGAGGATAGTGTTCCACCACTCTAAGGCTGAGTTCTTAAACAGATTGGAGGCAAACATTATCTTATCCTCTTCTGCACATTTGCTTATTTTCAGGACTGCCTCAGTCTTTTCTATCCAGCGTAGAGCTGCAACGGCCCCTTCATTGCCTGGGAATTCAATTGGTTAACAGGACCAGAATTCTTTATAAGAACAACCATAAGACATGGTTCTTCTTCTTTTGGGAATGGGCACTTGAAGTATGGGTCCATTGTTTACGCTGTGACTGAGTTCATTGGTTGGTCGTTTACTATCACGGTTACTTTTATTATCAGTGTCCCTAACAGTTTGGATAATAAATGGCATTGCATCTATAATTCCTTGTGCCACTATGTGTTGGATGGCACTGTTATCCATTTGGTTTCCATTGTTATTGTTGTTCGGATTATCATTATTCGGGTTATTGTCATTCTGGTTTTCTGGGTTATTATCCGGATTCTCTTGATTCACTTGGTCAGCCATCTGAATTTTAAACATTTACCACCTATTAATATCACAAAATAATAGTTAACACAATCAATCACACAATACGCATACTAATTAAAAAAGTCGAACATTGCGACTTACTCTTTCTTATATTATATGCATCTAATACAAACTAGAACTGGAATTTAAAAATTACAATACAACTGAAATTAAAATTACACTACTAGTAGGTATCCGTAGCTATGATTTTTTTTTCAAACATACACATATATTATTATATATTATTATTATTATTATTATTATTATTATTATTATTATTATTATTATTATTATTACTACCTCCACCATCACTTTCACTGATATGGATTCATCCAGAAATCCATATTACGCTCTTCATACTTCCAGACGAGTCATTCTCCTACCTGCCTCATTTTCTCGCTACTTTCTAAAATTTCTTCTCCGAAGGTTTGGAGCTCTTGCACATTTTCTGCACTCATTGGGGGTGCAGGTGCTGGTACTGGGTTTGGGAACCGGGGGATGGGTTCCTGGTACGGGTATGGATTCTCTAGAATTTCTCTAATGTATTCATCATTATCATAGTAGGGATCTAGAGGGTCCAAACTTGGGTAGGCAGCTAGATTCGGCATGGGTTCATCTTCGGGTATTGGGTAGCGCTGCTTGTAATCCCTATGTTCATCTAACCACGGGTCGTAGTCTGGGTCTAAGGGATTGCGTGCTGGTACCCTAGGTATCTCCTCTAGGTTGAAATCATGCATTTGGATTTGATTTTATGGGTTGTTTTCTATTTCCATTGGCTGAGCGGGGAATAGTGGTAATGGTTGGGGTGCTATCAGTTGCTCCAGGTTAGGGTCGGCAGTTGTGGTTGCTAGGATGTGAAAGTTTGCTAAACCCCTATTAAGCATATCCTGGGCGTGGGCATCTGTCTCTCTTTTAGCGGTTGCTAGAACTCTCTGCTGTTGTAACTTTTTCATTCTTTTCCTACGTTCATGCGCTCCTCTACTGAACCATCCTCTCTTTTTAGGAGGGAATGGCTCTTCAGACTGAGCCTTAAACACGAATATCCCGTCTTCATTATCAGCTGAATACCCTGAGAGGGCAGGCTGTGAAGAGGTGCCTTCGCACCTAGGTGAGCTGGACAACTGACGGTAGGCGTCGGAAGGTCCTTGGTCGCTCATACTGTAAACTAACAAATAGTCAAATAACACACAACGATAATATACAATTATGCACGTATTTCTGTAATTAATTTCCTAACATATAACATTTTGGTGTCAGCAGAACACTTCTGTGGCTGAATCAGTGGCTTAGCTCTGATACCACCTTCTGTCGCAACCCCCCGCCCCCTATCTGTCCCGGGAAAGGGCGGCCGCGAGAATCAGTATCGGTGGTATCGGTGTTTATCAATTTGGCAGCGGAAATTACATCAGGACCGTAGTTAGGAAATATTTTATCAGAGTAAAACACCACATTTTATATTAATAAATATATTGGGATAAAACCCAAGTTTTCATTACAAACGGATTTATAGGGGTGAACCCTATTTTATTGAAATAAAACATCTTCTTTATTTAGGTAACTTTTATAGCCACTTTTTCCAAGCCTTCAGTGCTGTCCAGCTGGCTTCTAGTTGGCTTTCACATTTTGTTACCTGAAACGCGTTTAAAAACATTTTGTCAGTGGGAAATACTGGTGAGTGAATCCTAGTTTAATCAAGAAGAGTTTTATCTTTTAACAGTATTGAGAGCGATTACAATGTTTATATCTACACAATTACTCATTCAGTACTTGCCACTCGACCAAATCTGTGGCTATGGTCATATCACACATTGGCTAACCCATTGTCCTATGGTCATATCACACATTGGCTAACCCATTGTCCAATTGTGAAGATTATCAAATAACGTATAGAAAACCCCATAATACCGGCAGTAATTGAAGAATTACAAAGACTCAATCACTGCTAATCACATTGTAAAATATTTAAGGTTTTGTAAAAACAGTTGGTAAAAAGGAGATTACTCACATTGCTGTCTTAAGTTTTCTTTAAGGATTTCCTGGTGATTATCTATAAATTACAAAAATGCACACGCGTTAGTATAATAACCCTTAATATTTACATTAGTAATACCCTCCCCGAGACGGCATTCCAACGACTACGTCGGACAGGACCACGACAGCCGTTACGGAACCCTGGATCAATCGGGCAGCGTATCTAATATGTAACCGGGGTTATGATACTTACAACGAGGCAGAACTTCGTTATTTAGGGGGGTATTATGCCCGAAAAGCACTTTGACTATATAGAAATTCGTGAGAGAGAAAGAGATTGAACAATCGGAACTGAAGGCCGAAACCCTCTATTTATAGGCGACCTTTCGACTTCCCTCGCGGCCCGCATAAACCACACAAGGGTCCTTCGCAGCCCGCGACGTAGGGTAATAGGGGCTAGGGTTGCTGATTCGCCAGTTGTAGACTTGACACGATGATGACACGTGGCAGCTCAGGGTGTCGCCCTGACTTGGAGCTGTCGCGCCCCGCGTAGAAGGTAGCCAGAGGCTACGCGGCCTGCGAGCGCCACAAATTTCTTGATTTTATTTTATTTTTAATTATATATTGTATTTTGGGCTCGGTTTTCGTATATGGGGTGTATTTTGGGACATATTGGGTTACTTTAATTATATTAGGGGTGTCGAAATTACTTTGGAGGGTTGTTATATCTACGTTCGCAAAAATACTGGTAGCAAACCGTTGCTCATCGGTCCAACCAAAAGCTCTCACGACGATTCTATGGACCTTACAAAATCCTGTAGCGAATTGGTAAAGTTATGTATAAACTTGAGTTTCCACCGAGGCTAAAATGCAAAATGTTTCTCATGTGTCTCTTCTTAAACAAATTCACGGTAGGGTGCCAACAAACAAAGGAGATCTAGCTTCTTTTGGTTCAAACCTGAAGATGGCGTACCTTCTAGAAATGATACTCGATACCCATTTTAACGACAAGGGGAGCAACAATTTCTAGTTAAATGTTACCTCCCTCCTTGAATAGTTTCCAGGTTTCAACGACATTGAGAATAATGTTGGATCACAAGATGGAGGAGACGATATGGGCCAGCCTAACCCATCTGAAAAGCCAGCCCATCGAGACCCACAAGACAGGCCCAAACGACAAATTCGAAGGCCCGGTCGCTTTGCAGCTTGAAGACCAAGTTTACCAATTTCTTTTTTTGCATGTTTCTTTTAATTGTTGCAAGTGTTTAATTCAAATATGCATAATAGGTAATGGGTAGTTGCATGATAGGATAGTGGTATGAAATAAGGAGATCATGGTCATGAACCAAGAGCTCAGTCATGTTTTAATTCAGTTTTGCATTGGGAAAAAAATACAAAAAATTGTTCCAAAAAAGTCTCTTGTCTTCTCTCTTGTTCTTAGACTAGTCGGTGTGGAGGGGCATGAAAAGGCGGCATGAAGCGCCATGTGGCAGCCACGCCAGCATAGTACAATTTCTCCTTCAAGCCTCAAAAAGAGCGTGATGGGAGATGGTGTGGAGCGACACGTGACATTCACTTTTTCTATAATTTATGTTTAAAAAACCGCACCACCATCCACTCATCCATGCCAGGGGAAAATCCAACGCCTCCACCACGCCAGGCCACGAGGCGGTGTGATAGTGTGGTTGAAGCCTCCACACCCTTTTGCCGCCCCCACACCGTCCGGTCTTAAGAGTGTTATTTGCCGCTATCACTTAATCTGATATTATATTAGTCAAGTTGTGCTCCTGTGTGGTTTTATCCATCTACATTTTTGGTATTTTTTAAAAGATGCCATTTATATCTTTCACATGTTCACCACATACTCTTTTCTTGTTTTTTAAGCATAAATACTAATTCATTGTCATTATAATTATGTACTATGACATATCAAATGTTACAAATGGTAATTGTTCACGATGGTGCGACAAATCTCATAGTCTAAAGGGGTTTCAATCCAATTTTAAGAAGATATTGATGTTAAGAAACGAACTTCAAGTAAATTTTCTTTCAGTTTTTTGGGCTTTTTTTGGAGAAACTGAAACTAAACCATTGTATAAATAATCATCATAAGATATGTTTAACAAAAATCTTCATCCAGAGACTCTTAATAGAGGTGTGCATAGATGATTTTACCATAGCCAACAAACAATTTTACAATGATTTGGTTTTAGATATTTTGTTCATCGATACTTTTAGTTCGGTTTTGGTTACACACATCCATAAAACCGTTAGCCGAACCAAAACGAACCAGTCTGAAGATGTACTTCCATTATGATTTATGTGGAGCTCATTTACAAGAATATTTAAACATTTTTATTATTAATTGCCTCACGAATTTCCCTTTTTTGGAGTGTTTTCAAGCTAACTAGATTAAAATACGTTATGGGATACAATTACTACCCACATAAATGATAAAACAGACACCTACTTACGTAAAAAGGGGTAAGGACGCTCCACTAGTGATGAAATTCAATCACTTACAACATCTAATCAAGTTCTGCCATGTCATCGAGCTTCATTCCATCACTAGTGATGGATTTTACTAAGGGTGTCTATCACTAGTGATGGTTTTTTAATATAAATTAACAATAAAACAATAAAATTATAAATTATAAATTTCATTTAAATAATGAACCAAATCTAAGTGTTTGGGTCAAGATTGTTGGGCCATCATCCATTTAAAACTACCAAAGCCCATTTAGTTAACCAAAGCCCATTTAGATTGTTGATAAGATGTAAACATTATCAACATCTTCCATACAAAACCCTAGCCGCCTTGAACAGAAATGGTAGCTCCAGAAGCGGCTCGCCATAGCAAGGTCTGGCTCGATCCCAATGAAGGCAATGAGATCTCCATGGCTAACTCTCGTATGTTACTCCTTTCTTTTCATTCAGCCCATTTAGTTAACATGTCACAATCTTCGAAATTCCACGCGTGATGTCTACCAGGCGTCATTTGATCCACGCGTGAAATGTTGATGGCGGCGGGGGTGTATAACGCGCTATAACGCGTGAACATCAAAGTTCCACGTGGCGCCTTGGGTGTAACGCCTCGCGTTTCATAACTTTCTTTATCTAGCAAGTCCTTTGTACTTTCCTTTTTGAAACTTGTAATCCTTTGTATTCATACTTCATTTCATACTCTATGCTGGTTTTTATACAAATTCCTACGTCTCCATACTTATTTTACATACAAAATACATTATTACACTCTTTTATACTTGCATTACGCTTGTACATTGCATAATTATACTTAAAATGAGTTAAAATCAGCTAAAATATCAAAGCCCAACGTTTAAAGTCCATATGCAGCAGCTTCGTACGAAGCCCAACCCAAACCCAATACGGTCCATTTTCACCCAAAAACCCTAATTTTCCTTTATAAATACAACCCCTTCCCTTCACTTTCAAGCTTCCACTCCCACTTCACTCCCTCTGAACTGCTACAACTCAGGAACTCACTCCAACATTTCAAACGTGAATAGTAGCTTGATTCAACACACTCTTCTTCTTCATTTCTTTAATTTTTACAAACTTTTTCTCAAACATAGATTCCTCCTGAATCTGTTGGTACATCAGCCTTGCATAGGCAGCTGATACAAACTCTCCATAGGATTGAGGACCAATATAAGTGGCGAAAATCTATCAAAAGCCTTCTTTTCTCAACCTTTTAAACATAAACAGAACTGAAACTGAGTTCCACTGAGTTCACAGCTGAGATAGTAGCTGTGGAATCATGTTAGGACTGATTTCAGTTGATTAGAGGGTCAGTTCGAGCAAAACCGAACTGATTTCCTTCAAGAACAGTCACTTCATACGAAGCCACCAGTAGCTTCGTACGAACCCACCGGTAGCTTTGTACGAAGCCACTGATTCCAAACAACTTCCGACGATTTTCACCAACATCCACCATCTACCATCACCACCACCATCCACCTCACATAACATCACATCATCTGCTGCCATCACCACCACCACCCACCGCACACCACCTATCTCTCATCAGGAGACAAACAAACTGGAAGACACATTCAATATACACCATATACACCAATGACTGAAACTTACCTGCATAAGGGATGAAATACAACCAAAAGGCTGGATGAAAACTCCAACTACAAAACAAATTAAGAAACACACAAATCAACATAGACCAAATAAAAAATTATAGGTTACTATTATTAATTTCAATTCCTATATGCAATTCAACACTAAAGTGAAGATCTACCCGCCAATTCCGACACTATTAAACACCAATTTCAAAACCCCTGATTCCCCAAAAACACCAGGCAATCAAAACCCCTATTTTTTAACAGCCCACAACTGACAAGTGGTCTCGATGTCCTGTAGGTGCGGGTCATAATTCTGAGAACTGAATAAACAACAATCGAAACAATTACCTGCTCGTGTGCGGTGGATGGTGGTGGTGGTGATGGCAGCAGGTGATGTGAGGTGGATGGTGGAGGTGATGGTAGATGGTGGATGTTGGTGGTAAATGGGAGAGAGGGGTGAGAGATATATCTAATTGTTTATTTTTAATTTTTTTAATGGTTAGGTATTTAATTTATTTATACAACTAGTCCCTGAAAAGTGAAATGACAATAATACCATCATGTGCAAGTCACATGACCAGATTTAACAGAAAAATCTAATTGGGTTAGGGTTAAAGGACATAACGCTCAAGATTTAAAACATTAAGTACAAGACTCATCAATTTGAAAGATAAAGGACACCGTCTGAAATTCAGTATAAAGATAAATAACAAAATTCACTCGTAAATAAATTAAGGCCCAATGCTAATAATAAGTTGCTAACTGATGTGTGTAAAATGCAACATATAAATTACATCAAATGAGGCATAAAACTAACCCATTTTTAGTACTAATGTTGGAAAAAGTGTGCTTTTGTCTTCCTTTTGTATTTTCAGGATCAAATGAGCTTAAACGAACAAAAGGAACAAATATACAGCCAAAACCAACATAAATACAAAGAAAAGGAAGAAACGTTGCATGCCCGACTCCTCGACAGCATCTCCCAAAGCAAAAACAAGAAGAAAGCTGAGCATGGGGCTGTGCCCAGCTGAGCACGGGGCGTGCTCAGCTCAACACGGGGCGTGTCCAGCCAACACGGGGCGTGTCCAGCCAACACGGGGCGTGTCCAGCGGACACGGGGCGTGCTCAACTGTCTGCAGAAAAGACAAAGTTGTAGAAGCTTCTATTGCCCACCACGGGGCCGTGCTCAGCGGACACGGGGCCGTGGTCAACTATAAGATTCGCAGAATCCAGGCAAATCTTCATAGTACAAAGATTCTTCTGCACACGGGGTCGTGCTCAGCGGACACGGGGGCGTGGTCAACTAATAAGACAAGCTGCAATAAATGAAGAAAGAGAAGGATGTGGACACGGGGCCGTGTCCAGGCTTCTGTTCAGCCTATAAATAGGAGTGCTTGGCTCAAGCTCAAACGATCCCTTGGCACACCACCTCTCTCACACTTCACCCACCACCCACCACCACCATAACACCATCATCCACCACCATCATCCATTGTCCATCGTAGAGTGTGTGAGTCGTCTCGGGATCCAAGATTGATCGTAAAAGTTCTTGACAATCAAGGCCATGTTTGCCTAAGTCTCTTACATCACTTGGTGAAGACAAAGTGTCTAGTGTAATACTTTTTATTTCTAATCTTTTGCACTTTTTACTTGGTTTTGTATTAATGACTTTAATAACTAGTTGCTTATGTTGAAGGTGATCTTTCCTTATCGTTTGTCCGTGGTGTCTTGGCATTATTTTACTGTCTATATAAAATAAAAGATTTTCACCATTCATATCTCCACGGTCTATATGGAGGTATGTTGGCTACCTGGTCGGGGGTTAAGGGAACGGTTTGGTAAAGGTCTTGCCATTGTTCAGCGTTTAGAGGTCCTGCAATGGACCTGGGTCAAATTTAGTAGGACCTCCTTCAATACTTAACGGTATTGGATGGCGGGGGTCCAAACTCTTTGATCCCCTCATAAGTTAACTACTATTAATACTATAACCCGGCTATTTAGGACTGTATCCCTGCTGACTCAGACTACTTAGTCGAGGGTAACGTCACCTCCAAAAGAGGGGCCTATCATAATTTGCATTAATAACTTAATTAATTATCTTCCAATAATCCACCCTTTTAGGATTGTATCCTTGCTGACTCAAACTACTGGGGTGAGGGTAACGTCACCTTCAAAAGAGGGGCCTACTACAATAACTAAGATAATCTCTTAAAATAGTGCAAAAGTGCGGAAATAATCAAAGGTTACACTAGATACGAGTCGGAACCAAGTGATTCATCTTGTCTATCTGTTTTTATTTTTATTTTTAATTTTCAGCATTTTAGTTAGTTTTTATTTTTCTTAGTTTAAAACATTTTTTTCTAAACGTTTTGATTTGATTAGACGTTGAGGATAAACCGGTACTAAAAGCTCTTGTGTCCTTGGACGACCTCGGTATCTTACCAACACTATACTACGCTCACGATGGGTGCACTTGCCATATGTGTGTCTAGTGTTAGTAAATATCGTGTTTTATAAATTTAAAACTTGACTAAAAAGCGTTAAAGGGGCTTAAAATATACACCTAATATAGATAACACTCGACTACGCATCACTAACCAAAATTTCAAACAAAAAAAATAAAGCCCAAGTTTAATGCAGGCCAAAAATTTAGGACCGTATGCTTTCTTTGGTTATGGGAATCATAATCAAACCACACTAATACAAATAACTGATTAACCAAAGCGGAAAAACTGAAACCGATCGTTTTCAACTTCATAGCTATAAAATATTGATTTTGGTTTGGTTATGGCCAAAGTTGATCCAAACCAACACAACACATACACACCTCTTAACTCTTTCCAAACTATGAAAGTCAGAAATACATGGTCGTCCCTGAGAATTCAGTTGCTTTGTTCGAGTCTGGAAAAAACGTGTCATTTAGGCCTCAACGATATAGAAGTTAACCGGCGGGATATTCATCAACAGTTTATCGACAACTCCTCCATCATCACGCATATACATTTTTCAGACGACTATGCAAAGGTTGGCCTTACAATTTCAAGATATATATATATATATATATATATATATGTAAAAGGGGAGAATTAGGTTGGCACCGTTTAAAAAAGCTTGGCACTTGGCCCACAGCTCACAAATCTTATGGATTGTAGGGTGGGCTCAATTTGCTCCAACGTAGGAAAAATGGGAATAATAATAAAAATGGGATACATGGAGTTGAACCCGCACTCTATACATTCAGAAAAAGCGCTAAAACCAGCTGAGCCAATCAATATTTTGATGTATTATGGATTTGATAATATTTTATATACATATATGAAAATACATAGGTTTTTGTTTTAAACTTTTACCTATTTTATGTTGGCCGACAACAGTCCCAATGTCGCGACCCCCGATCCCTAATTCCCGGGAACGGGCGGACGCGAATTAGACTTGGTGGTATCCGTATGTTTAACCATTTTGGCAGCGGAAATTTCATCAGGACCGTAGTTAGGAAATATTTTATCAGAGTAAAACCACCATATTTTATATTAATAACCACATGGGTAAAATCCAAGTTTCTTATTACAACATGTTTATAGGGATAAAACCCTATTTTATTTCAATAAAACATCTATTCATATTAGGTAACTTTATAGCCACTTCTCAATCCTTCAGTGCTGTCCCAACTGGCTTCTTTTTGGCTTTCACATTTTGTTACCTGAAACGCATTTAAAACATTTTGTCTGTGGGAAATACTGGTGAGTGAATCCCAGTTTAATCAAAACAGTTTTATCAGTCTACAGTATTGAGGGCGGTCGCGCAATTACATTTGTTTCCATCTATTCAATTACCACCCACGGTACTGTCAACCCGACTTGTGGTCATGTTACTCCTCGCAAGGCAGTAACAAATTTTGTATACAAAACCCCAACATACCGACGATAATTGTAGAATACAAATACTCAATAACAGTTTAACATATTATCAATTAAGTGAGGTTTTGAAAAAGCAATTTGCAAAAAGGAGATTACTCACATTGCTGTCTTAGATTTCCTTTAAGGGTTTCCTGGTGTTTATCTATAATTTACACAAATGCTCACGTGTTAGTATAATAACCCATTATTTATATTAATGATACCCTCCCCGAGATGGCATTCCAACGACTACGCCGGGCAGAACCACGACAGCCGTTACGGAACCCTGGATCAATCGGGCAGCGTATCTAATACGTAACCATGGTTATGATACTTACAACGGGGCAGAACTTCGTTATTTAGGGGGGTATTGTATCCGAGAATTATGCCTACTATAAAGAAATTCGAGAGAGAAAGTCGAGAGATGAACGATTTGACTGAAGGTCCGATGCCTGCTATTTATAGTGCCTGATTTTAGTTTCCTCATGGCCCGCGTAAGATGAGACCCAGAGCTACGATGCCTACGTAGTAGACTGGGTAGGCCCTAGCCTGGCCCAGTCATCGCACTAGCTCTACCACGATGATGACATGAGGCAGCACCGGGTGTCGCCTGATCTCGTAGCTGTCGCGGCCCGCGTAAGCAGTAGCCAAAGGCTACGCGCCCCGCGAGAGACCATTAAAAATTGTTTTTTAATTAATTTTTTATAAAAAATAAAGGTATTTGGGCTCGATTTTCACATACGGGGTATATTTTAGGACATATTGGAATATTTTAATATATATTAGGGCATCGAAAATATTTTGGAGGGTTGTTATATCATCCCCACCTTGTTTTAGAGCTCGTCCTCGAGATCTACTGGAATAGGTGTGGATATTTCCTTTGCATTTCTGATTCAAGCTCCCATGTGTATTCTGGTCCTCTTTTGGAGTCCCATTTTACTTTGACCAGAACTAATCTCTTGTGCTTGAGGTTCTTAACTTTCCTGTCTTCAATCTGTAGAGGTTTTTCTACAAATTTTAATTGCTCATTTACCTCTATGTCCTTAAGAGGTACTATTAGTGATTCATCAGCTAAGCATTTCTTGAGATTAGATACATGAAATACATCATGTATTTCTGCCATTTCCCCTGGCAGTTGTAGCTGATAGGCTACAGGTCCTATTCTTCTAATAATCTTAAAAGGTCCAACATACCTGGGGCTTAACTTCCTCTTTTGATGAATCTTACCACTCCTTTCCAAGGAGAGACTTTCAATAACACTTTATCTCCTACCTGAAATTCCAACGGCTTTTGTCTGTTATCAGCATAACTCTTTTGTCGATCACGTGCTGCTTTCAGTCGTTACTTGACTTGAATAATCTTGTCTGTTGTTTCTTGTACTATCTCAGGTCCAGATAGTTGTTTTTCCCCAATTTCTGCCCAACAGACTGGAGTTCGGCACTTTCATCCATAAAGTGCTTCGAATGGTGCAGCGTTGATACTTGTGTGATAACTATTATTATAAGAAAATTCTATTAATGGTAAGTGATCAACCCAATTACCTCCGAAATCAATTACACAAGCTCTAAGCATGTCTTCCATTGTCTGAATTGTCCTTTCGCTTTGTCCTTCCGTTTGAGGATGATAAGCGGTGCTTAGATTTAACTTGGTTCCCATTGCTTTCTGGAAACTTGTCCAAAAATGAGAGGTAAAACGGCTATCCCTATCAGACACGATTGATAAAGGAATCCCATGTAATGAAACTATTTCATTTACATACAATTTAGCTAATTGTTCCATACTGAAAGTTTCCTTCATCGGTAGGAAATGAGCTGACTTAGTTAGCCTGTCTACAATCACCCAGATTGTATCATTACCTTTCCTGGTTTTGGGTAATTTGGTAACAAAATCCATTGTTATCAATTCCCATTTCCAAACTGGCATTTCTAACTGCTGTAATAAACCTGAAGATTTCTGGTGTTCAGCTTTAACTTGTGAGCAAGTTAAACACTTAGAAACATAAGTTGCTATATCCTTCTTCATTCCTATCCACCAGAAATTCTTTCTTAAATCCTGATACATTTTATCACTTCCAGGATGCATCGTATATTTAGATTTATGGGCTTCTTCTAATATACGATGACGTAGGTTTCCTAATTTACGTATCCACATTCTTTTCTTATGGAATCTCCAATTCCATCTGTTCCCTGTTCTAGTTCCTTAATCATTCCTTTTAATTTCTCAGTATCATCCTTGATTACCGATTCTTGTGCTTTTTTAATCTGCTCATTTAAATCTACTTGTAGATTTAATTTAAGAGAACGTACCATTTTTGGCTTTTCGTGATACTTTCAAGTTAAAGCATTAGCCACTACATTAGCTTTTCCTGCATGATACTAAATATCACAATCATAATCACTAAGTAATTTCATCCAGCGTCTTTGTCTCATATTCAACTCCTTTTGCCCAAAAACATATCTTAAACTCTTATGATCAGTGAAAATAGTAAACTTACTACCGTAAAGGTAATGTCTCCAAATCTTAAGGGCAAAAATTATAGCTCCTAATTCCAAATCAAGGGTTGAATAATTCTCTTCATGATTCTTAAATTGTCTAGATGTATAAGCTATAACCTTTTGGCGCTGCATCAACACACATCCATAACCTAACTTAGAAGCGTCACAATAGACTACAAAGTCTTCAGTTCCTTCTGGTAACGCTAGCATGGGTGCGTTGGTTAATCTTTGCTTAAGAATTTTAAATGCTTCTTCTTGTTTCGATCCCCATTCAAATTTAACAGATTTACAGGTTAGCTTAGTTAAGGGAATGGCTATTCTAGAAAAATCTCGAATAAATCTTCTATAATAACCGGCCAATCCTAAGAAACTTCTAACCTCAGTTCGTGACTCAGGGGTTTTCCATTTGGTAATTGCCTCGATCTTGGTGGGATCTACATGAATTCCTTAATGATCGACTAAGTATCCAAGAAACTGTACCTGTTCAACCAGAATTCACACTTTGAAAACTTAGCATAAAGCTTTTCTTTCCTTAGTAAACTTAGAAGTGCGTGCAAATGCTTTGCATGTTCCTCTTTACTTTTAGACTAAATGAGAATATCATCTATAAATACAATTATGAATTTATCCAAATATGGCTTACATATTCGGTTCATCATGTCAATAAATGCAGCTGGGGCATTGGTTAAACCAAATGGCATGACAGTAAATTCGTAATGGCCATACCTTGTTCTAAATGCAGTCTTAGAAATGTCCTCTTCCTGTACCTTTAATTGATGATATCCTAACCTTAAATCGATTTTAGAGAAAAATCGAGCTCCTTCCAATTGATCAAATAAATCATCGATTCTCGGTAATGGGTATCGATTCTTAATCGTGACTTTGTTCAATTCACGGTAGTCAATGCACATACGCATGGATCCGTCTTTCTTCTTAGCGAATAAAATCGGCGCTCCCCAAGGGGATGAACTCGGCTGTGTGAATCATTTTTCCAACAATTCGTCTAATTGTTTCTTCAGTTCTTTCATTTCTACAGGTGCCAAACGGTAGGGTGCTTTGGAAATTGGTGTTGTCCCTGGTAGCAGGTGAATTCTGAATTCAACTTCCCTGTCTGGTGGTAGTCTTGGTAATTCTTCTGGAAACACGTCTGGAAACTGAGATACTACTGGAATATCTTTTAATTCTTTTCCTTTAGTGTTAGTGATTATAGAAATCAAATACACTAATGACCATTTTCTTATATAACTTGTTGTTTTCATCCCAGAGATGAATTTCGTGGATCTAGATGGTTTATCTCCTTTAATTGTGATCTTTTCACCCATTGATGAATTTACTTGAATTGACTTTTGATCACATAAAATACTGGTTTTATTGGCTATTAACTAATCCATTCCTAATACAACATCGAATCCTGCCAAATTCATTGGGTAAAGGTGTGCAATAAACTTTTGATTGAAAAATTCTATTCTTACTTCCTGTAAGATTTCAGAAATCCTAACGGTTTCTCCGTTTGCTGTTTTTACTAGACATTCTTGTGGGAGTTTCGTTAATGCTTGATCGAGTAATATGCAAAATAAAGTATTAATAAAACTTTGGTTTGCACTAGAGTCAAATAATACTTTAGCAAAAACATCATTAACTAAAAATGTACCGGCTATCACGTCCGGAATCATCTTAGCTTCATCTGCAGTTAGAATAAATGCTCTAATATTTTTGGTATTCTTGTTGTTCATGGCTGGAACTATTTTCGGACAATTTGGTCTGATGTGACCTTTTTCTCCGCAGTTGAAGCACATCCCATTATTGGGTTTCCTCCTGCAATCTTCTTCATTGTGTCCCGGTAACTTGCAGAAATTGCAGTAAGTGGAGCATTTTCCCGAATGCTTTTTCTTGCAAGCCTTGCAGTAGGGTGCAGAGGTAGAACCTACATTTCTCACACGGTTGGAATTACCGTAGCGAAATTCCTGAGTAATCCATTGAGCTAGGTTCTTCCTTTGATCCTCTTCTCGTGTACGGACTAATTCATATGTCAAGGTATTGGCTAGTTCTACAACTTCTTCTATGGTTTGTGGTCTAGCCGCCTTGACTACATGTATTATGTAAGGACTCTCGAAATTGTCCTAAAAATACCCGTAAGTATAAACCCGGACCCCTAAAACCCTAAACCATATTTAAAATCAAGAAAATTTGAAAACTGGTTCCCAGGCGGGCCGCGTAAACGACAAGCTTTGTCTTACGCGGGCCGCGTCAACTCATGTTTGACCGGATAAGTGTTCCGGATCCAAGTGTCGCCTACGTGTCACACCTACTGATGACCAATCAAGGCTACTCGTAGACTAGGCGGCCTCGCGGGCCGTGTAAAGTTTATGTTGTGGTTTACGCGGGCCGCCTGAGACCTCAAAATCAGCTATAAATAGCTTGTTGCATGCACAGTCTGATGGTGTCGAAACGAACTTTCAAAAATGAAGTTTTAGCACTCTGAAGTCGAAATTACTTTCAATATTAGCGAGGCGCTGCTCCGATACCGGGTATTAACTTGATCGCTGCTACGATTCAATGTCCGATCGATTAAACTATCCAATAGATGTTTAAGTGTTGCCCACATTAGGGTTTATGCTTTGTCATTCGTCGTTAATTCGATGGATGTTTAAGCATCGCACTTTGTCATTCGTTGTGAAGGTTTAATCTCGTGAGTTATCGTAAATGCTGTATTAGTTACTAACCGAGTTCGTGTGCATGTTATTAAATTTAGGTTAAAAGGCTAATCAGTAGGCTAGGCTCTGCTCAAATAAATCTGCAATGTGAGTCATTCTCTTTTTATCAAATTACTTTCCAAAAGCATGTTTATTTTCAAAGTTATAATTACAGGGATTAAGTCTTTGTAGTCACCAAATTACAGCCGGTATGTGGGGTTTTGTATACATTACTTGATAAACTTCACCATTGGACAACGTGTTAGCCAAGGGGTGATATGACCATAGTCACAGACACCATTGGACTCTGAGGTTACCGATGGATGTTCGAGTGACAAATACTGTGGGTAGTTGGTTGATATATGGAAACATTGTAATCGCTCTTAATACTGTAAATTATAACAAATGCGTCATTTTCGTAAAAAGAATGGTTCACCAGTATTTCCCGCTGACAAAACTTTTTCAAACATGTTTCAGGTGATCTGTTGTGATCCAGGAAAAGTGCCGCGAAGCACTACAAGCTTAAGGAAGTGGCTCAATATAAAATAAAGAAACATGTTTTGTAAAATAAAGATTTCTCAGTGAAATCATATGGTTGTAAATTACCGGGATTTATCCCGAATTGTGAAATAAATAAATGGGGAAATAGCAGTTTTAAAAAGATCCTGATAAAGTCTTCCGTTGTCAACTCACTTAATTAAATACCACGGGATTTTCTGTCCCGCGGCTCCTGAAACGGGTCAAACCGGGTCAGGGGCCGTGACAGAAAAAGGTGGTATCAGAGCCACTGATTTAAGCCTATTAAGTATTTAAAAAAAAATACTTAGTTTTTTTTCTAATTGCCATTTTGTGATTATGTGTTTTATTATCTGAATATTTGTTTACAGTATGGGTAAACAAAGACTTTCGGACATCTATCGTAAAATAGATAGTTCACCAAAGGATAAGGGATCATCATCCTCAAATTACCCAGTAAATATTGAGGAAGGGATATTTGTCCGTAAGGCACAATATGAGAATCCACTTTCTCCTAAAAGAAGAAACCAGATTATTAGAAAAAGTCAGGAGAAAATGATGAAATCATAACCAAAAGAAGTGAAAGTTAATCAGAAAACCCAAGAATTAGGCAGTAACCCACCATGGGAAGACAAGTTAGAAGAAAAATGGGCAGATCTCTATATGCTAGCCACTGTAGCAGTGAATGCAAATCTTTAAATACTCTGACTCAAGTTTTAGCACCTTATCACCTACAAGCCAGAAACTTTATCCAGTAAATAAAAAAGTTTACAGTAAACCCTAATATGTTTTAGTTTTCAGTTGTTCTTTGTATTAAATTAATCACACGGTATGAAATAATATTTAAAGTTTATCTATGAAATTTTGTTATAAAAAAAATTTAACTTAGCATTTTGTGTGTATTTTGCATATATGCTAAACAGCATGAATGACTTATCTGAAGCCCTTCAAAATCTCAATCTCTATCCGGTAAAAATAGAGGTTTCCCGAGACTTTACTGGTTACATACCCGATATAGAAGAACCTATGGAATTCAACGCTCCACCTCCGGAGAAACCCAAGCCTAAGAAAAGGAGAAGATTTGTAGGATGGAGACGTGTGCGCAGGAGGAAACCCGCAACTAGGAAGATTCCCAAAATAGAAAATCCCTTAGATAAAGGAAAGGGGATTGAAGTCGAGGAAGGTTCTAGGCAGATGGAAAAGAAGTTTGGGGAAGGTTCTAGGCAGACGGAGATGGAAATTGGGGAGAGCTCTAGACAAGTTGAGGAGTTGCCATTTCAGGATGAATTGGATCGCGCATTGGCGAGCTGTGATATAGTCAGGCCTGTCAATAATAATTTTTACTCTTATCCCGTTAAAAATCAACTACCAATAAACTTAGAACCAGCAATCCCAGAACCTATAATCCACACTCAACCTTTAGGAATGGATGAGTGGTGGACTAATGATTGGCAGTTCCAAAATATGCTCAACAATCCATATACTTTTCTCCCTCAATTCGACCCGGAACCAATACCAAATCCACCAATGAGCAATGAGAATTTAGCTGAACTCCGTCACTTTGGCGAAGAGCTGGTGGATGCAGGAAATAGGATCAGGGAAGTAGGAGAACAGATCTCTTGGAAGTACGACGAGAGGGAACGTCGTTACTGAAGTACCAACTGATGAGGGATAGTGGAGTTGTGAAACTGTGATTATGTAATATTAATAAATAGTAAACTATAATCTTGTAAAATAACTACAAATAAAACTTTGTAAGATAAATGGTGTGTATTGACGCATATTATAAAATATAAAATGGGAATCGAGAAATCGATAGTTTTGGCTATATGTGTATTGTGAAATTTATATGATTATTTTGTGTATGATTGTTATTTATTCGATACTAATAAATTATATATATATTAATTATCAGATGGAAAACACTAATAATGAACCAGTTAACAAGGTTAACCAATCTGAGCAACACCCGGAGGATCAATTTATGACTAGGCAAGATATAGAAAATATCGTTGCCCAAGGGATAGCCAATGCTATTCCAGCAATACTTGCTGCTGCCCAGAAACCTGCTGAACTTCAACAAATCATTCCTAGCAAACGTATTTCTGAAGATAACTTCAGTAATAGCGTGAACGGAGGCGGAAATCATACTAATCATGATAATGATTTACGGCAGGCTCCGCTCCCTAAGAAAATGAAAGCTGCAACACCTGGTTGCACTTACAAAGAATTTCTTGCTTGTAAACCCGTTGAATTTGCAGGCAATGAAGGAGCGACTGCGGCACTGCGTTGGTTAGAGAAAACCGAGGCAGTGATTACAATAAGTAAATGTGCCAAGGATGACAAGGTAATGTACGCGTCAAATCTTTTCAAAGAAGGGGCGCTAGAATGGTGGAATACAGTACTTCAAGCCAAAGGAAGAAATATGGCCTATGCCATGAACTAGGAAGAATTTAAGAGTCTTGTAGAAAGAAAATTCTGTCCCGACTATGAAAAAGATCAAATGGCAAATAAGTTCCTAAATCATCGGATGGTGGGTGTAGATTGTAGCGGGTATACTTCGACATTCTTCGAATATGCTAGAGTGGTACCAACACTGGCTTCGCCAGAACCGGTACTCATTTCTCGCTATATTTGGGGATTAATTAGCGAAATCCGCAATATCGTTAAAGCTGCGAGACCTCGTACTATTGACGATGCGGTAGAATTAGCTAACACCCTAACTGACGAACTGGTACGCACAAGAGATGAAAACAGGAAAAAGGAACTGGCTCATAAAACTACCCAAGGATTTCGTACGGGTAATAATAGCAGCTTCAAGAGAAAAGGAACAGGGCAATCTTCAACTCTGCCGTTCTGCAGGAATTGTAAAAAGACACATTATGGAAGATGTAATGTAATCTGCAATTTCTGCAAAGTCATAGGACATCGTGAAGAAGACTGCAGAAAGAAAACAAGGGTCTGCTTTAACTGTGGAGAAACGAGACATTTTAAAACAGAATGTCCTAAGTTGGTCAAACCAGCAGACAACAAAGCCAAACCGGTAGACGGAATTACCAAGAAGAATGCAAGAGCATTCCAACTGACCACGTAGGAAGCCGAATTGATTCCGGACGTCATAGCTGGTACGTTCTTAGTTCACAACATATACGCAAAAGTATTATTTGACTCTGGTGCAAACCAAAGTTTCATAAATACTTCATTCTGCCAAGCTCTTAACTTACCTTTAACCAACCTTAGGCAGATTTTTACAGTCGAAACAGCAGATGGGAATTTTATTAAAATAGATAAGGTTTTGCAAAAAGAAAATATAGAACTTTTAGGTCATAAATTTCATGCAAACCTATTACCAATGAATCTAGCTGGGTTTGATGTTGTGTTAGGAATGGATTGGTTAGTAGCCAACCATGCTCGAATCCTTTGTGATAAAAATTCTATAGAAATTCGGACACCTACTGGGGAAGTAATCATGATTACAGGAGATAAACCGCGTAAACCCATGAAGTTCATATCAGTAATGAAAGTTGCTAGTTATGAACAGAAGCAAGGAATAGTATATATGATTTCAGTAATCATTAGTACTAAGGGTAAAGAACTTAAGGAGATTCCTGTAGTCTCAGAATACCCAGATGTATTCCCAGAAGAGTTACCAGGATTACCACCCGATAGGGAAGTAGAATTTAGAATTCATCTAATTCCCGGAACTACACCGATAGCCAAGGCACCTTATCGGTTAGCACCCACAGAAATGTTAGAACTTAAAAAGCAATTAGATGAATTATTAAATAAAGGTTTCATACAACCTAGTTCATCCCCGTGGGGAGTACCAGTATTGTTTGTGAAGAAGAAGGATGGTTCGATGAGAACATGTATTGATTATAGAGAATTGAATAAGGTTACAATTAAGAATCGATACCCATTACCTAGGATTGATGATCTTTTCGATCAACTTCAAGGAGCTAGATATTTTTCTAAAATTGACTTACGCTCCGGATACCATCAATTAAAGGTACAAGAAGAAGACATACCTAAAACTGCTTTCAGAACTAGGTATGGTCATTACGAGTTTACAGTCATGCCCTTCGGATTAACGAATGCACCTGCCGCATTCATGGACATGATGAATCGGATTTGTAAACCGTATTTGGATAAATTTGTAATTGTCTTCATCGACGATATACTTATTTATTCTAAAAGTCAAGACGAACATTGTCAGCACCTGCATGCACTCTTAACTTTGTTAAGAAAAGAAAAGCTTTATGCCAAATTCTCGAAGTGTGAATTTTTGGTTAAAGGAAGTGCAATTTCTAGGTCACATGGTGAATCATGAAGGTATTCATGTAGATCCTGCTAAGATAGAGGCAATTACCAAATGGAAGGTTCCACAATCAGCAATGGAAATTAGAAGTTTTATAGGTTTAGCCGGATATTATAGACGGTTTATTAAGGATTTTTCCAAAATAGTTGTACCATTAACTAAGCTAACCTGTAAAACAGTTAAATTTGAATGGGGACCTAAGCAAGAAGAAGCTTTTAGGATTCTAAAGCAAAAGTTAACAAATGCCCCAATCCTAGCTTTACCAAAAGGAACTGAAGATTTTGAAGTATATTGTGATGCTTCAAAACTAGGATTAGGATGTGTGCTTATGCAACGCAAGAAGGTAATTGCATATGCATCAAGGCAATTGAAAAAGCACGAAGAAAACTATACGACTCATGACTTAGAGTTAGGCGCCATAATTTTTGCCCTTAAAATTTGGAGACATTATCTGTACGGAAGTAAATTTACTGTCTATACGGATCATAAAAGTTTAAGATATATATTTGGGCAAAAAGAGTTAAACATGAGGCAAAGGAGATGGATGGAAATCCTAAGTGATTACGATTGTGATATTAAATATCACGAAGGAAAAGCAAATGTAGTTGCAGATGCCTTAAGTCGTAAGTACCATGAGAAACAACGACGGGTTCATGCTCTTAGATTAAATCTACAGTTAGATTTAATGGAACAACTAAAGCATTTTCAAGAAACAGCAATCAAGGATGATGCTGAAGGAATGAAAGGACGAACAAAAGAATTAGAACAAGGAGCTGATGGAATTTGGAGATTCCACAAAATAAGGATTTGGGTACCTAAGCAGGGAGAATTAAGAAATAAGATTTTAGAAGAAGCCCATAAATCTAGATATACCATGCACCCTGGAAACAATAAGATGTACCAAGATTTAAGAAATAATTTCTGGTGGATAGGAATGAAAAAGGACATAGCTAGATATGTTTCTAAGTGTCTTACTTGTTCGCAAGTTAAGGCAGAACACCAGAAACCTTCAGGTCTATTACAACAATTAGAAATGCCAGTATGGAAATGGGAACTAATAACAATGGATTTTGTTACTAAGTTACCCAAAACCAGAAAGGGTAATGACACAATTTGGGTAATTGTGGATCGATTAACCAAATCAGCTCATTTTCTACCAATGAAAGAAACCTTTAGCATGGAAAGGTTGGCAAAGTTGTATGTAGATGAAGTTGTATCCTTACATGGAGTTCCACTCTCCATTGTATCAGATAGGGATAGTCGTTTCACTTCCCACTTCTGGAAAAGTTTCCAAGAAGCTATGGGAATCTGACTAAATCTAAGTACTGCATATCATCCACAAACAGACGGGCAAAGTGAAAGGACAATACAAACTTTGGAAGACATGCTCAGAGCATGTGTGATAGATTTTGGAGGAAACTGGGATGACCACCTACCTTTAATTGAATTCTCCTATAACAATAGTTATCATTCAAGCATCGAAACTGCCCCCTTTGAAGCACTGTACGGACGAAAGTGCAGAACTCCAGTTTGTTGGGCAGAAATAGGAGAGAGTCAATTATCAGGTCCGGAGATTGTACAAGAAACTACCGACAAGATTACACAAATCAAGGAAAGACTGAAGACGGCTCGAGATCGCCAGAAAATTTATGCTGATAATCGACGTAAGCCACTCGAGTTTCAAGTTGGAGACAAAGTACTATTGAAAGTTTCACCGTGGAAAGTAGTAGTTCGATTCGGTAAGAAAGGAAAGTTAAGTCCAAGATACGTAGGACCATTTTCAGTGATCCAACGTATAGGACCAATTGCTTATCGTTTACGACTACCAGAAGAATTGGCAGGAGTACATGATGTATTTCATGTATCTAATCTCAAGAAATGCCTATCAGACGAATCCTTGGTAATACCTCTCCAAGATATACAGGTAAATGAGAAATTAAAATTTGTGGAGAAACCTCTTCAGATAGAAGACAGAAAGGTGAAATTTCTCAAACACAAACGGTTAGTACTTGTCAAGATCAAGTGGGATTTAAAGAGAGGACCTGAATACACTTGGGAGCTGGAATCCGAGATGAAGCGAAAGTATCCTCACTTATTCCAATAAATCTCGAGGACGAGATTTTAAATAAGGTGGGGAGGATGTAAGGACTCTCGAAATTGTCCTAAAAATACTTGTAAGTATAAACCCGGACCCCTGAAACCCTAAACCATATTTAAAATCAAGAAAATATTAAAACTGGTTCCCAGGCGGGCCGCGTAAACGACAAGCTTTGTCTTACGCGGGCCGCGTCAACTCATGTTTGACCGGATAAGTGTTCCAGATCCAAGTGTCACCTACGTGTCACACCTACTGATGACCAATCAAGGCTACTCGTAGACTAGGCGGCCTCGCGGGCTGCGTAAAAACGAAGTTATAAATAGCTTGTTGTGGTTTACGCGGGCCGCCTAAGACCTCAAAATCAGCTATAAATAGCTTGTTGCATGCACAGTCTGATGGTGTCGAAACGAACTTTCAAAAACGAAGTTTTAGCACTCTGACGTCGAAATTACTTTCAATATTAGCGAGGCGCTGCTCCGATACCGGGTATTAACTCGATCGCTGCTACGATTCAATGTCCGATCGATTAAACTATCCAATAGATGTTTAAGTGCTGCCCACATTAGGGTTTATGCTTTGTCATTCGTCGTTAATTCGATGGATGTTTAAGCATCGCACTTTGTCATTCGTTGTGAAGGTTTAATCTCGTGAGTTATCGTAAATGCTGTATTAGTTACTAACCGAGTTCGTGTGCATGTTATTAAATTTAGGTTAAAAGGCTAATCAGTAGGCTAGGCTCTGCTCAAATAAATCTGCAATGTGAGTCATTCTCTTTTTATCAAATTACTTTCCAAAAGCACGTTTATTTTCAAAGTTATAATTACAGGGATTAAGTCTTTGTAGTCACCAAATTACAGCCGATATGTGGGGTTTTGTATACATTACTTGATAAACTTCACCATTAGACAACGAGTTAGCCAAGGGGTGATATGACCATAGTCACAGACACCATTGGACTCTGAGGTTACCGAAGGATGTTCGAGTGACAAATACTGTGGGTAGTTGGTTGATATATGGAAACATTGTAATCGCTCTTAATACTGTAAATTATAACAAATGCGTCATTTTCGTAAAAAGAATGATTCACCAGTATTTCCCGCTGACAAAACTTTTTCAAACATGTTTCAGGTGATCTATTGTGATCCAGGAAAAGTGCCGCGAAGCACTACAAGCTTAAGAAAGTGGCTCAATATAAAATAAAGAAACATGTTTTGTAAAATAAAGATTTCTCAGTGAAATCATATGGTTGTAAATTACCGGGATTTATCCCGAATTGTGAAATAAATAAATGGGGAAATAGCAGTTTTAAAAAGATCCTGATAAAGTCTTCCGCTGTCAACTCACTTAAATAAATACCACCGGATTTTCTGTCCCGCGGCTCCTGAAACGGGTCAAACCGGGTCAGGGGTCGTGACATCTTATCTCACCAATTAATCCCCAAATGTAACGGGAGATTAATACGGGTTCAGGTGATGCAAGGGTTGGCACTATTCTAGCATATTCAAAGAATAACGTAGTGTATCCCTTACTATCCACTCCAGTCATCCTAAGGTTTAGGAATTTATTTGCTATCTGTTCTTTTTCATTGAGAGGGCAGAATTTCCATTCTACCATGTTTTTAAATTCCTCCCATTCCATATTGTAAATCCTGTCACTTCCCCTAGACTGGAGGATAGTGTTCCACCATTCTAAGTCTGAATTCTTAAACAGATTGGAAGCAAACATTATCTTATCTTCTTCTGCGCACTTGCTTATTTTTAAGACAGCCTCAGTCTTTTCTATCCAGCGTAGAGTTGCAATGGCCCCTTCATTGCCGAGAATTCAATTGGTTTACAATACCAGAATTCTTTATAAGAACAACCATAAGGCATGGTTCTTCTTCTTTTAGGAATAGGCGCTTGAAGTATGGGTCCATTGTTCACGCTGTTTTCAGGTTCAGTTGGTCGCTTACTGCTATGCTTATTTTTATTATCAGGTTGTCTGAATAAAAAATGGCATTGCATCTATTATTCCTTGTGCCACTATGTGTTGAATGGCACTGTTATCCACTGGATTTCCATTGTTATCATGGTTCAGGTTATCGTTATTCAGATTATTGTCATTCTGATTTTCTGGGTTATTATCCAGGTTTTCTTGATTCATGGCCATCTGAATTTTAAACAATTATCACGTATTAATATCACAAGATAATATTTAATATAACCAATCACTTAATACGCATTTTGGTTAAAAGCGTCGATCATTGCGACTTACTCTATTTTTATATAGTATGCATCTAATACAAACCAGAACTGGAAATTTAAAATTACAATACAACTAGAATGGAAATTATACTATTAGTAGTAGGCATCTGTAGTTTTTTTTTCCACACATATTATATATTATTATATTATATTATTATTATTATTATTATTATTACCATCTCTACCATCACTTTCACGGATATGGATTCATCCAGAAATCAATATGATGCTCATCGTACTTCCAGACGAGTTGTTCTCCTATCTGCCTTATTCTTGCACTACTTTCTAAAATCTCTTCTCCGAAAGTTCGGAGCTCTTGCACATTTTCTGCACTCATTGGGGGTGCAGGTGCGGGTACTGGATCTGGGTACAGTGGCATGGGTTCTTCCTGAGGATACGGATTCTCTAAGATTTCCCTAATGTATTCATCATTATCGTAGTAGGGATCTAGAGGGTCTAGACCTGGGTAAGCTGCTAGGTTTGGCATGGGTAGGTCTGTCAGTTGGTAGCGTTGCACATAATCCCTATGATCATCTAACGACGGATCGTAGTCTGGGTCTAAGGGATTGGGTGCTGGTACCCTAGGTATCTCCTCTGGATTAAAATCATGCATTTCGACTTGGTTTTCAGGGTTGTTTTCTATCTCCATTGGTTGTAATGGTTGGGGTGCTATCACTTGCTCCAGGTTTGGTTCGGCAGCTGTTGTTGCTAAAATATGGAAGTTTGCTAAACTCCTATTAAGCATGTCTTGGGTGTGGGCATCGGTTTCTCTTTTAGCTGCTGCTAGCACTCGCTGTTCTTGCAACTTTTCATTCTCTTCCTACGCTCATGTGCTCCCTTACTGAATCATCCTCTCTTTTTCTGAGGGAATGGCTCTTCAGACTGAGCCTTAAACACGAATATTTCTTCTTCATCGTCAGCTGAATACCCTGAGAGGGCAGGCTATGAAGAGGCGCCTTCGCTTCTAGGCGAACCAGACAACTGATGATACGCGTCGGATGGTCCTTGGTTGCTCATACTGTAAACTAACAAATAGTCAAATAACACATAACAATAACATACAATTATGCACGTATTTCCGTAGTTTATTTCCTAACAGATTGAATTTTGGTGTCAGCAGAACACTTCTGTGGCTGAATCAGTGGCTTAGCTCTGATACAACCTTCTGTCGCAACCCCCGATCCCTAATTACCGGGAATGGGCAGCGGAAATTTCATCAGGACCGTAGTTAGGAAATATTTTATCAGAGTAAAACCACCATTTTTATATTAATAACCACATGGGTAAAATCCAAGTTTCTTATTACAACATGTTTATATCGATAAAACCCTATTTTATTTCAATAAAACATCTATTCATTTTAGGTAACTTTATAGCCACTTCTCAAGCCTTCAGTGCTGTCCCAGCTGGCTTCTATTTGGCTTTCACATTTTGTTACCTGAAACGCTTTTAAAACATTTTGTCAGGGGGAAATACTGGTGAGTGAATCCCAGTTTAATCAAAACAGTTTTATCAGTCTACAGTATTGAGGGTGGTCGCGCAATTACATTTGTTTCCATCTATTCAATTACCACCCATGGTACTGTCAACCCGACTTGTGGTCATGTTACTCATCGCAAGGCAGTAACAAATTTTGTATACAAAACCCCAACATACCGACGATAATTGTAGAATACAAATACTCAATAACTGTTTAATATGTTATCAATTACGTGAGGTTTTGTAAAAGCAATTTGCAAAGAGGAGATTACTCACATTGCTGTCTTAGATTTCCTTTAACGGTTTCCTGGTGTTTATCTATAATTTACACAAATGCACACGTGTTAGTATAATAACCCATTATTTATATTAATGATACCCTCCCCGAGACGGCATTCCAACGACTACGTCGGGCAGAACCACGACAGCCGTTACGGAACCCTGGATCAATCGGGCAGCGTATCTAATACGTAATCGGGGCTATGATACTTACAACGGGGCAGAACTTCGTTATTTAGGGGGGGTATTATATCCGAGAATTATGCCTACTATAAAGAAATTCGAGAGAGAAAGTCGAGAGATGAACGATTTGAGTGAAGGCCCGATGCCTGCTATTTATAGTGCCTGATTTTAGTTTCCTCGCGGCCCGCGTAGTAGACTGTGTAGGCCCTAGCCTGGCCCAGTCATCGCACTAGCTCCGCCACGATGTTGACACGTGGCAGCACCGGGTGTCGCTTGATCTCGTAGCTGTCGCGGCCCGCGTAAGCAGTAGCCAAAGGCTACGCGCCCCGCGAGAGACCATTAAAAATTGTTTTTTTTAATTAATTTTTACAAAAATAAAGGTATTTGGGCTCGGTTTTCACATACGGGGTATATTTTAGGACATATTGGAATATTTTAATATATATTAGGGCGTCGAAAATATTTTGGAGGGTTGTTATACCCAATTAACGAAATGTTTTGTGACAGTTTTAGCTTTTAACCTATTTTCTCATATCGAGCTTTTACTAACTGAGATCTAACCCAGTTAATTTTTTGCTGATGCTTACTGCTTATGTGGCAAAAAAAAGTCAACATTTTTATGACGTGGATGGCTTATATGGCAATAAGTCAAACTTTTGATGACACGGACTGCTTATGTGACAAAGTTTTGATGACAGTCCACATCAGCAAACTAACTTGGTTAGCCCTTAGATTAAAAATGTTCATTAAGAGAAAATTGGTAAGAGTTGGGAAAGTCACAAAACATTTCATTAATTGGGAATGTTGTCGGCCAATAGCTAATAGCTGGGATTATTTAAATCCATTTTTTTCTTATTACAAAGTAATAGATACAACAGTTTATTCAGTTCTTATAATTCTTTAGTTAAACTCGGTTATGAAATAAAGAATACGAGTTATTAGGACACGTGTGTTGCAGCGGGACCGTTAAATCAAACAAAAATAAACGTAAAAAATGTTGAATCATGCACGCATGATGCGGGGTGTTAACTCACCTAATTTAAACAACGAAAGAGAACGCCTAAAAATTAATAACACAACCCACATAATAATATTTTTAAAGTTGGATCGGTAATCAAACCAACCTCCCTATTGGTTCACTATCAGATCAGTTGAGCCGGATTAAATTACGGAACTTAATAAATATATAGATACAAAATTGAAACAACGAACTATATATAAAATTAGTTTAATTTACATGGAGAATGTACTAAATAATATAAGTATAACCAAAACTAAAATTTAAAAACGAAAAAATAAAGTCATTTATATAATAAATGTAAAGCACATTTAATAAAAGCCTAGTGCAAAAAAGATAGTTGGACTTCGGTAGAAAAAGAAAGAGGACAAAGAAAGAGTTATGAACCAATTAAAACACATCAAATTGAATAGTAAATATGTATAGGAAAAAAGTTGTAAAATTACGAGTAAAGTCCTATTTGAGTCCTTGTGGTTTGTGCAGTTTAACCATTTGAATCCAAAAACCAAAACTGTTTTGATTTGAGTCCCTGTGGTTTCTAATTTTAACCATTTGAATCCAAAAGTAAACAACATCCAAATCAGAAACATTTTGTTTTTGGATTCAAATGGTTAAAATTAGAGACCACAGGGACTCAAATGGTTAAAATTAGAGACCACAGGGACTCAAATCAAGACAGTTTTGGTTTTTAAATTCAAATTGTTAAACTGTACAAACCACAGGGACTCAAATATGACTTTACTCTAAAATTATATAGGGTAAATATGTGTATGTGTGAAAATTAATTTGAGAATTTGTGGGTTTGTGATTTTGGCTTATTTTAAGATGTCATGAGTGAGTACGTAAGTAGTTGGCATGTGAGTCGATCTCAGATTCGGTCCTGTGTCGGTAACGTGAGCCCAACGTTGCCACCACACACATTTTTGGTCCCTTTAGATGATGATGCAAGATCAACAAAATTAGATTTGAAAAAAACAATTACTAAGAGAAGCTTTTGATCTTAACGACTTGTAACACGACAATATTTGGTTTAAAACCATCTGGAATTTTTAATTCATCTCTAGTATTTTTTGTAAATACTTATTACGTGAGATCTCAACTAACGAAACATATGTTTGGACGATTTTTTTTCTCCTAGAACAGAAAATAAGTAACGTTACCCCAGTGGCGGATCTAGAAAATCTTTGTAGCGGTAACGTTTTATAAAAAAACGGTAACGAAATCGAAAAACCTCAAAAAAAGGTCAAATTTTTCCAAAAGTTACACTACCGTCGGAGCGCTAAGCGGTAGCGGAGGCTACCCTTCCCCTAAGGTAGGTCTGCGTTACCCTATCCGGTCATTCAGACTGGGCTTATTCGTTCGGGCAATATCTTGTGATTGTAATGATAGCAAAAGATTCTAGTCACAAAATATCTTGACAAAAGGTACACCAAACTAGAATAATTATACAAGCATTAGACGTGAAGGTACATAAACAATCATCCATGGTTTGTTTGACAGACCTCTGATTAGTGATTCATGGTTGAATCGTTGAACGATAGAACTTCCTTGTCGATGATTTTACTTTTCTCTTTAGAGTAAAATGTTAAAATCGTCCCTGAGATTTGTTCACTTTTGTCACTTCAGTCTAAAAAATGTTTTTTTTTCATAACTGGATTACTGACGTTTCATTTTTGTTTTTATTTCAATCCAAATCACTAACTCAGTTAAAATGTATCGTTAACTCCCATGGACGATTTTGGCAATTCCCGAACCTCGGTGACGATTTTGGCAATTCACCCATTTATTCTTTTATTTTTTTAATTTTATAAATTTTATATGTAAATAAAAAAATAAAAATAATTATAAATAAAATAGAGCAAACTACAAGTTTTGTCCTTTATGTTTTATAACAACCCTCCAAAACATTTTTTAACACCCCTAATATATTTAAAATATCCCAATATGTCCTAAAATATATCTCGTAAATAAAAACCGAGCCCAAATTACCTTATATAATTAAATATTAAATAAAATCAAGAAATTGGTACCGCTCGCGGGGCGCGAAGCCCCTAGGCAATCCAGTCGCGGGCCGCGACAGCACGGAGTCAGGGCGAGCCATAACGCGTGTGGAGTCTACGAGTCGAGTCAGCCAAGCTAGGGCCTACCCTAGCTGGTCTCGCGGGCCGCGTAAGACCTGAAGAATTACTACGCGGGGCGTGACAGGGTCCGAAATCACAACTATAAATAGAGGCCATCAGTTTTCATTTTCGATCATTCAATCTCTTTCTCTCTCGAATTTCTTTATATAACACTAGTACAAAACTATTTTTTTGGTGGTGTAAATTTCATTTTTTGGTGCTATTTTATAATATAAAGCACCAAATAACAACATTATCACATTAACAAATAAACACATCACCAAAAAATAGATTAAAAAGCACCATTAAATACTCACAAGTTATACAACACATAAAATTGATTTTTAGATGGTGAAAGTTATCAATACCACCAAAATACACTATAAAATTGATTTTTTGAGACTAAAGATTGAAAATAGCAACGAAAACTTCCAAAATTCAAAATATCCCCACTCTAAATTTTTCCCCTCTCATACAAAATTCATTTCCCCCTCTCTAAATATTTTTCCCTCTCATACGAACACATATATCATAAAAATCTTTGTTTGACAAAAAAGTTATACTATCCCTCCTCATTCATAACCCTAAACCCTCCTCTTCACCTGCAGCAGACGACGACCAAAATCCTACAGCCGCATCACCGTGTGCAGCCCCCTCTCCTTCGACGACGAAGACGACATATCCCCTTCGAAGACCAAAACCCTACTGCACTCCCCCTTTGATTTGCTCGACGGCGGCCGTATCTTTGATTCCCCCTTCGCGACGGGTTAGTTTTTCGGATTCCCCCTTCGACGCGGTTTGTATGTATATGTATTGTTGAACAAAACAATCTGTATTTGTCTATGGATAATCTATTGCACGCGTTTATGGAGAATCTATTGCATTTGTTGAAGAATGATGTTATGTTTTTGTTAGAGACCAAATATGCCTATTGAGTTTTTGATTTTGTTTCCAAAGCTTAAGTGGTTGGGGGCTTGATACTGGAAGAATGATTTAGAACAGTTGATATATATCACTTTTAGGTTGTTGTATTGAGATTAGTTTTAAGCTAGTGTAAACTAAAAAAGTAATTTGTACATTTTGTTTGTTTTTAGTGGCTTGGAACCTGAGGAAGCAAAAACCAATTATAAGGTAAATTTTAGGAATCTCACATAATGATTTTGTTAGAAGAAACTGCTGTGTTTTGCAGTTTTTTGGTAATAATTTTTCAATTTACAGTTTTTCAAATTCAGTTAGAAGACAATGCTCGGTTTTGCAGTGTAACATTTACAAGTCGAGTCATGATACAGTACCCCCACCCCTTCATCCTATGGTCTTTTAGTAATTATCAACAATGAGTGTGGTTCAAAGAAGTTCTACTGTTGTGGTACTTGTTCCCCTATTTTTGGGAATTAGATACATAAATAAAACTATAATATATAGGGGTGTAAACGAGTTAAGCAGAGCTTGATCTCAAGCTTGTTTAACTTATGATGGCTCGATCTTGAGCTCGGCTCGATTTAAGCGTTGTTATACCAGGGAACATCAATTGAACTTTTTACTGAATGCGTAGAGTTTGGTGGGTGAGAAATGTAGGGTGTGGAGGTGAGGTGGGTTGGGTAGTCAGAAGGCAAAGGATTCAAGAATGTTAATTCTGAATGCTATTGTATATCCGTACATTAATTACCAAGATAGTTTTGTCAACGATTACATTTTAAATTATTTTCGGTGTTCTTGTTAGGTTAATGTATCCGATGTTATTATCTTGGAGGGAATACTGGTGTTTCATGACCAAAGGGTTTACGTACTAGATTCCAAATTTAAAGGTTAATAAATATGTGATTAATCTCCAGCTATACAGCGCATGGTGGCTCAAATTTTGGGGTTTAGGGTTTACGTACTAGATTCCAAATTTAAAGGTTCAGATGCTAGGGTTAACCGCAAGAGTCACTGTTTTTTTTAACCGAATTTAGCTATTGATAATGTCTTAACAAGTTAAAGGGGAGGTAGAAATCGTTGAAGTTGAACTGATGTTTGATTAAGAATTTTGACCGAAGATTTAATACATATTATTTTTTTCTTCATTCCAGAATTATTACTTTTTTATTTATTTGTGTTTTTCTCTAAGACAATTTTTCTTTGTTCAATGATAGGAATGCGAAGTTCTACCTCCATTTGTAGCTTTTGCTGTTTGTCCAAGACCTGGAGTTTGTTTCATCACTATGATCAATGTTTTCTGATCTGCTTTGTACTTCACACAAAAATTGAGAGAGCGCTACATTCATTTCAAAAGCAGCAACTTGGTATCATGTTGATGTGGCTACTGATCCGGGATACGCTTCTGTTTATAGTTGACCAACCATGGAAACATTGAGACTTTTGTAAATGGGTTGTTTAATACTAGTTAACTTTTGTCGTGAGCATGTGCATTTGTGTGTAATTGAAATTATATTGGGAAATATTGCTAAAAATTCTGGAATTTTGCAAAAATATTAAAATTTTATATTTTTTTTCTTGTCTTATTTTTTGGTGCTATGGAGATTTGTTTTTTGGTGCTATGTAGATTTGTTATTATTTTATCATTGATTTTTTGGTGGTATGTTTGAAGATTTAATGGTGGTGGGACTTGTATTTCATCATTGATTTTTTGGTGGTGTGTTTGGAGATTTAATGGTGCTGACAAATCCCATTATTTGGTGGTATATTTATTGGTGCTCTATGGTACAACATAAAATAAAGCGTAAAATACAGCACCAAATAAGTTATTTTGTAGTAGTGATAATATGCATAATTCTCGGGTATAATACCCCTAAATAACGAAGTGCTGTTCCGTTGTAAGTATTATAACCCCGGTTACGTATTAGATACGTTGCCCAATTGATCTAGGGTTCCGTAAGGGCTGTCGTGGTTCTGCCTGACGTAATCGTTGGAATACCGTCTCGGGGAGGGTATTCCTAATGTAAATAATGGATTATTATACTAACGCGTGTGCATTTGTGTAATTTATAGATAATCACCAGGAAACTCTTAAAGGAAATCTAAGACAGCAATATGAGTAATCTCCTTTTTGTAAACTGTTTTTACAAAACCTTAAATATTTTATAATATGATTAAGCAGTAAGTGAGTCTTTGTAATTCTTCAATTACTGCCGGTATTATGGGGTTTTGTATACATTACTTGATAACCTTCACAATTGGACAACGGGTTAGCCAATGTGTGATATGACCATAGCCACAGATACGGCCGAGTGGCAAGTACTGAATCAGTAATTGTGTAGATATAAACAATGTGATCGCTCTCAATACTGTTTAATGATAAAATATGTTTTGATTAAACTGGGATTCACTCACCAGTATTTCCCACTGACAAATGTTTTTAAAACACGTTTCAGGTAACAAAATGTAAAACCAATTAGAAGAAAGCCAGTTGTAGAGCACTGAAGGCTTGGAAAAATGTGGCTATAAAAGTTACCTAAAATACGATGTTTTAAACTCAATAAAATAGGGTTTAACCCTATAAACATGTTGTAATAAGAAACTTGGGTTTTACCCATGTGGTTATTAATATAAAATATGGTGGTTTTACTCTGATAAAATATTTCCTAACTACGCTCCTGATGAAATTTCCGCTGCCAAAATGGTTAAACCTACGGATACCACCGACACTGGTTCGTGGCCGCCTGTTCCCGGGTAGTTAGGAGGCGGGGGTTGTGACAGAAGGTGGTATCAGAGCCTTGCCACTGGTCTAAGCCAAAGAAGTGTTATGCTGACACTTAAATTTTAAATTCTGTGTTAGGAAATAATTTATGTAATTATGTGTTTTATGTTATTTGACTATTTGTTAGTCTACAGTATGGGTAAGCAAAGAATTTCGGACATCTATCGTCAATTAGATAGTTCACCAAAAGATAAGGGAACCTCATTTCAACCAAATCCCTCAGGGTACTCAGCAGATACTGAGGAAGGAATATTTATTCGTAAGGCACAGTCTGAGAAACCATTTACCACTAAGAAGAGAAGTTGGATTATTAGAAAAAGTCCAGAGAAAATAAAGAAGTCACAACCAAAGAGAGTGATAATCAATAAGGAAATAAATGCACAAACTCAGAAAACAGGCAATAACCCACCATGGAAAGATGAATTAGATAAACAATGGGTAGATTAACACTAAAGGGAAAGAACTAAAAGATATTTCTGTAGTATCTCAATTTCCAGATGTGTTTCCTGACGAATTACCATGACTACCGCTAGACAAAGAAATTGAATTCAGAATCCACTTGTTACCAGGGACAGCACCAATTGCCAAAGCACCTTATCGTTTGGCACCCGCCGAAATGCAGGAACTGAAGAAGCAACTAGACGAGTTGCTAGAAAAAGAATTCATACAACCAAGTTCATCGCCATGAGGAGCGCCAATTTTATTCGTCAAGAAGAAAGACGGATCTATGCGTATGTGCATTGATTACTATGAATTGAACAAGGTCACGATTAAGAATCGGTATCCATTACCAAGAATCTATGATAAGTTTGCAAGGAGCTCATTTTTCTCTAAAATCGATTTGCGCTCAGGATATCATCAATTAAAGGTATAGGAAGAGGACATTCCTAAGACCGCTTTCAAAACAAGGTATAGCCATTATGAATTTATTGTCATGCCATTTGGTTTAACCAATGCCCCAGCCGTATTTATGGACATGATAAACCGAACATGTAAGCCATATTTGGATAAATTCATAATTGTCTTTATAGATGATATACTCATTTACTCTAAAAGTAAAGAGGAACATGCAAAGCATTTGCACGCACTTCTAAGTTTATTAAGAAAAGAAAAGCTTTATGCTAAATTTTTGAAGTGTGAGTTTTGGTTAGAACAAGTACAGTTTCTTAGACATTTAGTTGACCATGAAGGAATTCATGTGGATCCCACAAAAATCGAGGCAATTACCAAATGGAAAATCCTTGAATCACCAACTGAGGTTAGAAGTTTCTTAGAATTAGCCGGTTATTATAGAAGATTTATTCGAGATTTTTCTAGAATAGCCATTCCCTTAACTAAGTTAACCTGTAAATCTGTTAAGTTTGAATGGGGATTAAAACAAGAAGAAGCCTTTAGAATTCTTAAGCAACGATTAACCAACGCACCCATACTAGCGTTACCAGAAGGAACTGAAGATTTTGTAATCTATTGTGACGCTTCCAAGTTAGGTTATGGATGTATGTTGATGCAACGTCAAAAGGTTATAGCCTACGCATCTAGACAACTTAAGAATCATAAAGAAAACTATTTCAACCCATGATCTAGAGTTAGGAGCCATCATTTTTTCTCTGAAAATTTGGAGACATTACCTTTACGGTAGTAAGTTTACTATTTTCACTGATCATAAGAGTTTAAGGTACGTTTTCGGGCAAAAGGAGTTGAATATGCGACAAAGACGCTGGATGGAATTACTTAGTAATTACGATTGTAATATCCCATATCATGCAGGAAAGGCTAATGTAGTAACCGATGCTTTAAGTCAAAAGTATCACGAAAAGCTAAAAAGAGTATGTTCTCTTAAATTAAATCTACAAGAAGATTTAAACAAGCAGATTAGAAAAGCACAAGAATCAGTAATCAAGGACGATACTGAAAAATTAATGGGAATAATTAAGGAATTAGAACAAAGAACCGATGGAATTTGGAGATTCCATAAAAAGAGAATGTGGATACTTAACCTACGTCACCGTATATTAGAAGAAGCCCATAAGTCTAAGTATACGATGCATCCTGGAAGTGATAAGATGTATCAAGACTTAAGAAAGAATTTCTGGTGGATAGGAATGAAAAAGGATATAGCAGCATATGTTGAAAAATGTTTAACCTGTTCACAAGTTAAAGCTGAACATCAGAAACCCTCAGGTTTATTGCAGCAATTAGAAATGCCAGTATGGAAATGGGAATTGATAACAATGGATTTTGTTACCAAATTACCCAAAACAAGAAAAGGTAATGATACAATCTGGGTGATTGTAGACAGACCAACCAAGTCAGCTCATTTTCTACCAATGAAGGAAACTCTTAGTATGGAACAATTAGCTAAATTATATGTAAATGAAGTAGTTTCTTTACATGGAATTCCTTTATCAATTGTGTCTGATAGGGATAGCCGTTTTACCTCTCATTTTTGGACAAGTTTCTAAAAAGCTATGGGAAGCAAGCTAAATCTAAGCACAGCCTCTCATCCTCAAACGGACGGACAAAGCAAAAGAACGATTCAGACAATGGAAGATATGCTTAGAGCTTGTGTAATTGATTTCGGAGGTAATTGGGACGATCACTTACCATTGATAGAATTTTCTTATAATAACAGCTATCACACAAGTATCAATGCTGCACCATTCAAAGCACTTTATGGACGAAAGTGCCAAACCCCAGTCTGTTGGGTAGGAGTTGGGGAAAAGCAACTATCTGGACCTGAGATAGTGCAAGAAACAACAGACAAGATCATTCAAGTCAAGGAACGACTAAAAGTAGCACGTGATAGACAAAAGAGCTATGCTGATAACAGACGAAAGCCGTTGGAATTCCAGGTAGGTGATAAGGTGTTGTTAAAAGTCTCTCCTTGGAAAGGAGTAGTCAGATTCATCAAGAGGGGAAAGCTAAACCCTAGGTATGTTGGACCTTTTGAGATTATTAGAAGAATAGGACCTGTAGCCTATCAGCTACAACTGCTAGAGGAAATGGTAGGAATACATGACATATTTCATGTATCTAATCTCAAGAAATGTTTAGCTGATGAATCATTAGTCATGCCTCTTAAGGATATAGAGGTAAATGAAAAACTTAAGTTTGTAGAACAGCCACTACAGATTGAAGACAGGAAAGTCAAGAACCTCAAACATAAGAGATTAGTTCTAGTCAAAGTGAAGTGGAACTCCAAAAGAGGACCAAAGTACACATGGGAGCTTGAATTAGAAATACAAAGGAAATACCCACACCTATTCCAGTAGACCTCGAGGACGAGTTCTAAAACAAGGTGGGGAGGATATAACAACCCTCCAAAATATTTTTTGACACCCCTAATATATTTAAAATATCCCAATATGTCCTAAAATATACCCCGTAAATAAAAACCGAGCCCAAATTACCTTATATAATTAAATATTAAATAAAATCAAGAAATTGGTGCCGCTCACGGGGCGCGAAGCCCCTAGGAAATCCAGTCGCGGGCCGCGATAGCAAGGAGTCAGGGCGAGCCCCTGAGCCGCCACGTGTCATAACACGTGTGGAGTCTACGAGTCGAGTCAGCCAAGCTAGGGCCTACCCTAGCTGGTCTCGCGGGCCGCGTAAGACCTGAAGAATTACTACGCGGGGCGCGACAGGGTCCGAAATCACAACTATAAATAGAGGCCATCAGTTTTCATTTTCGATCGTTTAAATGTCTTTCTCTCTCGAATTTCTTTATAATAGGCATAATTCTCGGGTATAATACCCTTAAATAACGAAGTGCTGCTCCGTTGTAAGTATTATAACCCCGGTTACGTATTAGATACGCTGCCCGATTGATATAGGATTCCGTAACGGCTGTCGTGGTTCTGCCCGACGTACTCGTAGGAATACCGTCTCGGGGAGGGTATTACTAATGTAAATAATGGGTTATTATACTAACGCGTGTGCATTTGTGTAATTTATAGATAATCACCAGGAAACCATTAAAGGAAATCTAAGACAGCAATGTGAGTAATCTCCTTTTTGTAAACTGTTTTTACAAAACCTTAAATATTTTATAATATGATTGAGCAGTAAGTGAGTCTTTGTAATTCTTCAATTACTGCCGGTATTATGGGGTTTTGTATACATTACTTGATAACCTTCACAATTAGACAACGGGTCAGCCAATGTGTGATATGACCATAGCCACAGATACGGTCGAGTGGCAAGTACTGAATGAGTAATTGTGTAGATATAAACAATGTGATCGCTCTCAATACTGTTTAATGATAAAATATGTTTTGATTAAACTGGGATTCACTCACCAGTATTTTCCATTGACAAATGTTTTTAAAACGTGTTTCAGGTAACAAAATGTAAAAGCCAATTAGAAGAAAGCCAGCTGGAGAGCACTGAAGGCTTGGAAAAATGTGGCTATAAAAGTTACCTAAAATACGATGTTTTAAACTCAATAAAATAGGGTTTAACCCTATAAACATGTTGTAATAAGAAACTTGGGTTTTACCCATGTGGTTATTAATATAAAATATGGTGGTTTTACTCTGATAAAATATTTCCTAACTACGGTCCTGATGAAATTTTCGCTGCCAAAATGGTTAAACATACGGATACCACCGACACTGGTTCCCGGCCGCCCATTCCCGGGTAGTTAGGGGGCGGGGGTTGTGACATGTTTACACTAAATTGCAGGCGGTGTCATTTGCCTTTAAAATTGACGGATTTTGTACTTTATGTTTTAAAATCATACACGTTTTGTCATTTAGCCCTAACCCAGTTAAATTTTAATGTTAAATCAAGTCACATGGCTTGCATATGAGGGCATTTTTGTCATTTCCTTATCTAGAGACTATAGTGTAAATATCTAATAATATCTAAGGACTATTGTGTACACAAATTAAAAAGTGCCACCATTAAACCAAATTAAAAAGTGTCATTTCATCCTATGCATCATTTCTTTACCGTCAGCACGTCTCCTATCACCGACACCATTAAACCATATGTCCTTCGTTGCCGTTCACGACCACCCTCTCCGTCATCGCCATTCTCCGGAGTAATATCACCACTCACCACAACAGGCGTTACCCTCTTCGCCATTCACCACCATCAATCTTGCCAACACCATTCGCCGCTTCTCGACCACGACACCCTTCATCTTCTGGTTACTTACCGATCTTTCCATTACAAACCCTCTTCAAGATCTGATCAAGTTCACCGCTTTTGTGCAAATGAGGGTTTAAGATCGAAACCCTAGATTAAAGTTGGAAGTGGGTGTGTAATAATATGAAGAAAAATGGTAGAATGATCTATTTCATTAGGGAAAATTAGTGCGATGAGGCGATTGTGAGAACAAAGAAGGGTTTAAATTGTGAGAATTATGGTTTGAAAATGATAGATTGGGGTGACGAACTTGTAACTGATGTACGTGGGTGGCGTTTTTGGAGAGAGGATTGGTGTGTTGAGGATGTGGTTATTGGTACCTCCTTTAGATTCGGTGTCGATTAAGGGTTTCGGGTGGGTCGAGTTCATCGGTAAGGCTATTTCGGCGATTGAGGTGCGATTTGACACCCCTTTGTTTTTCGGTTACATTGGATAAAACCGATAACTATGACAGTGTTTACAGGTGACGGTGACGATTGTTGCTGGTGGCGGTTACAGCAGTGACGGTGGTAGAAGGTCATGGTGGTTGCTGAGAGAGAGATACCGATTTCTTTGTTAATGTATATGTATAAACATTATTTTTTTGTTAAAACAGTTTCAATAAATGGGTAAAAAGACCAAATTACCCTTGAGTAACTAGATTTAACAAAAAAAATTTAACTAGGTTAGGGCTAAAGGACGTAACATGCAAGCTTTTGTAACATAAAGTACAAAACCCGTCAATTTTAAAGATAAAGGACATCGTCTGCAATTTAATGTAAACATAAAGGACAAAACTTGTAATTTACTCATTAAAATATACATATACACACGCATTTCTAAAATGATAAATGTGTGTGCATATATAAAATTATAAGTGTGTGTATATGTATATATAGAGTTGGGATCAAGAGAAAACGATTTGAAGTGTGATAAGAGTGAGAACGATTTTCAGCCATAAGATCTTTGTGATTTGTGGCTAAGATGATGCGGTGGCATTTTTGTAAATAATGGGAACTTTATAACTACCAGGAGGGGTAAAATTGGAAGATCCAAACAAGGGTGCACATGCTAATCACATGCCATTTTCCCCCATCATATTTAAACGCTAATAACTTTTTATAGGTGATTATTTTTCTAAAAAAATTACACCATAAAACTCAACATTTTTTTATTTCCAACGAGTATACTATTGATATACTTTTTCAAAAAAATGAACTGGGTTTTTAATGGCGTTTTTCTGAACTGGGTGTTTTATGGCATTTTAACTAGGTATTTTCATGGCGTTTTTCTGAACTAGGTGTTTTTATGGCGTTTTAACTAGGTATTTTCATGGCGTTTTTTTCTGAACTGAGTGTTTTATGGCGTTTTCAACTGAGTTTTTCATGGTGTTTTCTGAACTGAGTGTTTTATGGCGTTTTTAAGTAGGTATTTTTGTTAGGATCTGAGTTTGGTTTTGATTGTGTTTTTCGTTTGAAATAAGATGAAGATGAATGAGTAGTGCAACGGAATTTAAGATGGAAAAAAACTTTGCACACAATCAAACAAGAGAATTGCTTTAATCAAACATTTTCAACAAAGAACCGAAAGATTGAATTTATTTCAATAACGATTACAATGCATGTATGAATACAAACTCCCCCTCAGCCTGAGCTCACAGTGTTTGTTCGTGCAGGAAGAAGATTTTGTGAAGAGCATATAGAACAGTGCATGGTACTGTTCTATTTATAGGCACGGACAAACAACTGAGGCATCAATGCTGACGTCACCATGAAAGTGACCTCCTAACAACTTCTAACAACTGGTCTATACAAACATTGCTTAAGCTAACAACTGCTATACAATACATTACATAATTAAACTAAACTGCTGCTGGTCCTTCCACTGTTGTGACTTCAGCAGTACTTGATAACTACCAGCAGTGCTTGACCCATAGCAGTAGATTGAACAGCAGGGCTTTAGTCTTTGACTTGATCAGCGGTTGTAGGTCAGCAGTTGTAACGATCAGTAGATAGGAGGTCAGCAGATGTTGAAACCACTTTCAAGGGGAGAGACTTGTAACACAACATCTGCTTATTCTGGATCCACTGTCCTGATCCAGTTTTGGCTTTAATTATCTGCTCCTCTGATAGGGTTCAATCCCAACAATCTCCCCCTGGAACAGATAATGCTAAAACCCTTCATTATTGTGGAACTTTATTGCCTCATCAACGGTTCCCTTATCTGACCTTTAAGTTTCAACTCAAAGTCTAGGGCATCTGTGTCATCTTCATCCCTGCAAAGTGGAAGGTCAAGGAGATCCTGCATATCTTCAAGACTTAGGCCAAGTGCTTGTTCCCTTGTTATTTTCTTCACTTCTTCACTAGACTTGAACACAGTCTGTACATGGGTCTGTTTGTCAGTTTTCCACTTTAGTACTTTTGAGCCTGGTGGGTTTCTTGGGAGATTTTTATTGGATGAGGAGTTTGGTGATGCTGGCCTATTGATGACGGTCTGAGCAGTGCTTGCAGGTTGATTTAGGCCAAGAGTTTCTTCTATCATCCTTTTAATCCCTTCTTTTACAAGGTCATCTCCTGCCATCATATCTTCCACTGTTTCAGCATCCAACTGTTCTTGTTGCTTTCTTTTATAGATGGCAGCACCAGTTGGAGCAGTGGATCTCCTGATTTGCAGTTTTGGTGGTCTTTTTGAAACCTCTGCTTCAGGGTAGTCAGGTTTTTGTGGAACTTTAGGATCTTTCTTCCTTAATTCCTCCAACCTTTTGTAGGTGGACCTGACTGTGTCTTCTTTCCATCTTGCCACTTGATTTTTGGACCCATAGTCAGCAGCAACTAATTCTTCTTTCATTCTCCTCAGTTCCAATGTCTTCTCACGCACATTCTTTTTGTACTTTGACCAATTTGGAGGAGTGTGTTTGAACTTATTCTTTATCATTTCTTGAATCCTGGCTGCTTCTTGTTCAAGCTCAGGAATGGTCCACTCCTTGTACATATGCTTTTCTCCCTTGTACTTCTTGGTTGCCATGATGCTTTCAATGTAGCCTTTTCTCAAAGTTTCATCTGCTCTTTCTGAGATTTGTTGATAAAATTTTTTGCAAATTGCTCTAAGGATCTGACTTGAGTAAATAGAAACTGGTAATGCCTTTGAATTTCTTTGTCAGTTTTTCCTTGAGAGTTTCTTTTGGAAATATCCTCTGCCTGTTTAGCCTTAACTTTCAAATATTCTTCAATGTTGTTAGGCCTTGGATATCCTTCAACTGATGGAAACTTCCTTTTAGCAGGGTCATCCTCATAGTAGAAGGATTTGATCTCTTCTCTGACTGCTTCAAGTTCTAGAGGAAATTGGACACCTGCAGGAGTGATGACATTGATTAGTTGTTGAATTTGAACTGAAGAGAGAGGAACAGGGTTTGGAATAAGTGCAAGAGATTGTGAAGATGTTGGTGGTGGTGATGGAGATTCATCATCAGGTATAAGTATCCTTCTCCTTTTTATTGTAGGAGAGGCTGATGATGTTTTGGGTGGATTAGTGATGGTGATTTGAGTGGTGGAAGGTGGCTGACTAACAGTTGTTGAAACAACTGGTGTTTCAACCATTGTTGTCATTACAACAGATGTTGTAACATCTGATGTCTTCTACTTTTTAGCAGGAGGTGATGGCGGTGAAGTTGTTTTTGGTGGTTTTATTGGTGGAGTGATTTTTGGTAGTGGTGGTAAGGCAGTGGTTGTGGTGTGTGTTGAAGTGGTGTGTGTTGAAGTGGTAGTTTGAGGTTTGGAGCCTTTAGTAGGTGGTTTGGAAGCATGCTTTTTTAGGTTGCCTCACTTGTCTAGTGGGCTTCTTCTTTTCTTGGGATTTTTATCATCCATAGGTTCAGAAGGACCTTGTGCATTTAGCTTCATGAAAGCTCTCTTCTCATGTTCTCACCTGGCTTTATCCTTAGCCTCTCTATCTCTTTTTACACTTGCTTTTGCTTCAGCAAGTGCATTTTCAGTAACATCAATCTTTTTACAACCATCTGGCAAGAGAATGTTTTTAGTCATGTTTTCCTTTTCTGGTTCAATATAAATACCATCTTCAATTCCCTTCTTTATCCACTGTTTGATTTTCTCCCCCTTTTTGGCATTATCTGGAGGAGGGTTATCAAAGAAGAGAATAGTGGGAGGAGCAGTGCCAGTGGTTTTCATAATGTGGGCTTTTAAAGCCTTGATGTCAGCTTGAGTATCTTTAAACCTTGCTTCTATGAGAGTTCTGATCTTTTAAATTTGGATCTCATGTTGCTGATCAGCTAGTTCTCTTTGATGTCGGAGCAATGGTTGAAATAAACTCCACCGCTCATTAGATAATGGAGCAGCTGTTGGGGGTGGTGCAGCAGTGGATGTAGACTTTTGAGAATTTAACACCTGCTGCAGCATTGTTTTGATGTCTGCAACAGATGATTCAATTTGGTCCACTCTCTTCGTCAATTCTTTATATTTTAAACCATCACCCAAATGAATGGGATCATCTGATTTCCCCCCAGCAGTGGTTGTATCAATGGTAGTCTTAGGGAATGTATCCCAAAAGTCATCCACCGATGCCCCTTGTTCTTGGTACTGGGGACTTCTTTCCTCATTTGTGGACACTTTGAACAGCTCACCAGTGGTTTAAGAAAACTCACCAGTGGTTGCCCTAGTTGTCTCTGAAGAAATTGCCTTCAAGAGAGTCTTGTTGATAGAACAACTGACCCAATGTAGACCAGTGGGTCCAACACTAGTAGTTGCTGCTCCACTTGAACTACTGACAGGAGTTACTTGTAACTCCTGCAGTGTAACCTCCTCAATTGTTGCTGGGATTGCAGAGGTATAGGCATCAGACCCAGTCACTTGTGGGAGTGTACTCTCATTGATAGGTGATTGAGAGGAACTGGTTTGTGTCTGAGCTATATCAACTGCATGCAATAAAGGTAGCATGGATTGTGGTAAGATGAGGGGTGAAGGTATTGGTGTAGAAAGAGACATGTCCTTGGGATCAGGGCTAAGGAAGATGGATCCAATTGGACCTAGAGCTTCATAATGTGGGGTCCCTGTGCTTACAACCTGATCCTTTTGTGAGGATGCAGGAGGAGTTTTAGGCAAAGGTGGAGATCTTTCTACCAACTGCTGTGAGGAAGTAGCAGCAGTGGTTATTGGTGACTTTTGTGTTGTCACTGGCAGTTGCTCTGGATCTCATCTTCCAGAGTTGCCTTTTTGATGGGTTTGGGGGGTTTTCTGGATGATTTCTTTTTGGTCTTTTTGGTAAGGGCAGGTGTCGGTTTCAAAACAGTGGTTATGCTGCCTTGATCACCTGGAGTAGTGGGCTCAGCAGCAGATACCTGAGGAGCAGTGGTAGCTGCTAAATTCTGCTCAGGCACCTCTGCTTGTGTTTTTGTAGGTTTAAACATTCTTGTGAATGTTTCAGGTGTTAAACTGTTTATTTTAAAAGGAGAACCCTGTACAAGTACATGGGCATTATTTTCTGAAAATTTTTTATCAAAATAGTAACTCAAAAATCTTGGAAATAATAGAAAAGCCTTTTTCTCAACATTTTTGACCAAATTATCGAAGATTACCTGGGAATAATTAAAATTTTCACCTTTAAGTATAGCATAACCCAGGTATTGTATCTTCAACGGGATTTCATTGAAAGCAGTGGTTTTGTTAGAAACACACATAAGGAGGGTATGAAATAAGAACCTTATAGCAGATGGAAAACTGCCCTTTTGTAAAGTATCTATTTTCATTTCTTCTCCATACCCTCTTTTAATGAAATCTTCTTGGTACTCTGTTTTCGGAAAAGAATTTTTACCTTCCAGATCATTGAGCTCAAATACTTCAGATATGGCTTGAGGTGTGATTGAGATTTTTACACCTTTTATTGTGGAATTGATGGCAACAACCTTTTTGTCCATCTTCTCAAGAGTAGCATTTTTCCAAAATTCTCGTTGAGTAGCAAGGTAGACGGTTGCATTGTAAGTGAGCAAAGTTTTGTACTTTGTGGAGGATAATGTGTCTATGATGGAATCGAAGGTCTTTGTGTCACTGGGTTTTTCAAGAATACCCAAGTAATTGTGAGACCATTTGTATGGAATTTCAACCTCGGTAGGCTCCTTTGTTTTGGATTTGGTTGCCTTTTTCACCATGATTGAAATAGAGAATGGGAGAAATGAAGTGAATACGATGAAGGTAGGGAGAGAATTTTGGGGAAAAATTGTTTTGAGAATAGAATTTTGAATTCGATTCGACAGTGAAAACCCTGTTTTGGGGTTTAGGGCAGAGTTTTATAAGAGGAAAAGTGTATGCTGATGTGGCAGCGGTTACAAAGATCTGACGGATAAATACTGACCACGTGTCAACCCCTGATGAATGGATGAAATAATGGAGGACCGTTGTTTGAGAAACCACTGATGAAGCAATACCAGTGGTTCACAAAGGAAAATGAAAATAGTGGGTGACTTTTACTATCAGTGGATAGCTTGTGTTAGTGGTTTTAAAACACTGAAGTTTGTCAACAGTGTTTTACCAAGAGAAATGAGAGAAGAGAGGTTGACTTTCAGCAGTGGATAGCAAAAATCAACAGATGTTTGCACCAATCAGTGGTTATGGCAGACTTTAAGGATTTAATGAAAATTTCATTTTTAGCTATTTTTAAGGATGGATTTTTGATTTTCTGAAAACATTTTAATGCTTTTATTCATGGAAAAACAAGATTTTACTTGTTATTCTATGTTTAGCATGCCAATCCTAGAGACCAAGCTTTCAAAGGTAGATGTATCTAAAGCTTTTGTGAGCACATCTGCCAGCTGGTCTTTAGTTGGAACATGATGCAGAGAAATCAAACTTTTTTCATAGCAATCCCTCACACAGTGATGTCTGATGTCGATGTGCTTGGTGGTTGAATGGGAAACTGGATTTTTGATGATATTTTCTGCTACCTGGCTATCCAACATGAGTGGTGTCTTTAAGGCAGTGATACCAAAATCCAGCAACTGATTTTGAAGCCACGTGAGTTGAGCTGTACAGCTTGCAGCAGCAATGTATTCAGCTTCAGCAGTGGATGTTGAAACAACTGCTTGATTTTTTGCTTTGCCATGAAACTAAGCAATTGCCTAGAAACTGGCACCCTCCTGAAGTGGACTTCCTTGTGGTGTTACATCCGGCAAAGTCACTGTCTGAAAAGCCTGAAAGGTGGATATTCCCATTAGCTGGATGCCAGATACTAAGTGTGGGAGCACCTTTTATGTATCTGAAGATCCTTTTTACAGCAATGAGATTTGATTTTCTGGGAGCTGATTGACTTCTTGCACAGACACATGTTGCAAACATGATGTCTGGTCTAGATGTAGTTAGGTACAGTAAAGACCCAATCATGCTTCTATAAAGTGTTTGGTCAATCAGCTCATCCTTTTCATCAGACATGACTAGCTTATTGGTTGCCATGGGTGTGATGCATTGTTTACAATCATTCATATCAAATTTATTTAAAAGTTCTTTAGCATATTTGCTTTGATGAATGAAAGTTCCATTTTGCATTTGCTGAACTTGGAGACCAAGAAAGCATTGCAGCTCACCCATTGCACTCATTTCAAACTCAGCAGTCATGAGTTGCCTAAACTCTTCACACATTTTATTACATGTTCTTCCAAAAATAATGTCATCCACATAAATTTGGACAATCATTAAATCCTTTCCTCTCCATTTTAGAAACAGTGTTTTATCAATGGTACCTCTTTTGAAACCAATTGAGAGTAGAAAGGTGGAAAGAGTTTCATACCAGGCCCTAGGTGCTTGTTTCAGGCCATACAAGGCTTTGTTTAGCCTGTAGACATGATCTGGATAAAATGGATCCTCAAAACCTGGAGGTTGACAAACATACACCTCTTCTTGAATTGTACCATAGAGGAAAGCACTTTTGATATCCATTTGGAACACCTTCATGTTGTGGTTGACAACAAAGGCCAGGAACAGTCTTATAGCTTCCAATCTTGCTACAGGGGCAAAAGTTTCATCATAATCTATCCCCTCTTCCTGTCTGTAACCTTGAACCACAAGCCTGGCTTTATTCTTGACAACAATGCCCCTTTCATCAGTTTTATTTTTGAAGACCCACTTTGTGCCTATGGGACTTACATCCTTTGGCAGTGGCACAAGCTCCCATACTTGTTGTCTTTTAAACTATTGGAGCTCCTCTTGCATGGCTTCTACCCAGCTGTTGTCTTTCAGTGCCTCTTGGTACTTGACTGGCTGATGGAGTGATAGAAAACCAGCAAAAAGACAAATGTTTTGGGTTTGGCTTCTTATGAGCACCCCTTCATTGATGTTGCCAATGATTTGGTCAGGTGGATGAGATCTCAAGAAGATTAAATCTCCTTGGTATGGTATGATGGCATTTGTTGGTGAAGGCTGCAGATATGTATCATCTGAGCTAACCACTGCTGGTGACTTTGATGATCCAGCAGTGGCTTCAAAAGGTGGTGGAATAGGAGGTAATGGTGTGGACACATGCTGACTTTTATCCACTGTTTGGGGACTTTTGTCACCAATGTTTGATGATGTGGAAGCAGAGGTTGATGGGCTACTTTGGTCAACAACTGTTGAGGTAGCAGTGGTTGAGCTTTGACAGCTGTTTTGTACAACTGCTACTTTTCCCATTGAAACAGACTTTTGTTGAGGAATGATGATCTCATACCCATAGTCTGGTGATGAATCCTCTGATGGACCTGCACTGTTAGTCTTGACAGCAACACTTTCAAATGTGAATTTATCAAGATCAAATAAATCAGCAGGATTTGCTGGGATTTTCATTGATGAAAGTTCATTGAACTTCACATTCAAAGTCTCTTCCACTGTTTTAGTCCGTGTGTTAAACACTTTGTAGGCCTTAGCAGTGGTAGAGTATCCCAAAAGATAACCACTGTCGACTTTGGCTGCAAATTTTGAGATGGAATCTTTTAAATTCAAAATAAAGCATGGGCAGCCAAATACTTTAAAGTATGAGATCAGTGGTTTGATTTTATACAGAATTTCATAAGCAGTCTTTTTGTGCCTGGGGTTTATTAAAACTCTGTTTTGGACATAGCAAGCAGTGTTCACTACCTCTGCCCAGAAAGTTAAAGGTAAACCTGAATCAGCAAGCATGGTCCTAGCAGTTTCAATCAGTGTCCTATTCTTTCTTTCAACTACCCCATTTTGCTCTGGTGTTCTAGGGATGCTGTACTGCCTTACAATCCCTTTCTTCACACAGAAGGCATCCAACTCCTTATTTTTGAATTCTGTGCCATTGTCACTCCTGAAGACTTTTACTGGAAGGTCAAATTGCTTTTCAACCTGTGTCACAAAGTCTCGCAAAATGTCTGCAGTCTCATCTTTTGAGTGTAAAAAGAAAGTCCATGTAAACCTAGAGAAGTCATCAATAATAACCAAACAATATCTCTTCTTCTTGAGACTCATGACTTGAACTGGGCCAAACAAATCCATGTGCAGCATTTGCAAACACTGGGTTGTTTTGGACTCTTCGATGGACTTAAAGGAGCTTTTATGCTGTTTTCCTTTTAAACAGGAAACACAATGCTCAGGACATGAAAACAATTTTTGTGGTAAGCCTCTTACTAGGCCATTTTTTGAAATTTTAGTGATTGTCTTGAGATTTGTGTGCCCCAATCTTCTATGTCAAAGTTCTGTCTCTTTGTTAGAGGCAGCTGAGAACAGACAGGCATCAGTTCTGGGACACTCTTTTGACATATCAACAACATAAACATTGCCACTTCTTTGAGCAACAAGTTTTGTTTTTCCATTTTTTATTATTGCTTCAATATTTTCAACCATTTCTGGTCCAACAATCCTACAACATTCCTTTGTGAAGAATGATCCATACCCCTTATCACTCATTTGTGAAACACTCAGGAGGTTGAATTTTAGATTGTCTATCAGATTGACATTTTCAAATTTTACATTTCCAGTTTGTACTGTACCAGACCCCAGAACTTTCCCTTTACTATTATTACCAAAGGATATATCACCCCCTCCATGGATTTTGAAATCTTTGAGAAGGGCTTTACATCCTGTCATGTGCCTGGAGCCTCCACTATCTACATACCAAAGACTATCTAAGCATGCAGAAGCTCCCTGCACATGAAGTAAAAGGATTAGTTCATTAAGGTTTCCAAAGCCAATAAGGCTTTGGATGGGGTCTCAACAGTGTCTGGGATGAGTTCAGATGGATGGGCAGTGGTTAAATCAGGGGTTTGGACAGTTTTAGGACTGTGTTTCTCTAACCACTATTGGGGGTCTTGCCCAATCATCTGTTGGTACCCAAAGGGATGTCTGTTCACTTTTGGTTTAGAGGACCTTTTGTAGGTCTCATAAACGTGTGGGACCCTAGGGTATGGTGGTTGTCCCTTACCTCTTCTGTATTGATTGGCAGGGGGTGCATCAGTAACCTGAACATCTCTTTTAGCAGATGTTTGGTTCAGCTGTTTTGTGACAGCTATTTGAACTGGCACAAACAGTGGTTGATTTTTAGTGAACTTGACAGATGATGTTGATAACTCAAGGAAGTTTTTGCAGTGTACTCATTCTTTTTTACATCAAAGTTTTTAAGATACACACATTCTTGAGTTTTGTGGTTTGGTTTACCATAGATTGTGCAGCTTTCAGCAGGTACAATGATACTTGTTTTGTTTAAACCATATGCTTTTAAATGGAAACAGTCTTTTGTTAGATGATTCCTTTTTTCACAAAATTCACAAAACAGGTTTTTGATCTTTTCTCTCTTCTTTCTCTTTTCAGACTCCTTTGCAACAGAGTTTTTAACCTCTATTGGGATGTCCTTGAGAGGGATGACTTTTGCTTTTGGAGCTTTAACACCATCAGTGGTTGTGAAATCCATGGGTTTAAAATTTTCAAGAATGTCACACTCGTCAGACCATGAGGGTTTATATTGGTATTTCTCAATTTCCTCAAAAGTAGAGGATCCCACTGGTCTTTCAAGTGTGATTTTGTTACTAAGTTTATCAGTGATTTTCACTTCTTGGCCATTCTTGTTTGTGGGAATGAATTCAGTGGTTACATCAGTGGTTTGAACAGATTTTTCAAAGCAGTGTTTTCATCATCATGTTTTCTATAACCAACACCAAATTTCACATTGTTTTTAATCTGTTTTTCAAGCATTACTTCATACCCTTTGCAGGATTCCACCCACTTTTCACATGAGATTTGGGTGGATTCCAACTCGTTTTTACAAACATGATATTTTTCTATCATTGTTTGGAGCTGGGTTTTGGTAATGCTTTGCTCTTCTTTTAGACAGCTAATTTCTTTGTCTTTTTCAGCCAACTTAATTTTAAGTTCTTTTAATGACTTTTCAAATTTGACTTCATCAGTTAAGACCCTATTCCGAAGGTTTTCATTCACCTTTTTGATGCTAGCAAATGCAATAATGCATTTGTCTGAACACAGATTTTTAAGAACCTGAGGTGATACCTTGGCAGCTGCCATCATAGCACAATCACATTGATGATTATTTTCTTCGTCAGCTCTTTCTTCTTTCTCACCCTCTTTCTCCTCTTCTTTTTCTTCCTTGTCTTCTTTGGACCAAGGATCAATCAGTGGTTCAATCAGGGTTTCTAAATTTTCTCCCAGCAGTAGTTCACCAGCAACTGCAGTAACCACTGCTTCAGCCACTTTATCCACTGTTTCAGAACTTAGCTGCTCGTTTTCAGCTTCAACCCCTTCTGGTATTGACTCTAATGCCATCAGACAAAATTCATCATTAAAAGTATCATTAGAAGCATAGAGTGCAAAATTTTCATCACCAAGCTCATCAGGCAAGCTGCTCCAGTCAACAAAGCCTTGGGTGAAAAAGCTTTGCTGATCTGGTTGAACTACTGTTGGAGCAGCTGGTTGAGGTGCAACAGGTTGCACTTGTGCCTGAGGGACAGGGGTTTGTAAATACTGAATTTGTGGAGCAGTGGTTTGAACATAATGCACAGGCACAGGGGTTCCAGCATAATGAGCAGTGTTAACATGAGCTGCATGGGTATATTGGGTATAATGGACAGTGTTTTGGTGTTGTGGTCTAGGATTTGAGCTGGGATTAGTTATAATAGGACCAGTGGTTTGACTCCTACACTCCCTAGCAAAATGACCTAGTCTATTGCACTTATAACACTTGATTTTTGCTTTATCCAACCCCACCCTCAAATTCCCATGTAACCCTGGGAATTTTCTCCCTGTTCTTTTATAGAATTTGCTTATTCTTACACTAAGCAAAGCCAATTTATGTAAAATGTCCATTTCTTCTAAGTCAGTGGGATCAAAGTGCTGTAAGTCATTGAGTTCAAAGCACAAGTTATCTGAGTTTTGGCTTTCTCCATTTGCTGTGAAAGCAAAGTTGGATGAGTGAGGATCAGAGTTGAAATTACCTCCAGCAGTTATGTCAATAAAATGATCATAACTCTGATCCTTACTACTGCCAGACTCTTCTTGACCCAGAAGAGTTGTGTTACCAAATGAATAGTCATCTGTAACTTTTCCAGACTCTTGCAACTTCTTTTTCTGGTTTAACTCCCTTTCATAGGTCAGGAGTCTACCATGAAGTTGGGTCAGTGTCAGGTCTTTGAACTCAGCAGAATTTCTAGTCACAAAAGCAATTGTGTCCCATTTTTCATGTAGTGATCTAAGAAACCTACTATTTTGTAACACCTCGTAAAATCACGTCCAATGAAGTATTGACACGTGTAATAAACCCTAATGAAGTCAAACGTTGAATTAAAGGGACTAATTTTTCGAAAAATCGAAAACTTTGATTATGAAAGGACTGGAAGTGTTATCATACCAAAAATAAGTTTCTAAATAACCTTCTACGGTTTTATATTCACAAATGAGCCATTTGTTGATCAAGTGTAGCCGTGTGCGTAATTAATTGAAAGTTTGCGCAATAAAGGGTTAAAAGCGTCAACATGTTAATTCTTACCTCTGAGTGACCTTTTAACAAACCGAGAGTCTCATGATATTCAATTATACTCTCGGGTATGCCAATCATTGGCCATCCAAGGCTTTTATGCTTAAAAGTGAAGCTACGCGCAACCTTGCAAGTATAAGGGACTAAAAGTGTCAATATGTTTAATTCTACCTCTGAATGACCTTTTATCGAGCCCGAAGCATATTGATGTTTAATAATACTTTCAAGAATTCCTAATACGGATTAGATGAGGCTTCAATGCTATTAAATGACGATTTACGCAAGTTTGCGCATTAGAGGGACCTAAAGCATCAAACTGCTAAAGTATACCGATTCATATGTTATCGGACCTTCCGGAATATGACCATGAGATAAACATACCCTATTTATCCTTAATATAGCTTAGATATAGGCTTAGAGGTGTTTGGTGCGCAAAAATAAGCTTTTAAGTCATGCAGGGACTAAAAGTGTCAAAAAGCGCACAAGTTTGCGTTTACGCGCATATCTTACATTCTGAATATCCCCGGACACCCAAAAATTTATGTAAGCACTAAAATATTTTATTTTAGTGTTTGGCTTGACAAAATTCCATTCGTCGTGTCGTTTGGATCGTTTTTCGTGTCCGTCCGTGTTTCGTCGTAATTAGCCGAACAACGTGACCGTACGACCAAACGAACCGACATCCGGCATGTTTTTGAGCCTTTTTTATGTTCTCTATGCTTAGGCATCATTTTAGATCTTTAAAAATGGTTTAACAGGCCTTAGATATGTCGAAAATGACATTTGGAAGTGCAGGGGCCAAATATGTCAACTTTTGAAACTTTGCTGCTGACCAGGTCCTTACGGACCGTAACACTATGGACCTTACGGTCCGTAAGACTGTCCCAGATGCAGAAAATCGTCCAGTTGGCTGTTCAGCCCATGTAAACGACTTATATTGCCCTTTAACACTTCCAATATCTGCCTAAACTAATTTCTTAGGCTTAGGGACACTTGTTAATGATCAGGGAACATGTGTAGCCTTGGTTGTCATGATCTTGATGGATCAAAGGCACTATATAAGGCCTCATTGTTGCAACTTTGATCATCCCTTCATTCCTTCACTTCTTGGAGTCCCCTGGAGCTCAAGCACCTTCCTTGTGATCCTTAGTCGTCATTAGGACCTTGGTAAGTATTCTTAACCTTTCCTAATTCAGTTTTGCTTAGTTAATTAGCTTAAAGTCAAACCGTCGTAATTAAGGTTTGACTTATCGATTAATCACTAATGATCCAGTGTTTAGTCAAATTAAGAGTAGTTATAAGATGGTAATTATGTGGGCATTAAACCCTTAAAAGGGCACCATCTGATTCCCACTCTAACTAGATCAATTGTCGGGTCAAAGTTTATTATAAAAAGTCAACAGGATCCTAATTTTCGAATTAACACATAATTAGCAATAAAGAAGGCGTGTAACCTATTTCATCACTCATATAACTTGGTAATAAGTATAAGAACTGGTATAAGCTTGTTTGATCCGATAATTTTCTGTTTAGGCTCGGTTTGGAACCAAAAGTCGCAAAACTTTGACTTTTGCTTTGACTTCAGTTCTGACCCGATTTAGATGGGTTTAGACATGCCTTAAAGTTCCATTAGGACCGAGTTACATGGTAGTATAACCCTCTGCGTTTATACCACTTGACTCGTTGATTGTCCGATGTTTCCGTTAAATGCCTAATGTTGACCAATATGCCCTTTTGACCATAAAACGAGAATTTAAGAAATGTGAAAGGACAATAATCTTTGCTACTAATTTATAAACTTGTCCCTAAAATTTCACATCAGTTGGAGGTCTAGATTAGGAGTTTTGCCCAATAGCGTAATTAGGAAACTTTTGTTAATTAAACGGCGTAATTAGCGTAAGCCTATCTAAACCCAATTTTTGACACCAATCCAATTGCTACTGATTTTATATAATAAATGAAGTATTTTGAACTTTATAACCTGAACAGAAAACTCAGATTTCCTGTATAACCCGGAAATCGCTTAAAACGGCTTTTTACGCGTATTAAACACCTAGTATGGGCTTAAAACCAATTTGGCATATAAGACTTATCACCAACTGATATAACCTATTAAATTAAGTTGTTTTACTGATGATTTTGGAACCGAGTCTCAGAATTAAAATTTATCCCTTTTATAATCTTTTAAATGACCAAAATACCCCTACGGGGCTTAAATTGAGATTAAACTCGTTTTGGGCATAATGGAAGGTATCTTACTGATATCACAACATATTTAAAGCATATTAACTTAGGAAACCTGTTCATGACTCATCCGGTTACCCGTTATGCGTTATTCGCGTTCGGTTCGGTTTATGTAACTAGTTTGCATAAATTAACCGAAACGGGTTAAACGTTATCGTTTTTATCTCAAAATCCAGAATGTGTTTAGTGTACCCATATTATACAAGTCTCCAAACTTGTCGGGTCTAAATCACATTCTATTCCGGTCTTCGCTTAATCATGCGTTTTGAACCGTAAACCTTTCCTTAAAACTAACCGGTCTAAGTTACGACTTAAATAAGACCCGTTAGGAATCTAATAGGTTAATAAAACCTTCATTCCAGATTGAGAGCCCCAGTAGAAGTACTTGTGCTTGCTGATTAGAATATACGGCTGAGTATAAATTGCATTTGCTAGCTCAGGTAAATACTTTTAACTTATTTTCCCAATACAGGCTTGGGATACGGTATTATAATAATACTGCTTGGTCGGGTATTGAATGTTTAATCTTAATGTGGTTAAATTATTGAGGTAACCCGCTTTAATCTGTATTGTTTGAAATAAAAGCCTTTAGGGGTTAATGACCATGTCCCGGATATCCTTGACATCATTGTATTATAAAATGGCCACGTCTTAAGCACGGGGTGTAGGCATACACCTGATAGTCGCTTAAGGGAAATGGTATCTCACTCTCTTGTGGGCCTATACTTGTGGCGTGTCTGTTAATCTTGACTCGGTTTCTACATCGGGCCCTGAACGTACAACGAACATGTAAATCTGTATACAAGATTATTTATATAATTGTCCCAAGTTATAAAAGATATGTTGTGCCTTGTGCATTCAAATCAATTTTATTAAACTCTTTTTAAAATGAGTCGGTTAATTGTATTTACCAGTGTAAACTGACGTATTTTCCAAAAGGTTAAGTGACAGGTACTGAACGTAATTGGCTGGAAGCTCAGGGCGTTAATAAGGAATCTTGCAAGTTCTAGGCGTCTAAAGTCTGTTGAACAATGTTTATGTTTTAAGATCCACCTGTGGATCCTTTACTTTCCGTTGTAATACTTTGATATTACTTTATATTCGGATTGTAATATATTTATCTTTTGCTTCCGCTGTGCATTTATATACTGTGTTGTTTGACTATGATGTTACCAACCACGTCACGATACTCCCCACCGGGCCCACCGGTAATACGTGGAAATATCGGGGTGTGACATATTTTGTGTTGATTTTGGAAATTCAACTTTAACAAGTTTTAGCTCACTAATGAGACAACTGAAACGTTTAAACTGTTGGGTCAAGGATTCATCCTTAATGTGACAAAAGGTTTCATACTGCTGATTCAGAATTTCCCTATTGTTTTCAACCCCCAAATTGTTCCTTAAGTACATCCCATAATTCTTTGGCACTGTTACAATGTAACAGCCCAGCATAGATTTCATTTGGTAATGCAGATGCAATGATGCTAAATGCTTTGGCATCCAGTTCGAACTTTTGAAAATCAGTTTCAGTATAGTTTTCATAACTTTTAGGTTTGAATTTCTTTGGATCCTCAGCACTTGGCACCATTGGAACATGGGGACCAAAAACAACTGATCTCCAACATCCGGTATTTTGTTGAGCAAGGATATGACCCATCCTTCTCTCCCAGATGTTGTATTCATTACGTTTAAGCATGGGTGGTTTGAAAAGAGAGCCGATGTTATTCTTATCATCTTGTGATTGTGACGTCATCCTGGTTATTTTACAGGCACTGATTAATCAACTTTGATGGTGATTAAACCTTACTCTGTTTTTCAACAAAACGAACAAATATCAGTATCAACGATTATGAGCTGAACTATTTACGTCAAAATGATTGTAAGATCAAATTTGACTGTCCGAGCTCTGATACCAATTGTTAGGATCTGAGTTTGGTTTTGATTGTGTTTTTCGTTTGAAATAAGATGAAGATGAATGAGTAGTGCAGCGGAATTTAAGATGGAAACAAACTTTGCACACAATCAAACAGGAGAATTGCTTTAATCAAACATTTTCAACAAAGAACCGAAAGATTGAATTTATTTCAATAACGATTACAATGCATGTATGAATGAATACAAACTCCCCCTCAGCCTGAGCTCACAATGTTTGTTCGTGCAGGACGAAGATTTTGTGAAGAGCTGATAGAACAGTGCATGGTACTGTTCTATTTATAGGCACGGACAAACCACTGAGGCATCAATGCTGACATCACCATGAAAGTGACATCTAACCTCCTAACAACTTCTAACAACTGATCTATACAAACACAGCTTAAGCTAACAACTGCTATACAATACATTACATAATTAAACTAAACCACTGCTGGTCCTTCCACTGTTGTGACTTCAGCAGTACTTGATAACTACCAGCAGTGTTTGACCCATAGCAGTAGATTGAACAGCAGGGCTTTAGTCTTTGACTTGATCAGCGGTTGTAGGTCAGCAGTTGTAACGATCAGTAGATAGGAAGTCAGCAGATGTTGAAACCACTTTCAAGGGGAGAGACTTGTAACACAACATCTGCTTATTCTGGATCCACTGTCCTGATCCAGTTTTGGCTTTAATTATCTGTTCCTCTAATAGGGTTCAATCCCAACAATTTTCATGGCGTTTTTCTGAATTCGGTGTTTTATGACGTTTTCAACTGGGTATTTTTCATGTTGTTTTTCTGAATTTGGTGTTTTTATGACATTTTTATTTGAACACCTATTTCATGTGAGTGAGTTTTTTTGACAATATTAACCTTAGTGTAGCTTAGCATCAATGCCACATGTCAACACCAAAATCGTTCTCACCGTTCTCACACTTTTCACCGTTTTCCCTAAATCCTGACCCTGTATATATATTATGGTTAACTTATTATTTTTATTTTAAAGGTAATAAAAAATTTAAAAAAAAAGAAGAAGTGCATATAGACAAATGTGTGTGTGGATGTATAATATATTTCATTTATAATTATTTTTTTTTGTTTTTTTTCTTTAAGATAAAAAAGAAAATTAAAAAAATAAAACAAGAAATGGGTAAATTGCCAAAATCGTCCCTGAGGTTTGGGAATCGCCAAAATTGTCTATGAGTTAACGATACATTTTAACTGGGTTAGTGATTTGGATAGAAATCACAATGAAACCACATGAGTTCAGTTACAAAAAGTTTCATTTTTGTACTGAAGTGGCAAAAGTAACCAAACCTTAGAAATGATTTTGACATTTTACTTAATTTATGATTGAATTGTTGAATGATGAACTTCCTTGTCAATGATTTTCCTTTTCTCTTTAACAAAGTGTATTGGTTTTAAGATAGTAATTGATAAGGTATTTGATTATTGTGATAATATGGTATATTTTAGTACTTTCATTCTTTTTTACATTTAACATTTCATTTGACTAGCAAATGACTAGCAGTTTGAGTCTTATTCTTTCACTTGCTTTTTATTATATTTAAAGTAAAATGTTATTTTCGTCTCTAAGATCTTTATTATTGTTGCGTGTTTCGCCTCTAAGGTTTGACCACTTGTTTGTCTTTCGTCCCTGAGGTGTTATTTTTCATCCAAACTTAAAATCTTGCCATTTTCATCCATGAGGGCTAAATTTCGAGGGACGAAAGTCGCAATAAGTTGTCAAACTCAAGGATGAAAATGACAATAAAACGCAAACCTAAAAGACTTAAATGCACAAAAGAAATCATTTTTAGATGAAACAAGCAAAAATGACTGAACCTTAGGGATGATTTTGGCATTTTACTCTTATATCTATTTCAAGTAAGTTACATTTTCCTTAAGTATGCTCATATCTTTTGCTAACGTTCCATTGTAGGTTTTTAGTTCCAAATCTCTTTAAGAACTAGCAAAATTCCCCACGCGTTGCAGCTGGAATTCACTTAGCATTGACACGGTATGGTCAAGTAAGTTACATTTTCCTTAAGTATGCTCATATCTTTTGCTAACGTTCCATTGTAGGTTTTTAGTTCCAAATCTCTTTAAGAACTAGCAAAATTCCCCGCGTGTTGCAGCGGGAATTCACTTGGTATCGACACGGTACGGTAACCGAAAGATAAAACCCAAAAAACAAAGTTATGATATGCTCCGAATGATATCGACTTTCGTAAACCATAAACCAACACAGCACCTGATATTGGTTTATCGGAATCGACGTGGTACCAATATTGTTGGGACGATATCAGTTCGGATCGTCATGATATCGGTACAATACCGACAGTCGCTATAACTTGCGATATAAAAAGATACTATATTACTAATACAACTCCGTTTTCAACGAAAACGGGTTTTATTTTTTGTAGAACTGGCACTTAAATGATCGTATGACCAACATATAAAATCGTTAAAATGTGACCTAGTAAATAGTTGTTTTTCGTATAATAGTTAGCGAAAATTGTATTGTATTTTGTATTATACATATATCTGAAATCGATTGAAGATCATTTAAACATTATAAATAAACAATAAGTTTTAGCTTAGTTGGTTGTACTCTTAGCTTTGGGTGATTTTCAAAAAAAAATTGAATTATGTGGTTTTAAATGTTTATAAGTTAGAAAATAAAGTGCATTATTAATAAACTAAAATATATATAATCTATTATTTCTCTAATATTTGTTAGATCCATATATCTAATTAATAAAAAAATGTAAAACAAAGAATTATAAAATTCAACATATAACTTTATGTTTTAGAAAATATTTACGTAATTATAATTAAATAAAATATGTCTACTTAATTGTAATTACCCAATAAATATTGCTAATGAGTGGAGTGGTTGGAGAAAGAATTGGTGTTCTTTGTGACTCAGGTTCGATTCCCACTCTCCTCGTTATTTTATGCGGCATCCAAGTGAAGAGCAAATACGGGTGGCGCCGGTTCGACTTGGATGGGAGGCAAGATTTTAACGATTATTCCACTGTCCTGCCTTCGGGCAGGTGGAGGTCGGATTTCCGCGCATCTGGGGAGAGCCAAGGGGCTGGCGGCAGTCGAGTAGTCCACCTTGGCCACAACGCCCAGTGTTACGGAAGAAATACAAGATGAGAGGAGCAGGACATTGTCATGTGCAGCTGTGAGCTGTGTGTGTCCGACACTCTGCTCGCCTACGCATCATTGTCTGATCTTGATAATGGGATCAAGACAGGACACTGGTCGTTCTACAATGGGAGCTCACACTATGACACAGCCTAGTACAACGAAGACATGATCAAATTTAGAAAAATGGCTTTGGGCACACAAGACTAGGCCAATAGTGAGTACAGCCGGCCCAGGAGTGAATACATATTGCACCCATCTGGTTTAAGTAGTGAAGGGCCGAATACTCGCAAAATGGAGACGGTTAGGTTGCGGTATGACAATCGTGGCTCGAGCGAGGGGTTCTAATGATAATTGTACAAAAAGTATGCTATATTTTTTTTTATTTTTAAATTCGATTTAATGAGTTCGTGTACAATTATTGAAGTTGAAAGATTCAAAGGGTTTTGGTTAAATTGGTGAGATTTATGGTCATTTGACAATTGGTTTGAAGGTTATTTTAAAAGTTTGACAAAATAACGTGTGTACACAATGGATTTATTTTAATCGGCACCACATTGGCACTAGATTTGACAAAATAGTTGTCGTGTGGCGTGTTTGTTGTCTCTGGCACCACATTTTTCGGCCACATTTTTTGGCTTCTATATGATATGTAGAATATTATGCCACGAATAGTTATTCTTACTAATATGTGTACACAATGGATTTGTTATAATCCGCGCTAAATAAAAGCTGGGAGAGGCAACGACTCGTCTCGATTTAGTGTGACGTCCACGCACGCTTTAACGTGATGTTCGCATGTGTTGTTCGCGGCGCAACGCTCGCGGGGTATTATCCTAGTTATGACTAAATATGATAAATATAATTGTGATTCCTAATCTTGTATGACCTGACATTTGATAAATAAAAAAATAATTGCAAGTGAATAACAAAGAAAATAAAAACCAGAAAAAAAAGGAATGAGGGTGCCTTTCGAAAAGATTCAGTAAAGAAACCATGTGAAAATAATAACGTAATAAAGAAACACATAAAAAGACAAGGAAGTGTGAGTGAGGCATCAACCAACGGACTTGTAACTCCGTATCGATGACGGAGACATCGAAGTGAGATGAAATGCGATTGCTCGAGTTATAACTTGCTAATTGTGAAATAATTTAAAAAACAATATTTCATTTCATACTAAACGGAAATACATTGTTTTGGAAGGAAAAAATATAACATTTAGTCTTGAACATGACAAACGAAAGGAAATACAAAACATAGAATATAAGTGCGTTTCTAATCCACCCTAAGGAGATTTATTCGAGAATCGTCATACATTTCCTGCAACATGTATTAAAATATATATGTCAACACAAAAGGTTGGCGAGCATACAAGTTTGGTTTTACATAGCATATAATAAAAACGTTCTCAAATCCAACATGGAAATTCGTATGCTAAGTTAAATAACATACTAGCATGCACAACCTAAGTGTCAAACCAAAGATTCCACGAGCGTAATGTTGTTAACAAGTGAACAAGACCGTTTACAATTGAATACTTAACATAGACCACTAAGACGGGCGGTGTGCTACTCTTATAGCGCTATACATGTTAAGATAGGCTAGCAAAGTTAATGACAAATAGTTGCTGTAAGATTAAATATATTTTTATATTATATTTAATCTAGTAGCCATTATAATCATTTACATTATATGGATCAAAATATATAACAATCCTATTAAATAATTAGTTGGTAATTGTTGATGGGCCTAATTACCCTTATTAACTAATTAGGATATAAGGAGACTTATGTAGAGGTTCTAGGGTTAGACACATAACCTAATAATCATAACATCAATATCGACCTCCATCTCCATAGCCGAACTCCCTTATTCGGTTTTCATAATCACCATCATTAGATTGCACCCTAAGGAGGAACCAGACCAAGCTGACAATCATGTCAAACACTATTGCTGCATCTCCATCTGGATTCTCTGTTGGCCTGTGCTGATGCAATCAAAGGTATGTTTACATGTTTTCCATTATGTTTAAACAGAACTGATCAACATGTGGTATCAGAGCATATGTTGATTAGTCAGTTCTGTTTTCGTATCCATCAATTCTGGGATAGAAATCTGGAAAACGGAATTTTGATAATTTAATAAACTCAACAGCCAGTTTCGAGTCATAAAGGACGACTCGAGATCCCTGTTTTCGGAAAAAGATCAATTATATGTTCGTTCGAAATCAACTGGGTAATCTTATAACCGAAATCTGTTTAGAAAAACCTTAAAATTCAGGTTTCGGGTTTCCAGAATTTATGTTTTATTGTTAGGGTTCATAATATGTTCTTAGGAAAATTCGAAAATTCCTTTATGTTTTGGAATGTAATTAGGATTGATGAGTGTTTTTCCTGTTTGATCCAATTTTATCTTTTAAGTTTATTCGAAAACTGTTAATTGATAATCAGATAAAATTTTCGAAATATTTGACAAAATTAGATCATCATTAAAACAGGAAACCATATCTCAAAATCCCTTAGAATTCGAATTTTCAGTTATGTTTTTACATTAACAGCTGTAACAGTGGACTCGAGACCATCAGGTTTCGACTCGAGACCAAGATCTCGACTCGAGACCACAAGGTCTCAACTCAAAATCATAAGTGTTCTCAAATGTTTACAACTCGAGACAACGATTTCGACTCGAGACCATAAGGTTTCGACTCGAGACCACTGAGGTTTCAACTAAGGGCTTCAATCTTCACAACTCGAGACCATGGTTGCGACTCGAGATCTCATCAAGCACTCGAGATCTCATAAAACACAGTAGTCGAGACCATGATTATGACTCGAGACATTGAGGTTGCGACTCGAGACCATTAATGAGTCGAGACCTCATAATGTTTACAAGATGAGTCGAGACTTGACTCGAGACCTCACTCGAGACCTCATAATTGAGTCGAGATCTCACTCGAAACCTCATTATTTTAGGCTATTTAATGTGAACTAAGATTTAGCTCGGGGCTCCGCCCCGAACCCCGCTAACAGGTGGTTTGCCGTTAAATGATTGGTTTTGTAAATACTTAGTTAATTAATAAGGATCAAATAATGTTTCACAAAACCAAAATGGCTTAACTTGAATGAGTTTCTGATGTATCATTTCTGGCCAAAGCTGATTTGATGCATCTACTTATCGTTCAAGTATTACGAAAGCTATGTTAAGTGTGCATCATAAACATGAATGTCTAAATATCTGGCCAAAGCTGATTTAATTCCTTCATATATGGCATACTTAACAAGTGCATAACTAAAGTGATTGTCTCAATTTCTGGCCAAAGCTGATTTGTTACAACCACTTTGCACACATGCTTAAATGATTACACTTCTGGCCAAAGCTGATTTGTCTTCGTTTAAGTAGAACTTTAAATAGTCTATTATTTTGATGTTAGTAATAGACATATCACAACCTCTTCACATAATGATCCATAGATTAATGATCCTTTATTTTTATTTTATGATCATTTCGTCTGCCTTATTTCTTAGTACCCATAATTTTACTCACTATAATTTTCTTCTATAAATCTATATCTCATCCACTCTAATTCTTAAGCCTAAAATGTTTTGCTTTATTTAACGTTTCTATAAGAATTAGCTCTTAAATTAAATCCTTGATTATCTCTTAAGACACGATAATCCTATTGCTCTCTTCTGATAAAGCACTACAGAAGAAAAGTAGAGCATGATGATTAGGATAAATCGAACATGATGTCTCTTATGATAATCAAGAACTCTCTAACATAAATGCTATCACTAAAGTTATTCCAGATTAAGTCTTTCCTAAGACTAATCTATTATCTATGGAATAATTACAAGAATTCATAAGATGCATGCCTTCATTTAAAATTCTAAACTATAAAGCTAAGTGGTCTATGTGAATACATAATAATATACAATACCATGACCCATAAAGTTAAGGGCTTACGCATGGAAATAAGTACATTTTTTCCAGTACATTACATACTAAGATTTTCACTTGTGTAATTTGATGCCTTATAAATCAACTATAACACTCAAAAGTACCAAAGTATAATGAGTGTGTTGATAAGCAACATATGTACAAAGAAATAAATATTTTGAAGCTGGAAAATAAGTTGTTACTCACCTTACAACCACTTAAACTTTAAAAGAGGATTGTTCTAAGGTCCATAGACAAATTACAAGTGCTAATCCCAACTCTAAGGTTCTTCAAGGGAAAATCTCACTGCATAATTATGCCATTAGACTAGACATAAGCAACGAGACTATCCATTATTCAAAACAACAGTTGGATAAGTTAATTAGGTAGTCACTTCCTAATGATATCTAAGTCTGCTAATTTTTAATATTCCAATTAATACATGATTAGTTGACTCTAGTTTTAAACGTTTCCTTACCAGAAGTCAACAAATAACTAACATGAGAGTTAGTGACAAAATTAAATGTTAAGGCTATAAGAACAATAATAATCAGTCTTCTAACAACGCCTTTCGATACCTTATATATTCTGAAGATTAATCAGAATATAGTATCATAATTAAGCATTGTTATGAAGGTTGTGAGGTTTGCATAGTCAACATAAAGTCACACTTACCTTAAACTCTCATCTTATTTGTTCTAAATATCTGGATTGAAACATTACTAAGATAAAACTAGATGATACCTTACACTTTCACAACTTTTGTCATTATGTAAATGAGAATTTGACAAAAGGAAAATGAGACTTACAAATTTCATCCATTATAACCAAAATTCATAAGAAATCATGACATGGTTAATAAGGATGATTATTCAACTAATCTCATTCTAAGTGATTTCAAATCATGACGTAAAGCCCTAAATATTACTTGGCTTAAGGAATAAGTATGGGTCCATCATAAGTCATTCATTGACATTCGTGGAACTTATTCCAAATGGAATATTCAGACATAATTCATTTATCATTTAAAAGACTATCAACTTGTATCTAATTTTGTCGCATATGGCCCATGGTCTTAGAAGAAATCTATTCATATATATATATATACTTAATAAGATTTCTATTAAATATGTCCCTAAAGTTTCTTATGATATATGGACATTAAAGAAATCAAATAAAGTCTAACGTATATGTGATAGGTTCCCACGTCACGTAGCTCATTGAAACTTCTCTTGTAGCATTCTAGAGATATTAAAGATCAGTGGGAGCATTAAGTGTCTTAATAATAACTTGCGATAGTTGCAAGAGGTGGGGAGTGAAAACTTTATATTACTTCAATTTACACCTCTTGTACAAGACACCACTCCATCACGAGACTATTCCATCAAAAACTTGTCTCCTTAAAATCTAATGCTACTCTTACAAAAGTTTCATTGTTGCTTAATTGTGGGTACACTTAGATTTCTTACTTAAACTAACATAATCCTCAACAAGAGAAATCACAACGACTAACGTCATTAACTTGTTTCTCTATTAGAATTTGTTGGTCGTTAAAAATTGACCCTAAGCATGCTGAGTTCCTAAAGATTTCTAAGGAATACAAGATCAGTGGGAGCAGTCAAAGTCCTTATCATGAATTGCAAGGAATACAAGAGGCGGGGGGAAGAGTGTCATTAAATTTCACTCCGAATTTAACTCCGATTACACCTCTTGTACACCATACTGCACCAACTCTTATAGAATTAGAATCCGAAAAATGATAGCAACCTAACCAAGAGCTAATTCATAAAACTGAAACTTCTAACAAACCCAATAATCAACTCAGGGGGTCATCTAGGTTTAAAAGCCTACTAGCTTTGATGATTACATAACCTCCCTAACTGAAGTTGAAATGGATTTTGGAAATGTTTACTGATCCTATCTCTTCAAATTAAGCCATTAGTGTCAATCAATCTTCTAAATGGAATAAAATAGTAAAACTGATTTTATGTGTTCGTATAACGTTTGGGATTTGATTGAATTACCTAAGAATGTTCATAACTAAATCAAATCCTAATATAAGCGTTAAGACACAAAGAGGCATGATTGATTGTCAAAGGTTATACTTAGAAAGAGATAAATTATCAAAGATTTCTTTGAGGATCATCACTGTTCTAGTAGCTTATAATAGTTTAAAGCTACATTAGATGAACATTAAAAACAATTTTCCCTAACAAATGGCTGACATGTTTACATGTTCATAAAACAACCTGAAAGTTCCAAACTGAAGGTTAAAGAACACTTTATTTGTAAGCCAATAAAATCCATGTATGGGTTAATGCAAACATCATAATGTGATGAAAAGCTAACGTCATTATTTTCATCGAGAATCAAGTGGATTAATGTACCTACCTCAAGATGAGTGGGAGCAACTAAAATAAACTTGTCTATATAGATGACATTCTTTTGACAAGTATATGTTACATAAGTCAAAGCTTTGTTAACACAAACTTTGATATAATAGATCTCAGTGATATCTCTTACGTGATAGATATCATAACATACTGAGATAGACCCAATGGGATATTAGTTCCGTTCCATAAGTTTAACATTAAATGGGTCCTTACATATGTAACAAACAATATTGCTCTCCTTTAGAGGGTAATAGGATAAATGAGATTATTTCTTTTCGCTTCATTAATTAGAAGCCTTATGTAAATTTAAGTCTATACTCGTTTAGATATTACTCACATTGCAACACACTAGATATGTCTAGATTAATGTGAAGCATCTAATGGAGTATTACAATATCTTTAAAAGAAACGAGAAGCTATAATTTGAAGAAGAAGTGAGAACTCAAACCGGTTTATTACTCTAACTTTGAGATATTCAAAGATGACAAAATGTAATTTCGGGTATATCCTTATGTCAGCAGACAAAACCTATCTTATGGAGGAGTCATAATTGTCACACCCCGACCACGTAGGACAACCAAACGTGGCGGAAACGTCGAGGAGTGTTGTAACAGAATTAATGTTTCATAACCATGGATACCAAAAAGTGTTTCGTTTTATTAAACATTGAATAATTACATCGTCTGGAAATCTAAATACACAATTTAAACATAGTCTATCATTGTTATTGAGTCACTAAGGCCTTGTCCAGTCCTATGTGAGCATGCATCCTATCAATCGATATCTTTCAACAATACCTGAAACACATGTGAAAACGAGGTCAGCAAAGAAATGCTGGCGAGTACATAGGTTTTGTGAAAATAATATTCATGACTTCTGTTTAAGAAACTGTTTAGTCATGAACCTTGTAATTTGCTTTGTCTTTGTAAATCATTTGAAAAATAATAAGTTCAGATGATATGTATAAATAAGAGAATAATGCATGATTTAAATGAATAACCATGTAAAATGAGTTTGTATAAGTTAAGTTGTTTGTACAACAATGTATTGTGAAAAGTATGTTATTTGTATAAAATGTTATATGTTTAAATTGAAATGATTTAAACAACGCTACGATATGTAATACCATATAAGCACTTATATATAGGAAGTACCAGCGGCGTATCCACCACGCTTATATCATATTACACACGCCTCGTTACTTAAATCACTTACTCAAACCAAACCAACAATGTAAGATGTCTATGTGTAAACCAACTGCCAAATGTATTGGAATAATATGTCAAAATGTTCATGTCAAGATGTAAATCATGTTATGTATAACCAATGTCAAAAGTGTTTGTGTCAAATGTAAACCATGTAATGTATAACCAAAATGATATGTATGGCTAGTGAAATGCATCAACTAAACCATAGGTGAAACGCACAAAACAAAGTATTGAAGTAAAACTTGGTTTAAATCAATACTATGTTTCGTGGAAATGCATGATCAAATGTAAATCATGTCCAAATGTTTACCCAATCATTAAACCATTTTGTGAAATCGTTCAAATCGTTCTTGTTGTTTTAATCGTTCAAATCGTTCTTGTTTTAATTGTGAAACTGCTTTATGGTCGATTTTCTAATAACATTCAAACCTTCTTGACTCGTTCATCGTTCCAACTCGTTCTCGTTCTTAACAAACCCTTACCAAAGGGTAAATTAATAATTACAGATTCAGTCGTTACCCAAAATACCCACACATAACCATGGGTATAGAGAATAACGGGATTTGTCAGATCCTATGGTACCATAACCTAATACTGGTCGGCTTGATCATTGCTAATGAATGTCATTGGTTATGTAACTACAACCAACAAGTTTGTTCACTTTATTGAAATCGTTCTTGAAACCATTGTAATTGTTTTTGAAACCATTGTAATCGTTCTTGAAACCATTGTTATCGTTCTTGAAACCACATTGTAATTGTTTTTGAAACCATTGTAATCGTTCTTGAAATCATTGTTAAGACATTTAGCACATATGAGTCACCCCAAAACAGTTGAAAACAGTAAAAGAGGGGAATAATGTACTCGCCTGAGAATGCTTAGAGGTCTTGAACAACAACCAAACAAAGCTAGAGGGAGCACGGAATCAGTCGGCAATCTAAAACTATATAAATAAACCGGACTTAAATCGGGAGATCGGATAGGATGAGGCTTGGTAAACCAAATGAGTATTGGAACTCATATGATATGGTTTAACAAGGCCTACATACTACATTGAGACTAACCTAAGTGATTTCGACCCATCGCGACCCATTAAGGTAACATACGCTACTTTAACGCGTCGTGCGCGCAAAGCGCGTTCGAGACGTCTAACTAGTCCTATGACAAGTATTATATGCCTAAACGTGTTTAATCATGTTGTATAATCAGTTATGTACAAAAGTTTAGGTTACATAAGCTTAATTACCAATTATACATGAAAAGGGTATTCTGGTAATTTACCTAAGGCATATAAACTACCTATCATACAACTACTTAACGAAGCGACCATAGGGTATAACCTCGGAAGGTTATTCCCTACCTACTATGGTCACCTAATGTATTTGGTCAGATCCTAATGATCGACCAAATGGGTCGGGTTCGAAGGTATAAGCGATTTATTAGATCGCTTACCCTACGACCCTAGACAACGTGATAATCAGTAGGCATAGTCCCAAGGGACTATAACCAACGTGATTACACTCACGTTGCGAAGTTCAAACGAACTTCGCATTGACCATAAACTGGTTAATGCAGAAAGTCAAAAAAAGTTTGACTTTCAGACTCGAAAAGACTCGAAAAGCAATAAAAGAACGAAAGAAAACTTACGAAGGGTCCCCGAATGCTAATCTCGATTCAAGAATCTCAGGTATGAAACAATGGTTTCAACTTAGAGTTTCTCAAATCAAAATTCTAGTGAGTTTAGCAATGGATGGCATGGGGTATTTATAGTTTTCGGTGAGCCGTTAAGATCGTTTCTTGTTAACCGTGCTTTGATCTCAACCATACACATCAAGATAGTGGTTTTCTAAAACCATTTGAGCCCACGGTATTGCCAAAACCATGTGCGAAAGTGAAAACGGACCAGATGCAATGTTTCTGTCCAGGTTAGGAAGTCGCGTAGTGCCACTGCCAAGGCATGATGTGCTCGCGCTACGCCACTGCCCACCAGTATCAGCAAAGTTTCAAAAATGGCAGAAATGGTCCCTACAGCCCGTTTAAGCTATTTTCGATGCGTTTGAACCCCGTTAACCTCATTTCAAGGCTCTAAAATGAAGTTAAAGTATAGGGAACTCAAAACATGCTCAAAAATATCTAGGATGTCAGTTCGTTTGGCCGTACGATCGCGATGTTCGCTTAATTACGACGGAATGCGCATAAGCGCGAAAAACGATCCAAATGACGCGACGAATGGATTTTTGGCAAGCCAAACACTAAAGCATAATATAGTCATGCTAACATAAATTTTTGGATGTCCAGATGTATTCAGAACGTAAGTTATGCACGAAAATGCAAACTTGTGCACTTTTTGACACTTTTAGTCCCTGAATGACCCAAAAGTTTATTTTAGCATACCGAACCCCTCAAAGCCTATTTCTAAGCTATGTAAAGGATATTTATGGTATGTTTAACTTATGGTCATGTTCCAGAATGTCTGTTACAGTTCAAATTGGCATACTTTCGCAGTTTGTCAAATTTAGTCCCTGTAAGCGAATTAACTTGTTTTTGCCATACCAAAGCCTTCAAAACTTATTTCTAAGTTATGTAAAGGTTATTTAAGGTATGTTAAGCCTATGTCACTATTCCGGAGTGTTTGTTGCATTAAACTGGTTATATTTACGCATCGGTGCGCGTATAACCTTCCAGAAAGCGATTTAGAGTTTGAAATTGAACAAAAATTGATATGTGCAAATGATACACATATTTTTACAAATCCCAAATATGAAATACAATATTTCATTGGTTTGGTATTTGTTTGATGGCCGTGGAGGCACAGGTGTTACAATAATAAACTGATAATAACAACCTAAGTTATAACGACATAATATAGTCACTAAATGTTGTTGGAAATTTATCAGTGGACTCATAAGTTTATTAACTCCATATAATTAATGTTTTGAAGACTTAGTGTGATAAAGTCAGCTACCATGACTCCTTGAACAGTAACAGTTCAAGAGGTGCTGCATTAAATTTCGATACGCAATTAATTATTCGTTTATGAACGAATTGAGGAAACTAAGTTTTGTATCGAATAGATTCATGATATGCTTAAGGATCCTATAACTGAAGGGCTATTACCATAAGTCTTATTAAGAGAGCTCATAGACGGGTATTAATTAATGGTCGTGCGCAATTGCATATCGTACTATGAATGACTAAGTATTAGTTAATTTTCCTCATCAGTTTGATTTTGTATGTCTCTAAGAATATGTCAAGTCGACATAATGGCATATAGACAAATAAAGTTACAAATCAAACAAAGGGCTTATGCATATTTTGATCATGACGATTAGGTTTTAAATTAAGGCTATAGTATGACTAATGGGGGTCCTGAGTCGCATAATGATTCAACGGCTGTATTTCTCTGCTATAGTACTTGTTTAAGGCTAAAATGAGTGTTAACTCCTGATCAGGCTTATCTAATACTCATAGTAAATGATTACTCGGCTAAGTGGGAGAATGTAAGATTAAATATATTTTTATATTATATTTAATCTAGTAGCCATTATAATCATTTACATTATATGGATCAAAATATATAACAATCCTATTAAATAATTAGTTGGTAATTGTTGATGGGCCTAATTACCCTTATTAACTAATTAGGGTTTCCTCATGGGTGCATATATAAGGAGACTTATGTAGAGGTTCTAGGGTTAGACACATAACCTAATAATCATAACATCAATATCGACCTCCATCTCCATAGCCGAACTCCCTTATTCGGTTTTCATAATCACCATCATTAGATTGCACCCTAAGGAGGAACCAGACCAAGCTGACAATCATGTCAAACACTGTTGCTGCGTCTTCATCTGGATTCTCTGCTGGCCTGTGCTGATGCAATCAAAGGTATGTTTACATGTTTTCCATTATGTTTAAACAGAACTGATCAACAGTTGCATGATTGAATATCTAGCATGAATGACCTAAGCATAACAAATAACGTGTTTGATGGATTAAGTGAATTCATAAGCTTGATTGTGTGCATAAGTGCATTTGATTAATTTATACATGTTACACCCCAAAAGTGATTAGAACATAAAAGGGGGTTTCGAGTATACTCGCGGTTTGTAAAGCTTCCATAAACGTGAGTTGAAGAGTCTTGAGGATTGAACACCGAAGTTACCCTACAATGGGAAAACGAAGGTGTGTGAGTTCATGGGATTGTTGTTAGATTCAGATTCGGAATTTTTAATTACTAGAAAGTATGTATTCAAGGGAAATTACATCTTGTGTAGACAATCAATTTGGACACTATGTTTTGGTGTGTTTTCATGGGTACAAAATCACCCATTAGAATCCAAAGTGAGGAATCAAGAACTAAGATGACGAACAACATAACTCATAACTTTTAACCATGAATTGGTTGAAGTTAGGGGTCGGTTTTGTAAGTATATTATCTATATATGTTAGTATAATTGGTCATGTAAGGTCATGTATGGAGGTAGGATGAATTCCATCCATTTAACCTCTTATGATTTCACCAATGCACAAAACCACCACTAGGGTGATTTTGGATGGTCATGAATGTTAAAGTTAATGTGAAAACTCATCTAATTCACCAAGTAACCAAGTGAGCTCAAACTAGACGAGTGCATTCCAAACATGGCAAATGTTTAGAGACCTGCTATAGTTTGGACACTTTGTTACTAGAAAGTTTACTTGGTGGCTTAGGTTATGTAGAAATGGATTAACTAACTAAGTGAGGAGGTGGAATCATAATTGGAAATCCAAGGCGCTCATTGTTCACACCTAATCAAAACCAAAGTCTTATAACATTGAAATTTGAAAGCTTGATTGATCTCAACACTTTGTTGGTCACTTTGGACCTTTAGGGCAGTAAATAAGGGAGGTTTTGGACTTCTATCTTCTAGAAATAAACCATAACATAAGCTCCACAACATGAGTTTAGTTGGGGACAAAACTTGGCATAAGACTCCCACAAGATGAATGTAAACAAGAATAAGTTGTAAAGTTTAAACAAAACAGAATTTTGAACTCACTTTGGAGCTTCATATAAGTGATGTACCACCTTGTTACACCTTGGTGAAAATTGGGTAACATCCTTCGAGGTTATCCAAATAGTTTGATACAAGAAAACAAGAAGAAAAGTAGAAGAAAGGTGTTTAAACTCACTGTTTTGAACACAAGTGTAATTACCAAAAACTTGGAAATATTGAGAAGGTTGAGAGGATTTGAGAGTTGTTTTGAGGTGTGTAAAGAGATTAGGTGTTGTGGAAGGCTTGTATTTATAGGGAAGGATTAGGGTTAAGCCTTAAATGGGTGTCACACCCCAACTGATGGCGGAAACATCAGGGTGAGACGAAAACGAGATTGCAAGAGACTTCATAACACTAATGTGACAAGTATTTAATAATAAATTTCATTTCATTGCTAAAAGAATCAAATACATTGTTTGAAATAGAATACAACAAGTTGAAATAATGAATTATATTACAACAAGTATTTAAAGTATAAAATGCGTTTCTAGGTATCCTACTAAGTTTCGTGCATCATCAACATCATCATAAACCTGCAACATGTTTTAAAGTATAGCTCAATACAAAAGTATTGGCGAATATACAAGTTTGGTGTACTAACATATAAGTATAAAATGCATAATGAACAATCCACATGGCAAACCTAGTTATCAAGATTAACGTATAAACTGGCATGTGAACAACAAGTCAACCCAAAGTTTAACGCAAGTAAAAGATTTCTTAACATGACCCAACGTTCACAGGCGGTGCGTTACTCCTATAGTGCTATACATGTTAAGGGTAGGCTCGTACGAAGTTAATGACAAGTTTATCACAAAACGAACAAACCCAGAAAATACGAATCAAGCATAACATATTAGTAAGCATGTATTGGATTGTTTGTATGTATGATTGCATAAAAGTATGTATATGGAGTGTGTTTTTGTGTATGTAAACATGTTGCACCCAAAAGTGTAAAAATGGTAAAAAAAAAAAAAAAGGCGTCGAGTATACTCAATATTGCACAAGCTTTCCGATTATCCGTGTGTGATGAGTTGTTTATGAATAAAGGGTAAATGGTAAGATTACATGATGTTTATGGAGTGGTTAGGTTCGGGATTTAGAATTTAAAGTAAAAAAGTATGTATTCGCAAAAGTATTATCTAGTTCTAAGCACTTGTTTATGACACTATATTATATGTGGTTTCATGGGTCCCAAATTGCCCATTAGAATCAATAACAAGTGGCTTATAATCGTAGATAAGTTAGCCTAAGTTCATGACGAATAACCATTAACCGATTATTATCGCAAACTTGGCCAAATTTGTATATATATATATATATATATATGTTTATATAGTTATAATAATATCCTAAAACTAAGTCCATCATAGATATCATGTATTATCATGTAAGTCAAGCATGGAGGATTTAACCTCATTGTATGATTCACCACTCCACGAAGTCATCACAAGGATGATTCGGAAGGTCATGAATAACAAGAATTAAAAGAACTAACTATTACATGTCAAGTAGCCAAGTAATCTATAACCCAGGTGAACCACCACGACATGGAAAGAGTTAACTAAGTGTTGGAGGTTAGACGGGGTTATGTCACTTTAATACTAGAAACTACTTGGATCATCAATCAAAAACATCAAGTGAGGTGTGGAATCAAGTTGGGAATCCTAATGCATCCAATGTTCACACTTGCATCTAATATAAGTCTTACCATATGAACTATGGCAAGCTTATGTGACTTCAACACTTGAGGGTTGTATTGAACCCTAACACATCAGAAAGTTTAGAGGTTGTTTGTACCTCTAAACTTGTAAGAATCGACTCCAGTAAGTTCCACAACCATTGTTGGGTTTAGGAGATTGCTAGGTGCAAGATTCAAGCATAAAAGTTAAGTTTTATAAAAGCTTAACCAAGTTTCTTCAAAACAGAAAGTTAGGACCTAAAAATGGTGATGTTCCACCTTAGATTACCTTGGTAATCTTGTGGAAACACTCCAATAGGTATTCCAAGCTTTGTAGAAGAAGACATGGCGAAGAAAGTATGTAAAAAAGAAGTTACGTGAACAATAAACAAAATCAGAAAATCAAACACACTTTGGACCTCAAATGTGGTGAGGTTTCACCTTAGATTACCAAGGTAATCTTGTGAAAACCTTCCTAGAGGTTATCCAAGTGTTTTAGAATGAGAAACAAGCAAGAAATAGATGAAGAAGTGAGCTAGAACTCACTTTGAATCACTTAAACTTTCTACTCAAATCCTGGATTTTTTGAGAGATTTAGAAGTGATTTGAGAGTAGGGGTGTTCATGAGCCGATCCAATCCGAGTGAGGGTCTGCTCGTGCTCGGATTGAATTACAACCGATCCGATCCGATCGAATTTGCAAAACCGAGCACAAAAGTGTTGCTCATGCTCGGATTGAATTTGAATCGAGCGGATCGTTTTCGCTCAGTTTTTCTCAGCACCGAAATTAAAACATGTGTAGCAACAAAAAAAACTAAAATCAAGACTATTACAAGGCTGCATTCAACAAAAACAAATCCTAACTTAATTAAAACATGTCCAACACCTTACTAACAAAAGCAATACATAACTAAAATCACGATCCTAAAAATGTTCTTAACAATATAAAGAAGCACAAAATAAAGTGCGAAATACAAATTGTCATAAAAAACACACAATGATTAATGTATCAAAACAGTTAGTGTTCATGTCAAAAGTACAGTATAGTATTATTATACAGCATCACATTTTTAATTAGCTCCTAATAACACCATGACTCATTGATGAATTTTTAGGAATTAGGGTTAGGTTTTGGTATTGAGTTGGGCTAGTATGTTTCTTGGGCTTTTAATTTTTCTTGGGCTACTTATCTATATAAATATATATATTAGTTATTTAATAAAAATAATTCGAGCGAAACCGAGCGATCGACGAGCGAGCGGACCTTTGCTCATGCTTGGCTCGTTTTCAAATCAAACCGAGCCGAGCGGCTCATTTACAAACTGAGCGGGAATCGAACGAGCATTTTTCGAGCGATCCTCGACCATCGAGCAGTTTGAACAGCCCTATTTGAGAGTGTTTAGAAGGGTGTAAAGTGAAAATGAGAGTGGGAGATGTTGTATTTATAAAGGGGGTTTAGGGTTAGGTGTTATAAGTGAGTTAATGCAAGTAGTTAGGTGTTGGAGACAAAAAAAAAACAGTAATGCGCGCTGATTTAAGATCTGGTGCGGATCGAAGCAAGCCATGAGTCGCGACAGGTGATGGGTAACCCGTGCACGTGTCGCGGGTCCTACTCTCCGGAACAACTTTCATTTTTTGTCATTTAAGGCCCCTGATGTTTGATATTGGCTTATTTTATGACATTTTATATGTAATTAATACGCTTTTTAGTATCATTAAGTATATACACATAGTTCTAAGTATTTTAACCGATTTGACCAAGTATTTGCACGTATATGATGTTTAAAATCACGTATTCACGGTAATTGATTGTAAGATACGCATGTGTTCTCAAGAGTACGAATATGTAACAAATGTATATACGGATTTAAACGTATAAGCATGTAATAAATAAACAAAGCATAATTTGTATGAAATAATAAATTTTATTACGATCGAAGTTACGAATCACGAAAACGAAACCGAAATACGAATGCAATACGGATGTAAGCTTCCAAAAATAGGTACATGAATAATCTTTCTGATTAAAGTAAGGTTCGAAAAAGCGAGGCGTTACAGTGGGTTAGTTAGAGGTTAAAGTGGAGGGAATGCTCAAAACAAGCCAAACCCGCCCATTTGCGAACTTTCTGCCATCAGACAAGCTTACTGATGCGTGTGAAGTGTTATATATATTAGGTGCATATTTTAAGCCCCTTTAACACTTTTTTAGCCAAGTTTTAAATTTATAAAACACGATATTTTACTAACACTAAACACACATATCGGCAAGTGCACCCATCGTGGGCGTAGTATAGCGTTGGTAAGATACCGAGGTCGTCCAAGGACACAAGAGCTTTTAGTACCGGTTTATCCTCAACGTCTAATCAAAATAAAAAGTTTAGAAAAATGTTTTAAACTAAGAAATAAATAAAAACTAACTAAAATGCTGAAAATAAAAATAAAAGAAAAACAGATAGACAAGATGAATCACTTGGTTCCGACTCGTATCTAGTATAACCTTTGATTATTTCCGCACTTTTGCACATAATTAAGAGATTATCTTAGTTATTGTAGTAGGCCCCTCATTTGAAGGTGACGTTACCCTCACCCCAGTAGTTTGAGTCAGCAAGGATACAATCCTAAAAGGGTGGATTATTGGAAGATAATTAATTAAGTTATTAATGCAAATTATGGTAGGCCCTGCTTTTGGCGGTGACGTTACCCTCGGCTAAGTAGTCTGAGTCAGCCGGGATACAGTCCTACATAGCCGAGTTATAGTATTAATAGTAGTTAACTTATGAGAGGATCAGAGAGTTTGGACCCCCGCCATCCAATACCGTGAAGCATTGAAGGAGGTCCTACTAAATTTGACCCAGGTCCATTGCAGGACCTCTAAACGCTGAACAATGGCAAGACCTTTACCAAACCGTTCCCTTAACCCCCGACCAGGTAGCCAACATACCTCCATATAGACCGTGGAGATATGAATGGTGAAAATCTTTTATTTTATATAGACAGTAAAATAATGCCAAGACACCACGGACAAACGATAAGGAAAGATCACCTTCAACATAAGTAACTAGTTATTAAAGTCATTAATACAAAACCAAATAAAAAGTGCAAAAGATTAGAAATAAAAAGTATTATACTAGACACTTTGTCTTCACCAAGTGATGTAAGAGACTTAGGCAAACATGGCGTTGATTGTCAAGAACTCTTACGATCAATCTTGGATCCCGAGACGACTCACACACTCTACGATGGACAATGGATGATGGTGGTGGATGATGGTGTTGTGATGGTGGTGGGTGGTGGATGAAGTGTGAGAGAGGTGGTGTGCCAAGGGATGAGTTGAAATGAAACCAAGCACTCCTATTTATAGGCTGAACAGAAGGCTGGGCACGGCCCCGTGTCCGCTGGACACGCCCCCGTGCCTGTCTTACATTCTCTCTCTTCATTAATTGTAATTCGCAATTACAATTAATGCGCCTGCTGTACTTTCGCCACGCCCCCGTGTTCACTGGACACGGCCCCGTGGTGGGCAATAGAAGCTTCTATAGGTTTGTCTTTTCTGCTGCTTCTTGGGCACAGCCCCGTGCTGGCTGAGCACGGGGCGTGTTCAGTCTTCTGCCTTCTCTATTTTGCTTGGGAAGATGCCGTTGAGGGGTCGGGCAATCCACTTATGCTCCTTTTCTTGTATTTATGTTAAATTTAGCTGTCTTTTTGCTTCTTTTGTGAATTTGAGCTCATTTAATCCTGAAAATACAAAAGGAAGACAAAAACACTCTTTTTCCAACATTAGTACTTAAAAAGGGTTAGTTTTATGCCTCATTTGATGTAATTTATATGTTGCATTTTACACACATCAAATACCCCCACACTTGAACTTTTGCTTGTCCTCAAGCAAAACTCTTTAATATGTGGTTTTACACTCCCAAATGGAATGGGTAGAAGAGAAGGTTTTGGGCTTGTCGTAGAGTGTCGGGAATCCAAGATCTTTTTGGGTTTTATTTTTATCTATTTACAATCCTATTCGTTATGATTTGTTTAGAACGTTTCATAGGAGAAATTACTTATTTGGGCATAACATGCCTTTTTTAAAATTCCATTTATATACAAGTTCACATACCTCACGGGAGAAATCACTCACACTCGGCCAAAGGTGTATTTTTAGTGAATCACTCGAGAGCGGCATGGAATTTATTCCTACCATAAGCTTGCCAAGCAATCAATCCTCCTCCTTTTTAACTTTTATACCTTTGTAAATATCAAGAGGACTTTGTGGGTGAAGGGTTAGGCTTGGGTTAAAGGTAGGTGGTTGGGTTAGTGGTTAGTAGAAAAAGGGTGAAAAAGCGTAACAAGTGTCGGTTTTCGTAGGACTTTCTATTTTTGTAACTTTTATTTTGATGAAGCTATTATTCAAACAAAGTTATTTTTGATGAACTTGTTTGTTTATTTTCTTTTGCTTCATCATCAACATTTTTTTTATTTTTTTTTTATTTATTTATTTTTTTTTTTGAACGATCATACAAAAAACTGAACTTGTTACTAAAACAAAGGGTTAAAAATGAAAAAGGTTTTGGTGGGTAAAAGGGTGTTTGGTTTGGGTTATGAAATGAAAAGGTTTAGGCTCAAAGGGGCTAACTAGGGGGATTTTTTGGGTAGGTGGTAAAAGAAAAAGAAAAATAATGGTGTAGAAGAAAAAAAGGGTTAGTCCTAATGCCTCTATCATTTACTTACTCGGGTTTAAGTTGATAAGGACCGGGAATGTATCGTCATGGCAAGTTCTAGAGTCGTAAGAACCAAACGGCTATTCACACAAGAAACGAAAAATGAGCATTTAGTTTAATGATATGTAATTGTATGCTCAATAAAGGCTCAAAACTCACTTTTGTGGGAATGGGTTTTTATGTGATCAAGTATATATAATCAAATTTTAACTAAGTTTGCCATGCCTTTTCATAATTTTCTTATGTTGGTTCTTTTTATCATGACGCTATCGGTTGTAAATTCGTAAAAATATAACCTTTTTGAGAACTTGAATTTCCCGAGTTAAACCTAGACAAGTAAAAAAAATGAAATTTTTGAAAAAAATTTGGGGTGATTAGCGGTTCCAATAGAGTTTTGTGTAAGGCTTGTATTTAGGACTTGCAAGATTCAAGGTTTTAGCATCCCCCCCACACTTAAATTACACATTGTCCTCAATGTGTCCCAAAAATAAATTTTTTAGGTTGATTAGATGTGTAAAATGGTGTTAAAAGCAAAGATTTATGTTACTGGCAGTATAGACACGGCCCCGTGTCCGCTGGACACGACCCCGTGGCGAACTGCCAGTAACGAAAACTTACAGAAGGCGAACACGGGGGCGTGTTGGTTAAGCACGGCCCCGTGTCTTGACAAAAATCTGCAGGACAGTAACAAATCAGCAGGTCTGAAAGGTGAGCACGGGGGCGTGTTGGCTGGACACGTCCCCGTGTGGACAGTCTGTAAGCCTGAAAAACAGGTTTCTTCCCCCGGTTTTTTTTTCCATCCAGGCCCTATAAGTGCTGAGGCTTAGCACTCCAAGCCTTGGTTCGTACCTGTTTCATCACTTAATACCACACCAAGTAACACAAACATCCTACATTACCATAGTTAATTGTCCCAAGCATAAAGTAAAAAGAGAAAAAAAACGGAAAATAAAAGCGGTCAAGGAAAGTAAATTGTTCAACACTTGGCACGCAGGCCACCAATTGTTCGATAGATAAAGGGACTTAAACCTGTGGGCTTGCCATCAACCCGCCCCTGCTTTTCCAAACTCCCTACTCCATGTCCTCATCGCTATCATCACCTCCATCCCCATGCCCCACCATATATTCCCGGATGCTGCCGATATCGTCTTGTATATCGTTGATGTTGCGTTCAATAGCTCCGACCCGGTGGTATGTGTTGTTGGCGAGGTTGTAGGCGTTCCTGGTACACATGAGGTTTTCCTGCAAAAGATCATGTAAGCTTTGAAAGTTAGGAAAACCGCCTCCTTGTGAGGAGGATTGACCCGGATCACCATGGGGTTGATACTGGTAGTGGGGAGGTGGTGCGTGAAGAACTAGGGCCTCCTGCGGGTTCCATGCATAGCCTTGCGTCCTTTGGAAACTTACCGACCCGTCTTCCGCCTCATAAAGTAAGTTCATGGCTTGGCAAATGTGGTAGTCAACTCGTCCCGACCATGGACTTCTTTCAAAGGACCTTGGAATTCGCGTGTAATGCTTGAAGAGACGGTACACCCATCCTCCGAAGAAGATAGGCGTTGGAGCGCGAGCAAGGCGGTTGAGATGCATGTTTCGTAACAGGAGATATGGAACATCGAGAGGCTTCCGGTTGTGGATACAGTGAAGGACAACCAAATCTTTCAACCCTACAACGCCGCTACTGTCGTGACGTTGGTTAAGAGAGTAGGTGAGAAGCATGTGAATGTAGCGATAGAGCGGATCCCTTAGCTTCGTACTCTTGGTGCTGCTAGGGTTGTAGATTCCTTCACCGATTTGAGCCCATGTGGCTTGTCGTTCACTTTCATCCAAGTCTCGTAATCCCCCGGTATTTTCCTCGTTTCCCGATTCCTCTTCCCCGTACAGTCCTATTATAGCTCCAAACTGTGCCATAGAGATCGAGTATCTTGTCCCGCCACACCGAAATGCAACCCCTTCATTGTCGAATGGGTCACACCTTGAAGTGAAGGTGAAGGTACTGTAGAACTCCATGGTGCATTGATGCACCGACCGAAGCCGAGTGTTCAATGCAACAGCTAGTGGTCCCGTAACGATGTTGTTGAATCGGTCCAGCTGGTTTACCAAGGTTAACAGGTCCGTGCATGCTCGCCTGGGGTACTCCTCTGGTCTTGTTTGAAGTATCTCGTATCTTGCCCTGGCATCGAGCTCACTTGCATTGAACCTTGTGAACTTTGCCATCTGAAAGAATACACCAAAAAATTAGCACGAAACAATGAGATTTTTAAAGAAACTGCAAACAGTAGGATGGACACGGCCCCGTGTTCAGCGGGCACGGCCCCGTGTCCAGACGTCTGTAACCCAAAAACTTCATTTTTCGTCCCGGTCCTGAAAACTTGAAAATTTTTGGTCCAATAGATGCGGTTTCCCCCGAAAATGAAACCCTAAGTGCCGCTTTCCCAAAATATCCCGTTTACCCTATCAATTTTATCTTTTTCGGTTCAAGAACAAGGGTTTGGGATTTTTGTAAGAAATCGGGTGAATCTATGAACAATACAAGTGTATTTACTTCCCTTAACACTAATCTAACTAAATGCAAACAGATCTAAACAAAAATTTGAGGTTCGATCCGGATGAACTTCAAGAACCCTAGATTTTTCCCCAAATTTTTGGTGTTTTAACTACATGCAAGTAACTAATCTAACTACTAAAAGTGATAGAATCATACCTTGATGTTGTTAGATCGATAGGAGACGTTGAAATTTTTGCGAAAAATCGCCTGAAACCAGAGCTTTTGCGGGGAAACGGTGCGTGTGGAATGAAGAAACTGTTTTGAAATAGGGGATTTATCCCGACTGCAGCGCGGACACGGCCCCGTGTCCAGCGGACACGGCCCCGTGCCGAGCAAGGGTTTTTTTTTTTTAGTGCTCGTGTGAGTGCCCTTGTTTCCCATAAGCCTTGGTTAGAAAACTTACTGCTTTCGATGTCGTCCCAATTGCTCGTAACTTACCAGGTATGATGTTGGTTTCATCCTTCCACTGTTTGAAACGAGATCTCTTCCTCTTCATCCTCAATGAATCCTTGATAAAGTTTCAGCCGTTGCTCATTGACTTTGAATGGAGGCCCATTTCGAGATTTAATTTCTCCTGCACCGTGTGGGAAAATATGGGTGACGGAAAAAGGTCCTGACCACCTAGACTTTAATTTACCAGGAAACAATCGAAGTCGTGAATTAAACAAAAGAACTAGATCTCCTACCCGAAATTCATTAGGTTTAATATGTTTGTCATGCAAATTTTTCATTCTTTCCTTATAAATTTCAGAGTTTGAGTATGCATAATTCCTAAGCTCGTCTAATTCATTTAATTGACAAAATCGATTTTTACCAGCAAATTCTAAATCTAAGTTTACATTTTTGATTGCCCAGTAGGCTTTGTGTGCAATTTCTACTGGTAAGTGACAACTTTTTCCATAAACTAGCTTATATGGGGTTGTACCTATTGTTGTTTTATAAGCAGTTCGAAAAGCCCATAAAGCATCATCTAATTTATCAGCCCATTCCTTTTTATTTAACCCTACGGTTTTTTCAAGTATTCGTTTTAAACCTCTATTAGTCACTTCGGCTTGTCCGTTTGTTTGAGGGTGATATGCTGTTGAGACCCGGTGATAGACCCCATATCTTGTTAAAATTTTTTCAAGTTGATGGTTGCAAAAATGGGTACCTCTATCACTTATTAAAGCTTTAGGTGTGCCAAAACGAGAGAATAATTTTTTCAGAAATCTTACCACGACTCTTCCATCATTTGTTGGAAGTGCCTCGGCCTCGGCCCATTTAAACAAGTAATCTACTGCCACAAGTATATATTTGTTTCCTTTCGATGGTGGGAAAGGTCCCATAAAGTCGAGTCCCCACACATCAAAAATTTCACAAACAAGAATGCCATTTTGTGGCATTTCGTTTTTGGAAGAAATATTACCTGTTCTTTGGCAAGCATCACATGTTTTTACAAGACTTTGGGCGTCTTTGTAAATGGTTGGCCAATAAAATCCTGAATCGAATACCTTTCATGCGGTACTAGCAGCACCATGATGTCCTCCGTATGGACCTTCATGACAATGGCGGAGAATTCTTCGTGCTTCACTACCATGTACGCATCGTCGGACGAGTTGGTCGGCACACATTTTGAAAAGATATGGATCTTCCCAAAAGTAGTGTTTCACATTGGCAAAGAATTTTTTTCTTTGATGATGTGGCCACCCTTTTGCGACTATACCGCTAGCTAGGTAGTTAGCATAGTTGGCGTACCATGGTTCTTCCTTGTATTCCACCATTTCCAGGGACTCAGTTGGGAATTTTTCGTTGATTTGCTCGTCCCTGGTTGCTTCCAAAGCTGGGTCTTCTAAGCGCGAAAGATGATCTGCAGCGGTGTTTTCTGCTCCTCTTTTGTCCTTGATTTCAATGTCAAATTCTTGGAGGAGTAGAATCCACCGAATCAAACGTGGTTTTGCATCTTGCTTTTTGAAGAGATATCGGATGGCTGCATGATCTGTATAAACTATAGTTTTAGAAAGAACAAGATAAGAACGAAATTTATCAAAAGCAAATACCACAGCTAGTAACTCTTTTTCAGTTGTTGTGTAATTTTCTTGTGCATCATTAAGTGTTTTACTAGCATAATAAATTGGGTGGAAATGCTTTTCTTTTCTTTGTCCCAAGACAGCTCCAACTGCAAAGTCACTAGCATCACACATGATTTCGAAAGGAAATTTCCAATCAGGCGCTATCATGATAGGTGCATTGACTAACATTTCTTTTAAGGTGAGAAATGCTTGATTGCAATCATTGTCAAAGATGAAAGGAGCATCCTTTTCAAGTAATTTTGTTAGAGGTCTAGATATTTTAGAAAAGTCTTTGATAAACCGTCTATAGAATCCGGCATGCCCTAGGAAACTTCTGATAGCTCGTACGGAGGATGGAGGTGGTAATCTAGAAATGGTATCTATTTTGGCTCGATCCACCTCCATTCCTTCGCTTGAGATCTTGTGACCGAGTACTATTCCCTCCGTTACCATGAAATGACATTTTTCCCAATTAAGGGCGAGGTTAGTTTCCTCACATCGGGATAGCATTCGTTCAAGGTTATCGAGGCATTGGTCATATGAATCCCCAAAGATAGAAAAGTCGTCCATAAAGACTTCCATTGTCTTTTCTATCATGTCGTGGAAAATGGCTACCATGCAACGTTGAAATGTTGCGGGGGCATTACATAGACCAAACGGCATGCGTCGATAAGCAAAAGTTCCATAGGGACATGTGAAAGTTGTCTTTTCTTGGTCTTCGGGTGCTATCGGGATTTGAAAGTAACCTGAAAAACCATCCAAGAAACAATAAAATTTATGACCGGATAATCTTTCTAACATTTGATCAATGAAGGGTAAAGGAAAGTGATCCTTTCTTGTTGCTTCATTTAATCGTCTATAATCTAAACATACTCTCCATCCTGTGACGGTTCTCGTTGGTATTAGTTCATTCTTTTCGTTAGTTATTACCGTCATACCTCCTTTCTTTGGAACTACTTGGACAGGACTTACCCAAGGGCTATCGGAGATAGGATAGATAAGTCCGGCGTCAAGTAATTTGATGACTTCGTTTTTAACCACTTCTTGAACATTTGGATTTACTCGACGTTGTGCTTGTATTACTGATTTGTAGTCATCATTCATCAAAATTTTGTGTGTGCACATGGAAGGACTAATTCCTTTTATGTCTACAAGTTTCCAAGCTATTGCGTTTTTGTGCTTTTTCAAAAGATTAATTAATTTTTCTTTTTCTAAGTTATCTAATTTAGATGAAATAATTACAGGTAAATTACCATCTTTGTCTAGAAAAGCATATTCCAAACCTTTTGGAAGTTCTTTGAGCTCAAGTGGTGGGTCTTTGGGAGACTCCTTATTTGGTTGCTCATTTCGATCAAGAACTTTAAAAGTTTGTTCTATGGCGACCTCTTCTTCAACAAAGTGGTCAATCTCTTCACTTGTATCGGGTGGTTCATCTTCATCTTCAATTAGGGGGTCATTATTGCCGAAAGGATATTTCATTGACCGTTCGAGATCGACACTTCTTTTAAATGCCCCTAATTGAAGAGGTAGATTTTTGAACTTCCGGTTTTTCATAGCTTCGTGAGTTTTTACAAATGGTCATCCCAACACTAGAGGAGCGTCATCAAGAATGACAAAATCGGTCGGGATTACCATTTGATTCGTTTGAACCAATACATCTTCAACTACACCGATTGATTTTATTACTTTCCGATTGGATAGAAAAATGGGTATTTGAAGTGGAGAAAAATCACTAATACTGAATTTTTCGAAAATGTAGTTAGGCAATATGTTAACACAAAGATCTTTATCGATTGTGACATTACTAATAAACGAATTTTGAAAGAAACATGGAACCGGTGTAATGTTAATTTCAAATGGGTCTTCTTTTATTAGTGAGTTTTGATCATTAGTTAACTTAACACTTACCGTTTCGTCAATTTTAGTGTTAGTGCTTAACTCTTTTAAAAACTTAGCATGAGGGGGTACTAAACAATGATTTTCAAAAGAAGGTGACAAGAGATTAATTTTTTCAAAATTAGACTCTTCTTGAATTTTAACGTTGTTGGACTCACCTTTTTCGTTGTTTAACTCATGTATCGGTTTTTCACTTATTTGTTCTTCCATTTTTACACTTTCGGTTATCTCTTCTTTTTTTAACTCTTCTCTTGCGCGGGACTCCTCTTCCCTTGCGCGAGCTTCTTTTATACATCGATCGATAACTCTAATGTGTTCTAATATCCTATCGGTCACTTCGGTTATAGAAAAAGAATCGGAATTCTCTAAGCTTGAATCCGGTTGTTCGATCCTTTGTTCCTCATAATACCCATATGAAGTCGATGGTTCGCACCATTGTTCTTCATTGTAAGCATATGATGGATAAGGTTCATAATTTTGTTCTCCATAATACTCATATGAGGTGGGTTGTTCACGCCATGGTTCCTCATAGTAAGTATACGAAGGTGGTGGCTCATATCTTGGTTCCTCAAAGTATGAGTAAGAAGGCCCATACCTTGGTTCATCAAAATATGAGTATGAGGGAGGAGGTTCATACCTTTGGTCTTCATAGGATGTGTATGAAGTTGATGGCTCGTACCTGGGCTCCTCATAGTAGGTGTATGAATTGGATGGTTGATAAGAGTGATTATTTTGAACCGAGCGTGTGTTACGACAATTAGTGCAATAATTACCCCTATAATCATCCCCCTCATAGGTGTAGTTGTAACCTCCTGAGTATTGATCCATAAGAATCACTCAGCAGACCACAACTAGGTCTCGAGATCAGAAAACAAAAATAAAAACGGAAACAGAGGCTGGACACGGCCCCGTGTCTGGTGAACACGGCCTCGTGTACAGGATCTGTATCTGGGCGTTTTAATTAAAGTTACTAGTCACGTCGAGCACGGGGGCGTGTTCAGTGAGCACGGCCCCGTGTTCAGACTCTGTATCTGGGTATCTAACTAAAAATATGCAGCACAGGGGCGTGTTCAGTGAGCACGGCCCCGTGTTCAAGCTACTGTAAATGCAAACTAAACTAAAATGCAGAAAAATGTGCGCGCGTTTTGAAAAGGTTTTGAAAAACTGATTAGGCCGTCGATTTTAAGCTTTCTTAAAATCCTTGTGTCCCCGGCAACGGCGCCAAAAACTTGATGCGTGTGAAGTGTTATATATATTAGGTGTATATTTTAAGCCCCTTTAACACTTTTTTAGCCAAGTTTTAAATTTATAAAACACGATATTTTACTAACACTAAACACACATATGGGCAACTGCACCCATCGTGGGCGTAGTATAGCGTTGGTAAGATACCGAGGTCGTCCAAGGACACAAGAGCTTTTAGTACCGGTTTATCCTCAACGTCTAATCAAAATAAAAAGTTTAGAAAAATGTTTTAAACTAAGAAATAAATAAAAACTAACTAAAATGCTGAAAATAAAAATAAAAGAAAAACAGATAGACAAGATGAATCACTTGGTTCCGACTCGTATCTAGTATAACCTTTGATTATTTCCGCACTTTTGCACATAATTAAGAGATTATCTTAGTTATTGTAGTAGGCCCCTCTTTTGAAGGTGACGTTACCCTCACCCCAGTAATTTGAGTAAGCAAGGATACAATCCTAAAAGGGTGGATTATTGGAAGATAATTGATTAAGTTATTAATGCAAATTATGGTAGGCCCCGCTTTTGGCGGTGACGTTACCCTCGGCTAAGTAGTCTGAGTCAGCAGGGATACAGTCCTAAATAGCCGGGTTATAGTATTAATAGTAGTTAACTTATGAGGGGATCAGAGAGTTTGGACCCCCGCCATCCAATACCGTGAAGCATTGAAGGAGGTCCTACTAAATTTGACCCAGGTCCATTGCAGGACCTCTAAACGCTGAACAATGGCAAGACCTTTACCAAACCGTTCCCTTAACCCCCGACCAGGTAGCCAACATACCTCCATATAGACCGTGGAGATATGAATGGTGAAAATCTTTTATTTTATATAGACAGTAAAATAATGCCAAGACACCACGGACAAACGATAAGGAAAGATCACCTTCAACATAAGTAACTAGTTATTAAAGTCATTAATACAAAACCAAATAAAAAGTGCAAAAGATTAGAAATAAAAAGTATTATACTAGACACTTTGTCTTCACCAAGTGATGTAAGATACTTAGGCAAACATGGCCTTGATTGTCAAGAACTCTTACGATCAATCTTGGATCCCGAGACGACTCACACACTCTACGATGGACAATGGATGATGGTGGTGGATGATGGTGTTGTGATGGTGGTGGGTGGTGGATGAAGTGTGAGAGAGGTGGTGTGCCAAGGGATGAGTTGAAATGAAACCAAGCACTCCTATTTATAGGCTGAACAGAAGGCTGGGCACGGCCCCAAGTCCGCTGGACACGCCCCCGTGCCTGTCTGACATTCTCTCTCTTCATTAATTGTAATTCGCAATTACAATTAATGCGCCTGCTGTACTTTCGCCACGCCCCCGTGTTCACTGGAAACGGCCCCGTGGTGGGCAATAGAAGCTACTATAGGTTTGTCTTTTCTGCTGCTTCTTGGGCACGGCCCCGTGCTGGCTGAGCACGGGGCGTGTTCAGTCTTCTGCCTTCTCTATTTTGCTTGGGAAGATGCCGTTGAGGGGTCGGGCAGTCCACTTATGCTCCTTTTCTTGTATTTATGTTAGATTTAGCTGTCTTTTTGCTTCTTTTGTGAATTTGAGCTCATTTAATCCTGAAAATACAAAAGGAAGACAAAAACACTCTTTTTCCAACATTAGTACTTAAAAAGGGTTAGTTTTATGCCTCATTTGATGTAATTTATATGTTTCATTTTACACACATCACTTACGGACCGTATAGGGAAGTGGTTACGGTCGGTAAGGCTCACACAAAATGCAGAAATTTCATTTTTGGCCCCCCTACTTGGTTACCTTGATAGTTTATGCAATAAGTTCAACGTAACACCCGATTTTAGGGTTTTCAAAGTAAATATAAGCATGGCATGAGTATGATGTATGTGTGATTATAATTCGATTATGGTAATAACGTAATATGTGTCTTGGTTTTTGTATATGTAACGCGTATTCTTGCTTGATTAAAAGTTGTGTATGTATCTACTACTTCTAATAAAGCAAAATAATCTTTGTCCACGTGTCATTTGATTGTTTCCTCAATTTTCCCTTTGAGCGGCAAATTGAATAGAGTCTTCCTACGTTTCATAATCTTACACCAGAAGCCAAATCCCACACAATCATTATCTCAATCTTCTCTCAAATCACCTTCGAGTTTCCATTTGTAAGTTCAAAAACCCTAATTTCCATCTTCTTGACATGAGAATCGCATATGCTTCTCTTCATTGTAAATCACAAACCCTAAATCTTAAAGACAAAAAACCTTCTCATCCAGGTATGAATATCTCTGGATTCCTCTTTGCGGTTGCGGTTGTATAACTTCTTCTTTGATCGGTGAGTTCAAACCCTAGATTATTGTTCTTTGTTGAGGCTTGATCTAGGGCTCGAATTGATTTTTTTTGTTTGAGTCGAACCATTTGCAACCATTCCTTCCTATAGGTGTCCTCTTCTTCGTCTCAGGTCTGATCGTCACTCTCCTTCAGGTTCCATCATTTCTTTTTAATTTCTTCACAACAATTCACTCTTTTAAATCTCTCTACGTTCTACAGGAACTTATATTCGTAACTGTACACCGATTTTCAAAGAGTTTGTTTAGAAGGATTAAGAGACAGGTCGCTGAGCTCTTGTGGCTGGAGCTTGTGTGGATCGTTGATTGGTGGTCTGGAGTTAAGGTCAGCTTCATTTTAATCGTTTTGTTGAAATCAGTCTTCTCATCTGCAAACATGGATCTAATCGATTACATCTCTCTCATCAAAGATGTTGCAACCAACAATTTTTATTTGGTCAAACACAGGTAGTTGCTTCTTATATGTTGTAGGTTTTGTATTCGATTTTGAAATTTGTTGATTATATGATGGTGAAAACATTTATGATTTGTGATTCTGGATTCAGATTTAGATTATTGGTTTAGGTTTTTATTTCATCCCAAATCTCATTTTTTTATATTGTAATAAAGTTTTGATTTTGGGTTTAATGATCGCTCGCTCGGGGTTGCTGACAGCTCTGTTAAAAGCGTGAAAAAAGTTCTCAGATCTCCATACAAGGTATTAAAACAGAGTCTTTATGCATATGTGACCTGATTTTCGGGTTTGACTTCATTCGTTTGAGCTATTAGAAATAAAATATTACATGAATTAACTTATGTTTGTTGCGTAGAGATTATCATCTCATTTTCTTTCAATTTACAAATTTTAATTGTTGGCTGAGTTGGCTCAAGTACTATTTTGATTGTTCAATTTATTCAAGAAAGTGAAAAGAAACCATCTTTTAGATCTTCGTCATCTCTGTTGTGGTTGGAATCAACTGGAGTTTTCATAGATAAGGACAAAGTTGTGCATATTATATGTTTCATCCCAATCTAATAACATGGTAGAAATGTCTACTTGATTGTGGTGTTTTATCCCAATCTGATAACACACAGTAGTGGTACAGGTGTGTTTCATGGGTTGTTGCTTTGGGGCTAACAAAATAAACTTAAAATTTTGATCTTTGTCAACCCTTCAGAATGGTTTTTAAGGTTATTTTTTGTTTTATACACAAAAAAAAATTTAACTAAATCAAATCTTTTTAAATCACAAGATGTTTATATCGTGTTACCTAGCCCAGCCAAGTATATCTTAAATATAGTTTTAATTTCAAAATTGTGTAGAGCATGTTATTGGTACTGTTTTGGTTCAACATGTGAGTTATATTTTAATGTTTATACCCTTTGTCGAGCCCCAAGTCAATAACCCATGAAACCCAATCATGGATGGGCAAGAACTGCTCCACGTACATCTAATCTCAACGAAGGGTATGATACATGTACATAAATCATGAGTAAAATGGTTTGTTGCTGGTGTCGTGATTTTTTGGTGGTGAAAATGAGTGGAGCCAGTGGTTTGGGCGGGCAGATCTGGTAGCAGATGGGTTGTAGGTGGATATGGGCGTCGGTAGTTGTTGTTGGTGGCGTTGTGAGAGTGTGGTAGATGAGGAAAAATTGGGGTCGTTTGTAGCATGCACGCTCTAATGTCTTCTTTCTTCTTCGAGGTTATTTTTGGATACTCACGAATATTTGGATCTCCACATATATAGTGATTTCTTGACCGCTTATTGTCGTTTTGGAACTTTAATTTTCTAGCACTGAATGAGAAATTTCCATTCCCTTTGGCATTAAAGGGAATTCTCACATTTCTTCCTCATCGCGAACCTAGTTAGATTCAGGCATGCTACACTTTTTAGTTATTGGAAGAACCCAAGTACTCTCTTTTGGATTCAGGAAAGAACTCTTATAGATCTTTTATCCTTTTAGAAGATATAGGAATGGAACAATCAACCTATTGATATTGGAAGACCCAACGAATTCTTCCAATGTATCATTTCTGGGTCCAAATCTTAAAGAGCTTGTTCGAGTCTCTTATGGTCATAATATATTCCTAATCTTCAGCGCTTATGGTTTCTTCTCATTATTTAATGACTTGTTAGTGTGTTTGGCTGTGTGCAATTAATGGATTTCAAATTCTCCTAGTTAAGTTAGTATACTTTTTCATCAATCTTTTATGACGGTGACCTTGGCTTCCATTGAGGTGGCAATGCCCTAAGAAACTTTCTAACATAATGTTTGTTGGAGTAAGCAGTTCTAAGATGTTTGAGACGGTAATAGTGCACATAACACTTGCCTTTTCACACATGAAAGCTTTCTGAAATGTCTTTATATGTTAAGCGCCCTAAATAATTAGTTTTGCTTCCAAGGATTTTAGCTATCATTTTCTCATTATCTCAATCTCTACATTATTTAGGAATAGATGTGAATACTTTAACTATCATCAAAACATTTTCAAACATAATCTACATTTTCTATAATATCTCGTAGATTAGGAATAGATGTGAAAACTTTAACTATCATCACAACATTTTCAAACATAATCTACATTTTCTATAATATCTCGTAGATCTATATCACTTAAGATTTAAATCGTTGTTTGTAATAACAAAATTTATGTGGTCTAACCATGAAACAATCCCCTAAGTGGATATTTATTTTGTGTTATGGATAAAAAAAAAACCTCGGACAGTTATTTGAAATGTAGTACATAAAATATGGAATGGTTTTTGCTAAATATTAGATAAACTTCTTACAATATCAATTTTAAGAACCAAAAACTCAAAAAGGGTGTGAATACATTATATTCTAAATTTGCTAAAATTTTCATTCTACCTTCTCTTAGGGTGAAAGGGTGTACACGGGATGAAGCGAGTAACATGGGAACACCACCGCAACCACTATGGGTTCGGCTTGCGGAATGGACTCTGGGTCTGTGAACCAGTGCTAGATGGATGTATGGGATACAATGTTGTATTGAATGGTGATGTGACAAAATATTATTAGATGGTGGATAGAAATGGATACGTGCTAGATGGATGTATGGGATACAATGTTATATTGAATGGTAGTGTTACACAATATTATTGGATGGTGGATAAAAATGGGTAGTAAATTCAACTAGAAAGATGACATGTTCCTATTGATTGGGTTGCTATAAAGGTGTCTCCTTCACCCTAAGTCAACTCAAGAGATTTATAATGATTAATATAAAAGATATGTGTAAGTGGGATTTCGCCACACAAATATGAGAATATATAGCGGTTCAAGTCAATGTTAATTACACATTAACCAAACTAAATACTTAATAGTAAATAGTCATTATGGTCTCTAAAACTGGGCGTATCACATCGTCTCTCTAAAATGGTCTTTTAACTTTCTCTTTGAAGGGTGATTGGTAGCGTCTCACAATTCAAGAAAATAATCACCTAAATATGATGATAAAGAACTAAAAATTTGGGTTGGTTTACTAAATGAGCTTGTTACATATGATTAAATTTGGTTGGTTGTTTACTAAATGAGCTTATTACATATGATCCAGATCAAAGTGATTGACCTGACCCGAAAATGTATAAACATTGAATTCATAGATATTCGTGAACTCAAAAAAGTAAGACCAGTGGAAAGAAAAATCCTAGGTACTCCCCTAGTCGCACATTGCATCGACTTCGAGTTCCCTGTAAGTTTAAAATCCTATGGTAGCTAAGTAGTCATTTACAATCATTCTGTGCATTAAGCATGAAGTCTGGTGTGTTTAGATATGAACGAGTTTTCACATAGCGTGCACTATCAACCAATGCCCAATCTTGTATCGACCAAATTCATCCATCTAGTAGAACTTTTATAAAACTTTGTTTTGAGTGTACTTTTTTTGTAATTTGGACGTAAAGAAGGACATTATCGTATCCCATTTAATTTATATACGTTATAATCATCGAAAGATGAAACTTTTTATTTGTAATCATCTATGCACCAACCTTATAAATACGTAGCAATGTAGCATATAAGCGTGAAGTGGATCAGTAGTTGATGAGAAGCTTAAATCTCAAGTATGTTGATTTAATCTCATGTATGTTGGTGATATGAACTGTTGCGGGTTGGTTGCCATAATACCATATATCCTCTCATTTAATTTCTTAAAGTTCCTCTAAGATATAGATCAAGTAAAATCATTTCATTTAAATTCTAACTAGTAACATTTCTCCGTTTGACTGTCCGGGGCTAACATGAATCAGATTGTCAACTGGAGACCGGTTGTCGATATTTTCGAGAAGCGTCTTTCACTATGGAAAGTTTCTTTTCTTTCCATAGGTGGCAGAGTTACTTTGATTCGGTCTGTTCTCGAAAGTCTGCCTACTTATTTCTTTTCTCTTTATCGTGCTCCGGCTAAAGTTGTGGAAGGTTTGGAATCTTTAATAAGAAAATTCCTTTGGGGGGGCTCGTCGGAGGAAAAGAAGTTGCATTGGGTAGCATGGGAAAGAGTTGCGTCGCCTAAGAAGATGGGAGGCTTGGGGCTCCGTAGCCTAAAAGATGTGAACATGTCATTGCTAACCAGGGGATGAAGATATAAAAACGAGAAGGATAATTTGTGGGTTAAAGTGATAGATGCTCTTCATGTTGGAGGATCCGAATGGGATTTTTTTCCTTCAAAAAAAGCTTATGGTGGAGCTTGGTGTAACATTGTCTCGACTCTTAAGAAGTCTTTGTTCGATAATTTGTCTATTCGAAATCTGTTTAAAGGAGTGGTGGGTAGGGGGAATAACATATTGTTTTGGCTTGATCATTGGTTATTTGATGTTCCTCTGAAAGGTAAGTTTCCCTCTCTCTTCCATTTGGAGGCGGTTAAGTCGTGTAGTGTGCGTGATCGGCTCGAAGGTGATGGTTGTTGGTTATGGAAGCATGATTTAGATTCTGATGTCGAAAAGGATGAATGGGAACGGTTGAGTGTGGCTTTGAGTTCGATCAGATTGTCTAATAATCAAGATAGATGGAGTTGGCTGGTTTCCGGCTCTGAGGGCTTCTCGACGGCTGCCGTTAAAAAACATCTCGACTTTATGAAAGATTATAGTAACCAGTACGTCATGGATTGGTGCAAGTGGGTTCCTCAAAAATGCAACATCTTTGTTTGGCGTGCGGATATGGATAGGATTCCTACGGTCGAAGCGCTCTCTAAGAGGGGATTGGTGGTGATAGACGATATGTGTAGTATCTGTAATGCTGGGTTCGACTCTCTCGATCATCTCTTTACAGCTTGCCCGCTGGCTCTGGGCTTATGGGAAAAGATCAGTTTTTGGTGCCGGATCTTGAACTTTTTTGTCTTTTCTTTTAGAGACTTGCTCGAAATTCACAATTTGGGTGTAAGGTCGTCGTCGGAAAGGAAGGTTTTACATGGCATTGTCATCTCGGCTTGTTGGGTTCTGTGGAAGGCCAGGAATAATCAAAGATTCAATGGTAAGAGGTGTAGTGTAGATGAGGTTTTTAGTGAAGTTAGGGTGGTTAGCTTCTTTTGGTTTAAACATAGGGCCAAAAAAGGCAACTTAGATTGGAAGGATTGGTGTAAATTTGTGAATATGTAGTTTTGTTTTGCGTCGTCCCGGTTTTCGGGTTCGGTGTTATTTAATGAAGTTTACGTTTAAAAAAAAACATTTCTCCGTGCTCTAATTTGATTTGTTACGAACTGTCTCGGGTTGGTTGCCATAATACCATATTTCCTCTCATTTAATTTCTTAATGTTTATCTTAGATATAGATCATGTAAAATAATTTCATTTAAAATTCTAACTAGTTACATTTCTCCGTGCTATAATTTGATTTGTTACGGTATCGATATTCGCTATAATAAATCAAAATAAAAAATCCAAATACCTAAAAGAGGATCAACATATCTTTTATGTTGCAAGGGTATATTTGGGGTAAAAAGTAAAAACTAAAGATCATGATATCTCAACTAGTACATTTGATTTGTATTTTTTTTAAACGACAAATTTAGATTACTGACTGATCATTGAAGTATCATCATGTCACCAGTAATGATCATGATATCTCAACTATTACATTTGATTTGTATCTTTTTTCTTATAATCTGTATATACAATTTCTTTTTTGGGTAAATTACTTTTTGAGTCCCTGTGTTATATGTGTTTTAACTAGTTGAGTCCAAAAGCAAAAAGTTTAACGACCTGAGTCCCTATAAGCAATTTCTTTAACCTTTTGAGTCCATTTTTAACCATTTTGTTAACTCTGCTGTTAAGTCCCCCACGTGCAGTCCATGTGAAGGGGTATTTTCGTCCATTTAACCTCCCCTGCCTTACTTTATAATTGTTCCCTTTTATCTTCTTCCACATAAACTAAAAACCCTAATTCTTTAACATGATCTCTCCCTTTCATCTTCTTGCCCAAAATTAAAACCCTAGATCTTCATCATGATCAATCAGGTTGTATGCGCATGTGGCTCTGCAACTATCATTCGAACCTCGTGGACTGCAACAAATCCAGGGAGGAGATTCCATTGTTGTGCAAGAGAGGTAGTTGATTCGATATAAAGATCCACAGGTAAAGAACCCTAATTCTTGTGTTTTATGTGTTGCAGGGAACTAATTGTGGGTTCGTAAGCTGGGCTGAACCTCCATTATGTGCATGAGCAACGGAAATCATACCTGGATTACTAAGATCCATTAACAGTCATGAAGAAATGGCAAGAAAAAAGGACCTCGAAGTGAAAAGGTTGAAGATTGTGTTAGGGGTAACCTGGGTTTTGTGTGTAATGTATATGCTGTTGGCATGAAAGTTGTACCCTTCTTACCCCCATTGACCTTTTTTTGTCAACATTATTGTAAATGGTCAGTGGGGATGTCTTTTGTACCCAATATGATGCTAATGAAAAACAAGTTATGTTTTGCCTATCCAGAAGTTACGTTTTCGCTATCGGACAACTTACGTTTTGTCTTGTGTTTATGCACTCTACAATTACCAAAGTAAAAGACATGGCCTAAACAAGACATGACCTAAACAGACATGGCCTAAACAATAAGATACATTACCTGGAAACAAAACTGATGACCTAAACAAAAACACACATTACCAAACCAAAAGACACTTCATACATTCAAACATTACATAAAGTAGCATCCAAAAGTACAATATCTTAGTTAAGTTACCAAAGTTTGCATAACATTACATACTAAACCAAAAGACACTTCAAACACTACATAACAAAAGCATCATATGTCTAACAAGGTAACAGTCTAAAGATCAGCACTTTGTGAAGCAGTTTGACTAGCCTTGGCTCCTCTTCCACCCCTGCCACCTCTACCAGCCTTGGCTCCTCGTCCACCCCTGCCACCTCTTCCAGCCTTGGGCCCTGTTCCACCCCTCCCACCTCTTCCAGCATTGGTTGTTTGAGTCTCACCTTGACCTGCAGTTTGACCCTGAGGTTGAGCTGTTGTTTGACTCTGAGCTTGAGTTGCACCCTGACCCTTGCAGCTCCTCCTATTATGCCCAACATTCCCACATTTCTTGCAAGTTTTAGGCACTCCTTGCCTTGTCATTTTCCCCTTCTTGTTTATCAAAAGCTCAGAAATCTCCACCTCTGACTTCTTCCTTTTCTTCTTGGGCCTTCCCACTGGAGTATGATGAATTGGAGGGATAAGGGTTGTTGGGCATTGTGAAGGTGTCCAGTACTCTCTCCCACTGATAGGTTCAATTGTGTGCATGTAAACATCCTTCCAGGTTTGAAGCCAATAAACCTTATCAACCCATGACTCTAAAACACCTACATTCATTCCATTCCTTGCCATATCCCATATGGCAGCTACACCATGTTTACATGGCATAGCTGTTAACTGCCACTTTCTGCATGTGCAGGTTCTCTCATTAACATCTACCTTGCACTGATCAGCATATCCACCAGTAACCTGGAATCTACCCCTACCAGCCATCATCACTGAATACTGACTTGCATCAGCCTTGATTTCATCAAACACTCTTGTAGCATATGGAGTCAAAGGTCCATTACTTTTAGCTATGACTTTGTGAACCACAACAATTTTTTTCATCAGGTATTCTCTGATATACTCAAGACAGGTGATTATTGGTTTGTCCCTCCCCTTTACAAGCTGGTTGTTGAATGACTCACACATGTTATTCAATAAGACATCAGTCTTGGCCCTACCTATCAAACAGAATATTCAAACAGAACATTGAATATTTAAAACATAACAAAAAAACTGTTAGTGTGTAATGAAACAAACCAAACCTGTGAAATGTGATCTTGCCCAGGATTTTGGTGGAATCTGGCTTAACCAGTCAAACAAGTCACTGTCAAGCAGTCTTATGGCATTCATCTTTCTGTTAAACTGTGGCATTGTGGTAGCACATGCAGCATCCCATAAATGTATCCATATCCACTTCAAGTTCTTGAATCATATTGTGTTTATCAATATTGTAATCTAAGTCATCACCATCATGATTATTGTTTTTACCAACCTTTTTACCTTCATGCTCTCTTTGGTCATCATCCTCATCTGAATCAGGTGGCTCATGTTCCATCCTGTAATCCGGATCATCGGAATCCTCTTCATCATCAGTAAACTTCAAAGATGATGAATGAGTATCAGCACTTGCATTTACATTATCCTGCACATCTACTTGTTCAGTATCTTTTCCATTTTGATTATCCTGCTCATGTTGTTCACTATCTTTTGCAGTTAAGTCACTATTTACAGCATTCAAACCTAAGTCATTTCCATCTTCTATGTCATCTCCTAAGTTAATACCACCTTCTAAGTCATCATTCACACCTGATTCATTTACATCATTCACACCTGATGGGCCACTATCATCCAACCACCCAATTTCAAGTCTTCTAACACAACCTCTAGGTTTAGCTCTAACTCTAACAGGAACATTCCCAACTGATGGTGCAGCTTCAGCAATTTCTTCAATTACCACATTTGATGTGGATTTAGGTGGTGACAGGAAATATGTGTCAAGTTTTGGAAACCAATGTTCAACATAAACCTCAATCTCTCTAATCCAACCAACATATTGACACATATCTATCACATCCTGATCAGTCCCTAAAGCCCTAATCCCTTCAACCAAACTTTTATCCGGAATCCTATAATGGTAATACACAACTTCATCCTCCGGATAATGCAGCATCTTAAACATCGTGTTAAACTCAATAACAGAGAATTCATCAGCATCTATGTAATCAATATGGTTGCTTTTACCTTTAGCATACTTCAACACAGGTTTAACAACAAACTCCCCACCATGGAAAATGTGAATGTTGAACATTGTAGGCTCACCAACTGAAATGAAGTAAAACAGAGTTGAGATTACTGTAAAAGGATTCATGTTAAAACAGAGATGAGATTTAGGTTATTAGTTACTTACCATACTCCTCATATGGATCGAAATGTTGTCCATAACCACGAATACACCACGTTGAGATGTCGTGAAGATGCGCCATTGTTCTTCGTTCATGTGGATGATGATCGACAGGATGATTTGAAGTTATCAGGTGGAATTGTGAGAGCGAGTGAATGATCGGGGGTGATAATAGGGTTTTAATTGAGGTTGGTGGCATTAATAAAGGTGGAATTAAGGCAGGGGAGGTTAAATGGACGAAAATACCCCTTCACATGGACTGCACGTGGGGGACTTAACAGCAGAGTTAACAGAATGGTTAAAAATGGACTCAAAAGGTTAAAGAAATTGCTTATAGGGACTCAGGTCATTAAACTTTTTGCTTTTGGACTCAACTAGTTAAAACACATATAACACAGGGACTCAAAAAGTAATTTACCCTTCTTTTTTTATATATATAAAGTAGATCATTCAAGTGTGGGACCGAGTGTCAAAAAGGGTATACTATATATTAATTAAGAAGATCATCGAATAGATAATTGTTGAATGGCATTATTGGAAATGCATAACCAACAAAACCTAACATTGATTTTATAGATTATATTATATCCACTGCGCACTGGTTGAGCCAAACACAAGCAGCAACAAGGAGGCTTATGAGCTAAAAAGACTATTATGCCCTTTTCACCAACCCACCTCACCAACTCTTGAGAAAGTGTCTCAACTTGGATTACTCAAACCCAACAACTTAAAAGATATCATGATATCCTTATTTCACCCTATAAAAATTTAACAAGCGATTCATAATAACTACAAACTAAAAACATTGAATAAAAAACTAAGTAAATCACTTTTAGTCTTTAAATAAAACTTTAATAGATTTTTGATACTTGAACGCAGAGGTGACAATTGTGTTGAGTTTGGCGGGTTAAATCAATTAATCTAAGCATAGGTCATATATTTATCTGTGTCAAAACTATCAACTTTAACCTTGAGTCCTAGACATTAAAAATCATGTAACATAATTGTTTAGTACATGTATCTAAACAAGCCAAATAGGATATAAACAAGCTGTAAATGAGTTGTAGATGCGTTAAACAAGCCATACACATGTTGGCGGATTGTAACAAATAGCTTAAACGAGTTGACATGTTTAGTTAAGAAAATTAATACGTCAAGCTAATCACAAACATTTAAATAAACAAATCAACATAAATATGTCGGATGATTAAATAAAAAGGTTAATTATGTTAACTCAAAGCTGAACTATTTAATTAAAGAAGTCACATAACAACGTACTTTGGTACAACTGTTACCTTTTTGAATAAAAACTACATTACTTTTGTGTGGTGTTTTGAGTAAAAATGTGAATGATGAAACTTGAAGAGATCATATAACGACGTACTTTGGTGTCTTTTTAGTATTTAAACAAACTTTAGTGTCTCATCAAACAACACAAATATAAAAATCCAATGAACACGAATAAGAAAAACTAAAACTTCAAGGGTTAAAATTGTACTTTGAAGTTTGAACTTATAGTAAATTAGGTGCAACTATTACCCATTTGAAGTAGATGTGACAATCGTGTCGAGTTTGATGGTCGAATTAGTTAACCTAAACACTAGTCATACATTTATTCGCATAAAATCCATCAACTTTAACCTGAACACTTAAAATTTTGTAACACACTTTTTTAGTTTTCTATCTAAACAAACCATATGGATAAAAAATGATTTACAAACAAATAGTAATCAAGTTGTAGCTACGTTAACCAAGTCATAAACAAATTGTCACTTATAACAAACAAATTAACATCTTCGACTACAAATTAAACACCTCAATTTAAACACAAACCATTTAATCAAACAAACTAAACAAGCTGACCCGAATATTTCTTCGTCATAAGTCAAACACCTCAGCACGAAACCTTATCATACTTGTATCATGTTAAAAAAAAAAAAAAAAAAAAAAAAAAAAAACCTTGACACCCTTACTTTCATGAAAGTTAAAAGACTTGGGGGTTGTTTGTTTACCTCTTAACGAGGCTCTTAATGGTTCAGACATTTTACTGGTTCAACACTTAATGGTTTAGACTGTTTGTTTCGCGAGTAGATGTCTTAATGGTTCAGTCATTTGCCTCTGAATGATTAAGTATTATACGGAGTCTGAATGGTTAAGAGCTCTAATCTGAATTGGTCAGACATTATACTGGTTCTTAATGGTTCAGACGTCTTACTGGTTCAGACCTTTTACTCGTTCAACACTTAACCATTCAGAAATCGACAAACAGCATCTTAACCACACAACTTTCTTCACATTCAAGATAACATAACAAACCACTTTAGTGTCCTTTTAATCAAGAAACAAACTTTAGTGTCACACCAAACAAACCATTAAATAAACATTTATAAAAAGTGTCAAAACTTGAAGGGCTAAAACCGTACTTTCCAAAACCCCAATTCGCCTATTAAAACCCACCCCCACTTCCTAAACAACTCGAACCACCACCACTACTCTCTCTCTAAAACCCCCTTTCTCTCTCTAACTACAACCACCATGGATCCCGTCAATGTGTGGGGCAACACCCCCCTAGACGCCGCCGACCCAGAGATCTTCGACCTCATTGAGAAAGAAAAACGCCGCCAGTGTCGCGGAATCGAACTAATCGCATCCGAAAACTTCACCTCATTCGCCGTCATCGAAGCTTTAGGCTCCCCGTTAACCAACAAATACTCCGAAGGCATGCCCGGCAACCGTTACTACGGTGGCAACGAGTACATCGACCAAATCGAAAACCTCTGCCGCTCACGCGCCTTACAAGCCTACCGTCTTGACCCCACCAAATGGGGTGTCAATGTTCAACCGTATTCTGGATCTCCCGCCAATTTCGCAGCCTATACTGCTTTGTTGAACCCTCATGATCGGATCATGGGTCTGGATCTGCCGTCCGGTAGGCATTTCTTCTTTTATACGAAATTCACGGGTTTGGATTTAGTGTAAACGGGTTAGTTTTGGCCTTTGGGGTAGACAGGGGAACCGTTTAGCTAAACTTGTCGGGTTTGTGTCAACTCGGTTTGCTAGTTGACATGTTTAACCGGTTTATTTTTATGTAATATGTTTATGTCATAAATTAAATTGGTTGGTTGGTGTAAAAAATAAAAATATAAAAACTCGGGTTAAACAGGTCGTGTTCCGGTAGTGGGTCTGGATTTGCTTTACACGAAATTCGTAGGTTTGGGTTTAGTGTAAACAGGTTTGGTTTATTTTTTATTTTGTTATATTTTTACTATGTGTTTTATGTAATACATTAAATTGGTTGGGTTAAACGGGTTGTGTTCGGGTGACGTTTTACGAACATGAGCTAAAGAAAGTTTGTTGATCAGGTGGGCATTTGACGCATGGATACTATACATCTGGTGGGAAGAAGATAAGTGCGACTTCGATTTACTTCGAGAGTTTGCCGTATAAGGTGAGTAAGGAGACTGGGTACATTGATTATGACAAGATGGAGGAGAAAGCTTTGGACTTTAGACCTAAGTTGATTATCTGTGGTGGGAGTGCTTACCCTAGAGATTGGGATTATAAGAGGATTAGGGAGATTGCTGATAAGGTTGGCTCCCTCATGTTGTGTGATATGGCTCATATTAGTGGCCTTGTTGCTGCTCAGGTATGCTTGCTTTTGTTTTAAATGATTTGATTGATCATGTTGGTTTGGTTTCTTGATCTGCATTGTTTGGTTAAGTTATTGGATTTGTAAATTAAGTTGATTTGATTAAGTAGGGTCCTGCATTTTTAAATTGTACTAGAAGATGTAATTTTGCATCTTACAGTTTAGATCGACACGATCCGCATTAGGGTTTTGAATTTGGTGCAGATCTATAGGATGTAAAGTTTAAATCTTTGTCAAGTTGCTAATTATGATTCAAGATTGGGAATTGGTGTGCTGACGCACACCAATTTCGAATCTTGAATCTTGGTTTAACTTGATAAAGATTTAAACTTTACATCCTATAGATCTGTACCAAATTCAAAACCCTAATGCGGATCATGTCAATCTGAACTGTAAGATGTGAAATTACACCTTCTACTGCAATTTGAAATGCAGGACCCTGCTTAGTCAGATTAACTTAATTTTTATCAAGTTACTAACTATGATTCAAGATTGGAAATTTATGTGCTGGATCTTTAATAAAGATTTGTTTCGGGTTTGACAGGAAGCTGCAGATCCGTTCGAGTACTGTGATGTAGTCACAACCACCACTCACAAGAGTCTTAGGGGACCGAGAGCAGGTATGATCTTCTACCGTAAAGGTCCAAAACCACCGAAGAAGGGTCAACCAGAAGATGCAGTTTATGACTTTGAAGACAAGATCAATTTCGCTGTTTTCCCTGCCCTTCAAGGTGGTCCCCACAACCACCAGATTGGTGCACTAGCCGTTGCCTTGAAACAAGCCATGTTACCCGGATTCAAGGCTTATGCTAAGCAGGTTAGAGCCAATGCAGTTGCTCTTGGTAACTACTTGATGAGCAAAGACTACAAACTTGTCACCGGTGGAACCGAAAACCATCTTGTTTTGTGGGATCTTCGTCCTCTTGGCTTGACCGGAAACAAGGTTGAAAAGCTTTGTGATCTTGCAAACATTACCGTCAACAAGAATGCTGTGTTTGGTGACAGTAGTGCTTTGGCTCCGGGAGGTGTTCGTATTGGTATGGTTTCGTTACCCGAATCTGTCTTTATATCGTGCGTATTTTGGAATTTGGATGGTGTTTTTATATGAATAAAATGTGTGTTTGATCAGGTACACCTGCGATGACATCAAGGGGTTTAGTTGAGAAGGATTTTGAACAAATTGGCGAGTTTCTTCACCGCGCTATTCAGATCACTCTAAGCATCCAGAAGGAGTTTGGGAAATTGTTGAAGGATTTCAACAAGGGTCTGGTCAACAACAAGGATATTGAACAACTTAAGGCTGACGTCGAGAAGTTTTCTGGTTCGTTTGACATGCCCGGGTTCTCGTTGGCCGACATGAAGTACAAGGATTAAGCTTTTGAGAAAGATCTTATGAATGATGTTGTTTGTGTTGTTATTAGTTACAGTTTCTTGGCTTTTTTGATGATTGAAATGAGAATATTTGGTGTATGCGTTGGTTGAAAGGCAATAAGATCTCTCACGTATGTTTCATTTCCACATGTAGGTTGTTTCTTTTTTTAGTTTTGCAAGAAAATCTTTAATGGGCTGAAATGGATACCATTTTTTGTTGTTTTTGTAGTTATGTATGTTGATGTTGTATATGTTGTCTTTTAATATTGTTGAGTAAATTGTCATTTTAGTCCGTGAGATTTGGTCTAAATTGTCATTTTAGTTTAAATAGTTTCATTTCTCTTCTGGGTCCCTGACTTTACTATTTTCTTGCCATTTTGATCACATTGTCTAACTCAGTTTAAAAATCTGGTTATAACTAGGGGTATTTTTGGCATAACTGTTGTGTAGTGATAACCAGTGGTAGTTTACAACATAATTTATAAACCTCATAATAATTTAATGCCAAAAATGCCCCTGATTATAACTTGTTTTTTAGACTAAGTTAGGTAATGTGATCAAAATGGCAAGAAAAATGAAAAGTCAGTGACCCAGATGAAAAAAAAACCTATTTGGACTAAAATAGTAATTTGGACAAAAACTTAGGGACTAAAATGATAATTTACTGTTGTTGACGGTAGGATTGTTTTGGATAGGGATGCTAGCCAGATCAGATGGTCTTTGACCCGTTTGGAGAATTTGAATTTATGGGACTTGTTTTAATGGGCTCATATGTTTGGGCTTTTACATGCTTTTATTATAGCATTTGGAGTTAAAAAGAAAAAGAAACTAAATCAACCTATATACTTACCAAATAACCTGAATAAACAATAATTTTCCCTTTAACTAATAAACAGTTACTAGTGAACCCCCTCTAACTAATAAACGAATAACAAGCGCTTCAAAATGATACATGCTTTGGTTTATGTGGCGCTCTGGTGGTTTTGGAAGGCTAGAAACACTCTAGTATTTAGATCGGGTACGTGCTCTCCTTTGAGAACGACGGATGACATTAAGTTACTCTTTTAATTGGTTTAATTTTAGAGCGAATTAAGATTAAGTCTTAAATGGGATAATTGTTGCTAGTTTTGATATAAAAAGTTAGTCGGAGTTAGTACTCCGATTAATTTGTCTTTTTAATTGTTCATGCATCCTACAAAACGAACTTATAGTTCTTAATCTTCATCAACAAGAATTATAATTAATGGTTTTGAATTTTGTTTTGGCCCTAACCGAACACCAATCCGAGTTAGAAATGTGTCTAACCAAACCGAATTCAACTAATTAAACCGAATTATTTGGTTTTGGTTCGGTTATCCGACTAAACTGGTTATTATTCGGTTTATTCAATTGTATTCGGTTCGTTCGTTATCCGAATAACCAAGATTTGTTAAATAGATAACTGAATTCACAATCCCGATACGGTTGGGAACCGAACCAAAACCAAAACCAAATTCACAATCTGGTTATGTTTTTCCAGTTACGAATACGGTTTGAATTGTAAGTTTGTCGATTTTCGGGTTTTTACGGCACCAGAATGATAAAAAGTTTAACCCAAAGATCTAAGCTTGTCCACATAACATTATCTTTCAATGGTTCCTAGGAATGTTTCAAATACTTGACAAGGAAAATTGTGTGCTATGCTAACAACATAACATTGTTGTTTTTAAAAACTCTGGACTATAACATGCCTAATATCTGAGCCGGCCCTGAGAATTCGTGTACCCTGTTCGAGCTCGAAAAAATATGCCCTTAGGCCTTAACGAAATTGGGTATTTGGCTCACTAAAGGTCTAAACCTAATGCCAAATGGGTTAATAACTTATCTAAACCATAGAAATAGTTTTGTAAGGGGGCCTATGTTGGTGTTTGTATGGATGTACCCGATTAAAAAAATATTTTACATATACATATCGAGTTTTTTTTCATAAAAAAACGTGCCCCTCGAAATATCGGATGCAAAATGGTCCTCATAGATAACCAACTAGTTGCAACACATGATACAAGGACGGATGCAAAACCTCATACTCTGATGTGTGCCATGATCTACAAACCATGCACACCACGTTCACAAGTCAGAAGGATAGTTGCATGGAATAACTATCATTGGACAATAGTATTATTAGAGTTAACTGCCATTTTTTTCCCTGTGTTTTGTTCACTTTTGTCATTTCAGACTGATTTTAAAAAATGCACCAGTTTCCTCCCTGACATACTGGAAACGTGCCACTTCAGTCCAAAAATTAAAACCCAGTTAAGTCAGACATGTTAAATGAAGGGTATTATTGTCAATTCATATATCTTTTCTTTTCACCTTTTTTTTATGAATTGACTATAATACCCTTCATTTAACCTGTCTGACTTAACAGGGTTTTAATTTTTGAACTGAAGTGTCACGTTTCCAGTATGTCAGGGAAATGACAATAGTGAACAAACCACAGGACAAAAATGACAATTAACTCGTATTATTATTATTATTATTATTGTTATTATTGTTATTCTTATTATTATTCTTATTATTATTATTATTATTATTATTATTATTATTATTATTATTATTATTATTATTATTATTATTATTAGTACCCTTCATTTAACCTGTCTGACTTAACAGGGTTTTAATTTTTGAACTGAAGTGGCACGTTTCCAGTATGTCAAGGAAATGACAATAGTGAACAAACCACAGGGACAAAAATAACAATTAACTCGTAGTATTATTATTATTATTGTTATTATTATTGTTATTATTGTTATTCTTATTATTATTATTATTATTATTAATTTGCATGTTTAGATAGTGGGATATTGGTGATGGTTTTCTTAGTTGTAGTTACTCATTTGGTTTACTTCTCACATTGTAACCGTAAGGCTATATATAAGCCAAAGATATTTAGATTAAGGTATTGATATGTTAAAAACAATAGTTGAATAGTTCAGGGTTTTAATTGTAATAGTTCTATTAGTTTGAGGGCCAGTTTGTAACAGTTCGATAGTTGTGGACTGATATTGTAACAATTCTGTTAATAGTTGAAGTTCGTTAATAAAAGTAGTTGAGCGGGTCATAACTGATCCAGCTTGGTTTTGAGATAATTCTCTCTCTCTCTTAGTTTTTCTCTCTCTAAAAAATTGAGCTCCATCATTGGTTTCAGAGCTTGTTCCGATCAAGCTCCGGCGACCTGTTTCATCACAATCATCTCCATTAACATCCGTTCAATTCATTTCTGTGGATCGACCATCGTATCGGTTGATTCACCTTCATTTTAGTCCGATTCATTGAAATCGATTGTTCCGATTTCAATCTTCTATAATACATTGTCAATGGCAAACACTCGACAACAAGAAATGGAAAAACTCGAAAAAACTCTGAAAGAACATGCACAATTGATTCAGAATTCTCATACAATTCAAGAAGACAATCAAGCTGCGATTGCTCAATTGAATCTTCAATTGCAATCAATGTTCGAAAATCTGAAGAATCAAATTGCAGAATCCCAAGGTAGGCCAAATTTTGGGGGAAATTTAGGTCAAGATCAACGATTAGTCAGATTAGGTCGTCTGGATTTTCCCAAATTTAATGGTGAAGATGTAGATGGATGGATCTATAGGTGTAATCATTTTTTCTCAGTAGATAAAACACCAGATCAAATGAAGGTGCAATATGCAATAGTCAATCTTGAAGGTATTGCTCTCAAATGGCACCAAGGGTACATCGCAAGTCAAAATCGTCCAATAGAGTTGATTCCTTGGGATGATTATGTTAGATCTATCACAACAAGATTCTCTAAACATTTGTGGGAAGATGCAATGGAAGAGATAAAAAATTTACATCAAACTGGAACCCTAGAAGAATATTGTAATGCTTTTGATAATTTGATGACAAAAGTGGTGTTATCAGAAGAATATGCTGCCAGCTTGTTTGTGGGAGGGTTAAAACCTGAGATAAGATGTTTGGTAAAGGTTTTCAGACCAAGAACCTTGAGAGAAGCTTATACTATGGCCAAACAACAAGATAATGTTCGTTCCACATTACTTGGAAGAAGAGAAACCAGAAAATATCAAGGGTACAGCGGATCTGCCTCGAGTTCTTCTTCTGGTTATAAAACCAACTTTAATTCCAAACCTTCTACTGTAAGTGCTCCAACTCTACCCTTATTACCAACACCACAAAATAAACCATTGAAAACTGTTAGAAGGCTTACTACTAAAGAGGCTGATGTAAAAAGAGCAAAGGGTGAGTGTTTCTTTTGTCCTGAAAAATATTCATCTACTCATAAATGCAAGAATAGACAACTGTTTGTGATAGAAATTATTGATGATGAATCTGTTGAAATTGAGGTGGAAGAATTAGAACATAATGATCCATTAGAAAATGACATAATGCAGCCTCATATCTCTATTCATGCTATGTGTGGAATTCCTTCTTATTCCACCATGAAATTAATAGGGTATATTGGTACTAGGAAACTGCATATTTTCATAAATTCTGGGTCTACCCATAATTTCATCAATGAAAAATTAGCAGACAAACTACAGTGTTTAACTTGTGAAGTACCAGCTATGAGAGTGGCTGTGGCTAATGGTAAATCTTTGGGCTGTGCAAGGGTTTGTAACGGATTCAAATGGTTAATGCAAGGGAAATGGTTTGAGGCTGATATGCATTTGATTCCCTTAGAGAATTATGATGTAGTGTTGGGAATAGAATGGTTATCTTCTCTAGGTGACATTGTTTGGAATTTTCATAATTTAACCATGGAATTTCAAATTGATGGGGTGAAACATGCCTTAAAAGGGATTAATTCTAACGGGGTTAATCTGTGTTCAGTAGAGAAAATGGATCAAATCTTAGGTCACCCTGGTCAACTGATGGAATCGCAGATGTTTAATCTTCAACTCATGGCTGTTGATGGTCAGGGAATCCATAGTTCCAGCATAACACGGGAAATTGTTAATCCTGAAATTGATAAACTTTTAGGACAATTCCAAGACGTATTTGAAGAACCAAAAACCTTACCACCATCCAGAAATTGTGACCATAAAATATTGTTGCATGATGAAAGTAAAACCATTAACCTCAAACCATATAGATATCAGTCAGTTCAAAAAGATGTGATTGAGAAAATGACAAATGAGATGTTAGAAGCCGGAATTATAAGGACTAGCACAAGTTCTTTTGCTGCTCCTATGGTTTTAGTAAAAAAGAAAGATGGTTCTTGGAGGATGTGTGTGGATTATAAACAACTCAATGATGCTACAATCAAGAATAGCTTCCCTATTCCTTTGATTGATGAGTTGTTAGAAGAGTTACAAGGGACAACAGTGTTTTCAAAGTTGGATCTAAGATCTGGGTATCATCAAGTGAGAATGTTCGAAAAGGATATTCATAAAACGGCTTTCAGGACACACCAGGGCCTGTTTGAGTTTTTAGTGATGCCATTTGGCTTAACCAATGCGCCAGCAACATTTCAATCATTAATGAATCAGACTTTTAAACAGTTCATGAGGAAATTTGTGTTAGTATTTTTTGACGACATTTTGGTGTACAGTAAGGATTTAAATCAGCATATTGATCATTTAAAGTCTGTTCTGCAAGTTTTAAGACAACAAAAGTTGTATGCAAAGAAGCCAAAATGTTCATTTGCGGGCCAGCAGATTGAATATTTAGGACACATTATCAGTAAGAAGGGAGTTGCTACTGATCCTCACAAAATAGAAGCCGTAGCTAATTGGTCTGTTCCTACAACAGTCAAACAGCTAAGAGGATTCCTTGGGCTGGCAGGGTACTATAGGAAATTTATAAGATCATTTGGAATAATAGCCAAACCATTAACTGAGTTACTTAAAAAAGAAGCCTTTTTATGGAATGAGCATGCTCAGCAATCTTTTGAACAATTGAAAGTTGCATTGTGTGAGGCTCCAGTATTGGCTTTACCTGATCTTAGCAAAATATTTGTTGTTGAGACTGATGCTTCTTCAAAAGGGATTGGAGCTGTACTTCTACAAGAGGGACATCCTTTGGCTTTTTTCAGCAAGGCTTTATCGTCTAGGCAGATTGCATTATCAGTCTATGAGAAGGAACTTTTGGCCATTATGATGGCTGTTAAACAGTGGCATTACTACTTAGTGTCAAAGCCTTTTGTCATCAGAACTGATCAAAAAATCTTAAAACATTTGCTAACTCAAAAGATTACAACTCCCTTACAACACTCTTGGTTATCTAAACTAATGGGTTACAAATATGAAATTCATTACAAGAAGGGAATAGAGAATGTTACGGCTGATGCTTTATCCAAGGTAGAAAGTGCCACTATCTTTAATCTAGTCTTATCTACTTTTGATCCTCTATTGTTGAGCAGGATCAAAGACAGTTGGAGTCAAGATAGTGTTATCCAAACTGTAATTCGGAAACTCATTAAGGGCGAAACAGTGCATCATTACAGTTGGGACCAACAATTATTAAAGAGGAAACAGAAATTGGTAGTTGGTTATGATCAGCAGCTGAGACAAGAGCTGATTAAATTGTGTCATGAAACTGCAATGGACGGCCATTCGGGTGTACATGCAACTCATCAAAGATTAAAGGGTATGTTCTATTGGAAGGGTCAGGTGAAACAGATTAAACAATTTGTGAGAGCTTGTTCCATTTGTCAACAGGCTAAACACGAAACTGTAGCTTACCCTGGTTTAATTCAGCCATTACCTGTACCTACTACAGTATGGTCAGATATTAGTATGGATTTTATCACTGGATTGCCCAAGTCTCAAGGAAAGGAAGTCATTTTTGTAGTGGTGGATCGGTTGACTAAATATGCTCACTTTATAGCATTAAGTCACCCATTCACTGCTGCAAATGTAGCTCAAGCATTTCTAGATAATGTGTACAAACTGCATGGCTGGCCATCTTCGATTGTTTCTGATAGAGATACCATTTTTTTGAGTAATTTTTGGAAAGAATTTACTAAGCTGCAAGGAATAACAATGGCTTTATCTACTGCATACCACCCTCAAAGTGATGGTCAAACGAAGGTGGTCAATCGGTGTTTGGAAGGATACCTCAGATGTATGGCAATGCACAGGCCTACTTCTTGGGTTAAATGGTTATCTCTGGCCGAATTTTGGTATAATACCAACTTTCACACTTCTATCAAAACTACCCCTTTTCAGGCTCTCTATGGTTATGCTCCTCCAATTCATGTTCCTTACATACATAGAGAGTCTATGGTTGAAGTGGTGGATGAATTCATGATGGAAAGAGAACAAACTGTTAAATTGTTAAGAGAAAATTTGTTGAAAGCTCAAAACAGGATGGTTCAAATGGCTAATAAGCACAGAAGTGAAAGACAATTTGAAGTTGGAAGTTAGGTGTATCTAAAACTACAGAATTATGTTCAAAGTTCAGTCAGAAGCACTTCTTACAGCAAATTGTCTCCTAAATATTATGGTCCATATTTGGTTTTGGAGAAGGTTGGTAGTGTTGCTTACAAGTTAGATCTGCCCCCTGAAGACAACATATATCCTACATTTCACGTTACATTATTAAAAAAAGCTGAAGGTCCACCTACTACACTCATTCCTTTACCAACTGCCCCAAGATTTTCATTGTTACCAGCTGTCGTATTGGATAAAAGGGTTATAAGAAGGGGTAACAAGGCTGCAGCTCAGGTGTTGGTTCAATGGAAAAACAAACCACTTTCGGATGCTACTTGGGAATTCAAAGATGATTTTCAGCTCAGATTTCTTGATTTTCAAATGATTGATCCTTGAGGACAAGGATGCTTTAAAGGGGGAAGTATTGATATGATAAAAACAATAGTTGAATAGTTCAGGGTTTTAATTGTAATAGTTCTATTAGTTTGAGGGCCTGTTTGTAACAGTTCGATAGTTGTGGACTGATATTGTTGTGACAACTGTGCCTTCGTGACCATCAAACAAATACCAAATCAATGAGATATTGTGTTTCATACTTGGGATTTGTAAAAATATGTGTATCATTTGCACATATCATTTCTTGTTCGATTTCGGGCTTTAAATCGTTTTCTGGAAGGTTATACGCGATCTGATGCGTAAATATAACCAGTTTAATGCAACGAACACTCCGGAATAGTGAAATAGGATTAACATACCTTAAATAACCTTTACATAACTTAGAAATAAGTTTTGGATGGTTTGGTATGCCGAAATCAAGTTAATTCGCTTACAGGGACTAAATTTGATAAACTGCGAAAGTATGCCAATTTGAACTGTAACAGACATTCCGGAACATGACCATAAGTTAAACATACCATAAATATCCTTTACATATCTTATAAATAGGCTTTGAGGGGTTCGGTGTGCTAAAATAAACTTTTGGCTCATTCAGGGACTAAAAGTGTCAAAAAGTGCATAAGTTTGCACTTTCGCGCATAACTTACGTTCTGGATACATCCGGACATCCAAAAATTTATGTAAGCACTATAATATTTTATTTTAGTGTTTGGCATGAGAAAAATCCATTCGTCACGCAATTTGGATCGTTTTTCGCGCTTATGCGCATTCCGTCGTAATTAACCGAACATCGCGATCGTACGACCAAACGAACCAACATCCGGCATATTTTTGAGCATGTTTCATGTCCAAAATGTTTAGGCATCTTTTTAGGGCCTTAAAGATGGCTTAACGGGCCTTAAACATGTCGGAAATGGCCTTAAACACTAACAGGGACCAAAACTGTCATTTTGCAAAGTTTGTTTCTGATCAGAAGGACCAGGCGGCCCGCGTAAACCCTGAGTGATACCTTACGCGGCCCGCGTTAGGCTCCCAGATCAGATTAATCAGTTTTAACAGCTGTTTACAGCTGTTAACCACTCAAAACTCATCCACACTTGCCCTTTCCTGGTCAAGAGGGGCCATTTTGAGTTACCACAAGGTTCCAACAAGTGTAGGGGTGAGATTATATCACGGTTTTCAAGAAACGATCTTAACGGTTCGAGAAATCCTATAAATACCCAACCCCCCTTCCTTGCAAAACCCACAAAAATCTGATCTAAAAGCTCTAAGTTGAAGCCATTGCTTCATACCTGAGCTACTTGGATCAAGATTAGCATTCGGGGACCCTTTGTAAGTGTTCCTTCGTTCTTTTTATACTTTTAGCGTTAAAAGTCAAACTTTGTTTGACTTTCTGCATTGACCAGTTTATGGTCAATGCGAAGTTCGTTTGAACTTCATAACGTGAGCGTGATCACGATGGTTATAGTCCCTAGTGACTATACCTACTGATTACCACGTTATCTAGACTCAGTGACGAGTCGTAGTTTCGGTCAAAATGCGTGTTATTGCGTATTTTGTAACCAAACTACTTATAGGTATCAAAACCGTTTGTTTTGATACCAAACCTGTTTTCTAAACTTAGTTAAGCATGTTTTAACATGCTTAGCTCGTCACTTTTAGTTTTGTGCTTGTCTAGGGTCGTAAGGGTAAGCGATCTAATCAATCGCTTATACTTTCGAACCCGACCCATTTGGTCGATCATTAGGATCCGACCAAACACATTAGGTGACCATAGTTGTATAGGGAATAACCTTCCAAGGTTATACCTTATGGTCACGACGTTTAGTTTGTATATGATAGGTAGTTTATATGCCATAGGTAAATTACCAAAATACCCTTTTTACGCCAAAGTTCATTTTAAGCATATGTAACATAACTTTTGGTATCTAAACTGATTTAGCAACAATATTAGACATGTTAAGGCATATTTTACTTGTCATAAGACTAGTTAGGCGGTCCGAACGCCTTTCCCGCGAACGACGCGTTAAAGTAGCATAAGCTACCTAAACGGGTCGTAATGGGTCGTAAGCACTTAGGTTAGGTTTCATTTTAGTATGTGGGCTTGTTAAACCATATTACATGAGTTTCACATACTCGTTTGGTTTACTAGCCCTCAATCTATCCGATCCTCCGATTTAGGTCCGGTTTATTAATGTAGTTACCTATATTAGGTGCCGTTTGATATCCGTGATCTCTAGCATTGTTTGGTTGTTACTCAAGGACTACTAAGCAATCTCAAGTGAGTACATAGACCCCTCTTTTACTATTTTCAAACTGTTTTGGAGTGAAACACATGTGCCTACTTGTTACTTTCGTGTTTCCATGATTTCATATTATATGTTTGCTATGTTCATTAGTACACTATTAGTACATCGTTTTACATTACATTTCATGCTATGTATGCCCATTGTGTGCATACTTAGTACATCATTTTACATTACATTTCATGCTATGTATGCCCATTGTGTGCATACTTAGTACATCGTTTTACATTACATTTCATGCTATGTATGTCCATTGTGTGCATACTTAGTACATTACTTTACAATTCATTTTATGCTATGTATGTCCATTTAGTGCATACTTAGTACATTACTTTACAATTCATTTTATGCTATGTATGTCCATTTAGTGCATACTTAGTACATTACTTTACAATTCATTTTATACTATGTATGTCCATTTAGTGCATACTTAGTACATTACTTTACATTTCTGCTATGTATGTTTACTTAGCACACTAGACATTGTTTTACATTGCATTTCTGTTGCATATGCTCATCCAGCATATGAACACATTATATTACATTTTGAACCGTTGTAACCATTTGACTATGTGAACCGTCGTAACCATTTGATTATATGAACTGGTTGTAACTGTTGAACCATGTAAACCTTTTGTATCTGTTGACATGATTTACATTTGACAATAGACGTTGGACTATACATAAACATTTCTATAATTGTTAAACATTACATCTTGGTGGTTTGGTTTGAGTAAGTGACTTAAGTAACGAGGTGTGTGTAATATGATACAAGCATGGTGGATACGCCGCTGGTACTTCCTATATATAAGTGCTTGTATGGTATTACATATCGTAGCGTTATTTGAATCTTTTCAATTTTTAACATATAACATTTTATACAAATAACATACTTTTCACCAGACATTGTTTTACAAACAAACTCATCTTACATGGTTATTCATTTAACCTTACATTTATTTATACATATCATCTGATCTTATCGTTTTTCAAATGATTTACAAAACAAATCAATTTACAAGGTCCATGACTAAATTTTATTAAACATTTTCTTAAACACAAGTCATGAATCCTATTTTCACAAAACCTATGTATCTCACAGGCATTTTTATGCTGACGTACCTATTTTCACATGTGTTTTCAGGAGTTGATGCATAGGACTTATCGAGACATACTTAGGCGGACCTGTGCCTTAGTGACTTAAAACGAGACAAGAACTAGTTAATTTTTGTTATGTACTCTTTGTTTCTTGTCTAAAACAATGTAACTCCCTTATTTGATTAATAAAACGAAACTTTAATTTCCATGGTTGTGAAACAATTAATTCTGTTACAACACTCCCCGACGTTTCCGCCACGTTTCGTTGTCTCACGTGGTCGGGGTGTGACAATTGTAATAATTCTGTTAACAGTTGAAGTTCGTTAATAAAAGTAGTTGAGCGGGTCATAACTGATCCAGCTTGGTTTTGAGATAATTCTCTCTCTCTCTCTTAGTTTTTCTCTCTCTAAAAAATTGAGCTCCATCAGGTATGAATGAAAAATATGAATTGAGTCTCTTCTAAAAGTCTTCAAGCTTCTTATTTATTTTCTTTGGATCAATTGGTTAACGATTCGGTTTGTGATGATGATGATAAAAGGACTAGTTGACCTACTTTATCTTTGATTCCACCATTTGGCTTGTGTAAGCACTCAGGATGTATAGGAGAGTGATCAAAACTTACTTTGCTAAGCATCTTTACTTTAAAGAAAATGATTTGACCTTGTCCATAACATACTAAGTTAAGTTAGTTACTTCTTAATTTGTGTAATCTTACTTGGTTTGTCTTAAATGATTTGAAAATATCTCCTCAAAGAAGATTATTTCCAGATTACTTTGAATCATAGTTTTATTTTAGATACCATGATCTCTTTAATTTGAAGATATGTCGACGTTGTTGAATTTCGTTGTTTAATATTTTGTTGATTCAATATGTCCACAGGCACTACAGTTGATCCACAGTCGGAGTGTGACATCAATGATTGTACATTGCATTTATTTTCGTATTTTTATTATTCGTATTTTCTTAGATCATTGTATGGTACTGAGATAGTCATTTATAATCACTTCACGGTCTGGTCGTGACATCGATTATGGCACTTTATGCTTTCATTTTTATGCCTTTTGATGATACAAGATGTGAAACAGTTCTTATGAACATATAGTTATCTTAATGTAGTATTGACACACACACATATGTGTGTGTGTGTGTGTGTGTATATATATATATATATATATAGAAACGGGATCAGGAGAAAACGCTCAAAAGTGTGAGAACGGTGAGAACGCTTCCTGGCCTAACACGTGTCACGCGGCCTAGAAAAGGGCGGAAGGGCTTTTTTGTCCTTTCATATTTCTTTTTTAAACGCGTGTCACGTCCCGTTTCCATTTTTTGACGTTTAATAAATACGCCGCGTTTTATTGTTTGTAGATCAGGATCACAGTTAATATTTTTGGCGTTTTAATTATGTTTTGGTGTTTTTAAAAAAAATCAGTAATTTTCTTGATGTTTATTATATCAAAGTAGGATACAGGTCTATAATTTGACAGACAATTATGGCGTTTTGAAAAGATAAATAAATTCAGTTATCCATGTATTGGCATTTAATTTAATTAATGTTTGGTAATAATGTTACCGTCTCTTCATTTTACTGTTTAGCAATTACTGTTTTGTTCAATTTCATCGTTGAATTAGTGTTGATATTTCATTAATACCTTGTTTGGCGTTTTTTGGCGTTTTATAGCAACATTGTGCTTTGCTAGCATCCGTTCTCTCAGTTTTCACACTATCAGTCGTTTTGCTGTTTTTGGCGTTTTATATTAATTTTTTTTAGTCGAGAATTAGATAATTCAGAGAATTAGATAACAAACAATAGAAACTGGAAAAAAAAATTATAATCTAATTTCTCTTCCAAATCTTCACTGTCATCAGCCTCTTCTGCTTTAACATTTTTGGCGTTTTGAACCTGTGTTTTGAATACCTTATGTAGATCCTTTTTTCCTACATAATGCCCGTCTTCATTAAGGGGTAAAAGTCTTTGTTTCTTCGTTTTTTCATGAAATTTTGTCCATCTCATTCAGCAAAAGCTTATAGATATACCCACCTAAGATTAGAATCCATTCAGTGAGACTTCATGCAGAACAATATTCAATAAAGAAGAAACGACGTTCCGCATTTGTGGCTTTTTTAAGTATCTTTTTGGCGTTTAAAGTGTTGGAAAGATGGCGTTTATTTTTTTGGTGGTGTGATCAGTTGATTGTGCAGATACGTCTCTCTTATAGGATGTTTTTTGCGCGTCGTTTAGGCGGGATTTTTATTTATAATAAATGATATTAATGAAGTAGCAGTCTTTTCAGTTACTGTGTGTATTTTTTACTGGTTTTGTTCAGGTTTTTATGAGTTTTTATGGTCTTAGACATTCCATCTTCCAAGTTTGGCGTTTTTTAATGGCTTTAAGTAGTTTTTGGCGTTTGTTTCCATTTTTAGCTTTTAATAATTCTTCTCTAAATTACTTTTATTATAGGTTTGGAGTTTTTGGCGTTTTACTTCATTATGGCGTTTCACAATAATTAAGAATTTTGGCGTTTTATTAATATAATGTTATTTTTTTTATTCTAAGTTGGAAAATACATAACAAACAACAGAAAAAGAAAATTAAAAAAAAATAGAAACAATTCATCTTTCAAATCTTCACTGTCGTCAGTCTCTTTCTTCTTTAAAACATGTTCACTGGCGGTTTGGCTTTGTCATGCTTGTGTTTTTTTGGCCGTTTGGAAAGGCAATATGACATGAGTTTTTTGTTTGAATATGTATATTCAAACCACTCATCAGTGTCATTCGTCTAATTCTTGCCATTATAATATTCATCAATAACAAAACACAAAAACTGACATAAGTCTGACCCCAGTATCTTTTTCTTGAAGTTTTGTCCATCTCATTCAGCAAAATGTTATTTGAGTCGCAGCACCTCAGGAAAGAATGCATTTTCCGAAACTTCGTGTAGAACAATAAACGATTTTTGGCATTTTTTGGCGTTTTTCTGAGGAAATAGTATATCTGAAAGAAAAGTCCATTTTTTGGAAATTTTTGATATTTGAGAGATTTGGCGTTTTCTAAGATGATTGGTATATAGTAAAATATGGCGTTTTTGAGTAGGTGTGTTTGACGTTTTGGATTTTTTGGCGTTTGTAAGATGAATGTTATATAGTAGAAATATGGCGTTTTCAGGGGGAGCTGTGTTCTTATGTATGAGAATGTTTTGTTTATATAGGGATGCGTTTTGGTCAATAATGGCGTTTTATTCATTAGTTGGCTTTTTTGGTATAGAAGTGTAAAGACCCTTTTACCCTTAATGAAGCGCGTCGACTCAATAGAATTCGTGTTATTTACGAAAACGCCACCGCGCCAATCTAGTCCATAGATTGTTTTGATCGGACGATCCATAAGCGTTCTCACCGTTCTCACACTTTTCATCGTTTTCTCTAAATCCTGACCCTATATATATATATATATGATACCATAACGAGGAGGATCGTATATGGTATATTTTACAAAACATTAAACCGTCAAAATAAGGTGATAAATTTTACAAAATTCAAACCGTCAAATTAACTTAAGGTGGATTACAACCAGTCCTAAAAACTCCCTCAATTCATAAAAACGGGATAACACGGACCAAGGTTCCCTTAGATCATAAGACCATTAATTGCCAGTTTAAAATTCCAACCCTGCCAGTTTATGTTTTAACCATTTTAGAAAAACCTTTTTATAATATAAGTACCATGTTATCAAAGGATATTACTGAGTCATGCTTCAATACTTTAAGGGCTTTAGCCCATCATGATTATAGAAAGAAAAACAAAATTAAAATACTTACTGAGGAACACCAGAAAGATCTTCAAAGTTGGAAGATTTTATTCAAACTTCAAATATTTTACAAGTGCAGAATTAAGAGAGAGAAGAGAGGGGCAAAAGATTGCGTGCCTCTTTTCAACACTAACTCGCTCTATAAATAGCCATAGAAAGGAATCAATACCCGGGTGCACTCTGGGCCCCATAGCAGTAGTGGATTCTTTTCTTTACAAAAGGCAAGAGCATTATTGAAAACAAACAAAATGAAAACGAACAAACAAAGAAAAGTAAAGGGGCACTATGATTTCCCGAATGCCGTGTATGATGACCTAACTTTTTCATTTTTTTCAAAGATGCCGTGTATAATGGCTTTGCTTTTCCTCAAATTTCAAAGATGCCCATTATGAGTGGGGCCTTAGTGTCGACTCAATTATTTGTCTTTTTTCTTTTCCTCTTCTTCGGATTCTTTCTTTGGGGTAAACTCTTCTACCACTATTTGAAGGTATGCTTCAAGATCATCATCCAGATTTATTTCTGAAATGTCTTCTATTGGTTGTGATTCTCCTGCTAAACATGAGAAACGGTTCTCATCTTCTTGGCTGGTGGATGAGATTGACATTGCTTTGGAGGAGCTCTCAGTGGCTGATTCAAAAAACCTTTTTAACTCCTTCTTCATTTCTTCCTTGTATAAATCCAGAATTTTAGCCTTTGAGGTTGTGGAGACTGCTTGCTTATTTTGAATCCTTCTTGAAATTTGTTCAAAAGGACTTGGAAGCTGCCTCTGTTGTCTTTTAACAATTTGAGTTTTATAATACTCAGTTTTATTGGTGATCAAATTTATTGTGTCTTGACCTTCCAATTCTTTTGTAGAGTTATTAACTCTTATCATTTTGGACCAGAACTTTGTATAAGAATTTCGTTTAAGACAGGGAATATTATCCCCCAGGGTATAACCTGTTGTTGGTTTCCATCTCCAAATCCATGGAATGGAAAACTCTATGAAAAAATACATTGAGGCTATTCCCTCAAACCAAGTTTTATTATACTCGGCTTCTATGAGATCCGGAGAAACTGCTACCCATTCTTGATAAAGACCTTTGAATGGTTCAGGCAGAATTTGGACCGATGGACCATATAGAATGAACCATTTTTGGAGCCAACTTGGAATTCCATCTTTATAAATCTTGTTACTCACTTTTATGAACCATGAGTGTTTCTTACTGGGATTTTCATAAAACAAACATTTTTCAAAACTTTGAATATAATCCCAATAATTGTATTTATAAGTTTGTCTGTTAGAATTTATAAACTCCTTTTCATTTAAAGTATTTAATCCCCATTTTTGAGGAGATAAAAGATGTTTTATAAAAATCTTGCTAAAATTAAATGAACTTTTAATTTTATCTGCTGGATAAAAATGTCTTAATTCAGCAGACTCAGAAACTTGTATAATGCTTTCATAATATTGCCTTGGTTTATAAGAAGTAGCATCATATGATGCTGGTTCTAAATATTTTTGCATCAAACACCAAGGATCATCAAAAAAAACTTTTTATCTTCTTGGTTTAAAAGAATTATTTTCTTCTGTCTATCAGATATAACCCATGACTCTTCATCATCATCTTGTGCTATATGAGCATAAGAGGGAGCCTTTGAAGCCTGTTCTTGGGCCTTTATAATAGCCTGTTCTTCTTCTTGGGCTTTTATAATAGCCATGATCTTTTCATAAGATGGATCATTGGGACTTATTTGAATTCCCGTATTATTATTCGAACTACTAGAAGCAATATCTGAGGCTACGAGCCTTCTGCTTCCTTGCTGGACCAAAACTAAATCTTGGCCTCTTCCTCTTCCACCTCTTCCACCTCTTCCCCTATAAGTGGGAAAAGATTGTTTTCCTCTATTATGAGGAATCATTCCTGAAAATCTAAAATCAGGCTGATGAGATTATCTTCTCATTTTCTTCAAGAACCTTTATTCGATTCCTAATATTATTTAGAACAATATATTCATCAGAAAGATCTTTCCACATATTAGGATTGCTATAATCATTACTTAAATCATGAATTCTAAAAACTGTCATTCTTTTCATGATATAACAATTATTTTTCTCCATTTGGATATTATCAAAAATTCTTTTTAATGGACCCCTGGCCTTTGTCATTTTGACACCTGCAATTTAAACAGAAGATATTATCTTCAAATATTCTCTAGTTAGAAAATCTGGAAGACTATTTTCTTCTCCTTTTTTATATTGTATTTCGAAATCAAAAGGAGCTAATTGAGATTGCCATCTGGCAAACATTTGTTTTGAAACATCATGTTTAAAATCTTTTTGAAACATGAATTTAGCTGCTTGACAATCAGTTTTAATAATAAACTTTTGATTATATAAATCATCTTGAAATTTTAAAACACATTTTAAAATTGCTAAAATTTCTTTTTCAATAGTAGCATATTTCTTCTGGCTATCAAGCCATTTTCCTGAATGAAACCTAACAAGATATTCTTGTTTTGTTTGAGGAGAATTTTGTTTTAGAATTCCCCCATAACCTAACTCTGAGGCGTCTGTTTCTATAATCTTAGGCCAATTAGGATTAGTAATAGTCATACAAGGAAGACCTAAAACCTTTTGTTTTATTTTTATAACAGCTTGAGTATGATTTTCATCCCAAGGCTTTGGATTCTTTTTTAATCTATCATATAAAATAAAAGAATCTTTAGCTAAATTATGATAGTACGGGGCTATATAATTTAAACTTCCTAAAAATCTTTAAAGCTGAGTTTTATCAGTAATTTTATTAGGAAATTTAGAAGCAAATTCTATACTTCTATTAATAGGAACTATCTTCCCTTTTTCTATAATATGACCTAAAAATCTGATACTTGTTTGAAAAAGCATCATTTTAGGACTAGATATAACTAATCCATTTTTTATAATAATAGTTTTAAATATGTCAAGGTGTTTAAAATGAGTTTCAATATCTTTTGAAAACACCAATATGTCATCTATATAAACAATTATAAAGCTTGAAAAAGGCATGAATATTTCGTTCATAATTTTTTGGAATTCTGAAGGGGCATTCTTCAGACCAAAAGGCATAACATTCCATTCATATTGTCCAAAAGGAACATTAAAAGCTGTTTTATACCTGTCTTTTTTATCAATTTGAATTTGCCAATATCCAGATTTTAAATCAAATTTTGAAAATATTAAAGCATCATATAATCTGTCCAGCAAATCCTTTTTATTAGGAATTGGATATCTAATCCATTTCAAAACTTTATTCAGAGGTTTATAATTTATAACTAATCTAGGAACACCTCTTTCAATCTCAGAATGTTTATTAACATAAAACGCAGTACATGACCAAGGAGACTTTGAAGGACATATTAATCCCTTCTGTTGTAATGACTCAATCTCCTTTTTACATAACTCTAAATATTCCGAATTCATCTGACAAGGTCTTGCCTTGGTTGGAATATCACTTTCTATAAAATCTCCTTCATAAGGCAAAGAAACAATATGTTGTTTTCTATTCCAAAAAACATTTGGATGATCATTACATATTTCCATATTAAACTGATTTTTTATGGTTTCAATTTTTAATATTAACTTTGGATTTTTTAATTTTTCCCCAATCGTATTAATATTAATTTCTTCATTAAGAAAATTAATTTGGTTAGTCTTAGCTTGTATAAAAAATTCATTCAAAAATTTTTCAAATGGCTGAGTTATGAACTCAAAATACAATTCTTTATTGTTATAAAAAGCCTTAAATCCTTTTTTATTAACCTCTTTTAAAGGAAATATTTTTGAAAGAAAAGGAGTTCCTAATATAACTTCATTTGTTATATTTTTTACAAGAACAAATGATAAAGGAATACATTCTCCATTATTGCAAATCTTTGCATTAGGGATTTTATATTCTACTCCCATATCTTGCCTATTAGCTGCTTTAAGAATATGAGTAGTTTTTTCAAAATATTTTGTAGGAATCAATCCTTCACTTAAGCAATTTAGATCTGCTCCGGAATCTATAAGAGCAATAAAATTCTTTTTAAAAGTATTTTGAATTAAAAGGGTTACTCTAACTAACCATTTTTGAGAAATAAAATTTTCTATTTTATTAATAAACTCTTCTCCTTTATTTTTAATAATTAAAGGGGGAAAATCCTTATCATAAGTCTTAGTAGGACTAGTAATAGGAGAAGGAATTCTATAAGATGTTTCTCCTATTTCATGAGTAGAAGATTTATAAAAAGATTCATCTACTATGATTTTCTCTTCAAGATTTATAATTCTTTTTTCAAAATTAGAATTTTTATTTTTTAAATAAACAATTTCCTGTTTAAATTGCTAATTTCAATTTTTAAATCTTCCGACGTAGAAGAATTATTTTTTCTATTATTTAATATATTATGAACATGTTTCATGGAATAGGGACCTTCATGTTCCTTTATTTCTTTTTGAACTTCTTTATTTTGAAGTTCTTCATTTTGATATAACATCTGAAGAATTTTTAACTTTTCTTCTGGACTTCTAATTTTGTTTAAAACATTTCCCAGAATATCACTATCTATAACATTTATCTCATTATCATTAAGGTTATTATCCTGGAATTGAGACATGACTTTATATAACATTTCATTATCAGAAACAATTTTATTACAACAATTTTCTTGACAATTATCAGAACAAGAACTTTCCTCTGAACTATAATCAGAGGATTCTTCGGAATCAAAAATTTTATATAATTCATTCTTGATATCTTCTTCTATCTCAAGACTATTAATTTTCTTTATAACAATTTTTCTTTGGCTACATTCATTAGCCTTATGACCTTTCTTCTTGCATATATAGCAAGTAGGAACCCATTTTTCTTTCCTTTGGGTTTTTCTCCTTTCTCTTTTTTCTCTTCGTTTTTGGAAATATTTTTCTCTTTTTTCCTTTCTGTATTTCTTATAATATTTTCCATTATCAAATTTTTTTTCTTTGGTACAGTCCATACCAAATTGCTCACAAAATTCTCCTAACTGTCTTTTTTCTGTTAGGCTTTGTTTTTTAATTTTAATTCATTACAAAGAGCTAAACCTTCTTGAACACAGACTCCTATTAATCTGCCATAAGTATAACTATCATAAGGAATTTGAATATTATTACCCCTAAGGACTTTCCTTACTCTTTCAGCAAATAAGGATGGAAGACCGTTAATGAACTTGGACTTCCAATGAGAACTATTATTCTCTGGTAGCTCATAAACTCTACTTAAAAATACATCTTTATACCATCTAAAAGAGGTTAAAGTATGACATTTAAGACCATTTAACAAAGTTCTAATGGTTTCAGAATTATCAGACCATCTACCTGTAAAGTGTTCTATAATAGTTATAATTAAAGTGTAAACAGCATCAGAAACTTTATTATCACCCTCTTGTCTATAATGTTTATAAATTTGTTCTTGTTTATCACTTATATAAGAGTTAAATGCCATTTTAGTCCCTGTGGTTTAGACTATTTTGCCAGTTTAGTCCAAAGGTTTCATTTTTAACCTGTGGGTCCAAAAAGGTTTCACAGTTGCCATTTTAGTCCACTTGGTTAACTTCATCCATTTTTCTGTTAACGAGAAGGCCAATTCGGTCATTTTGTATGTAATTCTGTTAACTAAAAGGGCAATTCAGCCATATAAAATGACCGAATTGGCCTTCTCGTTAACAGAAAAAATGGATGAAGTTAACCCAGTGGACTAAAATGGCAATTGTGAAACCTTTTTGGACCCACAGGTTAAAAATGAAACCTTTGGACTAAACTGGCAAAATGGCCCAAACCACAGGGACTAAAATGGCATTTAACTCCTTATATAATTATCCCTCCATCCTTTTAACTGACCTGTAAAGCCTGCAGTTATCATTTTACAAACTACTTCATCAGTATTTTGATTATTTTTAGCTATGGTGGCATACATCAACATTCTATGTGTCATAGTATAAACTTGTCTATCAGTATAGCCATCTAAATTCCATTCATAAATGGCTTTTCCATTATAAGAATTATTTATTTCTAATTCTTGTTCCTCATGAAGAACATCCTAAGGAGTAGGCCTAGGATAATAATATAATCTTTGTCTAGGTCTATCAGAATACTTATTATTATAATTATCATAACTCTTATGTTTTTTACCTCTTCCAAATTTATTTATAGAATCAGTAACATAAGCTTCATATGTATCATTATCCATGTTTTCCATATCACTCAAAACATTAAGTTGAACATTTGAAAACTTTTCTTTTATAATTTCAATTAAGTCATCCATAGACTTCAGCTCTTCTTCAGGTTTTATTTTATAATTATCTATTTCAGGAGGAGGCTGAATAGTAGCTTTAGCTAATATAGCTGGTTCAGATAATTCAGGAGATTTTTTTTACTAGACTCTCCTATTTCCTTTTCCTGATTTTCTAAAACCTTATTAATTTTATTATTTATTTCATGAATGGTTTTATTTAAATTTTTAAGACATAAATTAGTATAATTATTTTGTTGTATAATATGATTAACATGAGAAATAGTGGCAGTCATTAACCCACTACCTAAAGCTTTTTTAAAAGCAGCAAAATGAATTATATCATTTTCTTTTGTCATTTCAAAATCATTTTGAGGAGGAAAAATAGATTTTATAATTTCTCCTGTAATTAATTTATAATTTTTCTCAATAACTGAAATATATTTCAAAGAATATTTGTTTATAAACCAAACAGGAAATTCTATAATTTCCTGGACATCATCCAAATCTTTATAAAATTCTCTTCCTATTTCAAATCTTTTTTCTCTAGAGTATGACTCTAAAAACCAATCTTTAAATGGTTGCCAAATCGGATGTCTAAATTTTTCACATATTTTCTGTCTTATGACAGATCCAGGACTAAAATCCAGTTTTTCTCTATTCATCATAAACTAAAACTCATGTGTGAGACTGTATCATCCTCACTGACAGGTTGGTATATACCTGAAACTAAATTGTTATCAACATTCAGATTTTCTACTCTACTATTTCTTATTTGAGAAGTAGAAGCTCTAGAAGATTCAGGTAAATCTACTTTATAATCAAGAGGAGATATATAGGATCTATTAGAAATAGATTTTAAAAGTTTTTTATCTTTCCTTTCTTCTTCAAATTCTATTTCTATATTTCCTTCAGGAGTTTCTATTAGTCTCCTTAACTTATGATTTATTTGAGGTTGTATTTTCACAGCCCTATTAATGACCCAATTTTCTGGAAAAGTAATTTCTTTCCATTTAACTGGTCTTCTTATGGAAATATTAGATTTTCCATAGTTTGTTTCTATCAAAATAGTTTCATCACTAGATTTATAAACCCTTTTACATCTAGCATTCATAGTGGTAAGTAATCTATAATATATTCTATAACAAATACATATAACTTCAGATCCTTCAGCATAATTATAACCATGTGTTTTAACATATAAAGTTAAAGCATCATCAATATTTTGATCTGTTAGAGATAAATGAACATCAGGATAAACATTAAAATATACTGGACCATGTGCCAGACTGGTTTCTATAATACCCATTAATGATTGTTTCCAGTTTAAGTTACGAGCATCTCGTAACACAGCTATAAAACTTTCTGGTAAACCTTTTAGTGTTAATGGTTTAAAAGCAACTTGAACTAAACCAATATGCATAAAATTAAAATCGTTTTTATACCTATTTATCTCAGACATATTTAGCAGTTTTATTATCATTTCCTCATCTTTTATAGAGGCTGATTCTTCAGTGGTTTTAACCACATGTTTGTTTATTAAATTATCAAAACTTTCAATTTGGTATATAACCTTGGGACTTATATGAGGTATTGTCCACTTATTAAGTAAATCAAGATCCTGAGGTATATCATATTCCTCATTAGTACTATTTTTAATAGTACTTTTTTTCTTAAATAAATTTAACATGAATAAAATTAAAGTATTAAAACAAGACATACAATAACTTCCTTTGATTCCATGGCTCTGATACCATAACGAGGAGGATCGTATATGGTATATTTTACAAAACATTAAACCGTCAAAATAAGGAGATAAATTTTACAAAATTCAAACCGTCAAATTAACTTAAGGTAGATTACAACCAGTCCTAAAAACTCCCTTAATTCATAATCATGATGGGCTAAAGCCCTTATATATATATAAACAGGATCAGGAGAAAACGCTCAAAAGTGTGAGAACGGTGAGAACGCTTCCTGGCCCAACACGTGTCACGCCGCTTAGAGAAGGGCGGAGGGGCTTTTTTGTCCTTTCATATTTCTTTTTTTAAACGCGTGTCACTTTATCTTTCCATTTTTTGGCGTTTAATAAATACGCGGCGTTTTTATTGTTTTTAGATCAGGATCATAGTAAACATTTTGGCGTTTAAAGTATTGTTTTGACGTTTTTATTTTTTTTTAGATCAGGATGCAGGCCTTTAATGTAAAAAACATCAGTAATTTTCTTGATTTTATTATATCAAGTGTTGTGCCATGTAGGATACAGGCCTATAATGTGACACGCAATTATGGCGTTTTGAAAAGATAAATAAATTCAATTTTCCATGTAGTGGTTTTTAATATAAATAAATGTTTGGCAATAATGATACCGTCTCTTCATTTTACTGTTTTAGCGATTACTGTTTCTTTCAATTTTCATCTGTCAATTAGTGTTGATTTTTCCAGTAATACTTTGTTTGCGTTTTTTGGCGTTTTATATAGCAACATCGTGCTTTGCTAGCATTCGTTCTCACAGTTTTTCACACTATCAGGCGTTTTGGTGTTTGTAGTTTTTGGCGTTTTATACTCAATTTTTTTAAATTAGTAGAGAATTATATAATAAACAACAAAGAATTAGATAACAAACCATAGAAAATGAAAAAAAAATTAAAAATTATAATCTAATTTCTCATCAAAATCTTCACTGTCATCAGCCTCTTCTACTTTAACTTTTTTGGCGTTTTGAACATGTTTTTGAATACCTTATGTAGGTCCTTATTTCCTACATAACGCCCGTCTTTAGAAGATGCTTATTTTTTGTGGCATCCTTTATTGTGGGCGGATATATACTTGTTTGATGACATGTTGAAGACCAACGCCTGCTCTAATGTATTGATCCCTTCATGCCATCAATATATCCATCAAGAACAAAGTGACATGATGTCATATCAGTGTTATCAGTCTCTTTTTCTTGAATATTTGTCTATCTCATTCAGCAAAAGATTATAGAGATACCCAACTCAGAGAAGAATCCATTCAGTAAAACTTCATTCAGATCAATACTCAATATAGAAGAATCGAGGTTCTGCATCTGTGGCTTTTTTAACTATTTTTATGGCGTTTTAAAGTGAATGGTTTCTAGTAAATATGGCGTTTATTTTTTGGTTTGTGATCAGTTGATTGTGCAGAGACGTCTCTCTTATAGGATGTTTTTGACGCGTCATTTAGGCGGGATTTTATTTATAATAAATGATGTTAATAAAGTAGCCGTCTTTTCAGTTATTGTGTATTTTTACTGTTTTTTGTTCAACTTTTTATGAGTTTTTCGGGTCATAGACTTTCCATCTCCCAAGTTTGGCGTTTTTAATGGCTTTAAGTAGTTTTTGGCGTTTTTTTTCCATTTTTAGCTTTTATTAATAATTCTGCAAACTACTTTCATTATAGTTTGGGAGTTTTGGCGTTTTTACTGCATTATGGCGTTTCACATGCATTATGACTGTTTGGCGTTTTATTAATATAATGTATTTTTTTATTTTCTAAGTTTAAAAATACATAACAAACAGCAGAAAAAGAAAATTAAAAAAATAAAAATAGAAACAATTCATCTTCCAAATCTTTACTGTCATCAGTCTCTTTCTTCTTTGAATCATGTTCGCTGGCGGTTTGGCTTAGCCATGCTTGTGTTTTTGTGGCCGTTTGGAAAGACAAAATGACATAAGTTTTTTCTTTGAATATGTATCTTCAAACAACTCATCAGTGCCATTCGTCTTTTCATGCCATTATAATATTCATCAATAACAAAACACAAAAAATGACATAAGTCTGAACCAACATCTTTTTGTTTATGATTTGTCCATCTCATGCAGCAAAATGTTATTTGAGTCACAGCACCTCAGGGAAGAATGCATTCTCCGAAACTTTGGCGTAGAACAATATTTAAATATACAAGAAACGATATTTGCCATTTTTGGCATTTTACTGAGGAAATAGTGTATCTGAAAGAACCGTCGATTTTTTGGAATCTTTGATGTTTGAGTGTTTTGGCGTTTTCTAAGATGAATGGTATATAGTAGAAAATATGACGTTTTTTGAGTAGGTGTTTTGATGTTTTGGGGATTTTTGGCGTTTGTAAAATGAATGGTATATAGTAGAAAATATGGCGTTTCAGGTTCTGGGGTGTGTTTTTATTTATGGGATGTTTTTGTTTATATAGGGTTGTCTTTTGGTCCGTAATGGCGTTTTATTCATTAGTATGACGTTTTGGTAGAGAAGTGTAAAGACCTTTTTACCCTTAATGAGCCGCGTCCACGTAATAAAATTGATGTTATTTATGAAAACGCCACCGCGCCAATCTAGTCCATAGATTGTTTTGATCGGACGATCCATAAGCGTTCTCACCGTTCTCACACTTTCTACCGTTTTCTCTAAATCCCAACCCTATATATATATAGGGTAGGGATCCTAAGAGAAGTCCACCCTATTTGAGAAACTTGAGAAGCAATCTGAACCACACATTTTCCCTAAGCAAAAAATGCAAAAAAAAGGTGAAAAAAATGCAAATTTTTTTTTTTTTTGGGAAAAATCGGAGCTTTTTCTTTAAGGTTTAATTTTTAATTTTTTTTTTGGATTTATACACATATGTATATTGTTAATCTTTTAACTATACATATATGTATATTGTCAATTATACATATATGTATATACATGTTTAAAATTGAAAAATAAGTGTTATAAACCTTAAACCTTAAACCATAAAGCTAAACCTAAACCCTAAAGCTAAACCCTAATTCTAAACCCTAAAGCTAAAGCTAAACCCTAATGCAAACCCTAAAGCTAACGCTAAACCCAAAAGCTAAAGCTAAACCCTAATGCTAAACCCAAAAGCTAAACCCTAATGCTAAACCCTAAATACTATTGCTAAACTCTAATGCTAAACCCTAACGATAAACCCTAAAGCTAAACCCTAAATACTAATGCTAAACCCAAAAGCTAAACCCTAATGCTAAACCCTAAATACTATTGCTAAACTCTAATGCTAAACCCTAACGATAAACCCTAAAGCTAAACCCTAAATACTAATGCTAAACCCTAAACCCTAATACTAAACCCTAAATACTAATGCTAAACCCTAAATAACACTTACTTTTCAATTTTAAACATTTATATACATATATGTATATTTGACAATATACACATATGTATAGTTAAAAGATTGACAATATACACATATGTATAAATCCCAAAAAAAAAACAAAACCTTAAAGAAAAAGCTCTGATTTTTTCAAAAAAAAAAAAAAAATTGCATTTTTTTTTTATTTTTTTTGCAATTTTTTGCTTAGGGAAAATGTGTGGTCCAGAATGCTTCTCAAGTTTCTCAATTAGCCTACTTCTTCTCACATGATCCTTATCCTACATATATATATATATATATATAGAGAGGAGGGTTTAAATGAGAACGCTAAATATCGCGAGAACCGTGAGAACAAATAAAAAAAACCACAAGAACTTGGTAAAAAACAATTCAAATTCAAAATTTCTTTTTACACTTATCATTATTGTTCGAATACAATGTTAGAAATTAAATTTACACGTTTAAATTTACGTGAATTCGTAAATAAAGAAAATTTACACATGTGTAAGTTTGTCATTTACACATGTGTAAATTTGTTATATTTACACATGCGTAAAAAATCTAGTAGTAACAGTGATTTTGAGAGGAGAAATAAATTATTTATTGTTGTAAACTCTTTTTTGATGTTGTATTTTAATTACAATAAGACTTGTATTAAAAAAATTCGGTTTTGATTGGTTTTTTCTTTCGTTCTCACGGTTCTCGCAATATTTAGCGTTCTCAAGATAACCCTCCCATATATATATATATATATAGAGGAACGGGATCAGAAGAGAACGGTGAAAAGTGTGAGAACGGATCCTGGCCCAACACGTGGCCGGGGGTGCTAATTGATATGCAGGGGTACAATTGTCCTTTTATATGTTCCCTCCTTATTCGCGTTATAAATCGTTTTCAAATTAAAACTCCGAAGATTTCTTGTTAGCTGTTACCTCCTTTGCAAGCTTTCTCAAATCTATGGCGTCTAACGTGGATTATGTTCGACAAAGTAAAATTCGTTGACGTTTTCTATTTTTGTTCCAGCAAATCATGCAACAGATATGGCGTTTTGTTCTTTTATGCTTGTTTCATTGTTTTTTTTATATTAGTATTTTATAATGTGTTGTATGATTTTAATGGCATTATTCAATTATGCAATTTAATCGCGTTTTAATTGGTAGTTAAACAATTACTAAGAACTGATAATTGGAGTTTTCAATATTAATTTTAATTGTCATCTACGATCTAGTATATTTCTTATGTTTTTACGGTGGTTTTACATCTATTTGATTAGTTTTGAATGTTATTTAGTAGTATTTGTAAACATCAGTTATTACTATTTGTTAATTTGTATAAATATCAGTTTTGTTAACTATGGCGTTTTCATTATGATGTTATATTTTTGTTAATTATTTATGTTGTTAAGTGTTTTTAATTATTCATCTCATGGCGTTTTCATCATGGCGTTTTTAAATTATGTGTTTATTATGTCTAGTTTATTATTCAATTAATGGCGTTTTAATCTATAATGTTATTACGAGACATTTTCTATTTTTAATGATGTTTTTCTGATTTTTCTGTTCCTCACTGTGTTTTCTCAGATGAAGTTGCTTCCTCGAGTCAAAGGCTTTGCCCCAAAACTGGATTAGCATTTATCATTCCTGACGTTAGTGAAGAAATAAATCCCACAATGGACATGGTATTCTCAAGCCTCGATGATTGTTATTCAATGTATGTTAAGTATGCCAAGGAGTGTGGGTTTTCAGTCAGGAAAGGGATTACAAAGACAAACTCTAAAGGTGTCTTATATATTAAGTATTACTTATATACGAGATCTGGGTTATACAAGGACAAGAAGGTTGATACATTGGACCCCAATCAAAAGGAGCGATTAGTGCGATCCAACTTTCAAAGAGGACTGATTGTGGTGCACTGTTATGTGTAATTTTTTAGGCTGGATCATGGAAGGTGTATAAGTTTGTCGAGGAGCACAACCATGATCTTGTTGAACATCCTGATAAGCATTTTCTTCCAACTGAACGACACCTCACTCAGCTCCAGAAGCATGTTATACACAGCATGTCTAAGCTGAATTTGGGTCCCGTTAAGGCGTTTAATGTTATGAAAACTTGTTTTGGCGATTTTGAAGATGTGGGTGCAATTAAAGTTGAATTTAAGAACTATAAGAGGCAAATTAACTTGTTTATAGGGGAATATGACGCCGATATGGTTGTGAGACATTTGAATGAAAAAAAATATTCCCAGCCTAATTTCTCGTATGATTACTTCACAGACGAAGAGAATCGTTTGAAGGGACTTTTTTGGTGTGACGATCAAGCCAAACGTAATTACCACGTGTTTGGTGATGTGATTTCCTTTGACGCCACGTATCGTTCCAACAAGTAATATTTTATAATTCAACTTCTTCTATTTTTTGGCGTTTTATGAGTTTACATGCAATGGCGTTTTTATTAGTTTACATGATATGGCGTTTTATTAGTTTACATGCAATTGCATTTTATTAGTTTACATGCAATGTCATTTTTATTATTGTTTTAGTTCTCATGGCGTTTTCATATGCAGATACTCTATGGTGTTTGTACTGTTCACTGGCTTAGATAATCATCACTGCAATGTTACATTTGGTGCAGCATTATTGGCGTCGGAAACTGCTGATACGTATATTTGGTTGTTGAGAGTTTTTCTAAAAGCTGTTGGTTCTCAACCAAAAGTTGTTGTCACTGACCAAGATCCAGTAATGAAGAAGGCTATTTCTGGTGTATTTTTTGACACGAGGCATTGGTTTATGCATGTGGTATGTGATGCATAAACTTTCTCTGAAGGTTGGTATGCTTATTTTTACCTTTGGCATTTTAGGATACACTGCGTTTTAAAATACATGGCGTTTTGTACCTTGTTACTATTTTTTTAATTAAGTTTTGTCTTTGTGTAATTTATATGTTTTTTATGCATGGCGTTTTCGTGTCATACATAGGTTTGTGTTAGGCTATGCAATTCCACCAATTTTAAAGAACGTATTTGTGGTGTTGTGTGGACGGATATTCTCACACCTGAAGAGTTTGAATCAAAATGGGAAGCGGTTATCGCAGAGTTCAACTTAGCAGATAATGACTGGCTATCTGATAGTTTTGTACTCAGGGAATCTTGGATCCCTGCATACTATAGAATGGAAGAGATGTCGGGTCTTATGCGAACGACATCGAGGTCGGAGAGTGAGAATCATTTTTTTGGTCAAGTGTGCAATTCGAAAGCTACTCTTGTTGAGTTCATGACTCATTATGAAACTGCAATAGAAGCACAGCGTCACACACACTAAAAAATTGATCATGAATCTCGATACTAACGACCCCAGTTGAAGAGTAAATACCAATTGTTGGAAGGCCAAGCTGTTGACATATACACAAAAAGTATTTTTGTGACGTTCAAGCTGAGCTAATTGGAATTGCGGATTGCATAAATCAACGTTACGAAGATCAGCCCGATGGGTTTGTTAAGTTTTACTTAAATGACTTCCAGCAGCCTTATACATCCTTATTTGAGGTAAACAATGGCGTTTTGTTTTTATATGGCGTTTTCTGTGAATGGCGTTTTATCATATCCAATGTGTTTTTTTAATTTTTTTAGACAAACATTCTCTGCATGGCGTTATAGAGATATTGTTTTTGGCGTTTTTCAGGTAATGTTCCGTAAGTCTGATTGCACAAGCAGTTACTCATGCAGGCGTTTTGAACAGTTTGCTTTGCTATGTAGACATATATTCTATGTTTTGAGAATTATAGACATTAGGGAATTTCCAAAACAATACATTCTAAATAGATGGCGCAAAGAGGCTTCCCAAACTGCTCTCCCGAATACTCAATTAGTCGTAAATATATGACCGAGCTTGATCCCAATGTGCAAAGTATGATGCGAGATATTATTTTTTCAACAGAATATACTTTGAACCGTTTATCTGGTAATAAAGAGGAGCTATCCTTATACAAGGATCATGTTCAATCTTATATGAAGAAGGTTCAAGATATGCAGATTGTTGCTCCTCCCGCTAGTACTAGGGATAGATTTGCCGAGATAACCGTTCAATATAAAAATGACAAGAATCCGATAAGAGTCCGTGTTGGGTATAAATCCAAAGGTTCTGGTTCTAGGAAGCGCCTGAAATCTAAACACGAGATAGCAATCGAGAAAAAGAAATCAAAGTCGAAACCCGGGGCCAAAGAAAGACAGTGTCAGAACTGCAAAGGCTATGGACACTACGCATCGACATGCAAACAAGCCGTAATTAAAAGAAGATCGACAAGGTCTTCGAGAGCTAGTGAAGAGTAGTTTGGCGTTTTGTATTTTTCATTCTTACAGAACACACACAAATAGTCTTCGAGAGCCAGTGAAGAGTAGTTTGGCGTTTTGTATATTTCATTCCTATAGAACGCAGACAGATCTCAGTTTGGCGTTTTACATCATTCATTATACATCAATTTTTTCCATCTTTTTTTTCGACCTATTTGTTTATAAAATGCTACTTCGAAGTTACATAACAAACAATATAAGATCGGACAATCAAATCAAACGCCAAGAAAAAAAAACAACGCCACTAAATAAAACTACCATAAACCTCTAATTTTGGTGACGCTAAACTCAATAATGTTTTGCTAAACGAGATGGACAACATTGTTAATTCTCAGTCAAGAACGATGTCTAACAATGCTGTCCATCCCGTTGAGCTAAGCTTTATTGAGAACAAAACTGAATCCCCATGAAATGACGTTTTTGAATTTTTGTGGTTTTTGTATGTTTTGGCGTTTATATTGAGGATCTTGCCAATTACATCGAGCGAAAGTTTACTGAGAAAATAGTGTATCTCAAAGAAACATGGATTGGAATCTTTGATATTTGGGTTTTTTGGCATTTTCTAAGATGAATGGTATAGAGGAAAATATGACGTTTGGGGTTTTGGTGTGGATTTTACTAGGTCTGAGAGGTTGTTTATATAGGAAGTTTTTGGCGCGTATTTTAGGCGCGGTTTTTATTATAGTAAATGCTAGTAATTAAGTTTCGTCATTTCAGTACTGTTTGTTCAGCTTTATTGGTTAAAAACAAAGTTTGACGTTTTATATCTAATGACGTTTAGATTAGGATGAAGTGTGCTATGTGTGTTAAGGCGAGATTTTAATAGCGTTTTATTCGTGAGTTTGGCATTTTGTGTAGAGAAGTCAAAAGACCCTTTTATCCTTATTGAAGCGCCCCACACTAATAAAAGTGATGTTATTTACGAAAACGCCACCGCGTCATCTAGTCCATAGATTGTTTTGATCTGACGATCCATAATCGTTCTCTCCGTTCTCACACGTTCCACTGTTTTCTCTAAATCCTGACCCTATATATATATAGTTTTATAACATTACCAAAGTCATTATTTAGTATCGACTACACATACGGCAACAATCTCTTGTTTTTTTGACATGACAAAAAAATATTAACATACATACGAATTCATAACAATTAGATAGTTTTGTTTACATGGTCATTGAAAAACTTACATACCTTAGCCACTATTTGTCCCCTATTTTGTCACCATTTAGTGAAAGAGAATTTCCTCTGGTTCAAAGAAAACTAAATGAATATCCATAGAGAACTAGTTTTATGGGTTAGTTGTTACATAATCACATATAAAGCAATCATAAACCAAATCAAAGCATAAGAACGACAAACGAAAACCTAAACCAAGTCAAAAACAATCCTAGACTTGATTATCCATAATACATACCAAGTAGAAAATCGATTGCCTAGCGAAACATCATACATGACACTTTAAACTTCACCTCTCGGTGTTTATAAAAAGATTAAATTGCATAAATCAACCTTTATGTTATACCTAAACTTCACTTCATACATTTCACTGTGAAATCGGCAAAACCTAACCTTGTTCAAAGAATTAAAATAAATGACACATAGCATGTCCACATAAAGTGATTAATACATTATTTTGTACTTTATATTCTTAAAATTAAATAAAAATCCTAATTCTAGGTATTTAACTAAGAACTTAAACTCATTTTCCTGAAATTATTAACTAACAATGTCTCAGATGCATATCTGTACCCACGGAAATTGAGCTGTTATACACCAACATCAAAAGTAAGTGAACATACAAGCTAATGAGTACATACAAAGCATAAACCTGTTACAGAATTTATCAAGCCCAAATTATTCATAGAATAAAGATGAATGACACGTAGCATGTCCACATTAAGTGACCAATACATAAAAAAAATCACCAGCTTGTCATTAAGGTATTCAAATAGGAACTTAAACTCAATTATACACTTATCAGTAACTTGTATCCCGTGGTTAAATTATAATAAACTGATGGTATCACATTAAAGGGTGACAATCAAATAGGAAATTTATTTTGGCTAGAAAGGAAGCAATAGGATTATGACATTTGGCAAAATTTAAAATAAAGAAAAAGAGTATTTTAGTCAATCGTATCCAATCTTCTTCCTTCTCCCAGTAACTTCAAAACTCACCATCTTCAACATTTTCTTCACTTTCTATCTCAATAATCACTACATTATAGTGCGATTTTCGTTACCAATCAATGATTCAAACACCTAATCAACGTGTTCTTCAACTTTTTTGAAGAAACCCAGTTTAACTTCATACAATATCTCATTTTTTCCCGTGCTTTTGAAGCGAATCACTCGATCGGTTCGATTCGATCGCTGATAAGTGTTTCTATCATTCAAATTTCGTCAATCGTTGAAGAAATCGGATTCGATCCATGTAAGAAATTCTTGAATTGCATTTTTACAATCTGGGTTTTTGAATTGAGTCATTGCGTTTTACGATCTTGGCCGGGGTCCGAGGGCAGCGCCCTTGGGAGCAAGTTTCAAGGGGCGGCAGCCCCTGGCGGGGTCCAAGGGGCAGAGCCCCTGGCTGGGGTCGAGCTGACAGGTCAGCTTGGAATTTTTTTTTGATTAAATTGGTTTAATAAAACTGCATCAAAAAAATTAATTTTGCGGATATTGCCTCATTTTCGTAGACAGTTTTTGATCTCCTACTTCCTGGTTCAGACAGTTTTTGAAGTGATTTTAGTCATTGCGTTTTAGGTAGAATACATTTTTAGGTGTTTTCAGTCCATTGCGTTTTAGATAGAATATTTTCTTTTCTGTTTTTAGGCCATTGCGTTTTAAAAATAAGACAGTTTTATGTGTTTTCTAGCCATTGCACTTTAGAAAAACACATTTTTGAAGTGTTTTTAGTCCATTGTGTTTTAGGTAAAACACATTTTTATGTGTTTTCAGTTGCGTTTTAGAAAAAAACATTTATAAACGTTTTCTGGCCATTGCGTTTTAGAAATAAGACATTTCTTTGTGTTTTTTGTGCATTGCGTTTTAGGTAAAACATATTTTTATGTGTTTTCAGTCCATTGCGTTAAAAAAACAATTTTAAGTGTTTTCTGGCCATTGCGTTTTAGAAATTAGACATTTCTTTGTGTTTTTTGTGCATTGCATTTTAGGTAAAACACATTTTTTTATGTGTTTTCAGTCCATTGCGTTTTAGAAAGTACATTTCTTTTGTGTTTTTAGGCTATTGCGTTTTAGAAATAAGACATTTCTTTGTGTTTTCTGGCAATTGCGTTTTACAAATAAGACATTTATTTGTGTTTTTGGTGCATTGCGTTTAAAAAAAAGTCATTTTTTACGTTTTTTTTCATTGCGTTTTACGCAATGGGCTTTTTTCCATTGCGTTTTACGCAACTGGGTTTTCGAATTTTTTTTTTCGAAAATATAGCAATACTCTACTCGTTTAAAGATAAAAAACGTTCGTTTTTTTGATGCAATTTTTATAAAAAAATAATGTCGTATGAAAAAATTATTAACGTTTAAAAAATTAGGGGGAATTGAAGGAGAGAGAAACTATTGTCCGGGATTGACTAGAATACCCTTACACAAACCCAAGCGCCTCTTTTCTTCTCTTCAATTTCACTCATTTAATCTTAGCCGTTGTTTAAATCAATTGATAGTCAAGATTACTTTCAAGCCTTCCTAGCGAAAAAAAAAACTTCCTATTATATCATAACCCTCACATTAAAATATGTTAATAAAACTAGAATATGAGAAGACAAGAACAACGAATTTAATAATTAAAACAAAAAAAATTGTTGCCGGAAATGAAGAGCCCGCCAGAGAAGATGACCGGAAAACATGGGGGTGTGGGAAAGATGAAGCCTTGAAACTTTGTAAAATAGGTCCCACCTTTAATTGTTTTGATTTATTTTTAAAAATAAAATAACTACAGTGAAATACCAATAATACCGTTGCATTAAATAAACCTAACTGAGTAATTTAACTCAGTTTGGTGTAAAAGACTTAAAGTGATATAAAACATGTGATTTAAGGATATAAACTGAAATTAAAACTTTTAAAGGGTAAGTTTCAAAATTCAGGTAATATATCAAGGACAAAAAGTGAAATTTACTCTTGTTTTTATGAAAAATGTGTCTTGCAAGTACAAAAACGAACCAAAACTCATAGAGAGCAAAATTCAGGTAATATATCAAGGACAAAAAGTGAAATTTACTCTTGTTTTTATGAAAAATGTGTCTTGCAAGTACAAAAACGAACCAAAACTCATAGAGAGCAAAAAGTCGCGTCATAAAGTCTTATACCATAAAAGAATTATACTCAATAAACCCTTTGCAGAATTGTATCTCAACTAGTTGGTGCCCCGCCCGCGTTGCGGGGCGATGGCCGAATAATTCTCAACCAATTAAAAAAACAGTACTATAGTTTTATTAGAAAGGAAAACTAAATTGATGAGAAGATCGTAATTTTTAGCGGGGGTAAAATCGTAAATTTTAGCTAGGAGAAAACCATATTTTTATTTTGAACTGGGGGAAAAACGTAATTTTGAATTGAGGGTGAAAGCGTAATTTTGAACCGAGAGGAAAATCGTAATTTTTAGCTGGGGGCATAAGCATAATTTTAGTTTGAACTGGGGGCAAAAACGTAATTTTAAAATGGATGTAAAATAATAAACTGGTGTAAAAGCGTAATTTTGAGATGGGGGAAAACATATTTTTATTTTGAGCTGGGGCGAAAACATAATGTTGGTGGAGGGTAAAAGCGTAATATTTGAACCGAGTGAAAATTCGTAATTTTTAGCTAGGGGCAATAGGGTAATTACATTTTGAACTTGGGGCGAGAACGTAATTTTAAACTGGGGGCAAAAACGTAAATTTAAAACGGATAAAAAATAATAAACTGGTTGATCCAGTGATATATTGCTGGCCGCCTATTTTGACCAATGGCAGGTAAACACTATTCCCTGTCATGGTAATGGTAAGCATAGATGTAGGAAATTATTATATTTTCCCACTATTAATTTACAATATTCTTTTGTGAGTTATTTTTACTATTCAATTATGTGCAAGTGTTTTTAGCTTTCTTAACAAGTGACTGAAGCATGTATAATTTGGGTAGTGTTGCATATTTATGTAAAAGTTAAAGGGTATAAAGTGAATTTATACTCACGGGCATGTCACACAAATACACAATGCCTTACGGTCAATTTCTAAATTTCAAAATAATATATTTTTTTATATTAATTTTTGTATGTATTAACAGGGAAACATGCCTATACTCGCAAAATGGCACTATTTGAAAATTGTATGTTGTCACACGGCGGTCTTTTTATTTTCTAATACTAGAGTTTTTAAATTCCTTTGTTTTTTTCTTTTTAATTTTACTAATATACATGTTTACTACTTTTACTTTAATAAAGTTTAATCAACACAATATTAGATTCTAAACTTTATTAATAATATGTTTAGTACTTTAATAAAGTTTCTAAATCCTTTTTTTTTAATTTCTTTAACTCTACTAATAATATGCATGCTATTTATTTGTTCTACGTTGTCACATTAACTTTTATAACATCATTTTTAAACTGACCGGCTTTTGCACGTATAACAGTTACGTTTGAATGTTCTTTTCCACATAGTTTTACATTATCTCTTTTGGTTGATGTATCAAATGTTAGTATTGTAATGCTAATCATATTTCCGCTGCAACGCGCGGTGCTAAAAAAACTAGTTTGTATAATTATATAACTTTTTATTAGAATACATATTGAAAATGACCTTTTTAACGAATTTTCGTATCTTATTTTTTCCACATTAATGTTTACAGATAATGTTTATAGATAATGTTTATAAAGGAGTGCTGAAAAATCTGAAAGAAAAAACAAATTTGTGTTTGTTAATTGGCAAGAGGCCCAATAGAAGGAGCCCACATTGTGGACATTGGTAATGGTCATTATGATGGACTTATGGATGCGGTCCATTAATAAAGTTAATATGATTACCGACTTACAGTTGTTTCTTAAAATCCATGTAATGGGTTGAGGTTTTTGTAGAATTTCAACTACTAAATTGCCCCGTCCGTTTTCGTGACTTTCCGATTTTTTTTTACGTCAAAACGTAGAACAACTAAAAACATACATAAAACTAAGCACAAAAAACATATCATATTTGACGCGACTCATTTCCGGGAAAAAAACTGACCAGACCCCATGAACCATTTTGGCAGTTTACTCTAATAATAAGCATAAGAACATATTATATTTGACCAGACTTATTTTCGGGGAAAAATTAACATCGAAACGTAAATCAACTTAAATTTATATCCACATGTACATAAAAATAAATACGTAAAGCTCGATACGATACGATAGAATATGATTTATATCTTAAGTTCTGATTCATTTATCTCCAAAAAGAATATAGAATCATAATTACTTTGATAAAAATGGCTATCAGGCAATTTCAAGTCATAGCAATTCAACCTTGCAAGTGGCAACACATCTACATTTACTCAATAAGGGTTTGAATATTGTTTGGTAACCTATAAATTCGAGTTTGATTCATATATCTCTCGATAAATCTATAATGTATTTTCGTTATCATCTTTCGAGAACACGATAAAAAAGTCTAATTTTAGAATTTCATAAATAATAATAATAATACATGATTACTAAAGAAAACAAAATAATTTTATATGATGTGAAATTAATATATTCTGTTTTGTTACTTTTAGTCATATCTTAATCACTCTTTAATGTGGTAGGCCAACTTACATAAGGGCCACCATGTGGGTGTGGGTGTGCCATTTTCATAACACAAGCATGGACATCTATCTTGAGATCCCAACAATTTAATGTCCCATTAAATTTTATTTCTTATATAATTTTCTTAATATATCAAATTAAATAGTAAATAAATCTATAGTTCATTGACAATGCCATAACTAAAGATCTAGGAGTTAAAGACTATGATCCAAGGTTGCACATTTGGTTCAAGTGGAATTGGTAGTCATTTGCCATAAAAGTTGTAAGAACCTCTTTCATTTTTTTTTATTTTTATTTTTGTGAATGTTAGAACCTCAATTAATAAGAAAGAAATAGACTTTGTTTATAATTATATTATTTGTTACGTATTTGTCTAGTTTTATTAAGGGAAATTGCCAAAGTACCAAACTTAATTGACTCATTATACATTATACATATTATACATTATATATTATACATTATACATATTTTAAATGAAATTGAAACTTGAATAGTAAATCACAATTTTTAAGTATTTATTAATTATTTTTAGTAATAAATAGTAACCAATAAGATTTAAGTATTTTTATTAGTAATATTTTATTGATTATTTAATTTGAGTTTTTAGTGTTAACTTTTTATAAAATCCGCATTTATGTTTATTTTTTTTAACATTCAAATTTATTTGTTTGTGCATTGTGATGGTACGTTATCACGCGCATTAGATCGGTATCAGTTCGGTTCATTATAGCACCGATACGATACATGCATTTGGTATAGAAATCAACACATGTTTTACATGACCGAAAATGATAAAAACGAACACCAGTGCTAGCACCAATGTTGTTCGTACGACACCGACCGGTTCAGAGTATCACAATACTAGTAACGTTATTCATTATCATCATAAAGTTGTATAAATGAAAATTTTTCAAGCCTAAAGCCATAAAAAAGATTGCAGGTACCGGTACCGATGTTCGGTATGGTATGGTAGCACTAAGATGTCAGCTTTATCTAAAGAAAAAACAATATAAACAAACTCTTGTACCAAAAATGATGTTGTTCGGTACGGTATGGTAGCGATATAGTGTCAATTTATCGAAAGGAAAACAATAGAAAAATAATACAGGTACCGATACAGATGTTGTTCTGTTGATTTCGGTTCAATTTAGTATGATAGCGCGCGACACAATATTCGTTATCAACAGAATTAATATGGCAGTGTTGAAAAAAAAACATAGAACGCAAACCAACTAAACCAATATTAACTGAACAACATCAGTACCAGTATCGATATTCGTTTTTATTGTTTTCGATTGATATAAGGTTTTCTCTTTCGATTACTATAGGCTATTGTGAGTATCGGTAATGTAATGAAACAAACATATACCGACAGAATTCCCGCCGCGAAGCACAGGCGGAAATCTCACTAGTTACTATTAAAAATAAATGACAGATTCCATTTATTACATTTAGGAAAACAATTTGTCTTTCAAACCCACTACAATTTTGACGAGATAAAAAACATTTGATTTGATTTTGTCCTGACAAGTTGGTCTAGTGGTTAGTCACTTGGTTTCGCTTCTTGAGGTCCCAAGTTCAATTCCCGCTAGCATCACTTTGAAGGATATTGATGGTGGCAATGAAGTTTAGAACTAGGCCTCTTTGGAGGTCGCCAGTTCGAAACCGACCAAACCGGGTTTACCGCAGTGGGCCTTCAGGCGGGCGGGTTTTCCCCAAAACCGATGACTTGATGGCTCGGATACGCATCCAAGGGAAAACACTTCGGTGAGCCACTGAGTTAGGGTTAACATTGTCGACCTATCAAAGTTACCCATTGGCAATGTTCTTAAGAGTAATGTTAAATACCTCATGATCAATCTTATAACCCCACTGAGTTAGGGTTAACATTGTCGACCTATCAAAGTTACCCATTGGCAATGTTCTTAAGAGTAAAGTTAAATACCTCATGATCAATCTTATAACCCCAGTCATCAACAAAACCTTCATCGTCTCTTCTGTATATTATCGACATTCGTCACCGGCTATGCAACCTCATGCCTTGTAACATCCCGAAAATGTGAATTCATAAATTTGCAATTTAGTTGCAATTAAACTAGTAAAATAAACTAACTAGGAATGACACTAACCAAGTTAGTTGGTCACTTATAAGTAGTTAGGAGTTAAAACAAATAAAGAATGAAAAATGAGGGACTAAAAGTGTCTAAATGAAAACTATTTTAATAAAAATAACAAAGTTAAAACACAAACACACTTGTCTGTGTGTTGTGGAGATCGACCAGGAGACAGGGGCGACCCCAAGCTCTATCAAAACCCTAGTTCATCACAAAACTCACAAATTGAAGGCTCAAACCAAGTCAAAATCGAAAATCGAGCATAGATTAGTGATCCTCATTGCAAGGGGATTATCAGGTATGTAAAATTTGATGAAAATTCCCCAACTTGAAATTCTCATAAATTCGGGAAATCTGAAATTTATGGTTGCATGTTTGTTTTATGATGGATTAGGAACAATATAGTGTCTAGGGACAAACCCTAGACAAATACAAGTTGAAATCATGTGAATTTTTAGTGAAATCTATGAACACCATTGTAGGTGATTAGTGGGTTATGTATAATTTGATAAACACTAGGAAATTGGGTGTTGTTCTAGTGTAATTTGACAATTGTAAAGTGACTTCAGAATTTTAGAAGCTAACAATTATGTAAAATGGGTTGATTGATGTGAAATTCGGGCTAAATGATAAGCTAGGGACTTGCTATATAATCATGTAAAAATCTGCCCTTAAAGTGTTTGTGAAAATGCCTCAAAGAAGGCTTAAAACTGAAATTCAAAGTTGAAACGCATAATTATGATGTTTCGGTGTATTACGCGATATATGGTTTAAAGGGAGTTCTAAACATGTTATAAATGAACTCTATAGGAAAGGACGCAGGAGCGTCAAGCGGACAAGCAGGTGGCGAATCGCGTTTGAAAGGCTTACTTTGAAAGGTATGTAACTTGACCCGTTACATTAAGCGAGTTGTTGATAAACTTTGCATAATCGTATTATCGGATAGAAATTTGTATTGAATAAAGTGATCATGATTATTATTTGAAAGAATAGACTTAGAGTTGTCAATGAACCATTTGGTAGTCATCATAATGGAGGATTCCACAAGATGAGCCAATGGGCCGATTAGTTGCGTAAATTGTAGCTTTAGTGTTCTAGTAGTTGATAATGGCGATAATAATCACAAGAGCATTAAACCAAAAGATTGGTAAAGAAATGCGGGTGATAGTAAGCCCCGGATGTTGGGTATAAGGCGCCATAAACATACTAGTTAAATGGTAGTAAAATGGCTAAAGCTTGAGTGGGTCGAATAAATGCATAAGGACATATAGTCTTTCGGTCCGTAAATAAATTTTTGGTATGATAATTGTAATGGGCATGTTGGTAATGAATTTACAGACGTATAGGAAAAAGAATCACCTAAAACGGACTTACGAGTCGAAAGTTATGGCCAAACGAAGTTAAAAAATCTGGATTTCCGGAGCTGGCAGCAAGTGCAGCTCAAAGAAAATAACCTGCTGGAAAACGTATTCCTTCGCGCCATGCGAAGGGAGACCTAAAGTCTGTCGAGCCACGCGAGGCCTTCTCGCGGCCCGCGTAAGATATCTAAGAGTCTCTCGCAGGGCGCGAGAGACCCAGATCCGAATTTTTATTTTTTTTATATATAATTTTGAATCCAGATTTTGTTTATATGTGTTTTAACGTTGTCAAAACTAACGCTTGACGTGGTTTGACATTAGGTGATGTTGGAATTTAACCGGAGGGCGATCGAGCAAGCTTTTGAAGAACCGAACACAATTTGCAAGCTTCCGCATCAACTAAGTTTATGTTTAAGCAATACTTTTGGGATAACTTCGTTTAGACAATGCTTTTGATGTAAATGTAGTGTTAATAACGTTTCGTATGTTTTAAACTAGTCGGTAGTTGACTAGTAGATGTTACTTGAAACCTTTATTTTGTATTTTGTTAAACCAAGGCACTATATATATTTAAAGGAGTTAATTACTGTTTTTGTCCCTGTGGTTTGTCAAAAATCACTATTTCAGTCCATTAGTTTAAAAATTGTGATTTCAGTCCCTGTGGTTTCACTTTGGTAACCATTTCAGTCCCTGTGGTTTCACATTCGAAACCATTTCAATCCATTTATTCTGTTAGTACAGGGACTGAAATGGTTACGAGGTGGACTGCAATGGTTACTAAAATGAAACCACAGGGACTTAAGTCGCAATTTTTAAACTAATGGACTGAAATAGTGATTTTTGACAAACCACAGGGACGAAAACAGTAATTAACTCTATTTAAAGTTTAGTAACTTTTTATTAGACTTAGACTAGAATTATAAACGGGTGTTACAAGTTGGTAATCAGAGCTTAAGGTTGTCAACAAAGTGTTCGGTTCAAGCTTGATCAATCGTCCGGTAAGAATTAACTTATTATTTTAATAGATTATATCTTATGTAAGAAATGAGAAATGAATTGATATGCATGGGAAGAGCGTGTTAACACACTCAAACCCGGAAAGTGCATTAAATGTGAACGGTTAAAGCAAGTTGGGAACTTGGCTAAACCGAAACAAATGAAGCAATGTTATAAATGAAATGTTTAACGTTTAATGTAAACATTTCAGTTTCCAGATGTCGAAAGGAAGTAATAATGATCCGGTGCCGACAAGCACCGAATAAATGAAAGAGATAATTGCCGTAGAAGTAGGAAAGGCAATTGAAGGCAGTCTATCCGGGTTTATAGACAAGATTCAAAGCACGGTGTTGTCGCTTGTCGAAGAGCGAGTTAAAAGGTTGGAGGATGGTGTCAACCTTATGAAGGAGAAATCAGGAGAACGTAAAGGGTGTTCATACAAAGAATTTATGGCATGTAAACCGCCAATCTATAACGGGGAAGTTGACCCGATAATTTGCCAAAGATGGTTGGGCGACATTGAAGGGGTGTTTGAAAGGACCCATTGCGACGAAAGTGATTTCGTTGCCTACGGAACGGGTCAGTTGAGAGGACAAGCCAAGGATTGGTGGGATAATAAAAAGAATGAAATAGGGGCCGAAGCGGCAAGAGCCATGACATGGGAAGAGTTTAAGACACCATTTCTTAAACATCATAGTCCCAAGGCGGTTATTAATAAAATCAAGGATGAGTTCATGCAACTCAGGCACAAAGGTGAGACCATAGACAAGATTACGACGATTTTTATGGATAAGATGAAGTTTAGTAGTGAATTGGTGACGAATGAAGAACAGAAAATATATTACTACTATAACATGTTGAGCGCTGAATATAGGGAGTTTATGACTCCTTCAAAATACGAAACCCTTACCGAAATCATAAACGTTGCTCGGGAACGGGAAATCGAGTTGAAGAAACAAGTTGAAAGAGGTGAGCGAAGGGCACATGATGTGAATCCAAGCCCTACAAAGAAAGCCCGAACTGGAGAATCGGGAAAGAAGGTGGATGCTAAAGGTGGGTCGCCAAGTTGTAAAGTGTGCGGGAAAGGACACAAAGGAGAATTTCGGTTCAAAGACAAACCATGCCCCATATGTAGTAAGACGGGGCACACGGCGTCACTATGCCCGGGTAAAGTCTCAGTTTGCTATAAGTGTTATCAACCCGGCCACAAAAGGTCCGAATGCCCGGACTTAGTCGGAAAGAGAGACGTTAAGGAATCTCCAATAGAAGCTCCTAAGGCAAAGGCTAGGTCCTTTCAACTTACGGCGGCTGAAGCAAAAATAGAACCCGATGTGGTCTCAGGTATATTCACAATTAACTCAATTCCAGCACATGTATTGTTTGATACGGGTGCAAATAAATCCTTCATTTCGCATGGGTTTATTCGACATCCTTCATTTGTATTGACGAAATTATCTGTACCCTTAGAAGTTGAAATAGGGGACAACAAAAGTTTTATAGTCTGTGATATTTGTCGAGGCTGCAAATTAAGCATCGATGATGAAGAATACCTGATAGATCTAATCCCGATATCAATGGGGGAATTTCAAGTAGTCGTTGGGATGGATTGGCTATCTCAGCACCACGCGAAGGTCGTGTGTTTTCGTAAGGAGATAAAGCTAATATCTCTGAGCGGGAAACACGTCACTATCTACGGCGAAAAGGGAGGTAACCCCATAGTATGCTCAATGTTGAAAGCTCACAAGCTTATGAAGCAAGGATGCAAGGCATTTATGATATACGCAAATGAACCCGAGAAAGAATCACTGAAGATTGAAGATGTACCGGTAGTACGGGACTATGAAAATGTGTTTCCGGAGGATTTACTAGGGATATCGCCTAAACGGGAAGTAGAGTTCGGGATCGAATTGATTCCGGGCGCAAAACCCGTAGCTAAAGCACCGTACCGACTCGCACCATCGGAATTACAAGAGTTGATGTCCCAGATTCAAGACCTGCTCGACAAAGGATTCATAAGGCCGAGTGTGTCTCCTTGGGGCGCACCGGTACTGTTCGTGAAAAAGAAAAACGGAAGCTTACGCATGTGTATCGATTACCGGGAGTTAAACAAACTCACGGTAAAGAATCGATACCCGCTTCCGAGGATAGATGATTTATTCGACCAACTACAAGGTGCGAACTGGTTTTCAAAAATTGACCTTAGATCGGGGTATCACCAATTAAAGGTCAAGGAGGAAGATGTGCTGAAGACGGCTTTCCGCACGCGATACGGACATTACGAATTCCTCGTGATGTCATTTGGGCTGACAAATGCACCCGCGGCTTTCATGGACCTCATGAACCGGGTTTGCAAGCCAATGTTGGATAAATCAGTCATCGTGTTTATCGATGATATTTTGGTGTATTCGAAAAGCGAAGCTGAACATGCACACCACCTACAAGAAGTGTTAGAGACACTTAGACGAGAGAGGTTGTATGCGAAATTCTCTAAGTGTGCCTTTTGGCTACGAGAGGTGCAATTTCTCGGCCACATAATAAGTGCCGATGGAGTATTGGTAGATCCGTCAAAGATCGAGGCCGTGTCAAAATGGAATCCCCCGAAGAACCCTTTGGAAATTAGAAGCTTTTTGGAGCTTGCGGGATACTATAGGAGATTCATTCAAGATTTCTCCAAGATTGCGTCACCGCTAACAAAACTAACCCGGAAGGAAGAAAAGTTCATTTGGGGTGTCGATCAAGAAAGAGCATTTCAAACGCTAAAAGAGAAGTTAACTCAAGCTCCGGTACTAACATTGTCGGACGGGGTCGAAGACTTGGTGGTTTATTCGGATGCTTCACTATCGGGGCTCGGATGCGTTTTGATGCAACGGGGCAAAGTTATAGCCCAAGGCAATTGAAGATACACGAGAAGAAATATCCCACACACGATCTCGAGTTGGCTGCGGTGGTATTTGCATTAAAAATATGGAGGCACTATTTATATGGGGTAAAGTGCACCATATTCACCGATCACAAGAGCTTAAAATACTTCTTCGATCAGAAGGAGTTAAATATGCGACAAAGGCGATGGTTAGAAACGGTGAAAGATTTCGACTGCGAAATACACTATCACCCCGGAAGGGCAAACGTGGTGGCGGATGCCCTAAGCAGAAAGGCAGATTATGTCCCGATACGAGTACGATCATTGCAGCTCATTGTGACCTCAGGCTTACTCGAACGAATCCGAGAAGCACAAGATGAAGCAGTAAAGACGGAAAACTGGAGAAAGGAAAGGATTGTTGGCAAAGTTAAAGATCTCGAAGTAGGTGATCACGGTTTGAAAACACGTTTTAATAGAATTTGGATTCCTAATACATGTGGAGTTAAAAAGCTTCTACTAGATGAAGCTCACAAGTCCCGTTATTCCATCCATCCGGGGGCGACCAAGATGTATAATGATTTAAAACAAAACTATTGGTGGCCCGGGATGAAAAGAGATATTGTGAAATATGTGGAGAAGTGTTTGACATGCTTGCAAGTCAAAGCGGAGCTTAAGAAGCCATATGGTAAGTTGCAACCATTGGACATCCCAGTTTGGAAATGGGAACAAATCACCATGGATTTGTTGACCAAATTGCCCAAAACCAACCGTGGGTTTGATGCTATATGGGTAGTCGTTGATAGATTGACGAAAAGTGCTCACTTCATTCCGATTCGTGAGACTTATACATCCGAGAAGATGTCGGAGGTGTACACCAATGAAATTATAGCACGTCATGGGGTACCGATATCCATTGTGTCAGACAGAGATACTCGGTTTACTTTGAATTTTTGGCGTGAATTCCAAGAACAAATGGGAACTAAATTGTTCATTAGCACCGCTTACCATCCACAAACGGATGGGCAGAGTGAAAGAACAATACAAACATTGGAAGATATGCTGCGGGCTTGCATTATTGACTTCGGGGGTAGTTGGGATGTCTATCTACCCTTGGTCGAATTTTCATATAACAATAGCTATCACGCAAGCATTAGAATGGCCCCGTATGAAATGTTATATGGTAGAAAGTGTCGAACCCCGGTATGTTGGGGAGAAGTGGGTCCACGAGGACTAGCACCTACTGATATGATCCGAACTACGAATGAGAAGATCGACATGGTTCGAACTCACCTAAAAGCGGCTCAGGATCGACAAAAGTCGTACGCGGATAAACGATGGAGGCCGATTGAATTTCAAGTGGGCGATAAAGTAATGCTGAAAGTATCACCGTGGAAGGGAATAATACGGTTCAGAAAAAGAGGAAAGTTGAGCCCAAGATTTATTAGGCCATTTAAAATCATCGAACGGATTGGCAAGGTGGCTTATCGCCTCGAGCTACCGAAAGAATTGAGTGGAATACATGGCATGTTTCACGTGTCGCAATTGCGGAAGTGTCTAGCGAACGAAACAGCTTATATCCATTACGATGATATCGAAGTGGATAATAGCCTGAATTATGCGGTGAGACCAGTGGAGATTTTAGATCGAAAGGTCAAGCACTTACGAAACAAACAAATCGATCAAGTCAAGATCAAGTTGGAGCATAGGAAAGGCTCGGACACTACGTGGGAGTCCGAAGAGGAGATGCGACGTCTCTACCCTACTTTATTTGGTACGTACTTTGGTTTCGGGGACGAAACCCTTTTAAGGGGGGTGGACTTGTAACATCCCGAAAATGCGAATTCATAAATTTGCAATTTGGTTGCAATTAAACTAGTAAAATAAACTAACTAGGAATGACACTAACCAAGTTAGTTGGTCACTTATAAGTAGTTAGGAGTTAAAACAAATAAAGAATGAAAAATGAGGGACTAAAAGTGTCTAAATGAAAACTATTTTAATAAAAATAACAAAGTCAAAACACAAACACACTTGTCTGTGTGTTGTGGAGATCAACCAGGAGACAGGGGCGACCCCAAGCTCCATCAAAACCCTAGTTCATCACAAAACTCACAAATTGAAGGCTCAAACCCAGTCAAAATCGAAAATCGAGCATTGATTAGTGATCCTCTTTGCAAGGGGATTATCAGGTATGTAAAATTTGATGAAAATTCCCCAACTTGAAATTCTCATAAATTCGGGAAATCTGAAATTTATGGTTGCATGTTTGTTTTATGATGGATTAGGAACAATATCGTGTCTAGGGACAAACCCTAGACAAATACAAGTTGAAATCATGTGAATTTTTAGTGAAATCTATGAACACCATTGTAGGTGATTAGTGGGTTATGTATAATTTGATAAACACTAGGAAATTGGGTGTTGTTCTAGTGTAATTTGACAATTGTGAAGTGACTTCAGAATTTTAGAAGCTAACAATTATGTAAAATGGGTTGATTGATGTGAAATTCGGGCTAAATGATAAGCTAGGGACTTGCTATATAATCATGCAAAAATCTGCCTTTAAAGTGTTTGTGAAAAATGCCTCAAAGAAGGCTTAAAACTGAAATTCAAAGTTGAAACGCATAATTATGATGTTTCGGTGTATTACGCGATATATGGTTTAAAGGGAGTTCTAAACATGTTATAAATGAACTCTATAGGAAAGGACGCAGGTGCGTCAAGCGGACAAGCAGGTGGCGAATCGCGTTTGAAAGGCTTACTTTGAAAGGTATGTAACTTGACCCGTTACATTAAGCGAGTTGTTGATAAACTTTGCATAATCGTATTATCGGATAGAAATTTGTATTGAATAAAGTGATCATGATTATTATTTGAAAGAATAGACTTAGAGTTGTCAATAAACCATTTGGTAGTCATCATAATGGAGGATTCCACAAGATGAGCCAATGGGTCGATTAGTTGCGTAAATTGTAGCTTTAGTGTTCTAGTAGTTGATAATGGTGATAATAATCACAAGAACATTAAACCAAAAGATTGGTAAAGAAATGCGGGTGATAGTAATCCCCGGATGTTGGGTATAAGGCGCCATAAACATACTAGTTAAATGGTAGTAAAATGGCTAAAGTTTGAGTGGGTCGAATAAATGCATAAGGACATATAGTCTTTCGGTCCGTAAATAAATTTTTGGTATGATAATTGTAATGGGCATGTCGGTAATGAATTTACAGACGTATAGGAAAAAGAATCACCTAAAACGGACTTACGAGTCGAAAGTTATGGCCAAACGAAGTTAAAAAATCTGGATTTCCGGAGCTGGCAGCAAGTGCAGCTCAAAGAAAATAACCTGCTGGAAAACGTATTCCTTCGCGCCACGCGAAGGGAGACCTAAAGTCTGTCGAGCCACGCGAGGCCTTCTTGCGGCCCACGTAAGATATCTAAGAGTCTCTCGCGGGGCGCGAGAGACCCATATCCGAATTTTTATTTTTTTATATATAATTTTTAATCCAGATTTCGTTTATACGTGTTTTAACGTTGTCAAAACTAACGCTTGATGTGGTTTGACATTAGGTGATGTTGGAATTTAACCGGAGGGCGATCGAGCAAGCTTTTGAAGAACCGAACACAATTTGTAAGCTTCCGCATCAACTAAGTTTATGTTTAAGCAATACTTTTGGGATAACTTCGTTTAGACAATGCTTTTGATGTAAATGTAGTGTTAATCACGTTTCGTATGTTTCAAACTAGTCGGTAGTTGACTAGTAGATGTTACTTGAAACCTTTATTTTGTATTTTGTTAAACCAAGGCACTATATATATTTAAAGTTTAGTAACTTTTTATTAGACTTAGACTAGAATTATAAACGGGTGTTACATGCCTCCATCGCTTCTGCAACTTCAAATCTTGTCTATATTTCTTCCATTTCCTTATTCTTTATATTATTAATATTAATGCAAGTTCTCATAAATATTCACTCTTGGTCTAATTTGGTTAAAATTCATTAAAATTCACATGAACCCACATGCCCATAATCTTTTTATTTTGTGTATCAAAATTTGTGGTTGACCCTTGATTTTTTTCTTATACGAGGCAATCAAGTTGCTTAAGCAAACTTTTAAAAGGGGTGATCGGAATGTTTATGGCAAAATAACAATAAATTTTCTTTTCAAAGGGGGTGGCTGCAAAAATCAACCATAAAAGAGTATTACATATCTAGGGTATCGGTAATTAATTCAGTTCTTGAATAAAAAGGTTGCACATTTTTACCTTAAACACTATATTTAACTTTTATGGATTTTTTAATCCAAGTTCTAAAACTAAAAGTTGAATTCAAATAAGTGTAAATCTTAATAATTATAAAAAAATAAAACCTCTCAATCAAAATATATATTTTCAATAAAAAACTAAAACTCACTTAATTCTTTTTATCATATGATATACTTACATTAAACTACTTAAGAACACAAACTTTTAAAATACATTTATGTAAAATAAAATTTATTTTTAATATATTAGTTTAATATAATTCCACTTGTGAGATAACGGTCAGAACGTGGAATGCCATTTCTAAATGGTTGGGTGTCTCGTAGATTGTGGATCTTACATGTTCGGGTATTTTAGTATGGCTCGACTCAATTTCAGTTTCTTAGTCTCATTCATGGGATCATTCTTACAGCATGGTGGGTGATATGGAGCTTTCAGAATAACACGGTTTTTCTTATGATGAATGCGGAAAGATCTTATTGTTTTATTCAATCCACCGTTTTTCTTTTTTGTCATCCTGTAATAGAAATAGAAAATTATAGGCCTCATGGGTAGAGTCTTTGATATGTAATTTCTACTCTGTATCTTTGCTAGCTGCTTGCCGTTAAAAGAAATTCAATTCCACATTTTTATGTTTTATAAATCATATAGCTATATTATAATTTCATTCTTATGCACAAAACAATCTTCAAAGAATCTATGATATAAAGTGACATTCCTTTTTTTGTTGGTTTAGAAAGAGTAGTTTAGAGTAAACTAATAAAATGGTCCATGAGTTTGGTCACTTTAGTCCAAAACTCAAAGCTTTTGAATCTGGGTCCCTGTGGTTTTAATTTTGTTGTCATTTTCATTCAAAATCAAAATCTGATCAGATTTTTCAGTTGACGTCCAGCTTTTTTGTCTTTTTCCTTTCTTTTAATGAAGGGCCAAATGGTTTTTTAACATTTTATTATAACAAATTAAGGAGTCTGACCATTTTGCCCTTCATTAAAAGGGAGGAAAAAGACAGAAAAAGTTGATATTAACTGAAAATCTGATAAGATTTTGATTTTGGATGAAAATGAAAATAAAATTGAAAACCACAGGGACTCAGATTCAAAAGGTTTGAGTTTTGAACTAAAGTAGCAAAAGTGACCAAACATCAGGGACCATTTTGACAGTTTACTCAGTAGTTTATAAATTAAAGTGATTTTATGATCCAATATTTTTTTTTTATAAATCCAGCTTTTATTATCTTTGACTAAAAATACCAAGGTGTTGATGAACTAGAATGATCCGTGTGCGAATACTTCCGAACGCGTTTATCTAAAGTCAGAATAAGGTTGGTGATATTCCAGAAGTGGGGCTTTTCATGTAGTTCATAAAGTCAAAAGAGTCTTTGTAGATTAGTTTTAAAACAATGCTCTTTATACGAGGGAAATTGGATTTTAATAATCCCAAGTTTCACATGTTGGCCGATAATAATTCCAACTTTAAAAATTCTCCTCAATAATCCCAACTTGTAAAACTCTGACCGCCATTGATCATTTTCTAACATAGGTGCACTTAACTCAATTAAGGAGTCTCTAGGTGTAATTGAATCTATTGAGGATACCAGATTCTTATATGTTTGAAAAGGATCAATGGCGGCCAAAATTTTACAAGTTGAGATTATTGGAAGTAATTTTTGAAGTTGGGATTATTATCGGCCAACAGGTGAAACTTAGGATTATTAAAATCCAATAACCTTTTATCTAATAATCCAAACGTTTCAATTGAAATATGTCGTCTGGATGGGTTGGTTTGAGGTGAAAACGGCTCGGTTTTAACGATTTAAACCATGAGTAATGGTTATATGGTTTGCAAACCAAAGGGGAACACCCTCCCCCCTCTCTATGTGGTTGTAGGATTTTGGGTGAAGTATGTGATTGTGGCTACGAGCTCATTCAAGAGAGATGTTGGTTGTGATTGGTTGGGTTAAGTTTTAACCAATCAATTTTGTTTTTCAACTCTAAACCACAAACCTTACAACTACACCTTTTTACCAAGTGGTTTGGTTAAAATGACGTGTCGCCATGTGTCGAAAAAGAGCATGTGGTTTGCCAAACCACTACTCATGGTCTTAGACCGTCCGTAATGGGGCGGAATATACCGCTGGAAACGATGATGGCGCCCCATAGCGCCCGGCTACACCGTTACGGCCGGCGCTATGGGGTAAGTTTTTTTGCCTCCCCGCTATGTATATCACAGCGTTACCATTCCTTCCCAACTCATGCATATATACATATATATATATATAAAGCCTCATACATATATAACTCCACTATACACTCAAGTTATATAAAGCCTCATAACCCTCATTTCTTACACAATTGCCACTTATCACATAACCCCCACTATAAGACTCTACTACTACACGTGTTCTTAGAACTATGCAATGTTCTTAGAACTATATAATGTTCTTAGAACTATGTATTCGAACCAAACCACTATTCATGGTTTTAGAACTATGTATTTGAAAGTTGGAGTTGGTCGTGTAACTCAACCAACCGTTTTACTTTTATTACTTTTATATTTTTTTTTAATTTTGAAATATGTAGTTATGCATATGTATCATAATTATGAATTATCTTTATGATTTAAAAGGTTTTAACAAAGACTATATGATTTTGAGAAACTAAATAAAAATTGGTTCAAATAGTAAACCGCTAAAACCCAATCATTAAATTACCGAATCGATAAAACCGGTAGGTCTGGCTGACCCACTCAATTCGACGGATTTGATTTGTTATTTTCTAAAACCGTAGTTAATGACTTAATGATCCAAACTAGATTTTTTTTAAAACTTATTTTTTATAAACGTAAATATTAATTCACAATGAAAACGCCACCCCTATAACACAAGGGGCCGCGAACAAAGACAAAAATGCACCATATTACATGAAATTGAAATTACACAACCTATCCCATGATAACAATCTATCTTTGGATCTATTATTGTACAAAAAAACTGAACACGTTGATGTCTTCAATGATGTTGTTAATCGTTATCGGTGTCACACACCAACCGATGACGGAAACATCGAGTCGAGACGTAATAGATTGTTCAAAGACGTCATAGTACAAAATTTGTGATAATGTATTAAGATTCAAAATTTTATGTTCATATCATCGAATAAAACACTACATTGTCCAAAAAGGAAATACAACAATTGGAAATTTCATGACTAAAAACATCATAACGCAAAAATAAATTAGGTGAGTATCTAAATTTACCCTAAGTAGTTTCTTGTTATAGTATCTCACACGTTTCCTGTAACATGTATAAAATATCCGTCAACACAAAATTATGTTGGTGAGCATACTAGTTTGTTCGCCACGAGTTCGCACATGTAAGTTCCACCAACTGAGAGCTTCGTCAACGAAAAGACCGGTAACATACATGACCTTTTGGTTAGGAGAACATTTGCTCATTCGGATTGTAGAATCTATCTTTTTTGTCCAGCGTACAAAAGCCACGCCACCTCCAGTGCCACCGTAATTCAGTGGCTTGCAGTCTATAAACTACTTGTACGTGCAGCCTGAGACATTGTACACACGGATTATGAATGAACATATAATATACGCACGAATGGATTATAGAAAGAATTGTTTAAGTTGTCATAAAAACAACTAAGTATTACCATTAGTAGTGTTTCCTCCAAAAGAGACGCCTTGTCCTTGGCCGCCTGAACCGCCTGAGCCTCCGCTGTGCTCAACACAGTTCGCCTCATATTAGGCTAACGCTTGGGATATCCTTTCATCGAGTAGCAAGTTCAACTCTGCTTCGGTCCTAGGTAGTGGTTTTGGTGGGTTTCTGCTGTCACACCCCAACCGATGGCGGAAACATCAGAGTGAGACGAACGAGATTGCTCGAGACTTCATAACACTAAATGTGACAAGTACTTAATAAATAAATTCATTTCATTTCATTGCTAATATCAAGTATATTGTTTTAAATAGACATACAACAAGTTTGGAACGAACAAATTACAACAAGTATAGAATGACTAAACTAATAAACACGAATTTAAGTTTGGTGCGTTTCTAGGCATCCTACTAAGTTCTGTGCATCATCATCATCAAATCCTGCAATACGTTTTAAAGTATAGTTCAATACAAAAGTATTGGTGAGTATAAAAGTTTTGAGTACTAGTATGTATGTATGTATGTATGTATAAGAGTTTGAACAATCCACATGACAAAAATAGTAAACGAGATTAATATAAACATGGCATGCAATTATACAAGTCAATCATCTGATTACCGCATGTATTAAAGATTTAACATGACCACAAGACTACGGGCGGTGCGTTACTCCTATAGCGTTATACATGTTATGGGGAGGCTCGTACGAAGTTAATGACAAGTAAATCACACAAAAGAATCATCCACGTATACAAATCAAGTATCACGTATTTAAGCATGTATGATTGGATTGTTTATGTTTGTGATTTAAGCATAAAGTATGCTTACGTGTGTTTAAATAGTATAACGTATTGCACCCAAAAGTGTAAAAGGGAAAATGGGTCATGTATACTCACAATTTTGCAAAAGCTTTCCGATTATCTGTAAGTGACGAGTTGTTTGAGAATGGGGAATCGAAGGTAAGGTCATGCGACGTTTATGGAGTGGTTATATTCGGGATTTAGAATTCAAGTACAAAAGTATATATGCATAAAAGTATATCTAGTCTAAGTACTCGTTTTGACACTAAGTTGTAGATGATTTCATGGGTCCTAGTTTGCCTATTAGAATCAACAATGAGGGACTTAGAATCATAGATAAGTTAGCCTAAGTTCATGACGAAAAATCATAAACCGATTATCATCATAAATTCGGCTATGTTCATATATATAAATATATTTATGGAAAAATTACAAGTTTTGTCCTTTATCTTAATACCATATATCAGGCGGTGTCCTTTTTAACGAATGTTGACAGGTCTTGCCCTTTACTAGGTATTTTGTTGCACGTTTAGTCCTTTACACCCAACTCGGTTAAAAAACTCTGTTAAGTCTAGGAACGTGATAAGCACACGAGGGTATTTATGTCTTTTCCCCATCCTTTCATTTCCCCCTTTATAAACCCTAGAAACCCATTTGCATTGATTAGTTTTCTTTGATTTATTTCAGAAGTAGTGAGATTCATGAATAAAATTGAGGAGGAGAATACATCTTCATCGTCAAATTCTAAGATATTTGCGTAAAAGCTTTGGACGATTAAAGCGGTTAGAGGTTTGACGACGTAGCCCCAAACTCAACCACCGATCCACATTCCTCCGCCCACTCGCAACCGTAGCCGCTGAGGAGAAAGTTGTTGAGCTAGGTGATGAAATCTCGAACCTAACCCTAGCTCAGGCACAATCATTGGTTGAGTACCTGCAAGACAAGCTCGGAGTTACCGCCGCATCCTTCGCTCATGCTGTCGTCGTGGCCGCACCTGGTGGCGCCGGAGCGGAAGCAGCGGAGGCTGTGGAGGAGAAGATGGAGTTTGATGTTGTAATTGATGATGTTCCTAGTAATGCCAGAATTGCGATGATTAAACCAGTTAGAGGTTTGACAAGCCTTGCGCTAAAGGAGGCTAAAGAGCTTATTGAAGGTCTTCCCAAGAAGTTTAAAGAAGGAGTGTCTAGAGTTGAAACTGAAGATGCGAAGAAACAACTTGAAAAAGTTGGTGCTAAGGTTTCTATTGTTTAGATCATGGATTTGTATTGCGGAAATCTTTTTTTTTTTTTTCATACTTTGTTAATGCAATGTGTTGTTAGTTGTTCATTTTTGTAGTTAAAGTCTATTCGTTTACGAAATCACATTTGATATTATTTTGGTTGTCTGCCTAATCTGATGATGTTGAATTATTGACACATCTATTAGCTTAATCGTCCAAAGCTTTTGCTTGATTTACATTTATGTGATGAATACGCAAGTATCTTAGAATTTGACAACGAAGATGTATTCTCCTTGTCACACCCCGACCACGTAAAACAACAAATCGTGGCAGAAACGTCGGGGAGTGTTCTAACAGAATCATTGTTTCATAACACATGGATTGAAGTTTTGTTTTATTGAATTAAAAGTATTACATTACATTGAAAATCAGAAAAAAAAACATGAACAAATAGACTTTCATTGTTATTAAGTCACTAAGGCCTCGTCCGTTCCTATGTGAGCATGCATCAATATCATCAAACATCATCAACTATGGTACCTGAAACACATGTGAAAATACGTCAGCATAAAAATACCGGCGAGTACATAGGATTTTATGTGAGTGTCAGATTCATGGCTCATTTATATTTTGAAAATAACTTGACCACCTTTGTAAATTGATAATTAGAAAACCAAGTTTTGTAAAATGTTTGTAATGTAAATTGAAATAACCAAGTCAAAATAGATTTGTTTTATAAAACCTCGATACCATGAATCTTAACTCCAAAACATTTTTTTATTAAATCAAATTGTAAAACAACTCGTAAAAACTCGTTAATAAAACTCGTATGGTTTATATTATTAGAAAAACCCTGTAATATAACTTTGTTTGGATAACCTTGCCCAAGTGATCTAGATAACACAACGATATATAATGTGTAAAAAGCACTTATATATAGGAAGTACCAGCGGCGTATCCACCATGCTTTTAATACATTACACCCGCCCCGTTACCTAATCACTTCCCTAACCCAACGGTTCAAGCAGATTCAAACGGTTCACATAAATCAAACAGTTACAAACGGTTCTCATAAATCAAACGGTTACAAACGGTTCACATAAATCAAACAGGTACAAACGGTTCACATAAATCAAACAGATTCAAACGGTTCCAACAGTTCAAAATGTAAAACAAAGTGTCCATATGCAACAAAATGTAATATGAAAATCAATGTGCTAGCATGCTAAGAGAACATACATAGCAAAACATAATGAAATCACTATATACGTACTAAGGAACATAGCAAGTATATAATATAAAAACATGAAAAGCACGAAAGTAACAAGTAGGCACATGTGTTCCACCCCAAACAGTTTGAAAACAGTAAAAGGGGGGTCTATGTACTCACTTGAGGATGCTTAGAAGTCTTGACAAACAACCAAGCAAGGCTAAAGGGATCACGGAAATCAAACGACACCTAATATAGGTAACTACATTAATAACCGGACCTAAATCGGAAGATCGGATATGATGAGGTTTCGTAAACCAAATGAGTGTTGGAACTCATATGACATGGTTTAACAAAGCCTACATACTAAAACGAAACCTAACCTAAGTGCTTACGACCCATTACGACTCGTTTAGGTAGCTTACGCTACTTTAACGCGTCGTTCGCGTAAAACGCGTTTGGACCGCCTAACTAATCCTATGACAAGTATTATATGCCTTAACACATCTAATAATGTTGCCAAATCAGTTTAGATGCCAAAATTTATGTTACATATGCTTAAAATGAATTTATGCGTAAAAAGGGCATTTTGGTCATTTTACCTAAGGTATATAATTACCTATCATACAACTAACTAAACGAAGTGACCATAAGGTATAACCTCGGAAGGTCATTCCCTATACAACTATGGTCACTAAACATGCTTGGTCGGATCCTGTTTGACTTTTACGCTTAAAAACGCATAAAAGCACGAAAGAATACTTACAAAGGGTCCAAGCAAGGAAATATTGATTCAAATTGCTCAAGTATGAAGTGTTAAACCCCAACTTAGAGCATTTGAATCAGATTTTGTGAATTGCAAGGAATGAAGGTGTGGGTATTTATAGATTTCGGTCCACCGTTAAGATCGTTCCTCGATTCCCGAGCTTCAATCTCAACCCTCCATGTGTGCCCACTGAATTAGAATACCATGGGTGCCCCAAAATAACCCATAGAATGCTTGAAAACCATTTGCAAACAAGAAAACCCAGCTGCTGATTGAAATCAGCTGGTTTTGTTGATCTGGGCATTTTACACGGGCCGCGTAAGAAATAAGCTTGGCTTACGCGCCCCTCCTGAGCTAACTTTGATAGATTGTCAATTTAGGTCCCTACAGCCCAGAAACTTGCATTTCGATGCATTTTTGACACGTTTAAGCCCCGTTAACCTCATTTCAAGGCTCTAAAATGAAGTTAAAGTATAGTAAACATGAAACATGCTCAAAAAAATCTCGGATGTCGGTTCGTTTGGTCGTACGGTTGCGTTGTTCGATTAATTACGACGAAACACGAACGGACGTGAAAAACGATCCAAATTACGCGACGAATGGAATTTTATCTTGCCAATCACTAAAATAAAATATTTTACTGATTACATAAATTTTTGGAAGTCCGGATATATTCAGAACGTAAGATATGCGCGAAAATGCAAACTTATGCACTTTTTGACGCTTTTAGTCCCTATTGATCAAGAAAGTTTATTTTTGCGCACCAAACACCTCAAAGCCTATTTCTAAGCTATGTAAAGGATATTTAGGGCATATTTAACTTATGATCAAGTTCCAGAATGTTCTTCACAGTACGAATCGGCATACTTTCGCAGTTTGTCAAAATTAGTCCCTGTGATCGAATAAACTTGATTTCGGCATACCAAACCCTCCAAAACTTATTTCTAAGTTATGTAAAGGTTATTTAAGGTATGTTAAGCCTATGTCACTGTTCCATAATGTTTTTTGCAATAAACTGGTTATATTTACGCATCAGATCGCGTATAACCTTCCAGAAAGCGATTTAAAGCTCGAAATCGAACATAAATTGATATGTGCACATGATACACATATTTATACAAATCCCAAGTATGAAACACAATATTTCATTGATTTGGTATTTTTTTGATGGTCGCAGAGGCACAGGTGTCACAGTCTCCCCTACTTTAGGAAATTTCGTCCCGAAATTTATTCGTAGGAGCCTGTCTGTGATTTTGTGTCAAATAACCATCAGAGATATGCAAGGCATAATCCTGTCATTTCCTCAATGGACATTCTTCAGAAACGAAAATGAACGGACGGAGTCATTTTCCTCAACGAGTATTCTTCAGAAGCGGAAATGAAGGAATAAACAAAAAGATATTCATTTCCTCAACGGACATTCTTCAGAAATGAAAATGAACTAACGGAGCCATTTTCAACGGGTGCTTCATCAGAAACGGAAATGAAGGAATAATCAAACGGAGATTCATTTCCTCAATGGACATTCTTCAGAAACGAAAATGAACGGACGGAGTCATTTTCCTCAACGAGTATTCTTTAGAAGTGGAAATGAAGGAGTAAACAAAAGGATATTCATTTCCTCAATGGACATTCTTCAGAAATGAAAATGAACGGACGGAGCCATTTTCAACGGGTGCTTCATTAGAAACGGAAATGAAGGAATAATCAAACGGAGATTCATTTCCTCAACGGACATTATTCAGAAACGAAAATGAACGGACGGAGTCATTTTCAACAGATGCTTCATCAGAAACGGAAATGAAGGAATAATCAAACGGATATTCATTTCCTCAACGGACATTCTTCAGAAACGAAAATGATCGGACGGAGTCATTTTCAATAGGTGCTTCATCAGAAATGGAAATGAATAGAATTAACTCTAGACACATGACAAAACTTGCTGTGGTTTCTGTGCACTAAATTCCATAATTATATATGCATCCATAATTACGTAATTCCTTGCACAGTTCGCACAGTGCATTTCATAATGTGTAGGGGAAGAAAATCAAACCTGTGATGAGTGTGCCTAGACTACCATAGGGTCCTTTTAATTAGATCGACAAATGATCTCTTTAATTAGACCACCAAGGAGTCTTTTCAGCTATATCATCACATGACATTCCTAACCTGATTTTTGGATCAATCTGTTTAACTAGACCACTCAAGGGGTCTAATTATGGAATAGTACTTTATAATCCAAGGGTCTTAACTATTACGTAGAAGCCCAGTAAGGATTTGAGGTAGTACCTTTGGATATCCTACTATGAATCCCTTATACGAAGATATGGAAGATTCTACGAGGATTTGGATAACGAAAATTCGGATCACACAAAAACATAAAAGGGAGCACATAAGCACATAATCACATAATTGTTTAACTTGACCTTTAATTTGTTATCTTTGGACACGGATATTTAAAGCACACCAGGAATCCAATCCGTGGATTTCATTTGGCACTTTAATCATTTTCAAGAATCTATCTATGAAGATAGGAAAATCTTAATAGGAATTCAGCTTTTGTCCTTATTGAATCGTAATATACGTATTAGAGCATACAAAGAATTCAATTAAGGGCTCTGATGAACGATATCCATCCACAAGGATCTTAATTATGAGGATATAAAGATCCTATATGGATTTTGGAATTTGTGTAACGAGAGGTGTTTCGACACCTTGCACTAGGCGTACTCAAGTCGATACACAAGGTAGAAAGTTCATGAGGTTGAGGTGCTAGATATGCCAAGGCGGCATATGAAGCAGAATTTGGAGGTTGAGCAGCAGAAGGATTTGCAACAGCTTTGCTTTGGATAGCAAAGCGGCACATACTAACCAAATATCCCCATCGTCCACCGTGGGTACATTTGAAACAGGGTATTTGATTCGGACGATGACGGTGGCATTGATAGCACCAAGGAGCAGTTCCCTTGTACGGCTTCATCCCTGAGGCGAGTTATGGTGATAGCTAAACAACGGTCCTCTGGAGTACGACGCTTATTTGTTGGGCAATTGTAGCACCTGGTTCAGATACTTGAGTGTTGTTGCGATGAAGATGCATCTTGAAGATAATGGAAGGCATAAGAGGAAACAAGCGAAAGATAATCAAAAGAGAATGACAACGCATGAAAATTATGACCATTTGTTTGTTACCTAAGGCAAACAAATGAGATGGTGACTAATCAAAGTAAGTGGGTCATATTAATGTATCGCGAAGACATGCTTTAGCCTATTAGTGGATACTCACCCCAAGAGTTCCCAGGTAAGAGTGACTGGTCCGATTGTGTGGATTTGTATGAACACTCTAGCCTTAGACAGAAAGCTCAGAGTACAGGCATCCACCCTTCCAGATTGCACATGTTCACATTATAAGACCCAACCTTGACGAGATTTTGAAAACTTTGAAGGTTCAAAACCTTATAATAAATCATCCTAGAACAGATGATTAGTTTTCAAGGCAGATTTGAAATTTGTGTTCTTGTTGTGGTTGTCACCTAAGGATAAGTGACGGTATTGTTTTAAGATCTAAACACAAGAATCTTGTGTTAGGGTCCTAGGAAGGTTATAGACTAGGTCAAAGCATTACTAATAACCTAATTCCCTATAACCATGAGCTCTGATACCAACTTTTCTGTCACACCCCGACCACGTAAAACAACAAATCGTGGCGGAAACATCGGGGAGCGTTGTAACAGAATCATTGTTTCATAACACACGGATTGAAGTTTTGTTTTATTGAATTAAAAGTATTACATTACATTGAAAATCAGAAACAAAACATGAACAAATAGACTTTCATTGTTATTAAGTCACTAAGGCCTCGTCCGTTCCTATGTGAGCATGCATCAATATCATCAAACATCATCAACTATGGTACCTGAAACACATGTGAAAATACGTCAGCATAAAAATGCCGGCGAGTACATAGGATTTTATGTGAGTGTCAGATTCATGGCTCATTTATATTTTGAAAATAACTTGAACACCTTTGTAAATTGATAATTAGAAAACCAAGTTTTGTAAAATGTTTGTAATGTAAATCGAAATAACCAAGTCAAAATAGATTTGTTTTATAAAACCTCGATACCATGAATCTTAACTCCAAAACATTTTTTTTATTAAATCAAATTGTAAAACAGCTCGTAAAAACTTGTTAATAAAACTCGTATGGTTTATATTATTAGAAAAACCTTGTAATATAACTTTGTTTTGATAACCTTTCCCAAGTGATCTAGATAACACAACGATATATAATGTGTTAAAAGCACTTATATATAGGAAGTACCAGCGGCGTATCCACCATGCTTTTAATACATTACACCTGCCCCGTTACCTAATCACTTCCCTAACCCAACGGTTCAAACAGATTCAAACGGTTCACATAAATCAAATAGTTACAAACGGTTCACATAAATCAAACAGGTACAAACGGTTCACATAAATCAAACAGCTTCAAACGGTTCCAACAGTTCAAAATGTAAAACAAAGTGTCCATATGCTGAGTGAACATATGCAACAAAATGTAATATGAAAATCAATGTGCTAGCATGCTAAGAGAACATACATAGTAAAACATAATGAAATCATGTACTATATACGTACTAAGGAACATAGCAAGTATATAATATAAAAACATGAAAAGCACGAAAGTAACAAGTAGGCACATGTGTTCCACCCCAAAACAGTTTGAAAACAGTAAAAGAGGGGTCTATGTACTCACTTGAGGATGCTTAGAAGTCTTGATAAAACAACCAAGCAAGGCTAAAGGGATCACGGAAATCAAACGACACCTAATATAGGTAACTACATTAATAACCAGACCTAAATCGGAAGATCGGATAGGATGAGGGTTCGTAAACCAAATGAGTGTTGGAACTCATATGACATGGTTTAACAAAGCCTACATACTAAAACGAAACCTAACCTAAGTGCTTACGACCCATTACGACTCGTTTAGGTAGCCTACGCTACTTTAACGCGTCGTTCACGTAAAACGAGTTTGGACCGCCTAACTAGTCCTATAACAAGTATTATATGCCTTAACACATCTAATAATGTTGCCTAATCAGTTTAGATACCAAAATTTATGTTACATATGCTTAAAATGAATTTATGCATAAAAAGGGCATTTTGGTCATTTTACCTAAGGCATATAATTACCTATCATACAACTAACTAAACGAAGTGACCATAAGGTATAACCTCGGAAGGTCATTCCCTATACAACTATGGTCACTAAACATGCTTGGTCGGATCCTAAAGATCGACCAAACGGGTCGGGTTCGAAAGTCTAAGCGGTTGTTTAGACCGCTTATCTTACGACCCTATACAAGCACTAATCTAAAAGTGACGAGCTAAACATGCTAAAACATGTTTAACGAAGTTAGAAAACAAGTTTGATATCAAAACAAATGGTTTTGATACCCAAGAATAGTTTGGTTGCAAAATACTCATAGATGCGTATTTTGACCGAAACTATGACTCGTCACTACACCTAATCAACGTGGTAATCAGTAGGTATAGTCACTAGGGACTATAACCATCGTGATTACGCTCACGTTGCGAAGTTCAAACGAACTTCGTGTTGACCATTGACCGGTCAAAACAAAAAGTCAAACACTGTTTGACTTTTATGCTTAAAAACGCATAAAAGCACGAAAGAATACTTGCAAAGGGTCCAAGCAAGGAAATCTTGATTCAAATTGCTCAGGTATGAAGTGTTAAACCCCAACTTAGAGCATTTGAATCAGATTTTGTGAATTGCAAGGAATGAAGGTGTGGGTATTTATAGATTTCGGTCCACCGTTAAGATCGTTCCTCGATTCCCGAGCTTCAATCTCAACCCTCCATGTGTGCCCACTGAATTAGAATACCATGGGTGCCCCAAAATAACCCATAGAATGCTTGAAAACCATTTGCAAACAAGAAAACCCAGCTGCTGATTGAAATCAGCTGATTTTGCTGATCTGGGCATTTTACGTGGGCCGTGTAAGAAATAAGCTTGGCTTACGCGCCCCTCCTGAGCTAACTTTGATAGATTGTCAATTTAGGTCCCTGCAACCCGGAAACTTGCATTTCGATGCATTTTTGACACGTTTAAGCCCCGTTAACCTCATTTCAAGACTCTAAAATGAAGTTAAAGTATAGGGAACATGAAACATGCTCAAAAACATCTCAGATGTCGGTTCGTTTGGTCGTACGGTTGCGTTGTTCGGTTAATTACGATGAAACACGAACGGACGCGAAAAACGATCCAAATTACGCGACGAATGGAATTTTATCATGCCAATCACTAAAATAAAATATTTTAATGATTACATAAATTTTTGGAAGTCCAGATATATTCAGAACGTAAGATATGCACGAAAATGCAAACTTATGCACTTTTTGACGCTTTTAGTCCCTATTGATCAAGAAAGTTTATTTTTGCGCACCAAACACCTCAAAGCCTATTTCTAAGATATGTAACGGATATTTAGGCCATATTTAACTTATGATCAAGTCCCGGAATGTTCGTCACAGTATGAATCGGCATACTTTCGCAGTTTGTCAAAATTAGTCCCTGTGATCGAATAAACTTGATTTCGGCATACCAATCCCTCCAAAACTTATTTCTAAGTTATGTAAAGGTTATTTATGGTATGTTAAGCCTATGTCACTATTCCGGAGTGTTTGTTGCATTAAAATGGTTATATTTACACATCAGATCGCGTATAACCTTCCAGAAAGCGATTTAAAGCTCGAAATCGAACATGAATTGATATGTGCACATGATACACATATTTATACAAATCCCAAGTATGAAACACAATATTTCATTGATTTGGTATTTTTTTGATGGTCGCAGAGGCACAGGTGTCACACTCCTCCTCAATTTTATTCATGAATCTCACTACAATGACTTGATGAGTTTACACACTTTGCCCTCTTGGCCAGGAGCAGAGAAACCCTCTAGTTGCTGACGTGTCTGCGAGTGCGTATGATTTTTAATATATTTTTATGTACGTTTTACTCTTTTATCAAGCTTTAAATTTATAAAACACAATATAACACTATCCCTCTCTACAACACGCTAGGTCAAGTGCACCCATCGTTGGTGTAGTATAGTGATTGTAAGATACCGAGGTCGTCCAAGGACATAAGAGCTTTTAATACCGGATTATCGTCAATGTCTAATCTAACCAAATTTTGAAAAAAAGATTTTTTTAATAAGTAAAAGAAAGAAACTAAAAAAATAAAAGGAACAAATAGACAAGAAAGAATCACTTGGTTCCGACTCATCTTTTATGTACCCTTTGATGATTTCTGCACTTTGGGTTTTTTAAGAGATTATCTTAGTTATAGTGGCATGTCCCAAACCACCCTTCTAACCCCCTTCCATGCAGTTAACGCGCTTTATATAGACCGTAAAGACACGAATGAGTGAATCAACAAAAGATGAAGAGATGATAGAATAAAGTTCACTTTCAATATAAAAAGGCTAGTTATTAAAGTCATTAATACAAACCCAATTAAAAAGCTAACCAAAGATTGGAAATCAAAAGTAATACATAAAAGACTTTCTCTTCACCACGTGATGTAAGAGATTACCCAAGCATGACCGTAGTTTGACAAAGATTCTTACGATCGATCTTGGATCCCGAGACTACTACTCTAAACTTTAACGGTTGTGGTGGATGATGGTGGTAATGTGGTGGTAGAGTGGTGGTAGGTGTGAGAGAAGTGGTTTGCCAAGGGATGGATTACAATTGAACCAAGTACCCCTATTTATAGTTGGAAACCGACAGTTTACACGACCCCATGCCTGTGGGCACAACCCCGTGCCCCCTTCTTCTTTGTCTTCATTTAATGAGTTGTGTCAGTCCGGATGCTTGCACGGCCCTGTGTGTCAACGGGACGGCCCCGTGGCCACTGTACTTGTTGCACTATCTAGGATTTTCATATCTGGGAGTTGATCACGACCTGTGTCCATGGGACATGGCCCCGTGTCTCTTGTCTGCTTTTGTTTGTCTTTTTTCATTTTGGAATCTTGAGTGGGGCACGACCCCATGCCTTGGTGGCACGGCCCCGTGCTTGTCTTCTGATTCTTTGTTTTTGGTTTTGGAGTGAAGCTCGGAGGGTCAGGATGAGGTATTAACTTCCCTTCTTTTGTATTTAAGCTGGTATTTGTCGTTAATTTGTTCCTTTTGTACATTTATGCTCTTTTAATCCGGAAAATCAAAAGTATACAAAGAAAACACATTTTTCCAACATCAGTACTAAAAGGGGTTGATTTTATACCTTATTTGATACAATTTATATGTTGCATTTGGTGCATATCATTGCTCCATGTAAATTTCTTCCTCTAATTCCCATTGAGAAATGCAGTTTTTACATCCATTTGATGTATTTCCTAGTTTCTCAATGCTGCAATTGCAAGCACCAATCTAATAGAGGTTATTCTAGTCACAGGCAAGTTTGTGTCAAAATAGTAAAGACCTTCCTTTTGTCTAAACCCTTTGATCACAAGCCTTGCCATATGCTTGTCGACAGAGCCATCAACTTTCATCTTTTTCTTGAATATCCATTGATATCCAAGTGGCTTGCACCTTGGTGGAAGATCTACTAGCTCCCAAGTATGACTCTACAAGATAGAATCAATTTCACTCTTGATGGCTTCTTTCCATTGAGCTCCATTTGAAGAGGTGACTGCTTCTCGATAGGTTTAAGACTCACTCTCAACCATGTATGTAAGAAAGTCAGGCCCAAAGGTTTTAGTAGTCATTTGCCTTTTGCTTCTTCTTGGCTCATCCTCTTCAGTCTCTGATTGTTCTTGAGTTTCCTCTCAAACAATCTCATCAACCGTTGTTGATGAACTTGCATGATTCATTGCTGAAGAACTCACATGAGTTTGTACTAACATTAGAAACTCTTCTTCAAAGCAAGTCACATTTCCTGGCCTTGTCTCTATGATAGAGCCCTTGTGCACATCAGGATTCTTGGATTCATATACAAGAAAACGATGTGAACAATCATTTTTGGCATATCCAATGAAAATGCAGTCAACAGTTTTGGGCCCTATTCAAAGTTCCTTAGGAGGTGTAACAATCACCTGGGACAGGCACCCCGACACTTTCAAAAATTTATAGGATGATTTATGTCCCCACCACAACTCATGAGGTGTTACAACCTTATTCTTGAAAGGTATTTTATTTAACAAAACATTGGCCGACAATATGGCTTCCCCGCCCCCCATGTCCTGGCTTATCCCAGAACTTATCAACATGGCATTCATCATTTCTTTTAGTGTACGATTCTTTCGCTCCACACTGCCATTTGATTGGGGTGTATAAGGAAGGGTACACTCATGTATTATGCCACTTTTTGCACATACTTCCCCAAATGGTGAAACATATTCACCTCCTCTATCACTTCTCACACGTTTTATTTTCTTGTTGAGTTGATTCTCAACTTCAGCTTTATACAAGATAAACTTGTCGATTGCTTCATCCTTACTCTTAAGTAAGTAAACATAACAATATCTTGTATCATCATTGTCATGACCCCCGACCCGGTTTGACCCGTTTCAGGAGCCGCGGGACAGAAATCCCGTGGTATTTAATTAATTGAGTTTAACAGCGGAAGTTTATCATCAGGATCTTTTTAAAGCTAAAATTTTCCAGATTATTTTATTTCACAATTCAGGATAAAACCCCGGTAATTTACAATACTAGGATTTCACGGAGAAATCTTTATTTTACAAAACATATTTCTTTATTTTATAATGAGCCACTTTCTTAAGCCTGCAGTGCTCCACAGCACCTTTCCTGAATCACAACAGATCACCTGAAACATGTTTGAAAAAGGTTTTGTCAGCGGGAAATACTGAGTGAATCATTCTATTTATTAAAACGACACATTTGTTATAATTTATAGTATTAAAAGAGATTACAATGTTTCAGATATCAACCAACTACCCACAGTACTTTGTCACTCGACCCATTGGCCCATTCGTCCAATCATTTGTCCACCATTCATCCATTCCTAACGATTGGGAGTGGATTATTGGTTCCGAGATTGCTGGTTCCAAATTCATTGGTAGTTGAGATTCAAGAGGCTGAGTAAAAACATTTCTATTGACAGGCTGAACAGTATCACAGCTTGCCAATATCAAATATATTTCCTCCTGAAATGTCATTCCCTGGGTTTGCTTGGAGCTCTCTCCAATTTCCATCTGGGTTGGTCTAAAACTTTTTCCAACCTCCATTTCTATTTCCTTAGAATATTCCTCAAACTGTATTCCCATTTGCCTAGTATCTTCCTTGACTTCAGTCTCCAATTCCTTCTGTTTAGAACTTTCCCTGGTTTCAATTTCTTTTCCTTTTTCTAAGGGATTATTTATTTTAGGAAGTCTCTTAGCTGGCTTTTTCCTACGTATACGACTCCCCCATACGTATCTCCTTCTTTTCTTTGGTTTTGGCTTTTCCAGAGGTGGAGCGTTGAATTCTACAGGTTGTTCCACATCAGGAAAATACCCAGTAAATTCTTTAGAAACTTCTATGTTTACAGGGTATAGGTTGAGATTCTCTAGGGCTCCCGATAACTCATTCATGCTGTTTAATATAAATAAAAATGCTAAGTTAAAATTTATCACAAAATTTTAGAAATAACCTTTAAATTTTATTGCATACCCTGTGACTAATTTACACAAAAGAAAATTGACAATTTAAACATACTAAGTTTTATTTATTTACTAGATGATATTTCGGGCTTGTAAGTGATAAGGTTGCTAGTCTGGAGTCATGGTATTTTAGAGATTAGCATTTATTGCTACAGTGGCTAGCATATAAAGATCTGCCCATTTTTCGTCTAACTTGTCTTCCCAAGGTGATTTACTGGTTAATTCTTGGGTTTCCTTTTTAACTTTCTTTTCTCGGGCTTTCTTTATTTTCTCCTGACTTTTCTTAAGAATCAAACTTCTTTTATCCGGAGAAAGTGGTTTCTCGTATTGGGCTTTTCGAACAAATATTCCTTCTTCAGGAATTGCAGGGAGTTTTGAGGATTTGGTTTGGGATGAACTTCCCTTCTCGTTGGATGACCTATCTAATTTAAGATAGATGTTTGAAAGCTTTTGCTTACCCATACTGTAACTAACAAATAGTCAATTAATAAAACACATAATCACATAATAGTAATCAGGAAAATTAAGTATTTCTAAATACTTAATTAGCTTAACTCAGTGGCTCTGATACCACCTTTTTCTGTCACGACCCCCGACCCGGTTTGACCCGTTTCAGGAGCCGCGGGACAGAAATCCCGTGGTATTTAATTAATTGAGTTTAACAGCGGAAGTTTATCATCAGGATCTTTTTAAAGCTAAAATTTTCCTGATTATTTTATTTCACAATTCGGGATAAAACCCCGGTAATTTACAATACTAGGATTTCACGGAGAAATCTTTATTTTACAAAACATATTTCTTTATTTTATAATGAGCCACTTTCTTAAGCCTGCAGTGCTCCACAGCACCTTTCCTGAATCACAACAGATCACCTGAAACATGTTTGAAAAAGGTTTTGTCAGCGGGAAATATTGAGTGAATCATTCTATTTATTAAAACGACACATTTGTTATAATTTACAGTATTAAGAGAGATTACAATGTTTCAGATATCAACCAACTACCCACAGTACTTTGTCACTCGACCCATTGGCCCATTCGTCCAATGGTGTCTGTGATTATGGTCATATCACCCCTTGGCTGCCCCAATGGTGAAGATTATCAAGTAATGTATACAAAACCCCACATACCGGCTGTAACTTGGTGATTACATAAACTTAATCACTGTAATTATAACCTTTGAAAATAAACATGATTTTGAAAGTAATTTGATAAAAAGAGAACGACTCACATTGCAGATTTAACACGGATAGAGTCTAGTCTATGGATTAGCCTTGTTAACCTAATTTAAATAACAATGCACACAAAACTGGGTTAGTAATCAATACAACATTTACGATAACTCATGAGAGCAAACCCTCACAACGAATGACAAAGTGCGATACTTAAACATCCATCGAATTAACGACGAATGACAAAGCATAACCCTAATGTGGGCAGCACTTAAACATCCATTGGATATATTGATCGATCGGACAATGAATCGTAATAGCGATCGAGTTATTACCCTGTTTTGCGGCAGCAATTCGAGATTCGTGTGTGTTTTTGTAGTATTCTGATCGTAATTCAGTGTATAGTGCGAGTTTGTTCGTCGTTTTAATTCCATAAATCAATTGCCAAACCCTGCTATTTATACACGAAAATTGGCTAGCTTACGGACCGTAAGACTCAACCCTTACGGTCCATAAGGGACACGAAATTCTTATAGAGTAGCCACGTCTGGGACTAGCTTTGCTGACTTGACTGTTTTGTAAATTCGATTTTTGACAACGAAAATTTAAGATAATCGTAACTAGGGTTTACCCCCCGAGTTTTAGGGGCCCTGATCCTGATTCCGATTATTCTGAAAATTTTAGGGTTTGTGCAGAATCACTTGGGTGTCTCAATTAGGGTTTCCTATTGGTCAAATTAATTTAACAAATATGACTTTTGATGAGAGTTGTTACATTCTCCCCACCTTAATAAAAATCTCGTCCTCGAGATTTACTTGAATAATTGAGGATACTTTAGTTTCATTTCGGATTCCAGCTCCCAAGTGTATTCACGTCCTCTCCTTGAATCCCACTTTACTTTCACTAGCACTAGTCGTTTGTGCTTGAGAAACTTCACTTTTCTGTCTTCTATCTGAAGAGGTTTTTCTACAAATTTTAATTTTTCGTTTACCTCTATATCTTGGAGAGGTATTACCAAAGATTCGTCTGATAGACATTTCTTGAGATTGGATACATGAAATACATCATGTACTCCAGCTAACTCTCCTGGTAGTTGTAAACGAGAAGCAACTGGTCCTATACGTTGGATCATTGGAAATGGTCCTACGTATCTGGGACTTAGCTTTCCTTTCTTACCGAATCTAACAACTCCTTTCCAAGGAGAAACTTTCAGCAATACTCTGTCTCCAACTTGGAATTCTAACGGCTTGCATCTATTGTCTGCATAACTCTTCTGGCGATCTCGAGCCATCTTCAACCTTTCCTTGATTTGAGTAATCTTGTCGGTCGTCTCTTGCACTATTTCAGGACCTGACAATTGACTTTCTCCTATTTCTGCCCAACAAACTGGAGTTCTGCACTTTCTTCCATATAGTGCTTCGAATGGGGCAGTTTCAATACTTGAATGATAACTATTGTTATAGGAGAATTCAATTAACGGTAAGTGATCATCCCAGTTTCCACCAAAATCTATCACATATGCTCGGAGCATGTCTTCTAGAGTTTGGATCGTCCTTTCACTTTGCCCATCTGTTTGTGGATGATATGCCGTGCTTAGGTTTAGTCGAGTTCCCATAGCTTCTTGGAAACTTTTCCAGAAATGAGAAGTGAAACGACTATCTCTATCTGATACAATGGAGAGTGGAACTCCATGTAGAGATACGACTTCATCTACATACAACTTTGCCAATCTTTCCATGCTAAAGGTTTCTTTCATAGGCAGAAAGTGAGCAGATTTGGTTAATCGATCCACAATTACCCAAATCGCATCATTACCTTTTCTGGTCTTGGGTAACTTGGTAACAAAATCCATTGTTATGAGTTCCCATTTCCATACAGGCATTTCTAACTATTGTAATAGACCTGATGGTTTCTGATGTTCTGCCTTAACTTGTGAACAAATAAGACATTTTGATACATATCTAGCTATATCCTTCTTCATACCTATCCACCAGAAATTATCTCTTAAATCTTGGTACATCTTATTGTTTCCAGGGTGTATGGTATACCTAGATCTATGAGCTTCCTCTAAGATCTTATTTCTTAATTCTCCCTGCTTAGGTACCCAAATTCTGCTCTTGTGGAATTTCCAAATTCCATCAGCTCCTTGCTCTAATTCTTTTATTCGTCCTTTCATTCCTTCAGCATCATCTTTGATTGCTGTTTCCTGAACACTCTTTATTTGTTCCATTAAATCTATTTGTAGATTTAATCTAAGAGCACGAACTCGTCGTTGTTTCTCATGCTACTTACGACTTAAGGCATCTGCAACTACATTTGCCTTTCCTTCATGATATTGAATATCACAATCGTAATCACTTAATATTTCCATCCACCTTCTTTGCCTCATGTTTAACTCTTTTTGCCCAAATATATATCTTAAACTCTTATGATCTGTATAGATAGTAAATTTACTTCCATACAGATAATGTCTCCAAATCTTAAGGGCAAAAATTATGGAGCCTAACTCTAAGTCATGAGTTGTATAATTTTCCTCGTGCTTTTTCAACTGTCTTGAAGCATACGCAATTACATTCTTGCGTTGCATTAGCACACATCCTAATCGTAGTTTTGAAGCATCACAGTATACTTCAAAATCTTCAGTCCCTTCTGGCAAAGCTAAGATTGGAGCATTTGTTAATTTCTGCTTTAATATTTTAAAGGCTTCTTCTTGTTTAGGTCCCCATTCAAACTTAATGGCTTTACAGGTTAGCTTAGTTAATGGTACAGCTATTTTGGAAAAATCCTTAATAAAGCGTCTATAATATCCAGCTAAACCTATAAAACTTCTAATTTCCATTGCGGTTTGCGGAACCTTCCAATTAGTAATTGCCTCTATCTTAGCAGGATCTATATGAATACCTTCATGATTTACCATGTGACCTAAAAATTGCACTTCCTTTAGCCAAAATTCACACTTCGAGAATTTGGCATAAAGCTTTTCTTTTCTTAACAAAGTTAAGAGTGCATGCAAATGCTCACAATGTTCTGTCTGACTTTTGGAATAAATAAGTATATCGTCTATAAAAACAATTACAAATTTATCCAAATACGGTTTACAGATTCTATTCATCATGTCCATGAATGCAGCAGGAGCATTCGTTAATCCAAAGGGCATGACTGTAAACTCGTAATGACCATACCTAGTCCTGAAAGCAGTTTTAGGTATATCTTCCTCTTGTACTTTCAATTAATGATATCCGGAACGTAAGTCAATCTTAGAAAAATATCTAGCTCCTTGAAGTTGATCGAATAGATCATCAATCCTAGGTAATGGGTATCGATTCTTAATTGTAACCTTATTCAGTTCTCTATAATCAATACACATTCTCATCGAACCATCCTTCTTCTTTACAAACAACACTGGAGCTCCCCAAGGGGATGAGCTAGGTTGTATGAATCCTTTGTTTAGTAATTCATCTAATTGCTTTTTCAGTTCTAACATTTCGGTAGGAGCTAACCGATAAGGTGCCTTAGCTATCGGTGTAGTTCCAGGAATTAGATGAATCCTAAATTCTACTTTCCTATCTGGTGGTAATCCAGGTAAATCTTCTGGGAATATATCTGGGTATTCTGAGACTACAGGAATTTCCTTAAGTTCTTTATTCTTAGTATTAATGATTACTGAAATCATATATACTATTCCTTGTTTTCGTTCATAACTAGCAACTTTCATTACTGATATGAACTTCAGGGGTTTACGAGGCTTATCTCCTGTAATCATGATTACTTTTCCAGTAGGTGCCTGAATTTCTATTGACTTTATCACAAATGATTTGAGCATGGTTGGCTATTAACCAATCCATTCCTAACACAACATCAAATTCAGCTAATTTCATAGGTAACAAATTTGCAGCAAATTTATGACCTGAAAGTTCTATTTCTACTTTTTGCAAAACCTGATCTATTTTAACTGAATTCCCATCTGCGGTTTCAACTGTAAAAATCTGCCTAATGTTGGTTTAAGGTAACTTAAGAGCTTGACAGAATAAAGTATTTATAAAACTTTGGTTTGCACCAGAGTCAAATAATACTTTTGCATACACGTTGTGAACTAGAAACGTACCAGCTATCACATCTGGAATGAGTTCTGCTTCTTGAGTGGTGAGCTGGAATGCTCTGACATTCTTCTTAGTAGCTCCGTCGGTCGCCTTGGTTTTGTTGTATGCTGGTTTGGCCAATTTAGGACATTCTGTTTTGTAATGCCCCGCTTCTCCACAGTTAAAGCAGATTATGGTTTTCTTTCTGCAGCTTTCTTCACTGTGTCCTACAGCTTTGCAAAGGTTGCAGGTTACATTACATTTTCCAAAATGTTTCCTTTTGCAATTCCTGCAGAAAGGCGGATTTGAAGATTGCCCTGCTCCTCTTCTCTTGAAGTTATTACTATTACCCACGCGAAATCCTTGGGTAATTTTCTGAGCCAATTCCTTCTTCCTATTTTCATCTCTTGTGTGTACCAGTTCGTCAGTTAGGGTATTAGCTAATTCTACAGCATCGTCAATAGTGCGAGGTCTCGCAGCTTTAACGATATTACGGATTTCGCTAATTAATCCCCAAATATAGCGAGAAATGAGTACCGGTTCTGGCGAAGCCAGCGTTGGTACCACTCTAGCATATTCGAAGAATATCGAAGTATATCCTCGACAGTCCACATTAACCATCCGATGGTTTAGGAATTTATTTGCCATTTGATCTTTTTCATACTCGGGACAGAATTTTCTTTCTACAAGATTCTTAAATTCTTCCCATTTCATGGCATATGCCTCGATCCTTCTTTTAGCTTGTAACACAGTGTTCCACCATTCTAGCGCCCCTTCTTTAAAAAGATTTGACGCATACATAACTTGATCTTCTTCAGCACATTTACTTATAGTGATTACTGCCTCAGTTTTCTCTAACCAACGCAGTGCTGCAATAGCCCCTTCGTTACCTGCAAACTCAACTGGTTTACAGGCAAGGAATTCTTTGTAAGTGCAACCAGGCGTTGCAGCTTTCATTTTCTTGAAAATTGGGGCTTGCAGACCATTATTGTTATTAACATAATTATCGCCTCCATTTATACTATTACTAAAATTGTCGCCTTGGGTACGTTTACTATGAATGATTGATTGAGGTTTAACAGGTTTCTGAACAGCAGCAACGGTTGCTGGAATAGCATTGGCTATTCCTTGTGCAACGATATCCTCTATATCTTGCCTACTTAACAATTGTTCTTCCTGAATTTGCTCAGATTGATTTACTTCATTTACTGGTTCATTACCAACGTTTGCCATCTGATAATTAATTTATAGATAAATAATTAGTATAAAAGAAATAATTCAATGTCACAATTAATTGCACATAATCACGTAAACGAATATACAAACAAAATTGTAAATTTTCTAAAATTTCATTTGTTTTATAGATTATATCATGCTTCTATATACAACCGTTTTATTATTTATTTTACACATACTGGTTTTCATTAATATTACTATTACACACCCACAATTTCATAAACCTCCTATCTTTCGTCACTTGTTTTCTTAAAAACGAAGCTCCCTTTCATCATATTTCCAGGCAATTTGTCCCCCTATCTCCCGGATTCTATTCCCAGCATCCATCAGCTCTTCACCAAAATGGCGGAGTTCAGCCATATTCTCGTTACTCATCGGTGGATTTGGTAAAGGTTCTGGATCAAACTGGGGAAGAAAGGAATAAGGACTGTTGACAATGTTTTGGAATTGCCAATCATTTGTCCACCATTCATCCATTCCTAACGATTGGGAGTGGATTATTGGTTCCGAGATTGCTGGTTCCAAATTCATTGGTAGTTGAGATTCAAGAGGCTGAGTAAAAACATTTCTATTGACAGGCTGAACAGTATCACAGCTTGCCAATATCAAATATATTTCCTCCTGAAATGTCATTCCCTGGGTTTGCTTGGAGCTCTCTCCAATTTCCATCTGGGTTGGTCTAAAACTTTTTCCAACCTCCATTTCTATTTCCTTAGAATATTCCTCAAACTGTATTCCCATTTGCCTAGTATCTTCCTTGACTTCAGTCTCCAATTCCTTCTGTTTAGAACTTTCCCTGGTTTCAATTTCTTTTCCTTTTTCTAAGGGATTATTTATTTTAGGAAGTCTCTTAGCTGGCTTTTTCCTACGTATACGACTCCCCCATACGTATCTCCTTCTTTTCTTTGGTTTTGGCTTTTCCAGAGGTGGAGCGTTGAATTCTACAGGTTGTTCCACATCAGGAAAATACCCAGTAAATTCTTTAGAAACTTCTATGTTTACAGGGTATAGGTTGAGATTCTCTAGGGCTCCCGATAACTCATTCATGCTGTTTAATATAAATAAAAATGCTAAGTTAAAATTTATCACAAAATTTTAGAAATAACCTTTAAATTTTATTGCATACCCTGTGACTAATTTACACAAAAGAAAATTGACAATTTAAACATACTAAGTTTTATTTATTTACTAGATGATATTTCGGGCTTGTAAGTGATAAGGTTGCTAGTCTGGAGTCATGGTATTTTAGAGATTAGCATTTATTGCTACAGTGGCTAGCATATAAAGATCTGCCCATTTTTCGTCTAACTTGTCTTCCCAAGGTGATTTACTGGTTAATTCTTGGGTTTCCTTTTTAACTTTCTTTTCTCGGGCTTTCTTTATTTTCTCCTGACTTTTCTTAAGAATCAAACTTCTTTTATCCGGAGAAAGTGGTTTCTCGTATTGGGCTTTTCGAACAAATATTCCTTCTTCAGGAATTGCAGGGAGTTTTGAGGATTTGGTTTGGGATGAACTTCCCTTCTCGTTGGATGACCTATCTAATTTAAGATAGATGTTTGAAAGCTTTTGCTTACCCATACTGTAACTAACAAATAGTCAATTAATAAAACACATAATCACATAATAGTAATCAGGAAAATTAAGTATTTCTAAATACTTAATTAGCTTAACTCAGTGGCTCTGATACCACCTTTTTCTGTCACGACCCCCGACCCGGTTTGACCCGTTTCAGGAGCCGCGGGACAGAAATCCCGTGGTATTTAATTAATTGAGTTTAACAGCGGAAGTTTATCATCAGGATCTTTTTAAAGCTAAAATTTTCCTGATTATTTTATTTCACAATTCGGGATAAAACCCCGGTAATTTACAATACTAGGATTTCACGGAGAAATCTTTATTTTACAAAACATATTTCTTTATTTTATAATGAGCCACTTTCTTAAGCCTGCAGTGCTCCACAGCACCTTTCCTGAATCACAACAGATCACCTGAAACATGTTTGAAAAAGGTTTTGTCAGCGGGAAATATTGAGTGAATCATTCTATTTATTAAAACGACACATTTGTTATAATTTACAGTATTAAGAGAGATTACAATGTTTCAGATATCAACCAACTACCCACAGTACTTTGTCACTCGACCCATTGGCCCATTCGTCCAATGGTGTCTGTGATTATGGTCATATCACCCCTTGGCTGCCCCAATGGTGAAGATTATCAAGTAATGTATACAAAACCCCACATACCGGCTGTAACTTGGTGATTACATAAACTTAATCACTGTAATTATAACCTTTGAAAATAAACATGATTTTGAAAGTAATTTGATAAAAAGAGAACGACTCACATTGCAGATTTAACACGGATAGAGTCTAGTCTATGGATTAGCCTTGTTAACCTAATTTAAATAACAATGCACACAAAACTGGGTTAGTAATCAATACAACATTTACGATAACTCATGAGAGCAAACCCTCACAACGAATGACAAAGTGCGATACTTAAACATCCATCGAATTAACGACGAATGACAAAGCATAACCCTAATGTGGGCAGCACTTAAACATCCATTGGATATATTGATCGATCGGACAATGAATCGTAATAGCGATCGAGTTATTACCCTGTTTTGCGGCAGCAATTCGAGATTCGTGTGTGTTTTTGTAGTATTCTGATCGTAATTCAGTGTATAGTGCGAGTTTGTTCGTCGTTTTAATTCCATAAATCAATTGCCAAACCCTGCTATTTATACACGAAAATTGGCTAGCTTACGGACCGTAAGACTCAACCCTTACGGTCCGTAAGGGACACGAAATTCTTATAGAGTAGCCACGTCTGGGACTAGCTTTGCTGACTTGACTGTTTTGTAAATTCGATTTTTGACAACGAAAATTTAAGATAATCGTAACTAGGGTTTACCCCCCCTGAGTTTTAGGGTCCCTGATCCTGATTCCGATTATTCTGAAAATTTTAGGGTTTGTGCAGAATCACTTGGGTGTCTCAATTAGGGTTTCCTATTGGTCAAAATAATTTAACAAATATGACTTTTGATGAGAGTTGTTACAATCATCGATAAAGGTAATAAAATATTTATTACCACCTCTGGTGGGAATTGATTTTAAGTCACACACATCAGTGTGAATCAGATCAAGGGGTTCAGTTATTCTTTCAACTGATTTGAAGGAAGATCTTGTTTTTTTTTTGCTCCAACACATGTTTTACATTTTGTTTTAGAGTCAATGGCAAAAATTGGTATGTAATCTAATATAATTATACGACGCATCGAATTAAAATTTACATGACCAAGAGATCTATGCCAAACATTAGGAGACTCAACCAAGTAAGCACTAGCATTTTTATTCATGTTTTTCTTAATAGACATTACATTAAGTTTAAACATGCTATTTTGGGCATATCCCTTTCCAACAAATATACCTCACTTACCTAAAACAAACTTATCACTTTGTTAAGCATCCAACCCGACACAAGACTCTTGCGCAAGTCAGGAACATCAAGCACATTCTTCAAAGTGAGCTTTTTCCCAGAAGTCCACTTTAAGATCACATCACCTTCTCCCTTGATGTCAGCTGTAGCAGTATTTCCCATGTACAGCTTCTCTTCTCCCACCATCTTTTTAAACGTATTAAAGAGGGTCTTCTCTAGGAACACATGGCGGGTTTCCCAAGTATCAACCCACCACCTTTTTGGCTCATTAGCCACCAAATTTACCTCCTCCATCATGGCAATGAGGTCTGAAATCATGGCCACTAAGGGCATACCATCTTCATCAACCATGAGAGTCGTGTCACATTTAGGCTCTTTGGATTGGTCAGCACGGTGAGTAGTTTGTCCATAGTTGTAACACATCCCTTTAAAGGGACCAACCTTCTTCTTCACACCACCTTTCTTTGGCCTAAGATCAACACCTTTGTTTTTTCCCTTGCCATTGAACTTGTGGCCTTTGTTACTCTTGTGACCCCTTGAGGATTGACCATGTTCCACAAGGTTTGCTTTTACAGAAGCTTCAACTTGACTTCCTTTGTGTGATCTAGATTGATCAAGGGCTTTCCTCGTACATCTCGTGTCAACCTTTACTTTTTTGCTCATTGTTTGATCATAGATACAACTCTATATCCTGAGCCGTATCCTGAAACTGTTTTCATATCTAATTTGGTTAACACATTTTTCACACATAATTTTAGCACACTACCTCACTTAACTAATTTGATCACTTAATTGCTTAGGTAATTTTTTACCAAAACAGGGTATATGGTTTCGGTAAACACGTATGTGGTTTTCGGGTACTTCACACGGATATCACCTAGTCCCATACCAACAATTTTTTAAACTAATCTCATACCTGGTCCTACATCCGCTGGACTTCGAGTATACACATCCTTGATTTCTGAGTATATCCGTCGGATTTGGGTTTTTTTTTTCATGCCTAAATACTATACAAAAATTTGGATAAATATTAATTATTAATAATAAGTTTAATTAGGTGGTGCGGCCCGCACATTGCCACAGGTTAATTACACAAGGATTTTGGTCGATATTAAATAAATAAATGATGCAACAAAACACCATGGATTTTCTAAAGTTAAATTAGGGGTGACTAATCAATAAGAACAAGTCAATGGATAAAAGAAAGCAGGTTATACCTAATTTATATATAGATAATGTTTTGGTTAAAAATCTATTTAAGGATAATGTAACCAAAGTTGTTTGTGTGGTAGAGTGCTTAATTGAATGAAACAAATAATGAACGACAAATAAAGCTAATACACGATGATTTATACGAGGAAAAGCCCTTGATCACTTGTAGATCGCCGGAACAAAAACCTCGGGTGGTGAAAACTATCGACCACCAACTATATTGAACAATGAAAATGATTACAACTTCGGACGTTGATCAAGTATGGTACAACGATTGTATGATTCCTAAGAGTGCTTGTAAGTTTTGTGCTCGTAGTGTGTGTATACAAAAAGTGAGATTCCCCTAATAACACTTGATCAACCCCTTTAAAAAAATAAAGATAACAAGAAATGCAAAAATCAAGCTAGTCCACGTTCACTCCCCATGACCGTTGTGGAATAAGCACGTGCAACTCCCATAACGAATTCTTAGCGAGATTCCAGCTTAGACTCAGCCCACCACGTTGCTATCCTGCATATGAACATAAGAAAATATCGAGAACAATTATTAGAAACTATAAAAAATAATAAGGATCCTTAATCCTCTGAGTCCCTGTACTATCCGTTATGGAAAACTTATCCAGGCGACGCCTTAGAATATGGGATCCACTATAATCAAAATCGAACTAGCCGTTACAACCCATAACTAGCCATTACACTTTTGACGGATGGGACTTGAGTAGCTATAACTATCATTGCAATATTTAGGGTAGAGATAACTCTTCAATTTCTTTACAGATCAGAAGATCCATTTGTATTCTTCATTCCAGAGACCATAATCAGGTATTATTCTCTCTCTTTTCTTTCTATTTGCTTCACCCGATTCTTCATATCTTCTCTCTTGTAATGACGAAGATGGGCACTAGATCCTCTCCTGGTACCAGCCTAGAGAAGGATAACACATTCAAGAGCCAAAATCTCTTGATGAATCCTTCATCAAAGATATGTAAATTCACTGATCCTGAGATCGAAAACCCCGTTCCCTGCTTCCGGCCGGAGACTGTTTTCCGGCCATTTGATCGTTGGCTCGTAGTGATGTGAGTTCACCGGTGTGGTTCTGCTTTCCCGCTCTTCCTTTCATCCTACGTTATTCTTACCCTTTTTCCAGACCTTACTAAGAGATTCTTCACTCTGACTGGTATCAGCTACAGTCAGGTCATGTCAATGTTGTGGAGGGTCGTCTTCACTATCGAAGAGATCCTCAAAACTGAAGACCTTGAGTTTGGCTTGTCAGAGCTTTCGTATCTTTATTCTTTAATTATCCATGGCTCCAGTCACTTCTTGTTCAAAGCAAAACCCCATTAGCCTCTACCGATCCTCAAAACTACCCAAAATGACTTCATATGGAAGAACGAGTTCTTCTTTATGAGAAGGGATTCAATCCCCAACGGGGATTGTTTACCCCAAAAGTGGATCTTGAAGGATAGGATATAGGATCCTTAGATATCCTGTGAATAACTCATTGTATTTCTGACTTATCCTTTTTGTTTGCATGCAGTGATGAATTTTGCTTGTCTGGCTAAGCTCCCTAGAACTGAAGAAAGAGTTGAAGCTTTCTTGGCACTCGATCCATCAGTGAGGACTTTCAAGCTGAGAATCAAAGATTCAGAAGAAGTCACTTCAACGTCCTACGCTATGTCAAGTAAGTAATTGTGTAGATTATAATTTGAATTTAGTAAAGTGCAAAAAATGAAATACTTATCTGTTTGTGTTATGGATAGGTGCTCAGAAATCTGCCAACAAGTCTGCAACCATGTTCAGCCTGGATGACATTGACAGCTGCTCTCTCCTTGTTCCATCAAGAAAGAGCTTTCCAAGAGCCCAAGCCTCCTTGAGCCAAGAGCCGTGACAACCAGGGTGAAGGCTGGTTCAAAAAGAAAAAACTTGCAGAGCTTGAAGGTGATACCATTGATGCAGAGAGGCAACTCCACGAGTACGTGACCGAGGTAAGGATCCTTTATCTTGAACTTGTGATTTTGTCTGTTTTTAAGGATCTCGTATCCTGATGTTCGTAATGTTCTATGTAGAGCTTCGCCCTCATAAAAGCCCACTATGAGAAGACCCTTGCTGAGACGGAAGAGAACCTGGCCGGCCTGTGATCCATTGTTGTCGCAAAGGATAAAACCATATCCAAACTGGAGAAGGACAAGAAAGGCTTGGAGGAGCAGCTACTCATGGCCGAGGTGGGTATTCATGATGCTGTCATAGTGGCAACAGACGAGGCTAAGGTTTGTGTTGCCCGAACCGTGCTGCAGGCAAGGATCAAAATGGCTCAGGAAGCCGTTGATCCTGACTTCGACAGGTCTGCTTAGGATGTGGCTTCGTGGAAGTAGACCTTGTTGAAGCTAGGTGGAAAGGAGGAGCCGGTGGAGAAGCTAACAGCTGAGGCCGAGGTGAGCGGAGCGAAGGAGATGGCTGGTGGAGCTGGTGGTGATGCAGCAGTTGAGACTGTACGGGTGGGCAATGAAGGATAATTATGCCTAGGCCTGAGCCTACTTTTTAATGTTTTGTGTGTTGACGTTTTTGGTGAACAATTTGGTTTGTAATAACTTCAGACAATAGTTGCTAGGTTTAAGGATCACTGATCATTTAGACAATCAGGAGGGTGAGAAAGGTGGATGGTTCCTCCTGTTTGTGAGGGATGAAGCCTTTGTCACCCTTCCCTTTTACTTTTCCTGCAAACATTAACAATCGATAACACCCCACTTCAACCCGGGTGGATGGGCCACATTTTGCTGGTGAAGCTCGGGTTGATAATTTTGGTAACTTTGGTGGTGTTTTAAATAAAACTTTAAGGTTTTAACTATATAGCAAAACCTCTATAAATTAATAACGTTGGGACCGTGATATTTTATTAATTTAGCGAGATATTATTATATCGACAAATTAATAAATTATTAATTTAAAGAGTTGGCTTATATTCGTGAGCAACTCTCAAATTAATGCATCGACCTTCAAACTTTTTTTTGCAATACGAGAATACTGTGCCTCAACTCTTAAGTGTAATGGGGAGATTTAAAGATGAACTCAATATAGATTTGAAGTTGACAAAAAAACAAGTGACTATATATTCATTTTTTACTAGACAATCCTAGAATTTTGGAATATTTTAGTAATTACTAATTTATAGTTTCGCTGGTACCAATATATTTACATTGGGATTTCAGAAAAAATATATTATCTTATTATTTTATTGATTGGGTCCAATTTTGTACCGGTCCCATGTTGGGACCGGACAAATTATTAATTTTATCGAGGTTATTAATTTATTGAGTATCAAATTATAGAGGTTCTACTATACCTTGTGTTTGATCTTTTTACAGTTTTTATTATTTTTAAAAACATGTATAAGATTAGGAAAAATTAGGTTGTGTGAACGAATAAGAATCATAGATCCCTATTTGTAAAAACGTAGAATGAAGTTAATAAAATAAGTGAGGCAAAGGTAAGACATACCATAAAATCCAAGTTAGAATTATATAGCCTAGATTAGTACCATAGTGCAGATAAACTAGTCACCAAGATTTAAACCTCGAGGATCCTTGATCCTTTTAAAAAAGATTTGTGAATCTTCAATGTTCTTGAAAATCTGTTAAGATAAACTTGGGACTAAGCTAAACAAACTGGGGACAAGCCCATAATAACTGGGGACAAGTCAAAAGATACTAGAGACAAGTATAACATCCCGAAAACGGGTTTGGTAATCAAACCCCGTTAATACTAAAAGACGGGTAAAGTACCGTTAGTGGTAAAGTAACCCGGTAAATATTAGGATTTAAATAAATAATCATAATATTAATTAAAAAGCGGATAAGAACTTTCGAGAAATAAAATGGATAAAAGGCCCGAGTTGATGGAACTTAAAATAAACGGGTTAGAACTCCCGGGACTCACTAAGTTAACTAGGGGTAATTAACCTAGTTAATTATTAGTTTAAAAACAATAAAGAAGCATGGACTAGTAAGCCTTTTATAAACCATGGATAATTGAGGGACCAAAGTTGGACAATTTCAAAGTGAAATTATTAAAACAAAAATTAAACACCAAACACACACTTAAGTGTGTGTCTGGTTCGATTGAAACACATGGGCGACCAGGAGATTTCCCTCAAACCCTAGTTCATGCTTAATCTCACAAATTGAAGGTCAAAATCAATTCCAAATCAAAATCCGAGCACGAAATAGTGATCTCCACTGAAAAAGGAGTCATAAGGTATGTGAATTCTATGGGAAATCTCTAGTTGAATTTCTGAGTAAACTTAGAGAATTTGAAATTTATGGTTGCATGTTTGTTATATGGATGGAATAGGAACAATATAGTGTTTAGGAGTAAATCCTAGACAAGTATATGTTGAAATCATGCTTAATTCTAGTAAATTCCATGAACACCATTGAAGGTGATTAGAGGGTTTTTTTTTTTTTTGGAACATGTTAAACACTAGGATTTTGATAGTTATTCTAGTGTAATTTGAGTTCCATGAAGTAAATTCAGATTTGATGATGCTAAATTCGTGTATATGATGTTTTTAGGGTTTTTGATTGCTAAAAACAGTGCTATAATGTCATAAACATGTTTTGATTGAAAGCTGAATTCACACAGCTTCTGATCAGAATTTACAGCCGACTTGTATTGGCTGTAACGTGGAAAAAACTTGACAAAAACATATGTTTATCAGTTTAAAATGTAATTCCAGGTAATATCTTTAAAACCCCACTGGAATTGCATTTTTTCGACTAAAATTGAATGTTTTATGAATTTTTCGGTATCGAAGGTTCAGGCTGCGTTTTCTGGCAGAATTTGCAGCCCATTACGAATGTCATAACTCAATTTAAGAATTGATTTATGATCTCAAATTTTTACTGTAGGTAGCTTCATGTAATTCCAGAAACCTCCAATTGGAATTTCGTAAATTGGATAAACGAGGAATTTTAAATGAATTGTTTTGTAAGCTGCAGTCAGAAGTGATGAATCTGATTGCAGCTTAGTAAATGAATTTTTACGAATTTTTAGTAAAGAGTTAGATCTTGAAATTTTAACACAAGGCCTAACCCTCCGAGAGGTACATCACATAAAAAAACATATTTTTTGAAGACTTGTAAACAGGTTAAACAGGTCACCAAAAACAGCCTATTTTCAGTGATATGAACTTGCCTAATTAATGTTAAAGCTTGACTAAACAACTAGTTATGAAACTTGATTATAATAGGTATTCGGATGAATGCTAAATAGTATGATGAAACAGGTCTCGCTTATAAAAGGGAACCCTTGGTTCTTGCAAAAATGAATAAAGAAACTAGTCACGATAATCGTTTGAACTAGTTAAAAAAATTAGAACTATAATGAATTTGATGAGAAAACTAGTTAAAACGCTAGTGTAAGAATAATGCCTATCGGATATTTGACAAATTGCTTAAATGAATTGTTGAACTTGATTCTGTAATTGCTCGTGTTATAGGCCGTTTGACTTTTAAAAGTCAAACTGACCAATAATGAAATCAATTTGGTGATTTTGATATAAAGTCCGTAAGGTGAGATAGTCTTGATATTAATGACTAATCTAATCACCTTGCGAATGATAAAAGGTAGATTGACGCTCGAAAAGATAGGTGGAAGCTTGGGTAGAAGCGGGTCAAACGGAACTAATACGCGTGGAAAAGCATAATCGGAATTCAAGGTAAGTAAAAGCTTACACCCCTTTTTAGTATACATCAGTTGTGTGTATTGAAAATGAATAAGGAAAAGTTAGTAATAGAATTATAATGTTCCGACGCAAATAATATGAGCCGGAACAAGTGCAATGGTGAGAAATCATAAACAATGGCAAAAAGGGTAAATAGGTAAATTAGTCATGTGACGATGAACTAATAAGAAATTTTGAAACATTATGTTATAGTGTAAACCGGAATGGGTAAAAGAGCGAGATGGTAACTAGATATCATCTCATAATGGAAAATGGTCGTTCGGACTAAACGGGTCAAATGACATTGGCAAGATCATTTGACAATATTAATTGATGATCGCTTGTTGAGTTTTGTGATTACAGGAAATATCATACGATTCGCGTTGGTATTAATTAGAAATTAATAGTGAAAGATATTTAAATGGGTCAATCCTATGACTCGAGCCAGGTACGCATATTTAGAATTATTGTTAAAAAACGATATTTTTGGCCAAATATTAGCGAAAGTCCTTCGTCGTAAAAGGAAGGACTAAAATTAACCAAAAAGCCCTTAATGGGTGAATTGGGCAAACGACCCAGATGGGTCGTTTAGGAATTCGCATTAAGATTACGAAGAATAGGTAGATACCTTAATGTGGTAAAATGATGAGTGAAATTTAAAGTTAATGGTAAATCCCTCCAACGGGTCAAAATGAAGTTTTGCGCATAACTCAACCTTTAGTTGTATAATGTATGAAAGTTTTGAACTCACGAGTTAATGGTTTTGAGATAATGAATATCTCAAAAATTTGCAAAGATTTAAACAAAAGTGGTTTAAGGAATCATAAAACGGGTCAAAAGTGTTGAAAAGGAATTTCAAGCCGAGAGCTTGAAATCTAGATTTTGAAGTAGTTGAATATCAGGTTTTAACTCCATAAGATGGAGAATTAAATTACGATCACGTGAGAAAAAGAATCACGCGAATCGGATAAGTAGAACAAAAGTTATGCACGTTTTTGTGAATTATAAGTTTGAGTTTTGAGCTGGGAATCTGTAGTTCAGCAACGAACAATTCTGGACAAAGCAGGGCGTCGCGCCACGCGGTGGCAAAAGCAAGAAGCCGTCGCGCGACGCGACGGGTTCCGAAAATTCGAAAAATATTTATTTTATTATTATATGCATTATGAACCCGTTTAAATACGTTTTAAGCTACGTATGACTAATCTAACTCATGTTTTATGAGTTGTAGGTAAATTTCTAGTACCAGAGGACGATCAAGCTCAATGAAGAACCGAACACGATCAAGAAACAAGCTTCCGCACGACGTCTCGTTGTTACTTTTAAATAACGAACTTATTTACATTATGTTGTAAACTTTTAAATTGTAAAAGGTTTTAATAAACCCGTATTTCCGATGTACATGTAAACTTAATTACATGATCCTTTTCGTAAACTATACGTTAAACCTTGATTTAATAAAAAAAGGTGTTACAAGTTGGTAATCAGAGCTCATGGTTAAAGAGTAAATTGTGTTCGGTTCGAGGCTTGATCGCAAATCCGATAAGTACATGTATATCAATGGTTTAGTATGATTAAGTGTTGAGAACAACACATATGGTTATCGTGTAATACACGTTACACCAATAAAATCGATATCGAGTAGATATAGTCAACGAAATTACACGCGTTGATGCATATAGTAGAAAAGCCTTGTATTATAATACGGGCATCCATTAATGTCGAAATTACTAACTGTTGTAAATATTTTAGTTGAAGGACACTCGCATATGAAGATAGCGCGACTTTAACAAATCGCGGATTTGACAGAGGAACGGTCCAAAGTACTACAAATAGAGCATGCTAACCAAGGACCTAAATCGCGCAACGATCGCGAACAATTTTGATGACATCGAAAGCCCGTTAGGGCAAGCATTTACAGGTGCGCATTTTAAATTATTACGTGAATAGTAATATGCAACAAATACGTAGAGATTGAAAGTTGCATATGTAGATTAAAAACTTGGAAAACCCCGAATAGAAAACCTATCCGGGATATTGTTTCCAAGAGAAACAAATAGAGGCATTACTTACATGGGGTGTAATGTGAAAATTATAAAAAGGTCATGTATACCAGGTATTGATCGCTTTTACTCTGGCCAAGTAAGTGGTGAGCACGTGGTACCATGAACTTTTTATGATGGACATACTTACATCCGATGTAGTAAGGACAGGGTAAATGGGATAAATTAAAAGTACCCAAATGAATCAAATAAGCAAAATACTTGAGAATAATGTAAACGCAAGCCGGGTGACGGAAGCGTATTACATTAGAATAATGAGCCCGAGAGAAGGGATGAAAGAGCCATGGTTGATAAAATGGGCAAGTAAAACCAAAGTATAGATGATCCGCTGGATCCTAAAAGCGAAGGTATTGCCCACACGAAAAAGATAATCAAAGTTGTTAACTTTGGTCGTAGTAAAGAAAGGATGACGATGATAATCGTCATTCATAATCTATAAGGCCGTCAAGGATGGTCACATAAAGAATAAAAGACATGGTCGAATGAAAGCGATGGATTTCGCTAAGACGACCAAATAAATCGAAGCGAAGTCTTAATGCATACCGGAAGGGTTGCAATAATAACAACTTCGGTAAAACACCCGGTTGATGGGTAAGGATTTAAACACATGCGTAGACCGAGAAGCGGGAACTCGGAAGGAAAGTCAAAAGACTCGGGTTTCGAGTCATGACTAAAAGATGATAAGATGCTGTAGATAGAAATTTTGAAAAATTACGTTCAACTATTTTAAAGTTGAACGGGTCGAACAAAGAATGAGGCTTGACACTTATAAGTGACGAAGTTCACACGAATAAGTCAAACGAGTTAAATAAAGGATGACGCTTGCTAATGCAAGTAAGCGCGAACTGAATAAATAAGAGCGCGGAATATTAATAAACCTATGTAAAGGGTCATTGGAGTTAAAAACATTAAGATAAAAGAACCCGAGTAATGGGCTGTAAAGAAGTATAAGTATGAACCGGGAAACGGTAAACGTAGAGCAAACCGACGTGTATATGACGTGAGGAGTTATAAAGTCTGGAAGATTAGTCCGAAATGGGTTATGAATGAAGCCTTAGACTACGGTCAAGGTCAACTAAAGTTCAAAAGTAAAAACAAATGATTCCAAACAAACAAGTGAGGTCTTAGGTACATTTGCATAAAGTCACAAATAAAAGATGATCTACGAGAGCATCATAAACTACGGGATTATAAATAGTGTTAAAGTCTACGGACCAAAATAACTCACGAGTCATAAATAGAAGGAAACTAACTGTTGGGTCTCACCTTAAAAAAGGGGAAAAATCTAAAGAATTAGCCTATGAGACTAAGTGAAAGAACCTACGGGTCAATAGCGTAAAACGAGGGAACTGATTATGATTCCCCGTCTAAAACGAGAACGGAAAAAGAATAAATTGTGGGTTGTCAATTTCCTTGACATGAATAATTGACATAGTCAAAGATAAAAGCGTTAAACTAAAATTTAGTATTAGTAAGAAACAACGCTTTAACAAATATGAATATTATGAGTTGAATTCGAAAAATGATTAGTATCAAAGAATAAAGATCTTGACACTGACAGGTGCAAGGCGATACATTCGAGAGAAAGATTTACGGTAATGAAAAGTCGACATAAACGTAAACAAGACGTGATGTGGTCACGGTCACAAAAAAGGGTGATACATAATATAACCGCGTCATAACGTGAGTTACGAGATATGAAATCTGAAAACACGCAAAAGGGCGGGTTGGCAATAGAATACCCGGGTGACGGGGTATGAAGTGACGGCGACTAACAAGTCTAACCACCAAAATAGATAATTAATAAGGATAACGGACACGAGCTGAAAGTAACGGCCCACGAGGCCTTACATATGAAATACGTACGCGTCAATATAAATGAAAACTTTGACAAAAAGAAATGGGTGCCTTGAAAACGAAACTAGGTTCGTTTGATTAAACCAACGAACTAGGTAAATAAGGTTTCGGGGACGAAACCTCTTTAAGGGGGGTAGACTTATAACATCCCGAAAACGGGTTTGGTAATCAAACCCCGTTAATACTAAAAGACGGGTAAAGTACCGTTAGTGGTAAAGTAACCTGGTAAATATTAGGATTTAAATAAATAATCCTAATATTAATTAAAAAGCGGATAAGAACTTTCGAGAAATAAAATGGATAAAAGGCCCGAGTTGATGGAACTTAAAATAAACGGGTTAGAACTCCTGGGACTCACTAAGTTAACTAGGGGTAATTAACCTAGTTAATTATTAGTTTAAAAACAATAAAGAAGCATGGACTAGTAAGCCTTCTATAAACCATAGATAATTGAGGGACCAAAGTTGGACAATCTCAAAGTGAAATTATTAAAACAAAAATTAAACACCAAACACACACTTAAGTGTGTGTCTGGTTCGATTGAAACACATGGGCGACCAGGAGATTTCCCTCAAACCCTAGTTCATGCTTAATCTCACAAATTGAAGGTCAAAATCAATTCCAAATCAAAATCCGAGCACGAAATAGTGATCTCCACTGAAAAAGGAGTCATAAGGTATGTGAATTCTATGGGAAATCTCTAGTTGAATTTCTGAGTAAACTTAGAGAATTTGAAATTTATGGTTGCATGTTTGTTATATGGATGGAATAGAAACAATATAGTGTTTAGGAGTAAATCCTAGACAAGTATATGTTGAAATCATGCTTAATTCTAGTAATTCCATGAACACCATTGAAGGTGATTAGTGGGTTTTTTTTTTTTGTGAAACATGTTAAACACTAGGATTTTGATAGTTATTCTAGTGTAATTTGAGTTCCATGAAGTAAATTCAGATTTGATGATGCTAAATTCGTGCATGTGATGTTTTTAGGGTTTTTGATTGCTAAAAACAGTGCTATAATGTCATAAACATATTTTGATTGAAAGCTAAATTCACACAGCTTCTGATCAGAATTTACAGCCGACTTGTATTGGCTGTAACGTGGACAAAACGTGACAAAAACATATGTTTCTTCAGTTTAAAATGTAATTCCAGGAAATATCTTTAAAACCCCACTGGAATTGCATTTTTTCGACTAATATTGAATGTTTTATGAATTTTTCGGTATCGAAGGTTCAGGCTGCGTTTTCTGGCAGAATTTGCAGCCCATTACGAATGTCATAACTCAATTTAAGAATTGATTTATGATCTCAAATTTTTACTGTAGGTAGCTTCATGTAATTCCAAAAACCTCCAATTGGAATTTTGTCAATCGGATAAACGAGGAATTTTAAATGAATTTTTTTGTAAGCTGCAGTCAGAAGTGACGAATCTGATTGCAGCTTAGTAAATGAATTTTTACGAATTTTTAGTAAAGAGTTAGATCTTGAAATTTTAACACAAGGCCTACCCTCCGAGAGGTACATCACATAAAAAAATCATAATTTTTGAAGACTTGTAAACAGGTTAAATAGGTCACCAAAAACAGCCTATTTTCAGTGATATGAACTTGCCTAATTAATGTTAAAGCTTGGCTAAACAACTAGTTATGAAACTTGATTATAATAGGTATTCGGATGAATGCTAAATAGTATGATGAAACAGGTCTCGCTTATAAAAGGGAACCCTTGGTTCTTGCAAAAATGAATAAAGAAACTAGTCACGATAATCGTTTGAACTAGTTAAAAAAATTAGAAGTATAATGAATTTGATGAGAAAACTAGTTAAAACGCTAGTGTAAGAATAATGCCTATCAGATATTTGACAAATTGCTTAAATGAATTGTTGAACTTGATTGTGTAATTGCTAGTGTTATAGGCCGTTTGACTTTTAAAAGTCAAACTGACCAATAATGAAATCAATTTGGTGATTTTGATATAAAGTCCGTAAGGTGAGATAGTCTTGATATTAATGACTAATCTAATCACCTTGCGAATGATAAAAGGTAGATTGACGCTCGAAAAGCTAGGTGGAAGCTTGGGTAGAAGCGGGTCAAACGGAACTAATACGCGTGGAAAAGCTTACACCCCTTTTTAGTATACATCAGTTGTGTGTATTGAAAATGAATAAGGAAAAGTTAGTAATAGAATTATAATGTTCCGACGCAAATAATATGAGCCGGAACAAGTGCAATGGTGAGAAATCATAAACAATGGCAAAAAGGGTAAATAGGTAAATTAGTCATGTGACGATGAACTAATAAGAAATTTTGAAACATTATGTTATAGTGTAAACCGGAATGGGTAAAAGGGCGAGATGGTAACTAGATATCATCTCATAATGGAAAATGGTCGATTGGACTAAACGGGTCAAATGACATTGGCAAGATCATTTGACAATATTAATTGATGATCGCTTGTTGAGTTTTGTGATTACAGGAAATATCATACGGTTCGCGTTGGAATTAATTAGAAATTAATAGTGAAAGATATTTAAATGGGTCAATCCTATGACTCGATCCAGGTACGCATATTTAGAATTATTGTTAAAAAGCGGTATTTTGGCCAAATATTAGCGAAAGTCCTTCGTCGTAAAATGAAGGACTAAAATTAACCAAAAAGCCCTTAATGGGTGAATTGGGCAAACGACCCAGATGGGTCGTTTAGGAATTCGCATTAAGATTACGAAGAATAGGTAGATACCTTAATGTGGTAAAATGATGAGTGAAATTTAAAGTTAATGGTAAATCCCTCCAACGGGTCAAAATGAAGTTTTGCGCATAACTCAACCTTTAGTTGTATAATGTATGAAAGTTTTGAACTCACGAGTTAATGGTTTTGAGATAAAGAATATCTCAAAAATTTGCAAAGATTTAAACAAAAGTGGTTTAATGAATCATAAAACGGGTCAAAAGTGTTAAAAAGGAATTTCAAGCCGAGAGCTTAAAATCTGGATTTTGAAGTAGTTGAATATCAGGTTTTAACTCCATAAGATGGAGAATTAAATTACGATCGCGTGAGAAAAAGAATCACGCGAATCAGATAAGTAGAACAAAAGTTATGCACGTTTTTGTGAATTATAAGTTTGAGTTTTGAGCTGGGAATCTGCAGTTCAGCAACGAACAATTCTGGACAAAGCAGGACGTCGCGCCACGCGACGGCAAAAGCAAGAAGCCGTCACGCGACGCGACGGGTTCCGAAAATTCGAAAAATATTTATTTTATTATTATATGCATTGCGAACCCGTTTAAATACGTTTTAAGCTACGTATGACTAATCTAACTCATGTTTTATGAGTTGTAGGTAAATTTCTAGTACCGGAGGACAATCAAGCTCAATGAAGAACCGAACACGATCAAGAAACAAGCTTCTGCACGACGTCTCGTTGTTACTTTTAAATGACGAACTTATTTACATTATGTTGTAAACTTTTAAATTGTAAAAGGTTTTAATAAACCCGTATTTCCGATGTACATGTAAACTTAATTACATGATCCTTTTCGTAAACTATACATTAAACCTTGATTTAATAAAAAAAGGGTGTTACAACAAGCCCAAAAATATTGGGGTCAAGCCCAAACTTAAGTGACATGAAAATGCCAAAACCTTAGCTAACATGAATATGTTAGAAACCTTAGGATAACGGATGTATGGTACGTCTACCATTATACTTAGGATCCTGCATATGGCCAACAACAATGAAATTGTCATCCACTAAGTGTGTACTGATCCCATTAGCTCGAACCATACTTGGATAATGTGCGCTACTGGCGGGGTGTCAAAACCCAATTCGTGTGAAAACCTTTAAACCTTAGAAGGTATTAGATACCTTAAACGTAGGAGAGAGGTGGCCAACCCTTAGACCTCTGTTGATGCAAATAATGCCAATGATTTCTTTAAAACTTAAAACTTGGTGAAAGTGGACGTTAAATATATTAACACCCTTTTCTAATAGTAAGTTGAATATAAAATAAAGCAATCAGTAAAGTGAAATATCACTGATGTTAGGATCCAAGATCCTTTAAGGATCTGTGATTCTCATTACATAAAATACTTCTTAAGATAGATAGCATTCCATGCTCTTGGTAATAGATCACCTTCCATGGTTACTAGACGATATGTCCTTTTTCCAGCTTCCGATTCTTTTAAGTAGGGGTCTTCCCATTTAGGTGCTAATTTGCCATCAGCCGGGTTAGTAGTATTCTAAAATGTTTTCCTTAACACCAAGTCTCCAACCTAAAATCTTCTAAGTCTAACATTCTTATTGTATGCCCCAACCACCCTTTGCTGATAGCTGGCTATTCTTATTCTTGCTAGGTCTCTAAGCTCATCCATAGTTTCTAGATCTTGAGTTAGATTTTCGCTATTTGCATGAGGATCACGGATGCTTATTCTAGTTGTAGGAACCACCATCTTTGTAGGGATCACCGCTTCAGTTCCAAAGACTAAAGAGAATCGAGTTTGGCCTATGGCATTCTTTGGAGTTGTTCTATCAGCCCAGATGACATATGGCAACTCTTCAGCCCACTTCCTTTTTTTGGATCCTAGATTCTTCTTCAAGTTATTGATAATAATCTTGTTACTTGATTCTGCTTGGCCATTAGCTTGTGGATGAACTGTTGTAGATGTAATCCTCTTGATCCCCCAATTATCATAAAATTAGTTGTTCTTTTCCCAATAAACATGGATCCATTATCGCGTATAATTTCAGAAGGAATGTCAAATCTAGTAATAATGTTTCTTTTGATAAATGATATACCTTCCTTCTCCCTAACTTGAACGAATGCTTCTGCCTCAATCCACTTGGAGAAGTAGTCGGTCATAGCAAGCATAAAGACTTTTCCACCTGGTGCCTTTGGTAATTTCCCACTATATCCGTTCCCCATTTCATAAATGACCAAGGGGAGATTGTGAGATATAGAGGCTCCGCTAGCTGGTGTAGGATATTGTTGTGCCTTTGACAAGCATCACATTTCCTTGAATAGTTAACTGCGTCTTTCTTCATTGTGGGCCAGAAATAACATGTCCAAAGTATTCTGGAGAATAGTGCTCTGCCCCTGTATGGTTTCCACAATCTCCTTCATGGAAATCCTTTAACAATTCTTGAATTTCAGGATCCTCAATGCATCGTAAATAGGGACCTGTGAGAGACCTTGTATATAAAGGGTCATGTAATATAACAACTCTCCTAAAAAAATTCTTAAGACACCCTATATATATATATATATATATATATATATATATATATGTATACGTGTGCGATGATAGCTACATAGGTAGGCAGATAGAGATGACAACAAATCTAATCGAAGCCACGTACTTCCTTCAGCTACCACCACAGATGTAACAGCGATCCTAGAACCCTTAAATTAACCCTAAACGTTCCTAAATGTACTTCGTACACGAGAAACGGTCCCGAAATAACTCTATACTTGGAAGAAAACAACAAAAACAAATCTAGCAGTCGGTCGTGGCTCGCGACGGCTGAAGTCATCTTGGTCGCGGGGCGCGACGACCTTTGATGACTCGATACTGCAATGACGCCATGTGTCGGACACATGGCGAAGCTACCTGCTGACTCACCTGACCTACCGCCGCCCTTAGGGCTCTCGCGGGCTGCGACGACCGAGATCCTAAGGCTTTGCGGGGCGCGACGGCATGGTCAAACAACCTATATAAAGGGGGCTTCGGCTCATTTTGTCATTCGTTCATCCCTCGAATTCTCTCTGAACTTTCTACATAGTAGAAATTCTGCTCGAAGCTCTGCCTCGTTGTAAGTACTATAACTTGCTATTACCCTACACGATTGATCTAGGATTCCGTAATGCATGTCGGCCCTGCCCGACTCAGCCATTGGAATTCTGTCTCGTGTGTACACCCGATTGATTTAGGACTCCGTAATGCATGTCAAGGCCTTGCCTGACTCAGTCATTGGAGTTCTGTCTCGAGTTGTACGGTTAATGCAATTTGGGTTATTTTACTAACACATGTGCACTATTTAAATTAACCAGGAAACTATATTATTATCAGGAAGCTATAGTATTACCAGAAAGACTGTAGAAATACCTAAGCCTACAAAAGTGAGTAATCCTCTTTTTGTAAACTGTTTTTGCAAAACCTTAATTATTTTAAAATATAATTAGCAGTGATTGAGTCTTTGTAATTCTTCAATTACTGCCAGTATGTTGGGGTTTTGTATACAAAATGTGGAACACGTTACCATTGGACAAAGAGATAGCCAATGAGTAATATGACCCACCATTCAAAGTTGACAGTACTGAATGAGTAATTGTGTATATATAAACATTGTAATCGCTCTCAATACTGTGAAATTATAAAACCTGTTTTGATTAAACTGGGATTCACTCACCAGTATTTCTTGCTGATAAAATGTTTTAAACACTTGTTTCAGGTAACTTAGTAGGAAGCCTATAAAAGCCAGCTGGAGAGCACTGAAGGCTTAGAAAAGTGGCTATAAAAGTTACCTAAATAAAAAGAAGAATTGTTTTCAATAATTAGGGTTTATCCCTATAAATATGTTACAAATGAAAAGTCGGGTTTCGTCCCATTTGTTACTATAAATGTATTATCATCAAAACTTGGGTTTCATCCCATTATCTACTTTAAACATCTTGGTGTTTAACTCTGATAAAAATATTTCCTAACTACGATCCTGATGAAACTTTCCGCTGCCAAATAAATAAACACTGATACCATCTGCTCTGAGTCTCGTGGCTCCTGCTCCCGGGGAGGGGTCGGGGGTTGTGACAGAAGGTGGTATCAGAGCTAAGCCACTTGTTTAAACCATTTAGGTGTTCTTCTAATACCTACACCTTAAACGTTACTGTTAGGAAATAAATACTTTATGTGTTATCCTGTGAACATAAAATCTTAATATGTCTATTATGATTTTTATTTCATTTCACGAGTTTTGAATTCTCAATATGTATTACCCCTATTTGTATCTTACAGTATGTTATGCTATAAGTATATAAAGGATATATATTTATAATATATTAACAATAAATTTTGGGATATATATCATGCTCATATATTTATGTGAATACAATTCAATATAAATTATAATCATATTATGATATTAATATTAATATCTTAATCAAAGATATAAGATAACACCCTTTAGATATAATGTCACAAAAATATTATAATATAAAATATTATTCAATGCAAATAGTATGATTTATGATATAGCCCAAAATTTTACTCGACTTAAAATATTTATATATTTTGTCAAAGTTTTACAAAACACGTAATTATATTATTTTATTTTGCTAAAATATAATATCTCAGCATACTTAAAACATGTTTATTGTTTAATACAATGTTATAACAGAAATTTCATAATAATACTATGAAACTATTATATATTATTACATATGCTTTTGTTATACTATATAAGCACATGTACTTTTATATACATATGAAAAGTGTGCGAAAAATATATAAGTATTCTATATTTCATAAATTATATTAACGAAACAAATACGTAAAATGGAAATATGTACAAAAGAAAAACATTTGGTACTGTATAATTATATAACTTAAAATATATATACGTAATACGTCTATATCACAAGGGAGTAACATAAGAATTTTATCATTTTATAGTTTAACTTATTTCTTAAACTATATTTATATGTATGTATATTCTGATATAAGAGTAATACTTCCCACAACAAGGATCAAATTTAGAAACGCCAACCTTTCTATTATTTATTATGATTCTTTAAATAAATAAAATGATAAATTAAGAATCAAGTCCTAATATTTTCAACCAATATGGTTCAACCCTCTGGTTAAATTATTCCAAGGAATCGGTAAGAATTATATATTTTGATTTAATTTAATTATTCACTCTTTTATTTCAAAATAGTATGTTCAATAAAAGTTCATTTCCATTACTATTGTTATTATCTATATATATTCTAAAGTTTAGTTATATGTTCTATTTTAAAACCAAAATTTATGGTTGTTTTAAATGCATCATCCTATAAAAATCCTATTAATTGCATTTAATTTACATTAAATAAATAAGAGATAAGATAAAAAATAAAATAAAAAAATTATATATCAATAATCATTAAAATTAATATCAATCAATAACACATTATACTAAATAATATATTATAGATAAAGGTAGATTAGTTTAAAGTTAACTTTGATCTTAATTTGTTTTAATAATTGGTTTAAAGATAATTATTCCAAACTTATGATTATTCTATAAAATGATCTTTGACAAGGTAACCATAAATTTAAATTTCGAAGTAACTAATATATTAAAAGTAGCTCAAATATAATTCGTAATAAAAACACAACAATATATTTTCAAAGAAAACATATAATAAAAAAATAGGTAAAGGGATCCAAATGATATCAAATATTAAGAACTTATCCATGATATTAGTATCAGAATTTAATAGATTAAGATAAAATTTAAACCGAAAGATCATAAGTATCATAAAAATATCATTAAATTAAAGTTAAAAAGTAAAGAAAAGAATTATTATTATAATATTAAAATAATAAAAATATTTAAAAAACTATATATATTATTAAAATATTAAAATTACTATTTGTACCGATACCAAACAAGACCGTATCGGTATTTTCGATACCAGTACCGGTTGACACCAAGCTTATCCCACCCCGTGATACTAAAAAATCATTAAATTAAAGTTAAACAGTAAAAAAAAGGAATTATTATTATAATATTAAAATAATAAAAGTATTAAAATAACTATATATATATATATATATATATTCTAATATATTATTAACAAGATTTTGGCTAAATTAATTAGATTATTATAAATAATAATAATAATTTACAAATAAAACAACACAATTTGCAACAAAGCAATGCATGAAACACCATATTAACATATAGTACAATACATTAATGCTAGAACCTAATCTATACTATATTATAAACCATTTCATAAGAATACCAACCAAATTTAAGTAATTACAATCTTTTATACTTATGGTACAACAACTTAATGATGTTAGTAAGGGGTGAAATGGTCTTTCTACATTAATATTAAAAAATAAAAAAAATAATTATCTATATCTATCTATCTATACTATATTATAAAGCATTTCATAAGGATACCAACCAAATTTAAGTAATTACAATCTTTTATACTTATGGTACAACAACTTAATGATGTTAGTAAGGGGTGAAATGGTCTTTCTACATTAATATTAAAAAATAAAAAAATAATTAAATGAGAATATAATCACAATTAATTATAATAATACAATAATAAGTTCGGTACTTAAATGCAATTAATAAACGAAACCTATTGGGATAAACCGCAAAAGCACTCCAAAGGTCCAATTTCAATCAATATGTAATAAATTTGATCGATTAAGGAATCTCCTATCATTGCTATAAATTCACCATTTCACTCAACATCAACTCCTTTGTCTACTATTGTGCGAGTTAGAGTCGAAAAGAAAGAGATAAGAAAGAGATAAGTTGATATGAAATTTATTTATCTTGGTGGAAAGGTGTGTTCTTTTATACCCATTTCAACATTTATTCGAAAAAACTTTGGTTTGTTTCTTAAAATATTCAAATGGGATAACAGTTTTCTTTTACATAATCTATGAGTTTATATTGATGTTTTATTATGTTTGTGGTGATTTAGTGGTTTTTTTTCAAATTATGATTTTATATTACATATAAAGTATACACACAGGTTATTGGATACAAAAAGACAGACACTTCATACTTCATCAAGGTACCCTTGCATGACTATAGTATCTGGAACCATTTACCAATGTATTGTTTAATTGTTCATAAATTTATAGTCTTTTTCCTTTTTTTGCAGCTTCATGTATATGGAGGTGTAAAAGGGTGGGTACGAGAAAAGTTATTCATTTGGAGATAGACATTTATTTGGCCTATTGGTATTTCCTTTTTTAATTTCTACTTTACTATTTTTTTTTAAACATATGATGCTTTTGTGTGATTTAATTGATACTATATATAGGCAATATAGATGCAGAGGAAATATTTGAGGAGGTATTGTTTGACAGGATTGGGCAGCAAACTTTAAGGGCTCGGATGTTTTCAACCCGCGCAAAAGATTTAAATTGATTGCGTTTATCTATACTATCGTATAAAGCATTTCACAAGGGTTCCAACCAAATTTAAATAATTGCAACATATTATGCTTATAGTACAACAACTCAATGAAGTTAGTAAAGGGACAAATTAGTCTTTCTACATGAGTATAAATTGATAAATACAATTAAATTGATAACTTTATAAATTAAGTATAGTTAAATACTTGATAAAGAATTAAATCATTTGACTTAGTTGAACATCATCACCTTCCTCATATTTACATTGCTTTTCCGTTTCAAGTTCTTCGTAACCGATTACTTGATTGGATTTTATAATTAAGTCATTATTATTTGGTTTAGTAATTGCTAAACATCATACAAATAAGGTTACAACCTTTTTTGCAATTTTATCACATAGTTGATGAACATCATATGAAATAAAAATAAAAATAATAATAATAATTAAATATAAAAAAACTTGATCAACGTTATTATGAATTTAATTATAACTATAAATGGTTTTAAAACTTAAAAGATGCTAACCAATTAGAAACGAAAATTACTAAAAGGTAATTTCATGGGGTATTATTATCTATAATACCTAATAATTGCAACAATAATGATTAAATAATGAACTTAATTACAGATGGTTTAAAACTCAAAAGAATGCTCCTTGCATCTTACCTCAAGTCTCATGGAATAAGGTTCAAATGATAACCATTGCATAATTAGGAACCACTTTTTAGCCCTTGGATCGTATTTTGATGGTTGAGATCTTCTTGGCTTATATTTTTTCTAATCTATGAATCATGACCAGGTAATCAAAGGCTAAGAAGTACTTCAAAGTTGTTGAGTAGAGGGGAAGAAGGCCCATATAATACATTTATATGTATAAATAATTCAAAGTTGTTTTTTTCTGTATATTTAATTTAGTTTTAGAATGTCATAAATTGAATAGGGTTTCATCAAATGCAATGTGAGGGTTTCCAATCGGTGTTTATACAAATAATATAGAACCCAATTTTTATGTATGTGTATGCAGTGTGTAGTATGGGGTCTTGCTTACCTCATTCAAGGAATAACAATGAAAGACAGGGGTCATTGATTTCGAAAAACTCCGCCCCTTTGTTCGCCTTCTTCCTGATTTTAAGTTACGGTGAGTCAATTTCCTTTTTTCTGATTCTAATCGATTAAGAACTATACGTGATTAACCAACGAATTGTGGTAGATTTTATGTTTCTATTGCAGTATTTGGATTGAATTGACTGTTGCAATTTAATAATCGTCAGTTATAGTTCGTTTTTTGAATATAGAGAAACACTGACTTATATAAGGTGCTTGATTTGGGTGAATAGTAGCAATATAAACTGCTATTGTAATTTGGTGTGATATTCAATTCAGTATCAGCAACCTAATCAAATTGTTCCCTAAACATAGAGTAAATGTGTTCACCAGCAAGGTAATAATATGTACTAATTTTCAATTATCAGAGACTTCTAATAAGGAAATATAGCTATTAGGTTATGTCAAGGTAAGCATAGTTTATAAAGAATATGTTGCAGAATAAAGTTAATACAACATTTTAGTAATAAATAATAAACTGCTTTCTTATCTATAAAAGGGAACAAAACCTGCAATTTGACTTTTAGATGTCAAAACTGAATTTATATGTATATGTGTATGTAGTATAATATATATATTTAACATCTATTTTACACCATCTAAAACAATGAAAAAGAAAAAATAAAAATAAAAAAATTTGAAAACTGTGACGTCTTTTGAAGAGGGTTGAGAAACCACACGTCCATAGATTTGAAGTTTTGTGAGACCACATGTGGTGGGGCGCAAACCTCTCTCAAAGCGTCTTAAAAACGCGGGGGAACACTGTACCCTCGGGCGTTTTGGGCCTTTTTTGACTGGTAGTGCTACCACAAAGCGCCGAACGAGGAGTGGACTTTGGTCAAAATAACCATGGTCAAACGGCTAACTTTAAAAAAAAACCGGTTTTTGTTTTAAAAATCTATACTATATTCGCACTTTCGTACCGTGTCATGCACTATCTATATCAGTCGTCGTTCCAGGAAAAAACAATAACTATTATGCATGTCGTGCATCGCACGGGTATTCCCCCTAGTAAGAAATTAAAGTTATGAGAATAAGCAGAATAATTAATACCATTAGTTACATGGTTGAACTCTTATAAATAATTTGGTACATATTACAGGAAATTTGAAAAATTATACGTATACATGTACATGAATTTTTTTTTTGATAATATATACGATATAATAATCAAATATCTTCTGTAGAAAAACAAATTTTTGTGCGTACAGATCTATCTGTTTACCTAGAAATTATCCAAATGATTTTTCAAAACCATTTACTACATGTAACCCAAAAGAAACCCTAAGAATACCCGGATTAACACCAAGGGAAGAATAGTAGAATCAATGACTGGGAATCTCAGGATCTTATATAAACCTTTAATTCTAGCCACAATCACAACCACGGTTCCTACCAAACATCCTGAATATTTATCCAAATCATGAGCCTGGGAATATAAGCTAAGTTGAGAAAATGTAAAGTTATTATTAGTAAAACACCGAGCCTATAATTTAGAATAAAAGCTCGTCTATAACTACGATAAAAGGGAAATAACACATCATATATATACTTTCCTTATATTTTCCTGAAATATATATATATATATATATATATATAGGGAAAGAAGATATTAAAAATATAATATGATTGTATGTATATATCTTTTAACACATAATACTAATAGGTATAGTTATAAGTGTGCTAATGTAATATGAGCAACAAAACATGTCTAAATGATTATTTAAGTTCTGTGATAATTATATCAGAATATGTTTGTAATCTAGATGTCAAGGAAAATTTTGTACAATCAAGGAATCCAGGCTAATAATGAGAATTCCTTGGATAAAAGTACTACAGAAAATATAATAACTCAAGGAATATCGAATGCCATACCTTCGATCATTGAAGTTATTAAAATTTCTATGCCTATCAACGAAAGTCCTACTTTACGTTGTAAGCATACTCGTCACTTCAAACCTAACCCTAGTATCAATGGAGATCATGATATCCGTATCAGAACTCCATCCTCTAAGTGAAGGAAAACCACAACCTATAGTTACTCTTCTAAGAAATTCCGCTCTGATAAAACCGATGAGAACCAAGAAGCTGGATCGTCAATCACACGACCTACCTGCAATGACCATAACAAGAAGCACGTAAGAAAACACCATTCTAAGAAAACACTTCGCTGTAACTTCTGCAAGAACGCTGGACATACAAAGGAAGAATGTAAAAGGAGAAGAAAAACTAATGTATGTTTGAAATGCGAAGATCCAGTCCACTTCCGTCTCTACTGCCCGAAACTATATAAGAAACCCAACAACGGGGATAGAAACCCAGATGAGGCTAAGGAAAACGCATAAATATTACAATACCGGAGACAACAGCAAAATAAGCACCCTTATGTTTCGACTATACTTAAGTTAGTTGACTTTTTCAATAAAAGGTCTTTATTTTTCTTTCATAAAGCCAACACTCATTTGTCTCATCACTTGACAAATTCATATGTTGCACAAGCCTTGCTTGTTACGCATGTGATTTCACTTCAAAAGATCATTTATTCCCACGCTCGAATAAAATATTTCGTTATACTCATTCTGACAATCCCTATGATTGCAAAATAACGTTGACTCTTGATATTAAGTCAACAAAATTCCTGGAAGAACTCCTTTTCTTTTCAAGGATCCTTACCAAATTTCCATCGTAACCTTTCTCTTACCAACTACATATATCCATTGTTGGAATATGTCTAAACCAAGCTCAAATTATTTGAACTTGCTCCTATACATCTGATTCAAAATCCCATATGATGAATTGAGATCATCATATTCGAGGTAATTTCATTTGTTTGAATCATAGTAGACCTATTCAAAGTCTATGTCGCAACCCCCGATCCCTGATTCCCGGGAACGGGCGGACGCGATCTCAGAGTTTTGGTGGTATCAGGTTATTTAATCTTGCAGCGGAATTTACATCAGGACCGTAGTTAGGAAATGTTTATCAGAGTAAAACCACCGTACTTGATATTAATAAACACATGGGCAAAACCCAAGTTTCTTATTACAATACATTTATAGGGACAAACCCTATTTTATTGAATTTAAAACATCGTTTATTAGGTAACTTTTATAGCCACATTTTCCCAAGCCTTCAGTGCTCTCCAGCTGGCTTTTCATTAATTGGCTGTTCACATTGTGTTACCTGTAACGCGTTTTAAAAACATTTGTCACTCGGAAATACTGGTGAGTGAATCCCAGTTTAATCAAGAAACATTTTATCAATTAAGACAGTATTGAGAGCGATCACATTGTTTATTTCTACACAATTACTCATTCAGTATTTGCCACTCGACCGGATCTGTGGCTATGGTCAAATTACCCATTGGCTAACTCGTCGTCCAATGGTAATGAACTGTCATTCCGACATACTACTACTACTCGTAGTAATAAATTTTGTATACAAAACCCCATAATACCGGCAATAATTGAAGAACTACAAAGACTCAATCACCGCTTAATCACATTGTAAACAATTAAGGTTTTGTAAAACATTCCAAAAAGGTTAACAAAAAGAGGATAAACTCACATTGCTGTCTTAGGCTTTTCGTAAGGGTTTCCTGGCTATAATCTATAGTTTATACAAATGTACATTGGTTAGTATCATAACCCTTTGAAAATATTAATGATACCCTCCCCGAGACGGCATTCCAACAACTACGTCGGGCATAACCACGACAGCTGTTATGGAACCCTAAATCAATCGGGCAGCGTAACTGTTATGAAACTAGGGTTATAATACTTACAACGGAGCAGAACCTCGCTAATTAGGGGGTATTATACTTGAATATTATGCCTATATCTTCAGAAATTCGTTTAGAAAGAAAGATGTGAGCGACGAAAATTGAAACCCGATGGCCTGCTTATATAGTGCTGAATTCTAGTCCTCACGCGGCCCGCGTAAAACACAGGCCAGGGTTACGCGGCCCGCGTCAACCCTGGTCAACAGAATAGCTTGGCTGAGTTGATGTGTAGGTCCGCCACGATGTCGACACGTGTCGGCCTAGGATTTCTCCGCGTTTAATGATCTCTAGCGGCCCGCGTAAGAGTAATCTAAAGCTTACGCGGCCCGCCTGAACTAAAGAAATCAGTGAAGTCCGGTTCTAGCCCTTATACTGCCCGCGTAAGTTGTTAAGGTGGGTCTACGCGGCCCGCCTTAACTTACTATTTTCAGATTTTTATTTATTTTAAATGTTATAACATGTTTCAGGCTCGGTTTTCACATACGGGGTGTAATATAAGACATATTGGGACACTCTAAAATATATGAGAGTGTCAGACATATTATGAGGGTGTCGGTTTTACCGAGGGTTGTTACATTCACCCCACCTTGTTTTAGAGCTCGTCCTCGAGATCTACTGGAACAAGTGCGGATATTTTCTTTTTTATTTCTGACTCGAGCTCCCATGTGTACTCAGGTCCTCTTTTGGAGTCCCACTTTACTTTGACTAGAACTAGTCTTTTATGCTTGAGGTTCTTGACTTTTCTGTCTTTGATTTGTAGAGGCCTTTCTACAAATTTAAGTTGTTCATTTACCTCTATATCATTGAGAGGTACTACTAGTGATTCATCAGCTAAACACTTTTTAAGATTAGATACATGAAATACATCATGTATTCCTGCCATTTCCTCTGGCAGTTGTAGCTGATAGGCTACAGGTCCTATTCTTCTGATAATCTTAAAAGGTCTAATATACCGGGGACTTAGCTTTCCTCTTTTGATGAATCTTACCACTCCTTTCCAATGAGAAACTTTTAACAATACTTTATTTCCTACTTGAAATTCTAATGGTTTGCGTCGGTTATCATCATAACTCTTTTGTCGATCACGTGCGGTTTTCAGTCGTTCTTTGACTTGAATGATTTTGTCGGTTGTTTCTTGCACTATTTCAGGTCCAGATAATTGCTTCTCCCCAATTTCTGCCCAACAGACTGGGGTTCGGCACTTTCGTCCGTAAAGTGCTTCGAATGATGCAGCATTGATACTTGTGTGATAACTATTATTATAAGAAAATTCTATTAAAGGTAAGTGATCGTCCCAATTACCTCCAAAATCGATTACACAAGCTCTAAGCATATCTTCCATTGTCTGAATTGTCCTTTCGCTTTGTCCATCCGTTTGTGGGTGATAAGCCGTGCTTAACTTTAACTTGGTTCCCATTGCCTTTTGGAAACTTGACCAAAAATGAGAGGTAAAGCGGCTATCTCTATCAGAAACAATTGATAAAGGAATGCCATGTAAAGAAACAATTTCATTTACATATAGTTTAGATAATTGTTCCATACTAATTGTTTCCTTCATTGGTAGAAAATGAGCTGACTTGGTTAGCCTATCTACAATCACCCAGATTGTATCATTTCCTTTCTTAGTTTTGGGTAATTTAGTAACAAAATCCATTGTTATTAATTCCCATTTCCACACTGGCATTTCTAATTGCTGTAACAAACCTGAGGGTTTCTGGTATTCAGCTTTGACTTGTAAACATGTTAAACATTTAGAAACATAGGCTGCTATGTCCTTTTTCATTCCTATCTACCAGAAATTTTTCCTTAAATCCTGGTACATTTTATCACTTCCTGGATGCATCGTATACTTAGACTTATGGGCTTCTTCTAATATATGATGACGTAGGTTTCCTAATTTAGGTATCCACATTCTCTTTTCATGGAATCTCCAAATTCCATCTGTTCCTTGTTCCAATTCTTTTAGCATACCTTTTAATTTTTCAGAATCATCCTTGATTACTGATTCTTGTGCTTCTCTTATCTGATCATTTAAATCTACTTGCAGATTTAATTTAAGAGAACGTACCCTTTTTGGCTTTTCATGATACTTTCGGCTTAAAGCATCTGCTACTACATTGGCTTTTCCTTCATGATACTGGATATCATAATCATAATCACTAAGCATTTCCATCCAGTGTCTTTGTCTCATATTCAACTCCTTTTGCCCAAAAACATACCTTAAACTTTTATGATCAGTGAATATGGTAAACTTACTATCGTAAAGGTAATGCCTCCAAATCTTAAGAGTAAAGATTATAGCTCCTAATTCTAGATCATGAGTTGAATAATTCTCTTCATGATTCTTAAGTTGTCTAGATACGTAAACTATAACCTTTTGTCGTTGCATCAATACACATCCATATCCTAACTTAGAAGCGTCACAATAGACTACAAAGTCTTCAGCTCCTTCTGGTAACGCTAATATGGGTGTATGGGTTAATCTTTGCTTAAGGATTCTAAAAGCTTCTTCTTGTTTTACTCCCCATTCAAACTTAACAGATTTACAGGTTAGCTTAATTAAGGGAATGGCTATTCTAGAAAAATCTTGAATATATCTTCTATAATCACCGGCCAATCCTAAGAGACTTCTAACCTCGGTTGGTGATTCAGGGGTTTTTAGTTTAGTAATTGCCTCAATCTTTGTTGGATTTACATGAATTCCTTCATGATTGACTAGGTGTCCGAGAAATTGTACCTATTTTAACCAAAATTTGCACTTTGAAAACTTAGCGTAAAGCTTTTCCTTTCTTAATAAACTCAAAAGTGCGTGCAAATGTCTTGCATGATCCTCTTTCCTCTTAGAATAAATTAGAATATCATCTATGAAGACAATTATGATTTTATCCAAATATGGCTTACATATTTGGTTCATCATGTTTATAAATGCAACTGGGGCATTAGTTAAAATGGCATGACAGTAAATTCATAATGGCCATACCTTGTTTTGAACACGGTTTTAGGAATGTCCTCTTCCTATATCTTTAATTGATGATATCCTAACCTTAGATTGATTTTTAGAGAAAAATCGAGCTCCTTGTAGTTGATCAAACAGATCATCGATTCTTGGTAATGGGTACCAATTCTTAATCGTGACCTTGTTTAATTCACGGTAGTCAATGCACATATGCATCGATCCGTCTTTCTTTTTAACAAACAGTATCGGCGCTCCCCATGGCGACGAACTTGGCTGTATGAATCCTTTTTCCAAGAATTCCTCTAATTGTTTCTTCAGTTCCTGCATTTCAGTGGATGCCAACCGATAGGGTGTTTTGGCAATTGGTACTGTTCCTGGCAGTAGATGGATTCTGAATTCAACTTCTCTGTCTGGCGGTAGACCTGGTAATTCTTCTGGAAATACTTCTGAAAACTGAGACACTACTAAAATGTCTTTTAGTTCTTTTCCTTTAGTGTTAGTGATTATGGAAATCAAATACACTATAGAACCTTTTCTTATATAACTTGCAGTTTTCATCACAGAGATGAATTTTGTAGATCTATATGGTTTATTTCCTTTAATTGTGATCGTTTTACCTTCTGGTGAATTTACTTAATTGACTTTTGATCACATAAAATACTGGCTTTATTGGTTATTAACCAATCCATTCCTAAAACAACATCGAATCCTGCCAGATTCATGGGATAAAGATTTGCAATAAACTTCTGATTTAAAATTTCTATGCTTGCACCCTGCAAGATTTCAGAAATTCTAATGGTTTCTCCATTAGCTGTATTTACTAAGCATTCTTTATACTTTTGGTAGTATTCCAACTTGAAAGAATTACTACTGTTCCTCTTATCGTATTAATTATGAAAGTGATGATTTAAACAAAATAATGTTTGTCATCTGAGTTTATATATATACGAGAGATTCCTGATTAAATCTAAAATTATCATTGACACATCTGTTCGTGATTTATCCCTAATTGTCAATTATTATGTTCTTGGGATTTCCTCATAGATATACATATCTATATCATATATTTTCACATACTGTAATATACACACCATTCATAAGGTCAATGTATTTAACAGCTTCATATTTCCAAAAACAGATCAGACATCAAGTCATGGTATTATTTAGAGATTTTCATTATCATAACATATACCCCATCTCACCCGGTCTTGCCGGAGAGGTAACCCCATCTCACCCGGTCTCGCCGGAGAGGTAACCCCATCTCACCCGGATAAGCTGGAGAGTCTACCGCACCATGCCCAGTTTTACCGGAGAGGTAATTATCATGGTATTTCCCATAAATAAACTTATCTCAAATCATAATCTTAAAAAAAGGCATCATTTATTATGGCTTACATCAAGAAACAAGGAAATTAGTATTCTCATGAGGGATCATATTCTAGAACCGAGTAGTATCAATAAACAAGAAATAACAGTGGCCAAGTGTTATTGCTTATTTATCATACTTGCACTTTTCTAGTTATTATCCTCACGGGATACCAATAACCATTACACTTTATTTATGCAAGTAATTGGCTTATCTCAAAGCTTTATACTAAGGCATTCTTCTTAGGTTCAAGTCTAAATACTGTCTTGGTTGTTACCAATGAATATCAATATCCCAACTCTTTCATTCAAGCATAGATTTTCTTTTGGTTGGAGAATGGAGTTTCAAATATATCATTGTCTCCATTGACACTGTAGCTAGGTTTGATGTAATGAGTATACTTACAGCTAACTCTATTTATGCATATATAATCTTAGATTTTGTTACAAGGAATATTTCATTGAGACGGATGGCATTTTAAAACATAGTAGGTTTCATGGTTTATTTATAATAATGTCATGTTTTCATATGAATTGTCAATGATATTTTCTCTTATGTTTATCTTACAAAAGATATTATATTGGGTATATGCATATATGTGTCTAAAATTTCAAATTTCTAGTACAAACATTTGGGTATAATCATAAAATAGATTGATTAAAAACGGCGAACATAGCGACTTATATATATATATATATATATATATATATATATATATATATATATATTTATTACAACTTAAAACTGGAATTCAAAATATACTAGTGATTATGCATCCGTAACTTAGTCTATCTAAGTTATAGGAGTATTAGGCTCAACATGCTTTTATATAAAGTTTATTCTATCTCTTGTCTCTACTAAGTTGTTATCAAATGAACGAAGTTCCTTTAAAGTTTCTAGCCAGTAGGTGTCATGGGTGCTGGTACTGGTTTGACGGTTCAACTATAAGTTAACATTTACTGCTGTAGTGGCTAACATGTAGAGATTTTCCCATTGGCTATCTAATTCATCTTCCCATGGTGGGTTGTTACTTGTCTCCTGGGTTTCCTTATTAATTATTGCTTCTTTTTGTTGTGATTTCTTTATTTTCTCTTCACTTTTTCTAATAAACCAACTTCTCTTCTCAGAGGTAAATGGTTTCTTAGACTGTGCCTTACGAACAAATATTCCTTCATTAGTATCTGCTGAGTATCCTGAGGAATTTGGTTGAAATGAGGTTCCCTTATCTTTTGGTGAACTATCTAATTGACGATAGATGTCCGAAATTCTTTGCTTACCCATACTGTAGACTAACAAATAGTCAATTAACATAAAACACATAATCACATAAATTATTTCCTAACACAAAATTTAAAATTTAAGTGTCAGCAGAACACTTCTTTGGCTTGAACCAGTGGCTAGGCTCTGATACCACCATCTGTCGCAACCCCCGATCCCTGATTCCCGGGAACGGGCGGACGCGATCTCAGAGTTTTGGTGGTATCAGGTTATTTAATCTTGCAGCAGAATTTACATCAGGACCGTAGTTAGGAAATGTTTATCAGAGTAAAACCACCATACTTGATATTAATAAACACATGGGCAAAACCCAAGTTTCTTATTACAATACATTTATAGGGACAAACCCTATTTTATTGAATTTAAAACATCGTTTATTAGGTAACTTTTATAGCCACATTTTCCCAAGCCTTCAGTGCTCTCCAGCTGGCTTTTCATTAATTGGCTGTTCACATTGTGTTACCTGTAACGCGTTTTAAAAACATTTGTCACTCGAAAATACTGGTGAGTGAATCCCAGTTTAATCAAGAAACATTTTATCAATTAAGACAATATTGAGAGCGATCACATTGTTTATTTCTACACAATTACTCATTCAGTATTTGCCACTCGACCGGATCTGTGGCTATGGTCAAATTACCCATTGGCTAACTCGTCGTCCAATGGTAATGAACTATCATTCTGACATACTACTACTACTCGTAGTAATAAATTTTGTATACAAAACCCCATAATACCAGCAGTAATTGAAGAACTACAAAGTCTCAATCACCGCTTAATCACATTGTAAACAATTAAGGTTTTGTAAAACATTCCAAAAAGGTTAACAAAAAGAGGATAAACTCACATTGCTGTCTTAGGCTTTTCGTAAGGGTTTCCTGGCTATAATCTATAATTTATACAAATGTACATTGGTTAGTATCATAACCCTTTGAAAATATTAATGATACCCTCCCCGATACGGCATTCCAACAACTACGTCGGGCATAACCACGACAGTTGTTACGAAACCCTAAATCAATCGGGCAGCGTAACTGTTATGAAACTAGGGTTATAATACTTACAACGGAGCAGAACCTCGCTAATTAGGGGGTATTATACTTGAATATTATGCCTATATCTTCAGAAATTCGTTTAGAAAGAAAGATGTGAGCGACGGAAATTGAAACCCGATGGCCTGCTTATATAGTGCTGAATTCTAGTCCTCACGCGGCCCGCGTAAAACACAGGCCAGGGTTACGCGGCCCGCGTCAACCATGGTCAACAGAATAGATTGGCTGAGTTGATGTGTAGGTCCGCCACGATGTCGACACGTGTCGGCCTAGGATGTCTCTGCGTTTAATGATCTCTAGCGGCCCGCGTAAGAGGAATCTAAAGCTTACGCGGCCCGCCTGAACTAAAGAAATCAGTGAAGTCCAGTTCTAGCCCTTATACTGCCCGCGTAAGTTGTTAAGGTGGGTCTACGTGGCCCGCCTTAACTTCCTATTTTCAGATTTTTATTTATTTTAAATGTTATAACATGTTTCGGGCTCGGTTTTCACATACGGGGTGTAATATAAGACATATTGGGACACTCTAAAATATATAAGAGTGTCAGACATATTATGAGGGTGTCGGTTTTACCGAGGGTTGTTACAGTCTACGACGCTAATAAATCATTTGTTAAACCACGACACCTTGCAGTGGCGATTTCTTTGAAACTTGGACTCATTTCCTTTTCACACCTGAGATAAGGGTACCTAAATTCTTATTCCAATGTATCTCCAACATTCCTTTCATACTTGATCAATCCTACGATATTCAATTGTTCCTTCATTTGAAAATCCTATCTTTTGAAATATCCAGATCCACTTCATTGAAACTTTCGTTCGAAAACGGTGAATTCGTTCGGTCGCCGTAATCATCAAATTCTTTTAATCATTACAACACCTTGTGGTGTCTGTAAAAATTATAGCTTGAGCTAATCATAAATCGCTAATGATATCAATTCATACGTCATTCGTTTGACTTATCATTCAGGTAGTCTTGATACAATTATGTATTAAGACAATGATACACTAAATCCTATTGTACTTTCGGTGTATCCCTGCCAATCAATGTCACTGATTTTCAAGTTTGATCATTGACAAATAATTTTTCATACTTTTATTTTCAATTGAGATTGTTGATTCAGAGTTCTTCTCAATTGACCATCAAGGAAAGTTCTCTTCTGACATTGAATCCTATTTGTTTCTAAAATCATTTACATTCGATTCTCATGTCTCGATTGAATTGTGAAACTCAGTCACCTTGATGATTGTATCATTTCATCTCGTTCAGTTAACATCGATTCCTGAACTAATTTTTTGGATCATTGAATTATCCCATGATATTTTGATTCTATCTCAGAAACCTTGATATACTATTCTTACTAACTTAGAGACATGACCTAACTTCGAGGAGATATCCTAGCCCAAATCTCGAGGACGAGATTTAAAACAAGGTGGGGAGGATATAACAACTCTCCTAAAAAATTCTTAAGACACCCTATATATATGTGTGCGATGATAGCTACATAGGTAGGCAAATAGAGATGACAACAAATCTAATCAAAGCCACGTACTTCCTTCAGCTACCACCACAGATGTAACAGCTATCCTAGAACCCTTAAATTAACCCTAAACGTTCCTAAATGTACTCCGTACACGAGAAACGGTCCCGAAATAACTCTATACTTGGAAGAAAGCAACAAAAACAAATCTAGCAGTCGGTCGCGGCCCGCGACGGCTGAAGCCGTCTTGGTCGTGGGGCACGACGACCTTTGATGACTCGATACTGCAATGCCGCCACGTGTCGAACACATGGCGAAGCTACCTGCTGACTCACCTGACCTACCGCCACCCTTAGGGCTCTCGCGGGCCCTAAGGCTTCGCGGGGCGTGACGGCATGGTCGAACAACCTATATAAAGGGGGCTTCGGCTCATTTTGTCATTCGTTCATCCCTCGAATTCTCTTTGAACTTTCTACATGGTAGAAATTCTGCTCGAAGCTCTGTCTCGTTGTAAGTATTATAACCCTGCTATTACCCTACACTATTGATCTAGGATTCCGTAATGCATGTCGGCCCTGCCCTACTCAGTCATTGGAATTCTGTCTCGTGTGTACACCCGATTGATTTAGGACTTCGTAATGCATGTCAAGGCCTTGCCTGACTCAGTCATTGGAGTTCTGTCTCGAGTTGTACGGTTAATGCAATTTGGGTTATTTTACTAACACATGTGCACTATTTAAATTAACCAGGAAACTATATTATTATCAGGAAGCTATAATATTACCAGAAAGCCTGTAGAAATACCTAAGCCTACAAAAGTGAGTAATCCTCTTTTTGTAAACTGTTTTTGCAAAACCTTAATTAGTTTAAAATATAATTAGCAGCGATTGAGTCTTTGTAATTCTTAAATTATTGCCGGTATGTTGGGGTTTTGTATACAAAATATGGAACACGTTACCATTAGACAAATAGATAGCCAATGAGTAATATGACCCACCAGTCAAAGTTGACAGTACTGAATGAGTAATTGTGTAGATATAAACATTGTAATCGCTCTCAATACTGTGAAATTATAAAACCTGTTTTGATTAAACTGGGATTCACTCACCAGTATTTCTTGCTGATAAAATATTTTAAACATGTGTTTCAGGTAACTTAGTAGGAAGCCTATAAAAGCCAGCTGGATAGCACTGAAGGCTTAGAAAAGTGGCTATAAAAGTTACCTAAATAAAAAGAAGAATTGTTTTCAATAATTAGGGTTTATCCCTATAAATATGTTCAAATGAAAAGTCGGGTTTCGTCCCATTTGTTACTATAAATGTATTATCATCAAAACTTGGGTTTCATCCCATTTATCTATTTTAAACATCTTGGTGTTTAACTCTGATAAAAATATTTTCTAACTACGGTCCTGATAAAACTTTCCACTGCCAAATAAATAAACACCGATACCATCTGCTCCGAGTCTCGCGGCTCCCGCTCCCGGGGAGGGGTCGGGGGTTGTCACATGTAATATAATAAATCGAGATACCTTGGCCCTAACGGCTCTAGGATTTTCTCCTGTGAGAATTTCTCCATTCTGAATGAAATTCATGATTGGAAGGATCCATGATCCTAAATCCAATTGCGGATATTTAGATATTGTTGTAGTATTCTTCACCACTTCCATTACATCATGTTCTCCAATTGCAGGAAAGAGGATGTGAATGATAGGTATCTTTACATCCTCTGGGATTTTTAGGGCTGATCCTTAGTTTTCCAAAGCATCTGCCACTGCATTCTTCTCTCTGGGTACATGTGTTATGCTAAAAGAATCGAAAGACTTTGCAAGTTCTTTTACTTTTTCTAAGTATTTCATTAGTTTTTCACTTTTTACAGTATATGAACCATTAAAGTGGTTAGTAATTAGCAACGAATCTATATAAACTTGAAGATACATGATCCTTATTTGTCTTTCTAATTGCAAACCTATTATTAATGCTTCATATTTTGCCTCGTTGTTAGTGGTTTGAAATCCAAAGGCTATAGACTAGGGTATTATGCCCCCCTGTGATGATTTTAGCATTATGCCTAATCCAGTTCCTTTAAAATTTGAGGCTCCATTAGTGAAGAGTATCCAAGGATCCTTGGTTTCTCCAAGTTGCTGGACCTCCATCTCAGCTTCTTTCTATAAATCACTACTGAAATCTGCCACAATGTTAGCAAGTGCTTGTGATTTGATGGCGGTCCTGGGCTCAAATTTTATATCACAGATAATGAGTTTTACTGCCCACTTTGCCATCCTACCTGACATTTCTGGTTTCCTAAGAAAATTCTTCATTGGAAAATTATTTTTACATAATAATATGAGTTTCAAAATAGTGTCTTAGTTTAGTTGAAGCCATAATTAATGTGAGAATCAATTTTTTTTCTAAATGAGAATACCTGGCTTTAGCATCAACAAGGTTCTTACTTACATAGTATATCGGGTGTTGTTGGCCTTCATGATCCTTAACTAATACTGCACTTACCGCCTTACCTGAGATGGCCAAGTATAAGGATAATGGTTCACCATCCACTGGTTTCATTAAGGGTGGTGCTGGGGATAGGTAATCCTAAAGCGCTTTAAGTGCAGCTTCATGCTTCTTGGTCCATTCAAACTTCTTATTCTTTCTTAAGATGTCGTAGAAATCCTTGCACTTTTTTGAAAACATTGAGATGAACCTGTTTAAAGCTGTGATCCTTGCTGTTAGCCTTTGGACATCCTTTGCACTCGTTGGAGATTTTAAGTTTACAATGGCTTTTATTTGTTCGGGACTGGCTTCTACTCCTCTCTTGGTTACCATGTAGCCCAGAAACTTTCCAGCTTTGACACCAAAGTGGCATTTCGAAGGATTCAGCTTCATGTTGTACCGATCAAGTATGTTGAATGCAACTTCAAGACCCTTGAGGTGATCCTCTGCCTTCTTTGATTTGACTACCATGTCATCTATGTAGACGTCCATGGTAACTCCAAGTTGGTCTTTAAATATCATGTTAACTAGTCTTTGATACGTTGCACCTGCATTTCTTAGTCCAAAAGGCATAACAATATAATAATATATACCGGTATGGGTCATGATTGCAGTATCCTCTTGATCAGATGGTTCCATCTGTATTTGTTGAAATCCAGATGAAGAAAGTATAAAGGTGAGCAATTCATGACCAGCCATTGCATCCACCATGGAGTCGATGTGTGGGAGTGGGAAAGGATCCTTGGGACATGCCTTGTTTATATCACTAAAATCGACACATACCCTCCACTTTCCGTTTTTCTTTTGAACTACCACTACATTGGCTAACCATCTAGGAAATTTTACTTCTCTAATCATACTTGATTTTAGGAGTTTATTTACCTCTTCTTAGATAATAGCATTTCTCTCAAGTGCAAATTTCATCCTTTTCTGGTGGATAGGCCTGAAAGATTTGTCTATACCTAATTTATGTGTAATGATATCTTTGGAAATACCTGTCATGTCTTCATGCTTCCATGCAAAGGCTGATTTTCTTCTTCTGAGGATGGAAATGAGATCCTGTTCTATAGTATCAAGGATCCCTGATCCTATGAACACCTTAATGTCAGGATCCTCAAGTTCCAAAATTACCTCTTTGATATCTTGTTCCCTTTCCTCCATTACGTCTCTTGGAGGTTTCTGTAACTGTCATGCTACTCTTGTTTTTGAAGCTGACTCCATCGACAATCTGTAGAAAATTTTAGCTTCATGCTGGTCACTATCTGTCTTTACCACTCCCCAAGGAGTTGGAAGCTTTACGCACTGATGATATGTTGAAGGAACAACCTTCATCTCATGTATCCAGGGCCTGCCAAGAATCACATTGCAACAAGATAAACTATTAATAACACAAAATTTTTAGATAGAGTTAACTCTCTCTATATATATCGGTAGTTTGATGTCCCCCAATGTATTCTTGGTTTCACCACTGAACCCAACAAGTACTGACGATCTTGGTATAATTTTGGATTCTGGTATGTTCATTTTCTTGAGTACATCAAGCTGTACAATATTCATAGAGCTTCCTCAGTCTATAAGAATCCTGCGAAAAAAATGGTTAGCAATAAATAATGTTATAACCAAACCGTCATGATGAGGATCCTGGATGTTGACTCCATCATCCTCGTCTAAGGATATTATTCTTTGATCACTCAGCATGGAAGTTCTGATAGGTATGTCACCGTTCTCCAACTTGGTCTCCTTTGCGTGTCTCTTAGCTGCCAAGAAGGAAGTGCCATAAATATCCGATCCTCTAGAAATGAAGTTGATCACTTGAGCGTCTGCTGGAGGTGGAGCAGCCCTTTCTGGTACATTCTCGGGATCATGGGTCCTTGATTTCTTTCTGCTCAGCAATTCTTTCAAATGACCTTTGCTGAGAAGGTAGCCTATCTTTCTCCTTGGTGCAATGCATTCATCTGTTAAATGCCCGAAATCCTCATGGTATGCACACCATTTGGAGTTATCGTTAAATGAGGTTGACTTGTCGTTCTTCCTTGGCCATCTTGCCTTCTCACCTAAATTCTACAAAGTAATCATTAGTTCACTAGTATCAATGGAGAAGCAATATTTTGATATATTATGATATTCTTCTTCGTCCTCATCCTGTTCCACCACGTGGACGTTGTGGTTATCTATTTTTGAATAGGGCTTTGATCTGTTATTCTTATAGAAGGATCCCTGTTTCTTATCATAGTTCTCATGTTTTGTAGAGCCACTGAGCCTGTCTTGAATTCTTTTATCATCTTCTAGCCTGATGAACCTCAAGGCTCTATTTCTGACTTCATCTAAATTCATGCATGGAGTCATTACAAGATCATCATAAAAGGGAGAATACTTTTGCAATCCCATCTTGAATGCTTCAACAGTAGTTGCAATGTCAAGATTTGGGATCTCTAAGGATTCTCTCCCAAACTTAGTGACATAATCTCTAAGGGATTCGTCACGAGCTTGGGTAATCCTATATAAGTCACTAGTTAACCTCTCAAATGTTCTACTGTAAGAGAATTGATTATTAAACATATTAATTAAGTGCGAAATGAAGTAATAGAGTAGGGAGGAAGACTTAGCAGCCATTTTAACACTCCAAAACCCTTGCATAGGTAAGCTTCTTTTACTCTCTCAGGAATGGGATTTATCGCATCCTTTCTCTGTATTGGGCCACATGCTCCTCCGGGTCAGTTGTACCATCATACAGCTTCATGTTGGGGGTTTGAAAACGCTTATGTATATCTTCATTGCATATTGGTCGAGCAAAACGAGATATCCTACGGCTTTCGTCTAGAATCTCAGGAATAGGTTTGACTACTCTCGGGATACTAGATATCATATCCTTAAGCTTTTGCAATTCCCTGGCCATGGCCCTGATTGGTTCCTGCATCCTGCTCATAGCCATAATTAGTATATAAAGAGGTACTATGAAGTTGTTACCTCCTGGTTGACTCAAGGGTGGTATCCCAGAAGAGTATCTAGGATGAGACATGTGTGTCGTTAGAGTAGGGCCAGAAGAAGCGATAGTCTGCATGGGGATGAAATCCACTTCATGGACTTCAGAGCTTCTCACTGGTTGTCCCCCTGAGGAACCTTGATCCTGGAAAACACTAGGACCAGGAAAGGTCGGTGTTGAAGGTCTTGTTGGGTAATCCATGGATCCTTGAACTCGAGCTGAGGATCCTTGTTGATGGAAATAGGATCCTTGAGGCTGGAACATCTCCATGTATCCTTCTGAACGGAGGGGGAATCCTTGAGACTGAGTCATCCCCAGGGATGCTTGTTGAAGGATAAAGGATCCTTGCAGCTGAAAGGAGGATCCGTTGGATTGTTGAGTTGTTGATGCCAGGGTGACAAAATCTAGCACTCTACGCATCAATGGAGACTGATCCTCGACTGGCCTCTTCTGTTTCTTAATATCTTCGATCTCACGCAGGATCTTTTGATTAGTCTTGTTCTGCTGCTCCATGTAGCTTTTCATCTGCGAGTACAAAACAGAAATATCATTGTCAGTATTTATAGAGGAGGAAGTAGTAGAAGTCTTGAATCCTTGGAAGACAGAAGAAGTCTTCTTCTGAGCAGTTTCACTAATCTTCTGGATATGTGAGGGAATAGGAGGCAATGGCATGGAGCTTTGTAACGAGGTAATCATTGGCATGGAAGTTGAAACAGACTTTCCTTGAGAAGCCATACTGTTATGGAATTGATGAAAATAAGCTAAAATGGATAGAAAATTTTGAATTGAAGCACCACTTGCCCCACGGTGGGCGCCAAATTGTTTTGGTCAAAAATCTGTTTAAGGATAATATAACCAAAGTTGTTTGTGAGGTAGAGTGCTTGATTGAATGAAACAAATAATGAACGGCAAATAAAGCTAATACACGATGATTTATACGAGGAAAAGCCCTTGATCACTAGTAGATCGCCGACTCAAAAAACCTCGGGTGGTGAAAACTATCGACCACCAACTATATTGAAGAGTGAAAATGATTACGACTTCAGACGTTGATCAAGTATGGTACAACGATTGCATGATTGCTGAGAGTGCTTGTAAGCTTTCTGCTCGTAGTGTGTGTATGCTAAAAGTGAGATTCCCTTAATAACACTTGATCAACCCCTTTAAAATAAAGATAACAAGAAATGCGAAAATCATGTTAGTTCACGTTCACTCCCCATGACCGTTGTGCAATAAGCACGTGCAACTCCCATAACGAATTCTTAGCGAGATTCCAGTTTAGACCCAGTCAACCACATCGCTATCCTGCATATAAACATAAGAAAATATCGAGAACAATTGTTAGAAACTATAAGAAATAATAAGGATCATTGATCCTCTGAGTCCTTGCACTATCCGCTAAGGAAAACTTATCCAGGCGACGCCTCAGAATATGGGATCCATTATAATTAAGATCTAGCCCATAACGGATAATAGGGAAGTTTATGAAGCTGAAAATTTATGAAAAAAACATATGATCAAATGATTATAATGCTAAAAGATTTATACAAAATAAAAGGTTAAATAAAGGCCCTTTTATTTACACACACCCTATATCTTATTTTCACACCCCCTATTGTATATGGGTCGTATAACATTATACGGCCCGTATAGAATGTTTTGTAATAGGAAAATGTGCAGGGAATTTTTTTTGATTTAATAGTATATGTCCAGTATAAAGTTATACGGCTCGTATACATGTGTATACGATCAGTAAATCGTATACGGCCTAATGGATTTATTTTGTGAGGTTTTTTTCAAAGATTTTGTTGTTACCACATGTATACGGGCCGTATAAATGTATACGGGCCATATATAAGATTGTTTTTTCCATTATCCCATTTTTTACAATAAAAACACAATCATTCTAGGGTTTCTAAACTCTTCATCACCTTTAACAATGTCGATAAACGGTGATCGGAACACGCCGCTTAAATCGGAGCACAAGTAGAGTAAAGTTATCGATCAGTGCGTTGATGGAAACCTTAGCTATCGCAGAGGTCTTCGTGTTGGTTATTTATCGATTCTGCTAGTTATCGGCGGGGATGGGTACAGAAACCACTTGCAGAATAACCCAACACGTCTTCTATGATGATCCGAAACATTCCGAATAACTAGCAGAAGAACCCGACATGTCTTCTATGATGATCCGAAACATTCTGAATAACTAGCAAAAGAACCCGACACATACAAGTTCTCCACAGTTTGTTATTCAGGGTTTCTAAACTCTTCATCACCTTTAACAATGTCGATAAACGTTGATCGGAACACGCCGCTTAAATCAGAGCACAAGTAGAGTAACGTTACCGATCATTTCGTTGATGGAAACCTTAGCAATCGCAGAGGTATTCGTGTTGGTTATTTATCAATTCTGCTAGTTATCGGTGGGGATGGGACAGAAACCATCAAGGGTGATAATGGATTGGTTACAGAAACCACTGGCAGAAGAACCCGACACGTCTTCAATGATGATCCGAAACATTCCGAATAACTAGCAGAAGAACCCGACACAAACAGGTTATTTTGTTATTCAGATCTCTATTCGGTCATCTTTCCAAAGTACAACACACGATAACTTTAAACTTTATATTGTGTGATTTGACCAGGAAAGGATTGGAGGTGATTTCTACTTTTAATAAGCTGTCACAGTTGTCAAATTCGTTGCCTGCATTCATATTGTTGAGACCGCCTTGTTAATTTTAATGAAGTAATGAAGATTGAATGTGCAAACCGCAACCGTCTTTGACTACAGAAATGGTGGCTATGGGAAATCACCATTTTCGATTACCTTAATCACATCTTCCATGGAGTCACAGATCCGACAATAGGGCTCACGCCTCATTAATGCTTTAACTACCAAAAGAATGCATACACAAATAGTTCTAGTGGATGAAGCAAAGAGGACATGAAACCGAGACCGCCTTGTTAATTTTAATGAAGCAATGAAGATTGAATGTGCAAACCGCAACCGTTTTTTACTATGGGAACGGTGGCTATGAGATGGATGTCCGTTATCTCAATGCTTCTCCTTACATTACTGATCTGGAATTGGAGAACCGTTGTGTATTTGCTTACTGATCTGGAATTGGAGAACCGTTGTATATCTGAATCAGGTTCTCAAACAAACACCACTAAAGATGAGTTGGTATTGAACCAAGAATATGAAGATCACGGTGCAAACACGTGGGAAGAAAGTCATTGGACTGCCGCAGATGAAGTCAAATGTGATCAAACTTGGACATCAGACGTAAATCTTGAAGCAAATATGTGGTTCCCAATTGGTTACAGAAACTACTAGTAGAAGAACCCGACACGTCTTCTATGATATGATTGAAAACTTTAAACCCTTCATATTTGACTCATACAAAAAGTAGTAATATTGATCAAAGATGTCACGGCCCCCGACCCGGTTTTACCCGTTTCAGGAGCCGCGGGACAGAAATCCCGTGGTATTTAATTAACAGCGGAAGTTTCTTCAGGATCTTTTAAAAACTGAAATATTTCCCGATTATTTTATTTCACAATTCGGGATAAAACCCGGTAATTTACAATATTGAGATTTCACGGAGAAATCTTTTATTTTACAAAACATGTTTCTTTATTTTATACTGAGCCACTTCCTTAAGCTTGTAGTGCTTTTCGGCACTTTTCCTGGATCACAACAGATCACCTGAAACATGTTTGAAAAAGGTTTTGTCAGCGGGAAATACTGAGTGAATCATTCATTTTACTAAAACGACCTGTTTGTTATAATTTACAGTATTAAGAGCGATTACAATGTCTCTATCTTTTGAATTAACTGACCCAGTTGTCACTTGACCGGACTTGTGACTGTGGACATATCACTTGCTGGGTCCTTTCACCCACAAGTGATAAATAATTAGTAGCTATGTGCACATCCCCCCACATACTGGCAGTAATTTCAGATTACATAGACTTAATCCCTGTAATTATAACCTTTGAAAATAAACATGCTTTTGTAAACCAATTTGATAAAAAGAGAATGACTCACATTGCAGATTTAACAGAGCTTAGCCTACTGATTAGCCTTGATAACCTAGTTTAAATAATCAGGCACACAAACTAGGTTTGTAACTTAATACAGCATTTACGATAACTCACGAGATTACAACCTTCACAACGAATGACAAAGTGCGATACATAAACATCCATCGATTTAACGACGAATGACAAAGCATAAACCCTACTGTGGGCAGCACTTAAACATCCATTGGATAGTTTAATCGATCGGACATTGAATCGTATCAGCGATCGAGTTATTACCCTGTATTGCGGCAGCACTTCGTGAATCGTGTGTGTGTTTTAGACTATTTCTACAATAACTCAGAGTGTAATTGGAATTTAAACGTCGCATCAACGCCCAGAATCCAATCCCACAGCAACCTATTTATATCTGAAAAATCGCCCCCCTCGCGTCACGCGAGGGGTCCTCTTGTTCCTGGAATAAATGAGGATATTTTCGCTTTATTTCTGATTCCAGTTCCCAAGTGTATTCAGCTCCTCTCTTTGAATCCCATCTGACTTTGACTAAAACTAGTCGTTTGTGTTTGAGAAACTTGATCTTTCGATCCTCAATTTGAAGAGGTTTGTCAACAAATTTCAGCTTTTCGTTTACCTCTATATCTCGAAGAGGTACTACCAATGATTCATCTGATAAGCATTTCTTGAGATTGGATACATGAAATACATCATGTACTCCAGCTAATTCTTCTGGTAGTTATAAACGATAAGCAACTGGTCCTATACGTTGGATTACTGGAAATGGTCCTACGTACCTTGGACTTAGCTTTCCTTTCTTACCAAATCTAACAACTCCTTTCCAAGGAGAAACTTTCAACATTACTCTGTCTCCAACCTGGAATTCTAATGGCTTGCATCTATTGTCTACATAACTCTTCTGGCGATCTCGAGCAGTCTTCAACCTTTCCTTGACTTGTGTAATCTTATCAGTCGTCTCTTGCACTATTTCAGGACCTGACAATTAACTTTCTCCTATTTCTGCCAAACAAACTGGAGTTCTGCATTTTCTTCCGTACAGTGCTTCAAATGGGGCGGTTTCAATACTTGAATGATAGCTATTATTATAGGAGAATTCAATTAATGGTAAATGATCATCCCAATTTCCACCAAAATCTATTACACATGCTCGGAGCATGTCTTCTAGAGTTTGGATCGTCCTCTCACTTTGTTCGTCTGTTTGGGGATGATTTGCAGTACTCAGATTTAATCGAGTTCCCATAGCTTCTTGGAAACTTTTCCAGAAATGAGAAGTGAAACGACTATCCCTATCTGATACAATGGAGAGTGGAACTCCATGTAGAGATACAACTTCATCTACGTACAACTTGGCTAACCTTTCCATGTTAAAGGTTTCTTTCATTGGTAGAAAATGAGCTGATTTGGTTAATCGATCCACAATTACCCAAATCGCATCATTACCTTTTCTTGTTTTGGGTAACTTAGTAACAAAATCCATTGTTATAAGTTCCCATTTCCATACAGGCATCTCTAATTGTTGTAGTATACCTGAAGGTTTCTGATGTTCTGCTTTAACTTGTGAACAAGTAAGACATTTAGAAACATATTGCGCTATATCCTTTTTCATTCCTATCCACCAAAAATTCTTTCTTAAATCTTGGTACATCTTATTGTTTCCTGGGTGCATAGTATACCTAGATTTATGGCTTTCTTCTAAAATCTTAGGTCTTAAGTCTCCTTGCTTAGGTACCCAAATTCTACTTTTGTGGAATCTCCAAATTCCATCTGCTCCTTGTTCTAATTCCTTTATTCGTCCTTTCATTCCTTCAGCATCATCCTTGATTGCTGTAGCTTGAACATTCTTTAATTGTTCCATTAAATCTATTTGTAGATTTAATCTGAGAGCACAAACCCGTCGTTGTTTTTCATAATACTTACGACTTAAGGCATCTGCAACTACATTTGCCTTTCCTTCGTGATACTGAATATCACAGTCGTAGTCACTTAGGATTTCCATCCATCTTCTTTGCCTCATGTTTAACTCTTTTTGCCCAAATATATATCTTAAACTTTTATGATCTGTATAAACAGTAAATTTACTTCCATACAGATAATGTCTCCAAATCTTAAGGGCAAAAATTACGGCTCCTAATTCTAAATCATGAGTCGTATTTCTTCGTGCTTTTTCAATTGCCTTGAAGCATATGCAATCACCTTTTTACGTTGCATAAGCACACATCCATATCCTAGTTTTGAAGCATCACATTATACTTCAAAATCTTCAGTTCCTTCTGGTAAGGCTAAGATTGGAGCATTTGTTAATTTCTGTTTCAAAATCCTAAAGGCTTCTTCTTGTTTAGGTCCCCAGTCAAACTTAACAGCTTTACAGGTTAACTTAGTTAATGGTATGGCTATCTTGGAAAAATCCTTAATAAACCGTCGATAATATCCAGCTAAACCTATAAAACTTCTAATTTCCATTGCGGTTTGCGGAACCTTCCAATTGGTAATTGCCTCTATCTTAGCAGGATCTACGTGAATACCTTTGTGATTCACCATGTGTCCTAGGAATTGCACTTCCTTTAACCAAAATTCACACTTCGAGAATTTGGCATAAAGCTTTTCTTTTCTTAACAAAGTTAAGAGTGCATGAAGATGTTCACAATGCTCTGTCTGACTTTTGGAATAAATAAGTATATCGTCTATAAAAACAATTATAAATTTATCCAAATATGGTTTACAGATCCTATTCATCATGTCCATGAATGCAGCAGGTGCATTCGTTAATCCAAAGGGCATGACTGTAAACTCGTAATGACCATACCTAGTTCTGAAAGCAGTTTTAGGTATGTCTTCTTCTTGTACCTTCAATTGATGATATCCGGAGCGTAAATCTATCTTAGAAAAATATCTAGCTCCTTGAAGTTGATCAAACAGATCATCAATCCTAGGTAATGGGTATCGATTCTTAATTGTAACCTTATTTAATTCTCTATAATCGATACACATTCTCATGGAACCATCCTTCTTTTTCACAAACAACACTGGTGCTCCCCAAGGGGATGAACTAGGTTGTATGAATCGTTTAATTAGTAATTCATCTAATTGCTTTTTCAGTTCTAACATTTATGTGGGTGCTAACCGATAAGGTGCCTTGGCTATCGGTGTAGTTCCTGGAATTAGATGAATCCTAAATTCTACTTCCCTATCTGGGGGTAATCCCGGTAATTCTTCTGGAAATACATCCGGATATTCTGAGACTACAGGAATTTCCTTAAGTTCTTTACCCTTAGTACTAATGATTACTGAAATCATATATACTATTCCTTGTTTTCGTTCATAATTAGCAACTTTCATTACTGATATGAACTTCATGGGCTTACGTGGTTTATCTCCTGTAATCCTAATTACTTCTCCGGTGGGTGATTGAATTTCTATGGAATTTTGATCACAAAAGATTCGAGCATGGTTGGTTACTAACCAATCCATTCCTAATACAACATCAAATTCAGCTAAATTCATTGGCAATAAGTTTGCAGAGAATTTATGTCCTAAAAGTTCTATATTTCTTTCCTGCAAAACTTTATCTATTTTAACTGAATTTCCGTCTGCCGTTTCAACTGTAAAAATCTGCCTAATATTGGTTAAAGGTAAATTAAGAGCTTGACAGAATGAAGTATTTATAAAACTTTGGTTTACACCAGAGTCAAATAATACTTTTGCGTATACGTTGTGAACTAAGAACGTACCCGCTATCACATCTGGGATGAGTTCTGCTTCTTGAGTGGTCAGCTGAAATGCCCTGGCATTCTTCTTAATAGTTCCGTCGGTCGCCTTGGTTTTGTTGTCTGATGGTTTGCCCAATTTAGGACATTCTGTTTTGAAATGTCCATTTTCTCCACAGTTATAGCAAACTATTGTTTTCTTTCTGCAGTTTTCTTCACGATGTCCTACCGTTTTGCAAAAATTGCAATATACCTTGCATTTTCCAAAATGTTTCTTTTTGCAATTTTGACAGAACGGCAAAGTTGAAGATTGCCCTGTTCCTTTTCTCTTAAAGCTGTTATTATTACCCATACGAAATCCTTGGGTAATTTTCTGAGCCAATTCTTTCTTCTTGTTTTCATCTTGTGTACGTACCAGTTCATCAGTTAGGGTGTTAGCTAATTCCACAGCATCGTCAATAGTGCGAGGTCTCGCAGCTTTAACGATATTGCGGATTTCACTAATCAGTCCCCAAATGTAGCGAGAAATGAGTACCGGTTCTGGCGAAGCCAGCGTTGGTACCACTCTAGCATATTCAAAGAATGTCGAAGTATAACCGCGACAATCTACACCCATCATCCGATGATTTAGGAACTTATTTGTCATTTGTTCCTTTTCATATTCGGGACAGAATTTTCTTTCTACAAGACCCTTAAATTCTTCCCAATTCATGGCGTAAGCTATTATTCTTCCTTTTGATTGTAGCACAGTGTTCCACCATTCGAGTGCTCCTTCCTTGAAGAGATTTGATGCGTACATGACCTGATCATCTTTAGCACATTTACTTATTGCAATTACTGCTTCGGTTTTCTCTAACCAACGCAGTGATGCAGTTGCTCCTTCATTGCTTGCAAATTCAGTGGGTTTACAAGCAAGGAATTCTTTGAAAGTGCAACCAGGCGTTGCGGCTTTCATTTTCTTAGGAAATGGAGCTTGATGTGGTTCCTCATTATCATTAACATGATCATTGCCTCCGTTTACACTATTACTGAAGTTATCTTCAGAAATTCGTTTACTAGGAACGATTTGTTGTGGTTCGATTGGATTCTTAACAGCAGCAACAAATGCTGGAATAGCATTGGCTATCCCTCGAGCAACGATATTTTCGATATCTTGCCTAGTCATATATTGATCTCCTGGATGTTGCTCAGACTGATTAACCTCATTTACTGGTTCGTTACCAATGTTTGCCATCTGATAATTAATTTTATATAAATAATTAGTATAAATACAAATATAATAAAACAGTTTGCAAGTAATCACATTAACATGTATAACCAAAATTATCGATTTCCCGAGTTTCATTTCTATATATTATATTATGCCTCGTACACACGATTATCATACAACGTTTTATTGTTAAGTTATTACACATACTGGTTCTTATGATTATTTATTAACAAATATTCCTGCAAACTCCCATTATCTGGTCAACTAATTTCTTAAAAACGACGCTCCCTTTCGTCGTACTTCCAAGTAACTCTTTCTCCAACATCCCTAATCCTATTTCCTGCAGTAATTAACTCTTCGCCCCAGAGACAAAGTTCAGTCAGATTTTCCGGGCTCATAGTTGGGTATAATGGAGGTTCTGGGTCAACTTGTGGGAATAATGTATCAGGGTTGTTTAAAATATTTTGGTATTGCCAATCAGTTGTCCACCATTCATCTAATTCTACTGATAGTGGTTGAGGTTGGACAATAGGATCTGGAATAGCAGGTTCCAGATTGATTGGAATTGGAGCTTCTAGTGGGTAGCTGAAAAGATCTTCTTCAGTAAATATAAGGTTTGGATTAGCTGGTTCAAGGTTTCCATCGGCAGGTCCGATGAGGTCACTCATTACTAGTTTATGATCTAAAACTTCCCAGGGAGTCATTTTCTGTTTCTGTCTAGAACTTTCTCCGACTTCTCTTTCTGTTTGCTTAAAACTCTTCTCAGCTTCTATCTCTACTTGATTAACATTTTCCTCAATTTCTACCCCTTTTCCTTTGTCTTTTGGTTCTTCAGTTTTGGTAACCTTTCTTGTTGCTGGCTTTTTCCTACGTACACGCCTCCAGCCCACAAATCTGTTTCTTTTCTTGGGTTTAGGTTTTGCCAGTGGTTTGGATTGAAATTCCATGGGTTCTTCTTTGTCAGCGAAGTAACCAGTGAATTCCTCGGAAACTTCTATCTTAACGGGATAGAGGTTAAGATTTTCTAAAGCTTCAGACATCTCATTCATGCTGTTTAGCATATATGCAAAATACATACCAAATGTTAAAATAGAATAACAAAATTTCGTAGATAACCCTTAAATATTATTGCATACCATACATAAGACAACTGACAAGTAAAATATACTACAATTTACTGTGAACTTATTTATTTACTGATTAAGGTTTCTAGATTGTAAATAAATAAAGGTGCTAAAACTTGAGTTAGAGTATTTAGAGATTTGCATTTTCTGCTACTGTGGCTAGCATATACAAATCTGCCCATTTCTCATCTAATTTGTCCTCCCAGGGTGTCTTACTGGTTAATTCCTGGGTTTCCTGTTTAACTTTCTTTTCTCGGATTTTCTTTATTTTCTCTTTACTTTTCCTAATAATCAGACTTCTTTTATCCAGAGAAAGTGGTTCTTCATAATTTGCCTTTCGCACAAATATTCCTTCTTCAGGAATTACATAAGGTTTTGTTTGGGATGAACTTCCCTTCTCGTTGGATGACCTATCTAGTTTAAGATAGATGTTTGACAGCTTTTGTTTACCCATACTGTAACTAACAAATAATTAGCTAATAAAACACATAATCACATAATTGGCAATCAGTAAAATTAAGTATTTCTAAATACTTAATAGGCTTAGATCAGTGGCTCTAATACCACCTTATTTCTGTCACGGCCCCCGACCCGGTTTTACCCGTTTCAGGAGCCGCGGGACAGAAATCCCGTGGTATTTAATTAACAGCGGAAGTTTCTTCAGGATCTTTTAAAAACTGAAATATTTCCCGATTATTTTATTTCACAATTCGGGATAAAACCCGGTAATTTACAATATTGAGATTTCACGGAGAAATCTTTTATTTTACAAAACATGTTTCTTTATTTTATACTGAGCCACTTCCTTAAGCTTGTAGTGCTTTTCGGCACTTCTCCTGGATCACAACAGATCACCTGAAACATGTTTGAAAAAGGTTTTGTCAGCGGGAAATACTGAGTGAATCATTCATTTTACTAAAACGACCTGTTTGTTATAATTTACAGTATTAAGAGCGATTACAATGTCTCTATCTTTTGAATTAACTGACCCAGTTGTCACTTGACCGGACTTGTGACTGTGGACATATCACTTGCTGGGTCCTTTCACCCACAAGTGATAAATAATTAGTAGCTATGTGCACATCCCCCCACATACTGGCAGTAATTTCAGATTACATAGACTTAATCCCTGTAATTATAACCTTTGAAAATAAACATGCTTTTGTAAACCAATTTGATAAAAAGAGAATGACTCACATTGCATATTTAACAGAGCTTAGCCTACTGATTAGCCTTGATAACCTAGTTTAAATAATCAGGCACACAAACTAGGTTAGTAACTTAATACAGCATTTACGATAACTCACGAGATTACAACCTTCACAACGAATGACAAAGTGCGATACTTAAATATCCATCGACTTAACGACGAATGACAAAGCATAAACCCTAATGTGGGCAGCACTTAAACATCCATTGGATAGTTTAATCGATCGGACATTGAATCGTATCAGCGATCGAGTTATTACCCTGTATTGCGGCAGCACTTCGTGAATCGTGTGTGTGTTTTAGACTATTTCTACAATAACTCACAGTGTAATTGGAATTTAAACGTCGCATCAACGCCCAGAATCCAATCCCACAGCAACCTATTTATATCTGAAAAATCGCCCCCCTCGCGCCACGCGAGGGGTCCTCTTGTTCCTGGAATAAATGAGGATATTTTCGCTTCATTTCTGATTCCAGTTCCCAAGTGTATTCAGCTCCTCTCTTTGAATCCCATCTGACTTTGACTAAAACTAGTCGTTTGTGTTTGAGAAACTTGATCTTTCGATCCTCAATTTGAAGAGGTTTGTCAACAAATTTCAGCTTTTCGTTTACCTCTATATCTCGAAGAGGTACTACCAATGATTCATCTGATAAGCATTTCTTGAGATTGGATACATGAAATACATCATGTACTCCAGCTAATTCTTCTGGTAGTTATAAACGATAAGCAACTGGTCCTATACGTTGGATTACTGGAAATGGTCCTACGTACCTTGGACTTAGCTTTCCTTTCTTACCAAATCTAACAACTCCTTTCCAAGGAGAAACTTTCAACATTACTCTGTCTCCAACCTGGAATTCTAATGGCTTGCATCTATTGTCTGCATAACTCTTCTGGCGATCTCGAGCAGTCTTCAACCTTTCCTTGACTTGTTTAATCTTATCAGTCGTCTCTTGCACTATTTCAGGACCTGACAATTAACTTTCTCCTATTTCTGCCCAACAAACTGGAGTTCTGCATTTTCTTCCGTACAGTGCTTCAAATGGGGCGGTTTCAATACTTGAATGATAGCTATTATTATAGGAGAATTCAATTAATGGTAAATGATCATCCCAATTTCCACCAAAATCTATTACACATGCTCGGAGCATGTCTTCTAGAGTTTGGATCGTCCTCTCACTTTGTTCGTCTGTTTGGGGATGATATGCAGTACTCAGATTTAATCGAGTTCCCATAGCTTCTTGGAAACTTTTCCAGAAATGAGAAGTGAAACGACTATCCCTATCTGATACAATGGAGAATGGAACTCCATGTAGAGATACAACTTCATCTACGTACAACTTGGCTAACCTTTCCATGTTAAAGGTTTCTTTCATTGGTAGAAAATGAGCTGATTTGGTTAATCGATCCACAATTACCCAAATCGCATCATTACCTTTTCTTGTTTTGGGTAACTTAGTAACAAAATCCATTGTTATAAGTTCCCATTTCCATACAGGCATCTCTAATTGTTGTAGTATACCTGAAGGTTTCTGATGTTCTGCTTTAACTTGTGAACAAGTAAGACATTTAGAAACATATTGCGCTATATCCTTTTTCATTCCTATCCACCAAAAATTCTTTCTTAAATCTTGGTACATCTTATTGTTTCCTGGGTGCATAGTATACCTAGATTTATGGCTTTCTTCTAAAATCTTAGGTCTTAAGTCTCCTTGCTTAGGTACCCAAATTCTACTTTTGTGGAATCTCCAAATTCCATCTGCTCCTTGTTCTAATTCCTTTATTCGTCCTTTCATTCCTTCAGCATCATCCTTGATTGCTGTAGCTTGAACATTCTTTAATTGTTCCATTAAATCTATTTGTAGATTTAATCTGAGAGCACAAACCCGTCGTTGTTTTTCATAATACTTACGACTTAAGGCATCTGCAACTACATTTGCCTTTCCTTCGTGATACTGAATATCACAGTCGTAGTCACTTAGGATTTCCATCCATCTTCTTTGCCTCATGTTTAACTCTTTTTGCCCAAATATATATCTTAAACTTTTATGATCTGTATAAACAGTAAATTTACTTCCATACAGATAATGTCTCCAAATCTTAAGGGCAAAAATTACGGCTCCTAATTCTAAATCATGAGTCGTATTTCTTCGTGCTTTTTCAATTGCCTTGAAGCATATGCAATCACCTTTTTACGTTGCATAAGCACACATCCATATCCTAGTTTTGAAGCATCACAATATACTTCAAAATCTTCAGTTCCTTCTGGTAAGGCTAAGATTGGAGCATTTGTTAATTTCTGTTTCAAAATCCTAAAGGCTTCTTCTTGTTTAGGTCCCCAGTCAAACTTAACAGCTTTACAGGTTAACTTAGTTAATGGTATGGCTATCTTGGAAAAATCCTTAATAAACCGTCGATAATATCCAGCTAAACCTATAAAACTTCTAATTTCCATTGCGGTTTGCGGAACCTTCCAATTGGTAATTGCCTCTATCTTAGCAGGATCTACGTGAATACCTTTGTGATTCACCATGTGTCCTAGGAATTGCACTTCCTTTAACCAAAATTCACACTTCGAGAATTTGGCATAAAGCTTTTCTTTTCTTAACAAAGTTAAGAGTGCATGAAGATGTTCACAATGCTCTGTCTGACTTTTGGAATAAATAAGTATATCGTCTATAAAAACAATTATAAATTTATCCAAATATGGTTTACAGATCCTATTCATCATGTCCATGAATGCAGCAGGTGCATTCGTTAATCCAAAGGGCATGACTGTAAACTCGTAATGACCATACCTAGTTCTGAAAGCAGTTTTAGGTATGTCTTCTTCTTGTACCTTCAATTGATGATATCCGGAGCGTAAATCTATCTTAGAAAAATATCTAGCTCCTTGAAGTTGATCAAACAGATCATCAATCCTAGGTAATGGGTATCGATTCTTAATTGTAACCTTATTTAATTCTCTATAATCGATACACATTCTCATGGAACCATCCTTCTTTTTCACAAACAACACTGGTGCTCCCCAAGGGGATGAACTAGGTTGTATGAATCGTTTAATTAGTAATTCATCTAATTGCTTTTTCAGTTCTAACATTTATGTGGGTGCTAACCGATAAGGTGCCTTGGCTATCGGTGTAGTTCCTGGAATTAGATGAATCCTAAATTCTACTTCCCTATCTGGGGGTAATCCCGGTAATTCTTCTGGAAATACATCCGGATATTCTGAGACTACAGGAATTTCCTTAAGTTCTTTACCCTTAGTACTAATGATTACTGAAATCATATATACTATTCCTTGTTTTCGTTCATAATTAGCAACTTTCATTACTGATATGAACTTCATGGGCTTACGTGGTTTATCTCCTGTAATCCTAATTACTTCTCCGGTGGGTGATTGAATTTCTATGGAATTTTGATCACAAAAGATTCGAGCATGGTTGGTTACTAACCAATCCATTCCTAATACAACATCAAATTCAGCTAAATTCATTGGCAATAAGTTTGCAGAGAATTTATGTCCTAAAAGTTCTATATTTCTTTCCTGCAAAACTTTATCTATTTTAACTGAATTTCCGTCTGCCGTTTCAACTGTAAAAATCTGCCTAATATTGGTTAAAGGTAAATTAAGAGCTTGACAGAATGAAGTATTTATAAAACTTTGGTTTGCACCAGAGTCAAATAATACTTTTGCGTATACGTTGTGAACTAAGAACGTACCCGCTATCACATCTGGGATGAGTTCTGCTTCTTGAGTGGTCAGCTGAAATGCACTGGCATTCTTCTTAATAGTTCCGTCGGTCGCCTTGGTTTTGTTGTCTGCTGGTTTGCCCAATTTAGGACATTCTGTTTTGAAATGTCCATTTTCTCCACAGTTATAGCAAACTATTGTTTTCTTTCTGCAGTTTTCTTCACGATGTCCTACCGTTTTGCAAAAATTGCAATATACCTTGCATTTTCCAAAATGTTTCTTTTTGCAATTTTGACAGAACGGCAAAGTTGAAGATTGCCCTGTTCCTTTTCTCTTAAAGCTGTTATTATTACCCATACGAAATCCTTGGGTAATTTTCTGAGCCAATTCTTTCTTCTTGTTTTCATCTTGTGTACGTACCAGTTCATCAGTTAGGGTGTTAGCTAATTCCACAGCATCGTCAATAGTGCGAGGTCTCGCAGCTTTAACGATATTGCGGATTTCACTAATCAGTCCCCAAATGTAGCGAGAAATGAGTACCGGTTCTGGCGAAGCCAGCGTTGGTACCACTCTAGCATATTCAAAGAATGTCGAAGTATAACCGCGACAATCTACACCCATCATCCGATGATTTAGGAACTTATTTGTCATTTGTTCCTTTTCATATTCGGGACAGAATTTTCTTTCTACAAGACCCTTAAATTCTTCCCAATTCATGGCGTAAGCTATTATTCTTCCTTTTGATTGTAGCACAGTGTTCCACCATTCGAGTGCTCCTTCCTTGAAGAGATTTGATGCGTACATGACCTGATCATCTTTAGCACATTTACTTATTGCAATTACTGCTTCGGTTTTCTCTAACCAACGCAGTGATGCAGTTGCTCCTTCATTGCTTGCAAATTCAGTGGGTTTACAAGCAAGGAATTCTTTGAAAGTGCAACCAGGCGTTGCGGCTTTCATTTTCTTAGGAAATGGAGCTTGATGTGGTTCCTCATTATCATTAACATGATCATTGCCTCCGTTTACACTATTACTGAAGTTATCTTCAGAAATTCGTTTACTAGGAACGATTTGTTGTGGTTCGATTGGATTCTTAACAGCAGCAACAAATGCTGGAATAGCATTGGCTATCTCTCGAGCAACGATATTTTCGATATCTTGCCTAGTCATATATTGATCTCCTGGATGTTGCTCAGACTGATTAACCTCATTTACTGGTTCGTTACCAATGTTTGCCATCTGATAATTAATTTTATATAAATAATTAGTATAAATACAAATATAATAAAACAGTTTGCAAGTAATCACATTAACATGTATAACCAAAATTATCGATTTCCCGAGTTTCATTTCTATATATTATATTATGCCTCGTACACACGATTATCATACAACGTTTTATTGTTAAGTTATTACACATACTGGTTCTTATGATTATTTATTAACAAATATTCCTGCAAACTCCCATTATCTGGTCAACTAATTTCTTAAAAACGACGCTCCCTTTCGTCGTACTTCCAAGTAACTCTTTCTCCAACATCCCTAATCCTATTTCCTGCAGTAATTAACTCTTCGCCCCAGAGACGAAGTTCAGTCAGATTTTCCGGGCTCATAGTTGGGTATAATGGAGGTTCTGGGTCAACTTGTGGGAATAATGTATCAGGGTTGTTTAAAATATTTTGGTATTGCCAATCAGTTGTCCACCATTCATCTAATTCTACTGATAGTGGTTGAGGTTGGACAATAGGATCTGGAATAGCAGGTTCCAGATTGATTGGAATTGGAGCTTCTAGTGGGTAGCTGAAAAGATCTTCTTCAGTAAATATAAGGTTTGGATTAGCTGGTTCAAGGTTTCCATCGGCAGGTCCGATGAGGTCACTCATTACTAGTTTATGATCCAAAACTTCCCAGGGAGTCATTTTCTGTTTCTGTCTAGAACTTTCTCCGACTTCTCTTTCTGTTTGCTTAAAACTCTTCTCAGCTTCTATCTCTACTTGATTAACATTTTCCTCAATTTCTACCCCTTTTCCTTTGTCTTTTGGTTCTTCAGTTTTGGTAACCTTTCTTGTTGCTGGCTTTTTCCTACGTACACGCCTCCAGCCCACAAATCTGCTTCTTTTCTTGGGTTTAGGTTTTGCCAGTGGTTTGGATTGAAATTCCATGGGTTCTTCTTTGTCAGCGAAGTAACCAGTGAATTCCTCGGAAACTTCTATCTTAACGGGATAGAGGTTAAGATTTTCTAAAGCTTCAGACATCTCATTCATGCTGTTTAGCATATATGCAAAATACATACCAAATGTTAAAATAGAATAACAAAATTTCGTAGATAACCCTTAAATATTATTGCATACCATACATAAGACAACTGACAAGTAAAATATACTACAATTTACTGTGAACTTATTTATTTACTGATTAAGGTTTCTAGATTGTAAATAAATAAAGGTGCTAAAACTTGAGTTAGAGTATTTAGAGATTTGCATTTTCTGCTACTGTGGCTAGCATATACAAATCTGCCCATTTCTCATCTAATTTGTCCTCCCAGGGTGTCTTACTGGTTAATTCCTGGGTTTCCTGTTTAACTTTCTTTTCTCGGATTTTCTTTATTTTCTCTTTACTTTTCCTAATAATCAGACTTCTTTTATCCGGAGAAAGTGGTTCTTCATAATTTGCCTTTCGCACAAATATTCCTTCTTCAGGAATTACATAAGGTTTTGTTTGGGATGAACTTCCCTTCTCGTTGGATGACCTATCTAGTTTAAGATAGATGTTTGACAGCTTTTGTTTACCCATACTGTAACTAACAAATAATTAGTTAATAAAACACATAATCACATAATTGGCAATCAGTAAAATTAAGTATTTCTAAATACTTAATAGGCTTAGATCAGTGGCTCTGATACCACCTTATTTCTGTCACGGCCCCCGACCCGGTTTTACCCGTTTCAGGAGCCGCGGGACAGAAATCCCGTGGTATTTAATTAACAGCGGAAGTTTCTTCAGGATCTTTTAAAAACTGAAATATTTCCCGATTATTTTATTTCACAATTCGGGATAAAACCCGGTAATTTACAATATTGAGATTTCACGGAGAAATCTTTTATTTTACAAAACATGTTTCTTTATTTTATACTGAGCCACTTCCTTAAGCTTGTAGTGCTTTTCGGCACTTTTCCTGGATCACAACAGATCACCTGAAACATGTTTGAAAAAGGTTTTGTCAGCGGGAAATACTGAGTGAATCATTCATTTTACTAAAACGACCTGTTTGTTATAATTTACAGTATTAAGAGCGATTACAATGTCTCTATCTTTTGAATTAACTGACCCAGTTGTCACTTGACCGGACTTGTGACTGTGGACATATCACTTGCTGGGTCCTTTCACCCACAAGTGATAAATAATTAGTAGCTATGTGCACATCCCCCCACATACTGGCAGTAATTTCAGATTACATAGACTTAATCCCTGTAATTATAACCTTTGAAAATAAACATGCTTTTGTAAACCAATTTGATAAAAAGAGAATGACTCACATTGCAGATTTAACAGAGCTTAGCCTACTGATTAGCCTTGATAACCTAGTTTAAATAATCAGGCACACAAACTAGGTTAGTAACTTAATACAGCATTTACGATAACTCACGAGATTACAACCTTCACAACGAATGACAAAGTGCGATACTTAAACATCCATCGATTTAACGATGAATGACAAAGCATAAACCCTAATGTGGGCAGCACTTAAACATCCATTGGATAGTTTAATCGATCGGACATTGAATCGTATCAGCGATCGAGTTATTACCCTGTATTGCGGCAGCACTTCGTGAATCGATCGGACATTGGAATTTAAACGTCGCATCAACGCCCAGAATCCAGTCCCACAGCAACCTATTTATATCTGAAAAATCGCCCCCCTCGCGCCACGCGAGGGGTCCTCTTGTTCCTGTCGCGTGGCGCGACAGGCCCTAGTCTACTATAGTGTTGCTTCGTGTCTGCATAGGCTTGCTGAGTTGGTTTCGCATGCAGATTCAATTCACACGTAAAACTGTTTAGATATTACCGACTAGGTTTTACCCCCCCTGAGTTTTAGGGGCCCTGATCCTAATTCCGATTGTTCTGAAAATTTTAGGGTTTGTTCAAAATCACTTGGGTTTCTCAATTAGGGTTTCCTATTGGACAATTTAGTTAAATAAATATGACTTTTGATGAGAGTTGTTACAAAAGACAACGATGTAGACGCGAAATTTGAAAAACTGAAACAACAAATCATCTGCTTCCTGAATCTGAAAGTTAACTTTGAATCATAAAACCCATTAGCAAAAGAAGCGCTTTTATCATGTTAGGGAGAATGTTCTCGAAATTAAAGGAAAAGGAAAAATGGTTGCTGATGTTTTTTAGTATTCGGATTTTGTTGGTTTGTTTCCAGCTAGGGTTTAGAATGGTTGAAGGAATGTCGGGTTATGTATCTATCGTTCTTGTGTTACGTTGGTGTTTCTATAATATTCATGTGGCTGTTAACTATACGTTATGAATCCCAATGCTTCTCTATAAATATTTGTTTCTTTTCCTTTTCATGAGGTAAAACCGGTTTCAACATCAAGGGAGAATGTTCTGGAAATTAAAGGAAAAGGAAGGTTGTAGCAATTTAATTAAGAAGTAATTGCAAGCTTCCGTTTATTACAGTCATACGACACATGATAAAAGCACTTCTTTAGACAATCTAGGATTATTTTCTAACTAAACCCTTGAATCCCAATGCTTCTCTAAAAATATTTGTTTCTTTCCTTTTCATGAGGTAAAACCGGTTTCAACATCAATCATTCTTCTAAATAAATCCTTCGTATTTAAATACCAACGTGTTCGAAACATTCTGAATAACTAGTAGAAGAACCCGACACGTCTTCTATGATGATTCGAAACATTCCGAATAACTAGCAGAAGAACCCGACACGTCTTCTGCTAGTTATTCGGAATGACAATCAGATGACACATGATAAAAGCGCTTATTTAGGCAATCATATGACACATGATAAAAGCAGAGGTCATACGACACATGACTGTTTAATCTCTTTAATCTGTTAGAACGATCCTTGTTTTGTCATGTACATGCGTTTAATTCCCACACATCATTACAAATCCACGTTTACATTGTGTAGTTATTCGGAATGTTTCGGATCATCATAAAAGACGTGTCGGGTTCTTCTGCTAGTTATTCAGAATGACAATCAGATGAAGCAATGAAGATTGAATGTGCTCACCACAACCGTTTTTTACTACGAAAACGGTGGCTATGGGAAATACAAACAACAATCGTTTATGACTATGGGAAACACAAGTTTACTTTTTGAGCTTGATGGATGTCTGTTATCCCAACGCTTCTCCTTACAATACTGATCTGGAATTGGAGAACCGTTGTGTATTTGCTTACTAATTATTGAAAAGATTTGTTGAAATCGAAGAAAAGAGTAAAAAGATGAAATGAGGAGTGCATTGTTTAAATCTGAATCAGGTTCTCAAACAAACACTGCTAAAGATGATCCGAAACATTCCGAATAACTACACAATGTAAACGTGGAATTTGTAATGATGTTTGGGAATTAAACGCATGTATGTGACAAAACAAGGATCGTTCTAATAGATTAAAGAGATTAAACCACGTCCAGGATATAATCGTTTTTTACCATTTTTAAACCTAAGAAGTAATTGCAAGACTGTTTTTCGGGCTTCCAAAGCTCACACAGGGTGATAAACAACAATGATATGAACACATACCAACTGCTTTATCTTAAGTCCATACATGCATTTAATTCAATCAATCATATCAATACATCATTACAAATTATCAAAACTTGAAACAAACAAACAGTGAAAGTTATCAATACATCTGCTTCCTCAACCTAAATCTAAAGTAAACTTGCCCCTTTGACATACCGAAGTAAGCAATCTTTTTACTTTGAAACAAATCTCATCTTTTACCTTTTCTGTACCCATCTCCGCGTTGATAGCTCTTGTCCTGTAGTTGACTTTTTTTTACTTTGAGACAAATCCCATTTTCGAGGATACGGGCCGTATAAGATTATACGACATACGGCCCGTATACAATAAGCGTATACATTGTATACTACCAGATAACTTATTTTCTCATGGTGTATACGGACCGTATAAGGTTATACGGCTCGTATAGAATTAAATAAACTGACAAAGTCTGATAGCACAACTTTTGTCAGTTTTTTAATTCTATACGGGCCGTGTACACTTATACGGCCCGTATACATCATGTGAAAATAAGTTTTTTCATGTGTTATTATTAAGACCCTATATAAATTAAAAGGGCGATAATGTCATCATCAATCAAGCACGTTACATCTTATCAATCAAACATAAATTCTTTAACGTTTTTTAAAATACTATATTTTTTAACTTTAAATTCTTTAACGTTTTTAAAAAATACAATATCTTTCAACTTTAAATTCTTTAACATATCCTATTTATTTTTTTCTAAATAATTTAGGAAACAGACGAACCTTCGGGAAACAATATTACAGATCATTTGACTGACCAAACTAGAATTTCAGTGTAAACTGAACGTTTAAATCGAATGCCAATATATTATTTTTAAAAGGGTCAAACCATAATATTTTTATAATATGTGTTAATATAGTATATATAAAGTTATGTCGGCCAAAGAGTCAGGTTGGTAGTTGCCATATGGTGGTGCAGTAATTGGCCGACACTCTCGCATCAACATTCGACTATTTCATTTCAAATAATATATACGTATTATATATATGTATATATTGTCGTTTATGTATTTATTTATTTGTGTGTGTAATGCTTTTAATACCGGAGAAAAAGATCTAAACAGACCCCTTGGTCAACTCCATATTTTCGCCCAAGAAATATTCTACTTAAAGTCAAACACATAGACATACACACATAGATCATATAAAAACTGTATATAAATAAAACTATAACAAATGATCTTGATTACTCGTTCAATGAAAGTTGATACTAGGTGATGTTTGTTACATATGTGAATTTCTAACATATTGTAGATCTAACACAAAATCTCATGCATTTAAACCTTTTGTATTATATATATAGGATTAGGTTAAAGAGTGAACACTAGTGTAGTTTGCAAACTGAGCGAACTAATCCTGACCTTACATGTGTGTAGATCAATGGCCAGGATTTGATGATGAAATACACTAGTGTATTTTACGATTTGATAATGAAATCCTAGTAATCCACGTGTGTAAATCAATGGTCAAGATTTGTTCACTCAGTTCGCAAATACATTAATGTTCACTCTAGAACCCCACTATATATACATACATATATATACATACATATATATATATATATATATAGGATTGGGTTCAAATGTAAACAACTTCTTGAAAGTGAATTGTGTGAACTAATCTTGGCCCTTGATTTTGTTTAAGATGATAACGGGTAGGATTGTCATTAACCATATAAAGTTAATTTTTTTTTAAATTATATATCAACTTTTTTAAAGAGATTTATCACAATAAGTTCCCAAACATGATAATTGATTCTTATAATCTTGTAATTCCAATATCACCAGATCATCATCATCAACATCAATATCGTTCTCCCTCTACACTTCGATTTGGTTTTAGAACATCATCAGATCATCATCATCAACATCAATCTCGTTCTCTCTCTACACTTCAATTTTGTTTTAGAACATCATCTGTTCATCATCAACATCAATCTCATTCTCTCTCTACAGTTCGATTTGGTTTTAGAACATCATCAGATCATCATCATCAACATCAACCTCGTTCTCTCTCTACACCATCTGCAGTGGTAAGTTTACTTTCAGTACATCGTTTTCAGTTGTGTTTGCTTGTTACTTCTTTTTAATTATAAGAAATCAGAAAGTTAGGGTTTCATTCATCGGGTGTATAAATATCAAGTTGAAGTTGTAATAGTTGTTTAATCATCCGATTTTCAACCACAAAAATGTTTATACGCGATGTTGCCCTGTTTTTATGCGATGTTAGGCTGTTCATAGGAATGTTACAGGTTTCGTTATAGTAGTATAATGTTGATTTAACAAATTAGTGGATTTTGCTTTGTTTTTATGCATTGTTGCTCTGTTTTTATGCGATGTTTGGCTGTTCATCGGAAAGTTAGGCTGTTCATCGAAAAGTTAGGCTGTTCATCGGAAAGTTACAGGTTTCGTTAGAGTAGTATAGTGTTGATATAACAAATTAGTGGATTTTGCTCTGTTTTTATGCGTTGTTGCTCTGTTTTTATGCGATGTTTGGCTATTCATTAGCTGTACACTTATGTATTGTAGCAGGTTTTGTGATATTTCATAATGTTGTGTGTATTGATTGCGTAAAGTCGTTGATGTACACCCGTGTATTACACTGATTGATTAGATATAAAAAACTAATTTTACGACAACTTGGCAGAAAAAATATGGTCTAACCAATGAAAGCTCTATTTCTTTATTTAGGTTATGCGTTGTGGGTTAACTATAAAGTGCATAACGTCATGCCACGTAGGCAATGGGCTTTAACTAACTCACATTTTAGTTATCACGATGCGGTTTAATTAAGAATAAAATAAAATAAAAAAAGATGTGATTGGTTGATTGGGGGTGGACCCCACACCCTTACCCTATAATGCCCGTTAAGGGGTGGTGCTTCCACTTTGGCGCCCTCCTTTTGCGCTTGCGTTTCGGTGTTTAACACCTAAAGCTGCTTAGGTGGCTTTGGTGCCAGTGGGTTTAACGCTTATAACGTAGAGTCCTGAAAGGTATTTCTTGTTACTGATTATAGAGTTTTTCTCACTGTAAGATTCTAATGTGCAGGAGTTGAAGCTAGAGGGTATATATTTGGTCCTCCAATTGCACTAGCTATTGGTGCCAAATTTGTTCCGCTTCGCAAACCGAGAAAATTGCCAGGTACCCATAAATCTTGTAGTTTGCCAAATTTGTTCCACTCCGCATACTATTATTAGATCTATTCGCTAATAACTTTTCCCATCTATAATCAATAAAGTTAAGGTGTTTCTTTTTATAAGTTTAAACTCAGAATTATGTATGATATTTGATTGTGCAGGTGAAGTTATATCTGAAGCATATGTGCTGGAGTATGGTACAGATTGTCTAGTGATGCATGTTGGGGCTGTACAGCCCGGTGAGAGCGCTTTGATTGTAGATGATCTAGTGGCTACCGGTGGGACCCTCTCAGCAGCCATACAACTTTTAGGTAAACACGGAGGTTACATCTTTTTTATCTTTAATTGCAATCATACTACTTGATGTTGATCAGACCAATAATATAATGTTTGAACGTGTTTTATTTCTAGAACGTGCTGGAGTTGAGGTTGTTGAATGAGCTTGTGTTATTGGGTTGACACTAGTGAAGGTAGCCTTTTTTTACGATAATTTACTTGTTTGTATTTATGGTGGTAAAATGGATGATAAATGATTTGATAAACCTCTTGTTTCTAACAGGGTAATTGGAAGCTCAATGGGGTACCACTTTATGTTCTTGTAGAGCCTTGCCTAGATGATCTGGTACACTTTTGTCGAATAATTTCCAAATTCACCCTTCAGTTCCCGATATATCAATATTTTTGTACTCCACATTATCATAAATTATTTAAGTCGTGATCAACAGGAACGTACGTTATGAGATGATGGAAAACATGATGTTAGAGCAACACTTGGATAGCGAAGGGGAAATTCGTCTTTTTAAGCTCCTGCGCGATTGCACTAGCGCTTTGGGTTTAGGTTTTAGAGTTTTAGGTGTTTTTTCTGCCCATTTGAAGAATAGCTTTGATGGGTGCATTGTGTAGGTGAATACATTACCTTAATTGAACTCACATCTCAGCTTTATAAATATAAACCATTGGTAATGATGGGGTGTTCAAAACTTCATAATTCTGTGTTTAGGTATTCGGGTCTGGTAATTTGATCAATACAACAATTGGGCTGAACAAAAGGTTGTACACTTTGTACACATGTGTATAAGCAGTCGATACAAAGGTGTACACAAGGTTGATTGTTTGGTTGGTTGTTATAGTTTTATTCTAGTTAAGTACACAGATGTACTTTAGAGATTCTTGAATGGGTCAATTGTAAAACAGTGGTCTGTACAGGTTATAATAAAAAGCAGAGATGTTTTCTTATTAATTGAGGTAATAAAAGTATTGATGGATTTACACAGTTGGATGATTTATAGTACAAAAAGTGTATATGTGCATATACACAGATGTATTTCTAAATATACAGATGTGTATTGATGTAGGTGCATGTGTTTCTAAAACTTAATGCGATGAATACCAAGTTCAGTATTATTCATGTCGCCTTAACATATATACTAGGACAATTAAAAAAAATAACAAAATACAATCACATAAAATGGGAAAAAAACATCGTCCAACAAACATTCGCTCATATAAATGAAGAAAAAAAAACGAACTAAAAATGGTTCATGAATCAAAGTGATGCATGTAGACAATTAATCTACTAAGCGACTTGGGAACAATTCGTTTACTTCTGGCTGAGATTTATGCGATGGACCATAGGGTCGGGTCCCGATGACTCTGGCTGAGATTTACGCGATGGACGAACTGAATTAAAGAGGATGTCCTTGATAACCTGATAAATTTGATCAGCCATGTGTTAGATCAATAATAATATTCAGAAAACATAGTTAAAAAGCGTAATAACCTGAACCCACCTGTGACATTAAACCATGAACCTGCCCAGCAATGAACTTTGCACTATCCCGTGTAATTTTAGCAGTTGTGATTCTTCCTACAATGAATGAAAAATGACACAAAGCTCTTGTTGTTAATAAGTTTAAGGTAAATCTTATTGAACTTCCAGGAGATCTTAATTATGTTGCCACTAACCTCTTTCTTTCTTTGGGTAGGTGCTATGAGAAGTCTGAACCGCGAATGGGACAACTGACCTTCAGCTTGTTCCAGTTTTTCAGCTACATGACAAAACGAAAAAAAACATATTATAGTTTCAAAATACATCTACTCATGTTAAATGTATACTCATGTTAAATGTAATCAGAATACATCTAAAAAGTAATTGTAATAAATCAAAATAATAAGATCTGATATTTGTTTAAGAACTAAACTATTACAATCGATATGGCAAAAAAGGCGCGGATCTGTTCTCTTAGTTCTATTAACCTCTTCAAAATTAAGCACTGAAGCAAAGCAATTGACAATCGCAACCCCCCTCCACTTACTAGGTTGAAAATCTTTCATTTGAAAGTCCATTAAACCTATTCCAACATATGTAACGTTATGCTCTGTTTTTTCATTAGCCATTTTAACACCTGAGTAGTTATGCTCTGTTTTCTTAGCCATTTTGAATGTCTATACACATGTGTACACCGGTTATGCTATCTTTTTCATTAGCCATTTTAAATGTCAGTACACATGTGTACAGTTATACTCTGTTTTTCAGTAGCCATTTTAAATGTCTATACACATGTGTATTTCGAACCAGTTCAGCATAATTCACAAGTGTAAAATCAACAGAGCAAGAAGAACTAATGTACACATGTGTATTCCGAACCAGTTCACATAAAAAAACAAATAAAAACAGAGCAAGAAGAACTAATTTGTAAAAACAGAGCAAGAAGAACACGTGTGTATTCCAAACCAGTGCATTAACTAAAAAAACCCTGTGCATTAACTAAAAAAACACCCTGTACATATGTGTACAACCCAGTCTACACTCTTCATCACATTTCACCCCAAAAATCAAGACCAGTAATCGGAATACACATGTGTACAATGGTATAAAAAAGAAACTAAACCCTACCACAGTACTGATAATCACAGCGATTAATCATGTACTCGAACTATGACTAATCAAAACACACCACTGGAACAAAACATCGTAATTAAACAACTATTACAAGAGATTAAAGAAACCCTCCGATTACTAATTTTTAGTTAAATCCATATACTGAAGAATAGAACTACGACAGATAATGAAACAAAAACGGGGGATTACATTGGTGTACCTTGGTTGCTCGCCGTTCCGACGAAGGTGATGATGACGGTAAAGATTGTTCTTCGTCGCCGCCTATTGTTCTTCGTCGCCGCCCATTGTTCTTCGTCGCCGTCCAATGTCCCTTTGTCTTCTATTATTTGATAATAACACCAATAAATGGAGGAGATAATGATAGATATTGAAAAGGATTTGAAATGCACGATTTTAGAGGAAATATTCCATATTTGTTATTTGTAAATGTACAATAATACCCTTCCATATCTAGTTAAATATATAAAATTAACCCAATAATTACGATCTTGCCATTCTATTATAATCTTAAGATGATGAAGATCAACAGTCCATATAAGTTCACACAGTTCACTCTTGGGAGGGTGTTCACTCTAGAACCCTACCCTATATATATATATATATATATATATATATATATATATATATAGGGTCAGGATTTAGAGAAAACGGGGGAAAGTGTGAGAACGGTCGAACGGTTATGGATCGTCAGATCAAAACAATCCATGGACTAGATTGAGCGGTGGCGTTTTCGTAAATAACATCAATTTTATTATGTGGGATGCGCTTCATTAAGGGTAAAAGGGTCTTTTACCGCTCAAATTCAAAACGCCAACAAAAATGTTAACATGCCATTCAAAAAAATAAAACACCATTAAATACAAAACGCCAAAAATTAGTGATAAAACGTGTTGGAGATTATAGGAAGAGGAAACAACACAGTAACTGAAATTCAGTTATTAACATTTATTAGAAGAAATTCCCTCCTAAATTATGGCCAAAAACATCATTATATAAACGACGTAAAACATCGCTTCCATAATCACTTCATTATATCATTTCTGCAAAAACATCTTTACCAAAAAATGTCAATTAACCAAAACGCCAAAAATGGCAACCATCGTTTTGTGGAGATACACTCTGGCAATCAGGCGATTCGTCCAGCGTTTTGACAACAGAAGGAGGGTGTATGTTAGGACGATCAAGGCAATTTTGAAGATGGAAGAAGAGGTACAGATGGGTATCCTATCTCTTGGCATCGCTCTGGATAACGAATGCCATGAAACACATATGCTTATGAAAGCATTAACAAGGAAATTTGGACCAATCAAAGCAGATGCAAAGCCGGACCATGTCATGACATCATGATGTTTTGATGATGAAACAGACATGGTGACCGTTATATACGACAGCGGAGAGCAGGAAGACTACTGGCTTGAAAACATCATGACAAAGAAGAGGTTTGGGTTCATGGAAGAATTGCATAACGCCACTTGTTTGAACACATAAATGGACTCAAAAATGGCGTTAATGCAAAACATGTTCAAATGGAGGCTTCAGAATCTTCAAGAACAAGAAGACGATGAAAGTGAAGGTGATGACATGGATGAAGGTCTAGATGAAGACTCCGAGGAAGAAGATGACGTAAGTGATGGTTACTTCTTGGATAAAGTACCTTCTGACGAAGAGTTTTAATTTTTGTTTTTATTTTTTTTTCTTCTGTGTAATCATCTTTTTTTAAGATAATTAAATGATACATTTCTCTATTTATTTGCAAAACGCCAAAAAAATACTACAAAAAGTTATTGCTTCCAAAACGCCAGAAATAACAAAAAATATTTTTCCTGCTTAATATTTTCTCCGTTATTGTATTTTGTCATCTTGGTCTGCATAACGCCATTTAAAAAAACGCCAAACTTGGAAGATGGTACTTCTATCACCTTAGAAACCGATAAAGCTGAACAAAACAGTAACTGAAAAGACGGTTACTTTATTACTATCATTTATTATAATAAAAAAATCCCGCCTAAACTACGCGCCAAAGAATTCCTATAAGAGAGGGGTCTATACACAATGAATTGATCACAAAAAAAAAAAACAAACGCCATGTTCTCTAGAAACCACTAACTTTAAAACGCCAAAAAAGGTTAGTTAAAATAACCACAGATGGCAAAGCTTTCACTGAATGGATTTTTCTCTGAGGGGGTTATCTCTATAATCTTTTGCTGAATGAGATGGACAAATATTCAATAAAAAGAGACTGATGACAGTGATATGTCATCATGTGAGCTTTGTTCTTGATGAATATATGCATGGCATGAAGGGATCAACACAAAATGCTATTTTGGACTCCATTATTATAAATAGCGTTCAAGCAAGAGTTGATCTTTAATGTCATGCCACCAAACGAGAATATCACACCAAAACACATGATGCCACTAACAAGCTTCGTCTAAAAAAGACGGCGTTTATGTAGGAAAGTTGGCATCTAGCTAAGGTATTCAAAGGTTCAAAAAGCCAAAACAAATTCAAGAAGAAGAGGCTGATGATAGTGAAGATTCAGATGAGAAATTAAATTACCATTTTTAATTTTTTTCTTTTTCATTTTATATTGTTTTGTTATCAAATTATTTGTTGTTTTGTTATCTAATTCTCTACAAATAAAATACATTATTATATAAAACGCCAAAAACTACAAACACCAAAATGTTAGTAGTTTGAAAACTGTGAGAACGGTTGCTGGCAAAACACCTTGTCAATGTATTAAACGCCAAAAAAATTGACTAAACGCCATAAAAACATTTGGTCTTATTGTAATCTTATGAAAATATTAATGACTCGTAGTGAATTATTATACAACGCCACAAAACGCCAAAAAAATTGACGAGAAAACGCTATAACGCCAAAAGTATTATCTATGTGACACAAAAACAATTAATTCAACGCCAAATATTTAATGAATACATTTAACTCGAAAATAATCTTAGACGCCAAAAATGAACATCATAAATTGGGAAAATAAAAGAAGATTGAAAAGACAAAAAAAACCCCTCACGCCCTGATCATATCCCGCGCCACGTGTTGGGCCAGGATGCGTTCTCACCCTTCTCACACTTTTGGGCGTTTTCTCCTGATCCCGTACCTATATATATATATATATATATATATATATATGGGTAGGTTTAAATGAGAACGCTAAATATTGTGAGAACCGGGGGAACGAATGAAAAAACCACAAAAACTTGGTCAAAAACAACTCAAATTAAAATTTTTTTTTACACTTATCATTATTATTTGAATACAATATTAGAAATTTCATTTACACATTTAAATTTATGTAAAGAAAATTTACACATGTGTAAGTTTGTTATTTACACATGTGTAAATTTGTTATATTTAAACACGTGTAAAAAATCTAATAAGAGTGATGTTGAAAGAAGAAATGAATTATTTGATGTTGTAAATTCTTTTTTTGATGTTGTACTTTAATTACAATGAGGTTTGTATTAAAAAAGTTGGTTTTGATTGGTTTTTTCATTCGTTCTCATGGTTCTCACAATATTTAGCGTTCTCAAGATAACACTCCCATATATATATAACGGAAGTATCTGAAGAAAACCCTTATAATTGAGAAAACTTTGGGAAACTCTAACCTCCCGATTGTTTTCTAAAAAAATTTACACATGTTGTATACATGTTTTTAAGGGTTTTGGGCAAAAAAAAAAATCAAAAAAGAGCCGAGTGGATATTTAAAAAAAAATAAACAAGTTTCTGGGGTAACATATGTCAGACGAATGTAACATATGTTACACCAAAACTTGTTTATTTTTTTTTTAAATATCCACTCGGCGCTTTTTTGATTTTTTTTTTTTTTTTGCCCAAAACCCTTAAAAATATGTATATACGATGTGTAATTTTTTTCAAAACAAAAAAAAATCGGGAGCTTTGAGTTTCTCGGGTTTTCTCTCCACATTTCCAACCAGCCAACTACCCCATATACGTTTCCATATGCCTCATTGCAAAAATCCCACAGTCGATCACGTTAGACTCCGTCCTCCAATCCATCTTCTCTCTGACAATAGGCGCTGTCTTCATGATCTTAGCCATTGGGTATTTTTGAATCAGCAAGTAGGTTGCAAAAGTATCTTGGTGCAGTTTCACAGTTTTGCATATATTAGTATGGTGTTTTGTCAACATAGTTTCTACATACAACGTTTTTAAGATACTTACTGACGTGCCGGAGCGTGTATGGATTTTTAATATATTTTAATACCTTTTCCTTTAATCAAGCTTTAAATTTATAAAACATGATATAAAACTATCACTCTCTATAACATGCTAGGGCCAGTGCACCCATTGTTGGCGTAGTATAGCGATGGTAAGATACCGAGGTCGTCCAAGGACGCAAGAGCTATTAATAGCGGAATATCATCGACGTCTAACCAAATATAGAGACAAAATTTTTGTTTTTGTTTCTAATAAATAAAAATAAGAGTAAATTACAAGTTTTGTCTTTTATGTTTGTCCCAAATTTCAGCCGTTGTCCTTTACCTTTAAAATTGATAGCTTTTGTACTTAATGTTTGAAAATGTTGCACGTTATGTCTTTTAGGGCAAACCCAATTATAATTTTCAGTTAAGTTATGTCATGTGCACTGCACATAAAGGTAGAACGGTCATTTCACCTCCCCACTTGTCTTTCCCCCCTTTTAATACCCTAATTTACTTCATCTTCAACCTTCCTACTCATCTTAACCATCATCCTCTTCATCTTCAGTTTGGATCAATCACACAAGTACAAGAATCATAATCTTGATGAATATTTGAACTTCTACACCGTAACCCAACACCATTCTGCAGCACCACTTTGATTTCGATAAGTTTGGAGCCGCAACATACTCTCTATCTTCAACATACTCTCCATCTTCGGGAGAATTTGCAGCCACCAACCATGGTGATTCCACATCATCTGAAACATTAGAAACAACAGACTCAACAGAAGAAATTCGATACTCACTTTTACCAGCAACCAAACTGATTTCAGGCGACGAAAACCGAGCTAGTTGAAACATCCGTACCTCATCAATGGTTTTTTCTTCATTCGAACAGCCAGTATTCTCTGATGACTTCATGTTATCTCCCTTGGTGTTTATGTATTCGTGTAGTGGTTGATGGAATTATCTCCCTTCGACTACAGTTGAAACCCTAAGAATTGGGGAAAATGATGGATATGGTTGTTAATGGTGAGGAAGATGGTGGTGTTGTTGGGAGACGATATTTGGACTCTTGTAGTTTACTAAAATTTTATACATGTCAATTTGGTTCCTCCTGTTTTTTCATTTCTTGTAATTTTTTGTTAAAGAATTTACATTGCAACTGTTTGGAGTGTTATGATGGTAAGTGGTAATCTGTCATGCTCAAGTGAAAAGTGATTTATGAGTCAAATATTCTGTTATGCTAGTGTTAATTAACTGTAATTGGGCCAGTGTTGTAAGTTGGGTATTTCTGAAATCCGGCAGCTAATACATTGGTCAATTGCTGAATTCTGCAATTGAAATTCTATGGAAATGGATATCTTCAACAAAGTCCATATTCTACAAATGATCGACGCCGTTAATGGCGGAAATTTGGAGAAAAAGGGAAGTGTATTGTTCTTGGAAATCAAGATCTGAAGGTTATTATGTGTATGATTGGTGTTGAAGACAAGTGGGGAGGTGAAATGATAGTTCTACCCTCATGTACAGTGCACATGACATAACTTAACTGAAAATTATAACTGGGTTTAACCTAAAGGACATAACGTGAAACATTTTCAAACATTAAGTACAAAAGCCATCAATTTTAAAGGTAAAAGACAATGCCTGAAATTTGGGACAAACATAAAGGACAAAACTTGTAATTTACTCTAAAGATAAAGAAACAGAATAAATAAATAAAACAGATACACAAGATAGAATCAGTTGGATCCGACTCGTCATTTATGTATCCTTTGATGATTTCCTCGCTTTGGGTTCTTAAGAGATTATCTTAGTTATTATGGCATGTCCCTCTTTTGGAGGCAACGCTACCCACAGCTATATCAGTCTGAGTCAGCAGGGATACAGTCCCACAAGGTCGGGTTACTGAAAGATAATTAAGTAAGTTATTATTGCAAAAAGTGGCATGTCCCTCTTTTGGAGGCAACGCTACCCTCGGCCATATTGGTATGAGTCAGCAAGGATACAGTCCCACAAGGCCGGTTTAAAGTTTTAATAGTAGTTAATTTATAAGGGATTACAAGCCGTTCTTACTTCCCTCGATTTGAATCTATTTGTCACAAGGGAAGTCCTAATAAGCTTGAATTAGGTACTCGCATGATCTATACACTGAACGAGGCAAAAAATTTACCCAACCACCCTTCTAATCCCCTTTCCGGGCAGTTAACGCGCTTTATATAGACTGTAAAGACACGAATGAGTGAATCAACAAAACATGAAGAAATGATTAAGTAAAGTTCACCTTCAATATAAAAAAAACTAGTTATTAACGTCATTAATACAAACCCAAATAAAAAGTTACCAAAGCTAGGAAATCAAAAGTAATACATAAATGATTTTGTATTCACCAAGTGATATAAGAGATTAGCCAAGCATGGCCTTTGTTTGACAAAAACTCTTACTATCGATCTTGGATCCCGAGACTACACACACTCTAATGATGGATGATGTATAAAAGTGGTGGATGATGGTGGCATTGTGGTGGTGGAGTGATGGAAGGTGTGAGAGAAGTGGTTTGCCAAGGGATGAGTTGCAAATGAGACAAGTACCTCCTTATATAGCTGAAAACAGTAGCTTCACACGGCCCCGTGCCCCACCAGGCATGGCCCCGTGTCCTTCCCTTCTCTGTCTTCATTTAATGTTGTTGTCAGCCAATCTGCATACACGGCCCCGTGTGTCAACGGTACGACCCCGTGTCTTCTGTACTTGTTGTACGAACCCATATTTGCAAATCTGAGAGTTGCCCACGGCCCGTGCTTAGGAGACACGGCCCTGTGTCCCTTGCCGTTTTCTGTTTGTCTTTATTCTCTGGGAATCTTGAATGAGGCATGATGCCCGGCTGGCACAACCCCGTGCTTGGGTTGTGGTAATGTTATTTTTGTCTTTGGGGTGAAGCTTGGAAGGTCGGTATAGTGTGCCAACTTCCTTCCTTCGTATTTATGTTGGTTTTTGCCGTTATTTTGTTCCTTTTGTCCGTTTAAGCTATTTTAATCCTGAAAATCAAAAGTAAACAAAGAAACACAATTTTCCCAACATTAGTACTAAAAAAGGGTTGTTTTTATACCTCATTTGATATGATTTATATGTTACATTTTGTTCATATCAAATACCCCCACAGTTGAATCTTTGCTTGTACTCAAGCAAAACTCTTATATAATTGCTTACACTCCCAAATAGAATGGGTAGAAGAGAATCCAAGTTCATTATTTATTCTCGTTTTTATTTTTATTTACATTCCTATTCAATATGATTTATTTGGAACTTTTTAAGAAAAATAAATATTTATAAGCATAACATATATTTTAAAGTTTCATTAAGCTATATATACATTCACATACCTCGCAAATAGTCACTCAACACTCGGCTAAAATGTATAAGTGAAACTCTCGGTCCCGGTACGGAACTTACTCCTACTATAAGCTTGACAATCAATCATCCTCCTTTTTTTACTTGATCTTTGCAAATATCAAGAAGACTTTGAAAGGGAAGGTTTTTGGTTAAAGGTAGGGTAGTTTTATTGAAAGTGGCTAAAAGCATAAAAAGTCGGTTTTCTTTTGAAAATTTTATTTGTGACTTTATGAACTAACTAAGTGCTTTTAAGCAATAGATTTGCTTATTTATTTCAAGCACTTTAAGGAATAGGTTTTTTTATAAGCCTTAGTCACATATCTTTGCGTTTTTTCCAAAAGAACCGATTTTTACTAAAATAAGGGGTGTAAAGATAAAAATATGGTTTTTAGGTGATGGTGTGTTGTGCGTTTTGAAATGAAAAGGTTTAGGCTCAAAGAGTTTAACTAGGGGGACTTTTGTGTTTTTGTGGGGAGATAAAAATATAAAATAAGGTTGAAATGGAAAAGGGGTTTAAAATCCTAATGCCTCAATCATATACTTACTTTGATTATTCGGTAAGGACCGGGAATGTATTTTCTTGTCAAGTTCTAGATTTGTAGGAACCGTACGGGCTATTCTCACAAGAAATGAAGAATGAGCATTTAGTATAGATATGGTAGTGGATGTTCGTTAAAGGCTCAAAACTCACATGTTTGTGGGAAAAGGGAAAAAATGTGAATGTATATACACAATCAAATTTTAAAAATTTGTCACGCCCTTCTTATAAATTTTTCTTGTATGGTTCCTTTTTTTATCACAACGCTATCGGTTGTAAATATTTATAAAAACTTGAACTTAATTAGAACTTGATTTCTTAACTTAAACTATAAACAAGACAAAACAAAATAAAAAAAAGAGTTTTGAAAAAGATTTGGGATGTTTTAGCGGTTCCAAGTAGAGTTTTGTGTAAAGCTTGTTTTTAGGACAAACACTTTTCAAGTTATTAAGCCCCCCCCCCCCCCCCACTTAAATTACACATTATCCTCAATGGGTCTAAAATTGGTTAAATTGATTAAATGTGTAAGATGTGTGTTAAAAATAACAAAATTTTCAGAAAACAGACACTTGACACGACCCTGTGTGTGGGAGCCACGACCCCGTGTCAAAAGTGCCAGTACTGAACTTTTCCAGAAGGCAAACACGGGGGAGTGCCCATGGGACACGGCCTCGTGTTAAGGTTCGAGAATCAAAAAATGTTACAGCAGACATGGGGCACGGGGGCATGCTTACCTGACACGGCCCCGTGCTGCACTTACTGAATTGAAGATTTTCAGTCGGGAGTCGTATGTTTTCATGCATGGGGTGCTGGGTCAACGTCCTTTGTCCTTCTCACCATCCTTCTGAGTGTATTCTACTCCTACAAAGAGGAAAACTTAAAAATAAAAGTATAAACTAAAAGTTACGATAAAATTAAACTACTTTATTGATAGATACTCCATGGAATGCCTCCATGGTGCGCCACGTTCATGAGGGTCCTTGGCTAGACCCAAAGTCGGTCAAATGTTACCCGAGCGGGATGACTCGCATCCCGAGATGCATCGGCTAAGGGTGTAGTCGAGGCTCGAGTCTATTGCTTTGAGGTATTTGACCGGGTCCTCATCCACACATTATCCTACTTCAAACTTCATCTCCTTGTCTTCTACCCTCAATTTTAACCTTTTGTCACTCATATCCACCATGGCCCATGCATTGGCAACGAATGGTCTTCCTAGTATGAGCAGGATTTTGGTGTCTTCCTCCATTTCTAGGATTACAAAGTCGGCCGGGAAAACAAATTCCCTGACCTTCACCAATTTTCTATAACACCTTGAGGATATTTTACCGACCTATCCTCAAATTGGATGCTCATTTTTGTTGGATGCGGTTTTCCTAATCCGAGTCGGTTGAACACAGAGGCGGGGATTAAGTTTTGCTTACCGGTGATCTTCCAACGGAGCAAGGAATGGTGAAGCTTTCGGGATCAATCTTCTTTTTTGGGAGTTTGTTGAGGAGTGCCGCCGAACATGCTTTACTTAAATTGACTTATTGGATGGATTCAATCTTCCTTTTGTGGGTGAGAAAGTCCCTCATAAACTTGGAGTGTTTTGGCATTTGAGTGAGGACTTCTACAAAAGGGAAATTGATGTGAAGTTGTTTAAGTAAGCTCACGAACTTGGTGAATTAATCGTCGGTATTTTGCCGTAGTAAACGACCGGAGTAAGGGACCGGTGGTGGTTTGGTGGGTTCGTTGTTTTGGGATTGAGTATTTTCTTGGTTTTCAGCAATGGGTGTGTTTGTGGTTTGTGTGGTATTTTGGGGTGGTGATGGTTCATCATCGGGTCCTACCTTCCAGTTTCTTAAGTTGATAACGTTTACTTGGGCTTTTGGGTTTGGTTCGGTATTACTAGGCAAGGCTCCTTGTGGTCTTTCGGAGAAATTTTAGGCCAGTTGGCTTACTTATTTTTCAATAGTTTACATGCTAGCCCGTTGGTTCCTAAGTTCGGCATCGGTTTGTAGGAACCTCTCCGCATACCTTTTTTTGGATTCGGAGAAAAGACGAGTGATTAGATCCTCAAGTCTTTCTCTTCTTCCTTGTTGTGGTTGGAAGCCTTGTTGCTCATTTCAGGGTTGTTGTTGAAAATTAGATCGTTGATTTTGATTTTGTTTGTTATTACCCCTCGATTCCCTCCAACTAAAGTTGGGATGATTTCGCCACTCGGGTATGAAAGAGTTACTTGGAGCTCCCGGTGATCGTGGGCGGTTATTAAGGTAATTTACCACTATCGTTTGTTTATCTATATCTTTCATACAACTCCAGTTTTCATGGGGGCCGCCGCATCCTTCACAATACATAACCGAAGCCATTTTATTTAATTTAAGTTTCTTTATTTTTGAAGTTAAGGCTTCGATCTGGGCTTGCAAAGAAGTGGTTTCATCCACTTCGTGGGCGCCCAGGGCTATGGATTTTGGACCCCTAGGAGTGTGCCATTGAAAACTATTTTGAGCAATTTCCTCAATTTGATTATAAATTTCCTCGGGGTGCGAATTCCCAAGGAGTCCCCCGGAGCCGGAATCAAGGATTTGCCTTGTGTGTGATAAGAGTCCATTGTAGAAAATGGACACTTGTTGCCAACGTTCAAGACCATGATGTAGGCATTACCTTTATAGCTCCTTGAACTTTTCCCATGTCTCGTACAATGATTCCCCTTCGTCTTGAGAGTAGGAGTTAATCTCGTTCATGAGTATGGCGGTTTTAGCGGGAGGGAAATATTTGTAGAGAAACTTTTGGGCAAGTCCATCCCAAGTGTGCACGGACCCACTTGGGAGGGTGTTTAGCCAAGCCTTTGCTCAGTCTTTGAGGGAAAAAGGGAACATACGGAGCCGGATAGCATCGTTGGAGGCTCTGTTGATCCGAAAGGTGTCACATATTTCCAAAAAATTAATAATATGTAAATGGGGATCTTCATTGGGTAGGCCATGAAAGGTGGCGGAATTGGAGCATTTGGATTAGGTGTGGTAAAAACTCAAAGTTATTAGCATCGACATTAGGAGGTTTAATAGCGGCTCCAAGATTACCGACCGTAGGCCTTAGGTAATCCATGAGAGTACGTTGATCCACCATAGGGAGGTTTTTGGTTGAGGCTTTTTGTCGATTTTTAGCTTGAAGCCTCTTTCTCAAAAAGCGCTCAGGTTCGTCGAGTGGCACTTTTATGTCTTTGTCGGAGGGGGAGGTCATGCACTTGGTTTTATTTCCTGCGAATTATACAGAGTCACGTGACTTTCTGCGAACAAAAACAAAAAAAATGTCTGATCAGAAGAGTAGCATGGCCCCGTCCTTATGTAGGCACGGCCCTGTGCTGTCCAGAAAAAGTTTTTTTTTTTTTTTCAGGTTCCCAGATACTGGAAGTTTGACACAGCCCCATGTTCCTGTAACACGGCCCCGTGTCTCTGTTACAGTAACAAAAAAAAAAGCTCTTCCCGGATACTATAGGTCTGACACGGCCCCGTGTTGATCAAACATGGCCCCATGTTATTCATGCAGAAAGTAGAAAAAAAAATGGGAGAAAAGAAGAAAAACCAAAAAAGAAAAAAATTAGAAAAGCATAAAAATTATTAGGCCGCCTATTTTAAACTTTCTTAAAATTCTTGTGTCTCCGGCAACGGCGCCAAAAACTTGACGTGTCGGAGCATGTACGGATTTTTAATATATTTTTAGTACCTTTTTATCCTTTAATCAAGCTTTAAATTTATAAAACACGATATAAAACTATCACTCTCTGCAACACGCTATGGAAAGTGCACCCATCATTGTCATAGTATAGTGATGGTAGGATACCGAGGTCGTCCAAGGACGCAAGAGCTTTTAATAGCGGAATATCATTGACGTCTAATCTAACTAAGTATAGAGAGAAAATTTTTGCTTTTGTTTTTAATAAATAAAAATAAAGAAACAGAATAAATAGATAAACATATAGACAAGATAGAATCACTTGGATCCGACTCATCATTTATGTATCCTTTGATGATTTCCTCACTTTGGGTTTTTAAGAGATTATCTTAGTTATTGTGGCATGTCCCTCTTTTAGAGGTAACGCTACCCTCAGCCATATTGGTCTGAGTCAGCAGGGATACAGTCCCGCAAGGCCGGGTTATTGAAAGATAATTAAGTAAGTTATTAATGCAAAAATTGGAATGTCCCTGTTTTGGAGGCAACGCTACCCTCGGCCATATTGGTCTGAGTAAGCAGGGATACAGTCCCGCAAGGCCGGTTTAGAGTTTTAATAGTAGTTAATTTATAAGGGATTACAAACCGTTCTTACTTCCCCCGATTTGATGCTATCTACCTCAAGGGAAGTCCTAATAAGCTTCAATTAGGTCCTCGCAGTATCTATACATTGAACGAGTCAAGAACTTTACCCAACCACCTTTTTAACCCCTTCCAGGCAGTTAACACGCTTTATATAGACCGTAAAGACATGAATGAGTGAATCAACAAAACATGAAGAAATGTTTAAGTAAAGTTCACCTTCAATATAAAAAAACTAGTTATTAAAGTCATTAACACAAACCCAAATAAAAAGTTACCAAAGTTGGGAAATCAAAAGTAATAAATAAATGATTTTGTCTTCACCAAGTGATGTAAGAGATTAGCCAAGCATGGTATTTGTTTGACAAAAACTCTTACTATCGATATTGGATCCCGAGACTACACACACACTCTAAGGATAGATGATGGATGAAAGTGATGGATGATAGTGGTATTGTGGTGGTGGAGTGATGGCAGGTGTGAGAGAAGTGGTTTACCAAAGAATGAGTTGCAAATAAGCCAAGCACCTCCTTTTATAGCAAAAAACAGTAGCTTCACACAGCCCCGTGCCCACCAGGGTACAACCCTGTGTCCTTCCATTCTCTATCTTCATTTAATGTTATTGTCAGCCCATCTGCATACACAGCCCCGTGTGTCAACGGCCCGGCCCCATGTCTTCTATACTTGTTGTACGAACCCAGATTTGCAAATTTGAGAGTTGAACATGACCCGTGCTTAGGAGACACGGCCCTGTGCCCCTTGTCGCTTTCAGTTTGTCTTTATTCTCTGGGAATCTTGAATGGGGCATGGCCCATGCCCGGCTGGCACGGCCCCGTGCTTGGGTTTTGGTCTTGTTATTTTTGTCTTTGGGGTGAAGCTTGGAGGGTCAGTATAGTGTGCCAACTTCCTTCCTTCGTATTTATGTTGGTTTTTGTCGTTATTTTGTTCCTTTTGTCCGTTTAAACTATTTTAATCCTGAAAATCAAAAGTAAACAAAGAAACACACTTTTCCCAACATTAGTACGAAAAAAGGGTTGTGTTTATACCTCATTTGATAAGATTTATATGTTGCATTTTGTGCATATCACTTACCAACTTTTCCACCCATCCATCATACTTTTTTTGATGTTGAGGTTATCCTCTCTAGCGCTGTTATCCAATACATCAACTGTGTTGTGTTTTAGATTGAAGCAGACATCATAGAAATGTTTTTGCCATATTATTGGCATGAAGACCAGATCATATTCATTTATCTTTCTATCTTTCCGGTCTTCTTTGAAACGGGCGAGTTTCAAAACCAATTCCATGTTGTTGTTGAATTCTTTGTATAGATAACCCGTTGTCATTGTATACGCAGGTGTATTCTGTAATTTTGAGGAACCACATTTTTAACAACAAAACAAAGTCATAATAAAATTGCATCAATTAAATATAGCAAAAGAGTTACCAATGTTATTTGTGTGCAAAATAATCTTGAGGGTGATTCTAGAGCCTTGTATCTTTCTTCATAGTTTAGGATATGCCCCCAACTTTGAATAATGTTGATGTGTCCATAGAATCCTGGTCTCATGGTCTCAGACATCACCCTTAAGAGTTATGAACTCCTTTAATCTTGAACATGATACTCCTGAAAAAAAACAGCATATGGCGTTTTAGTTATGCAAACTCGTTTTAATATAAGACATGACATTTTGGGTGTTTACATGCATATGCATGTATATTTTTAACGTAACAAATGCAAAGTTTGGCGTTTTATGAGAAAGAAATGTACATACATCCAGTCACCACATCCAGTGAATATGTGTGTGGAAATGTTGTTTTCTTGTGCCGCCCTTGTTGCATGTATAACCACTTGCCTTCTGAGATAAGGTGACAAACATGCCCTACTCTTCTTTGACTCTCTCTTCTCCTTTTTTCCACGGTCTTTTACTTTTTATTTTCTTCATCTTCATCATCTTCTTCATCACCAAGCAGCTTTTTCGGTTTAAAATTGTGTTATCTTGCATCAACTTTGTGATGTCTGGCGTTTTGTCCTCATCACCCTTCTCCTGCACATCTGCCCTGTTTGGCATTTTGGTTGGTGATGTAGTTAACAGGTCAAAAGAAGGTACATATGTTATTTCCTTCCTCGTATCAATGGTGTTTTCATCTTGGGGGTTTTAGGGTGTCTTTTCTTCTTCAAGAGTTTGCATGAGGTTCTTCCTACCTCCAAATGGTGGATGCTGACATCGCGTTTCATCAACCACTGCACCTTGTTGGTCAACACTTTTGTTCACCATCTCCCCTTCAGTTTTTTCTAGTTGCGAAATGGAGGCATCACTGAACTGTGTCTCTGTCACAGGTACGTTTTGCGTTTTGTCATAGACTGCCTCAGTTTTTTTTGAGTTCAGTGATAAACCCCTGACTATATTGTGTTTCTATTGGGAGGATTTTTGGTGTTACATCAAATATAGGCATTTTTGGGGTCTCCTCAGCAGGGTGCAGGTGGTTTTTTTATAGCTTTAAGCATTTGATCCACCATCTTTGGACAATCTAAACCTTCTTTCAGTTCAATCATTTGTTCTAGGTCATGTCCCGGCAGTTCCAAAACCTCAGCAATATTCCTTTTAATTATCTTTTCTCCATTATATCTAAAAATGTGATTTTTGAAGTGTTTTGAAATCACAATCCTAGCTTTTAATATCATTTTCGTTTATATCTTCATCTGTATTTTCTTTAGACTCCCTTTCATCTTCATTATGAGCATCATCATTTATGGGGTTTGGCGTAACAGTTGAGGGTTTGGTGTTTTGATCTCCAGCCATCTCCCTTTCCCCTTCATGTTCCCCTTCTCCTTCCCCTTCCCTTTCACCTTCAGCTTCCCTTTCAACCTCATCTTCATTTTCACCTTCTTCTCTCTCATCTAGCACTTCAGTGGCGTTTTCATCAACAAATGTTGACATTTTCATTAAGAATGTCAGACATTGTGAGTATTTTATGTGTACTAAGAGGCTGTTTGGATGTTCAATCTTTCACTGATTTAACAATGTCCTCATTTTATTGTAACAGTCTTCTAATTCTTTGTATGCCCCATCAAACTTCTCACCCATTGCCTGTTAAATAAAAAAAGGAATTATTAAGTATGGTGTTTTGTGTTTTTTGTTAAACTAATTATTCGAACATCATACCTCCTCAGCTTCATTCTTTTGTTGTTTTTCACCAGCACCATGGTCTTTATACTGTGTTATAGTGGTGTTCATTGAATCGAATAACAAATTTTTGAATTATTCGAATCGAATTATTTAAAATTTTATTTTATTTACATGAATTCGTATTCCATTCGATTCGATTAGTATTTGAAACTCAAATTCGAATCGAATTCGAACCGAATTCGAATAAATTCGATTTAGTTCAAATTCACCCTAAATAATAAATTATTTTACTTTCATTTTTTAAAACTACTACAAAGAATTATATTCAACATAAAATAAAAAAATCTGCAAAATTAATTAACTATCAATATATCAAAACACCAAAATTTAGAAGATAGGTTGCTTACTTGTAGCGATTTAAGTTAGCTAAAAATTTAGAAATAAGTAGTATGAGCTATTTGTCAATAGGTTTTGTAATGTTATGAATAATAAACTTATCACTTATGGAGGTAGTTCATACTTTAGCCAAGTTTAGAAGTTATATGTTTGTGTATATATATGTTTGTGTGTGTATATACATATATTTAAAATATATATAAATTGAATTCGAATTTCAAATCGAATTGAAAATCATAAATTCGTATTCGATTATTGGATTCGAATACGAATCAACTCGAATTCGAACCTTTTTAATCGAATTTCCAATTTTTCGATTCCGAATCGAATTCTGAACACCCTTACTGTGTTAGTACTCTGACTAGAGCATGGTTCCCGAGTGCAGAAACTTCAAACATCCTGTTATGGCTTTCTACATCTTCATCCACAACCCTTCGATAGAAAGCCTCGTCATTCTCATCATTGATTTCCATGGCATTTTGAACTTTAGGGGCGAGTTCAGCATAATCATAATGATCATCATGATCAAAACCATCATCATCACCCTCATCATGATCATTATCAGCATGCTCATCAACATGGTCAAGATCAACTTCATCTTGATTGTCAACATCATCACCATCAGCATCTTCTTCATTAACACCCTGCATTTTATATGTTGTCTTGGGTGTGGCTTGTTCTTGAACAACTGTTTGAAACTGTGTTTCGTTAGCCTTCTTAACAGTTTTCTTTTTAAGTTCTTTACCATCATGGCATTTTGGCTGTCCACCATATTTCCTTGTACACTCTCAAACATGTCAAGAGTTCTTGTTGTAACCCACTTAATCGGGTATCCTTCTTGTCCTTGCAACCTTTTTCTATTGCAAGCATCATTCACCAAAGCAAGCTGTAACACAAGACATTTTAAATTTTTAAATTGTTATTTTGTGCAAAGTATTATATATAGAAATTGTTTTCTTACCGCAAGTACAATCAAGGGCCCTGTGAAATGTTTTTTGGAGACCATGCGATTTTGGTGTTTTGCAAGCATTGGATGAGATAACCACACCAGTTTAGCTGGTTTATTCGAACGTTTCGCTTAATGTTGTGCAAGAACTATTGGTTGATGACAGCATTATCACTTTCATGCTCAATTATAGTGAAGAATGCTACAAGAAAATTTAGGTAGAAGTTTCTCCCGAAGCTATTCATCTCAGGCAAGATGTTCTTCACACTTGGTCTGTTAATCCAGTCAGTCCCTTTGAATTATGCTCTCCACTCAGCTACTACTTCATCATTAGTTGTTGACCTTTTTTTACCCTTCATGGCCATGTCTCCATTCGGTATACCCGTTAAAGAGTTTATCAGTTCTTCATTGATATGTATTATATAGTTGCAAACATTTAGATTGTTTGTTTTTCATTAAAATTTTCAAATAACCAGTACCCAAGCATTATAGGTATGCTGTCTATTTTCATCTTGAGGGCAGCACCAAACCCCATGTCATGTACTGTTTGTCTTTGATTTTGATTCAGATTTATAAACCAAGCAGTTAAGTTTATAGGTTTTACTCTTGACAAAACTCTAGCCCCACTGAACTGAAAAAATGGTTCTTCCTGAACCTCAACATCCTGATTTAAGGCCTTCCTCTTATTGGTGTTTTGGGCCTTGCCGGTGTGCACATTTATTATTACTCTAAACCCTTTTTGCCTATAAAACAAGATTAATTTCCACGTCGTTGTAGTTTTTCATGGCGTTTACACAAACATTTTCCACACATAACTTTTACATGGTGTTTAACACATTCACAAACTCACACTTAGTAACAAGAATGATACATGGCATTTAATAACACAAATGATACATGGCGTTTAATAACACAAATGATATGTGTAAAATGTTGTTCTCATACAGTCAAACAATAATATACAAACGATACAAGTATTGGCGTTTAGTAACAAACTATCAAAGTATATACATGATATATGGCGTTTAACAACACATCTTCACAGACGCTTCGTTCTGCCTTTTATATGGAGTTTCCGACTTAATAAATCGCATAAAAAGTAACCATCTGTACCATGTTTTGTTTTCTTCTTTTATTGCTCGTTGGTTCATTGGCGTTTTGGAGCAGGTGACTCTCCGGATTCCATACCCATAGAAATTGTACATTGTTTGAGAAAATTAAAACGCCAAAAACATCACAAAACTAGCATAATGTAAATCGAAGTTAACTCACTCTGTTTTTTGCCTTTGGATCTTGTTTGATCTTTAGACCCCATGATATTGTGGTTTCGCATTTTCTAGGGTTTTGGCGTTTTTCGTTGGAATTGAGGAGGTTTCTCTGGGAAGTATATATATTTTGGTCACGTTTGATGGGTTTTGTAGATGCATATTTACCTTTTTGCCCCTAATGAAGCGCGTCCACGTTCGAAAGTTGATGATGTTATTTACGAATACGCCACCGCGCCAATCTAATCCATAAATTGTTTTGATCCAACGGATGAGGGGCGTTCTCACCGTTTTCACACTTATAAGCGTTTTTTTCTAAATCCTGGCCATATATATAGGGAGAGGATCATGAGAAAACTAACTAAAAAAGTCTAAAAACATATTAAAAATCGCTACTTTTTATGTATAAAAAAATTTAAAAAACAAAAGTTATAATGCACATGTGCATTATATGCTTACGGTTAGCTTTTGAGTTTAGTTTAGCTTTTAGGGTTAGGTTTTTTATGGGTTTAGGATTAGGATTAGGGTTTTTTTAGAGGGGGGGTAGGTTTTTGGGGATTGCGGGTGGGGGGTTTTGGTTTTTAGGGGGGTTTAGGTTTTGGGGGGGGGGGGTTTAGGTTTAGGGTTTAGTTGTAGGTTTTTTGGGGGTGGGGGTTTAGCTTTTTGGGGGGGTGCGGGTGGGGGTGGTTAGGCTTATGGTGGGAGGGTGGATTTAGGTTTTTGAGGAGTGGGGGTTTAGGTTTTTAGGGGGATGTCCGTGGGGGTGGGTTAGGTGGGGTTTAGGCTTTTTTGTATTAATGCACATGTGTATTACAATTTTTTTAAGTTTATTTTACATATAAAATATAGCGATTTTTATTAAAAAATTCAAAACAAATATTGGTGTATTTTTTAGGCTTTTTTGTTAGTTTTTTTTTCTCATTTAAGCTAGTTTTCATATGATCCATCTCATATATATATATAGGAGAAGGATCCGTTAGGAACCACCCTTTATTGCGAGAACCGCGAGAAGCAATGTGAACACAAATAGTAATACCTAAAAAAATCTAAAAAACACCCAAAAAAATTTTTTTTTTTTTTTTACTATTTTTTTTGGAAAAATTGCTATATTTCGTTTATAAAAAAAAGTTCAAAAAAAAAAAAATTTCGAGTAACAGTTATCCATGCACATGTGCATATGTATAATTTCTTTGACAAATTACGTAATTCATTACAAATATTAGTCAATTGCACTTTCATTTACACAACTACGTGTAATACACTACGTTTTACGTTAACAATATTAGAAATGCACATGTGCATCTAAATGTATCAACATGAAATAAGGTGTTTTGGTACACTACTTTGAATACACTCTCTTTCATCTATCATTCAATCCATAATACACAAACATGCACATGTGCATATGTATCATTTTTCTTTGACAAATTCTGTAACTCATTACAAATATTAGACAATTGCACTTTCATTTACACTACCATATGTAATACACTGCTTTTTACATTACCAATATTAGAAATGCACATGTGCATCTATGTGTATCAACATGAAATAAGGTTTTTGGTACACTACTTTGAATACACTTTCTTTTTCATCTATCATACCATCCATAATACAATACCATTACCTCCTACCATCCATAATACAATACCATTACCAATATTTTCACTTTATTACATGTATATCAACACCATGTATACCATCCAATCATCATATTACATCATCAAGTAACAACTATAGCTAAACCATCAACCACTAGATATACCTAACCAAAAAACATGTATATGGGCCTACTTCTCCATTCAAAATCACAAACTTTTTGTACCAAAACATGTTATATCATGGTTATACCTAATGATGCACATATTCATTTTGAATATTGGTAATGTAAAAAGTAGTGTATTGCGGATTGTATTGTAAATTAAAGTGCAATTGTCTATTACTGATAACGTATTAACGAATTTGTCGAAGTAATGATACATATGCACATGCGAATGGATAACTGTTACTCGAAAAAAAAGGTTTTTTTTTGGGTAACTAAATATAGCGATTTTTTTTTTAAAAATATTAAAAAAAAAAATTTGAGTGCTTTTTTTTTATTTTTTTAGATTTTATTTTGTGTTCTCATTGGTTCTCGCGGTTCTCGCAATAAGGGTAGTTCTCAAATGAACCTTACCCTATATGTATATATATATAGGAGGGTTATCTTGAGAACGTTAAATATTGCGAGAACCGTAAGAACTAATGAAAAAACCAATCAAACCAATATTTTCTAATACAACACTCATTGTAATTAAAATACAAAATTAAAAAAGGAATTTACATCATATCCTAAAGGATCTTCTGGGTGATGGAACATTACAGTTGATTAGGTCATATTCAAGAACAGAGTAAGGTCTCAAGCTATGAATTTTCAGAGAAAGTATTGAGAGATTTTAGTTGTGTAATCTTCAGAAGAAGTGTAGTAAAACTCACGCATACGATGACTGAATCAGCAAAATAACAATCCAAGTGTCGATAACATAAGTGTAAGTTCCTTTAAGTCAACAACATTCGAGTCGTCGGAACACGTTTCTCCGGTAGTCGGAATATTGCCGGAGCGGTCGGAACATCGCTGGAGAAGACACTTTAATAAAACAAGGTGTAAACATATCAACGTAGGTAAAGCCTAAGGGGTAAAATTAAAGTTTACTATATAAATATGAGTAAGATTACGAAAATATTCTTTTAGTAAGGTTAAAGTTATACCCCTAAGCGGGGTACGCTGATGCAGTCAGAAAATGTTGGGGTGGGGGGAGGGCGGGTAAAACAACAATTTTTTTTTTTTTTTTTTTTGAAAATAGAGGGTAAGGGTGTCAGTCACTCCTAACCACATAAGGTAGAATTGTAGTTTACTCTACTTATAATGTGTATCAAAATTTTAGATTCAATCACCAACCCACAAACACACTCCCTTTAGAAGGTAGAATTGTAGTTTACTCTACTTATAATGTGTATCAAAATTTTAGATTCAATCACCAACCCCCAAACACACTCCCTTTACTCTACTTATAATGTGTATCAAAATTTTAGATTCAATCACCAACCCACAAACACACGGCCCTTTAATTTTTTTTTAAATAACTAAATTTGTACATCATGAGAGTTGAACCCGTACCTCCAACACCTCAAACTTTATCTAAATCATTATTCAGTTTCCACTTTTATATTTGAAATGAATGATCATATAAATCATTCATATTTTTTATGTATAAGTTTTATGATCATATAGCCAGCCAATTCCGGATTCCCTACATGTTTCAAACACACATATATCCCAAACACAGGTGGGTTGTTTTTCACCAGAGTAGCCGAGTAGGTTGTTTTTGATACTCAGATGTCTATGTCTATGTACTTGACATCAAAAAGTGGGGTCACACAACAAAACATAATGTCACTAAAAGTATCATATAAAATATACATAATTCTCAAAGTTTTGCAAAAATCTTCTTAGAAAAAGGAGAATTTTTAAAACAAAATTGAAATCCACGTTCGTTCACCCTATAATACATCAAAAAAATATTTGATACTAACCGTTTAAAAAAGATGCTACTCTGGTTGATAGACAAAGAAAAGAAAGCCTAAAAATCTTTAACAAATGGAATAAACAAAATATGGATGGCAGAGTGGTAAATGACATTTTGGAAAATATAAAATTAAGAATCCGGTTCAAGCACCGTTTCAGTTCACTGTTTCAACTGACGCTGACATATCCTGCTGGCCTAAATGAATATGGTTCAAAAATACTTAATTGAATCGGTTTTATACACAATTCCTGGGCCAATTAACCGGTTCCGCCCTATTCTATTATGAAAACAATGATGCATACTATAATTTTTTTTTAAATATAGTAGTTTTTGATCTCAAAGAGGATAAAAAAAGCATTGAAAACAACACAATCCTAATTAAAACAAAAGAAACAGGTAATCGGGGGGATCAAAGGTATTGAAGTCAAGCGATATTAAGGTGCGAAAGGCGTTTTCCTGGGTTCAAGTCCCATGGTTGATAAATATTTAGATTTAGACGTGTGTGACTATGTAAGTTTGTAAAGTTAAAAAGCCAATTAAATTTAAAAAAAAAAAAAAAACTATCATGAAAATGTAAATATTTTTAGGGTCCTAATATTAACACATGGGAAAACTTATTTACACATGGTGTATACGGGCCGTATACTGTTATACGGCCCGTATAGAATAAAAACAACTTGACAAAGTCTGTGCCAGCAGACTTTGTCAGTTGTTTTTATTCTATACGAGCCGTATAACAGTATACGGCCCATATACACCATGTGTAAATAAGTTTGCCTGGTCGTATACAATGTATACGAACGTGTATACGGGCCGTATACTGTTATACGGCCCGTATGGAACGAAAATTTGATTTTTCAAGTATTTTAGAGTGGTGAGGTGCTCAAAACTTTCTAAAAGTAGAAAAAAATAAAACATCAACAAGGAGTCTGAATAAAACGGAAGCTATCAACGCGGGATTACGGACATGCGTTTAATTCCCAATCATTTCCTGGTCAAATCACACACTATAAAGTTTAAACTTATCGTGTGTTGTAGTTTGGAAAGATGACCGAATAGAGATCTGAATAACAAACTGTGGAGAACTTGTTTGCGTTATCCACCAACAATCCGTTCATTATCTGTTGTTGTCTAAAACAATATCAATTAACGTTCAGTTGTGTATACAAATTCATCACCGGTTTCTACAGCACAAGCACATACACAGGGAGAATGTTCTCGAAATTGAAGGAAAAGAAAAAATGGTTGAAAATTATTGAAAATTACTATATCACCCGCCAATGTTCTCCTACTTCAATCCTTCCTACATTATTGAAAATTACTATATCACCCGCCATTCTCTTGCACCTGTATACATTGATTGTGGATTTTCTTGAGTCGTCGGGAAAAATTTTCCTCAAGGGAGGGTGAGTAGTATGAGTCTGAGTCCATTGTGGTTCGTGAATGTTGGAAGAACCCGACACGTCTTCTGCTGCCTCTTCGGTTGGTAAAAGACATAGGATGGCTTCTAATACAGGCTCTTTGTCAGTTGTGGTTGATTTATAGGAGGAGGTTATGAAACGAATATATGTTTATGCGAACATCCTTATTTTGTCACGTACATGCGTTTAATTCCCAACATCCTTATTGTATCAGACTCTCTCCCCTCCTGATGCAATTTTACTCCCGAACAAACCATGCCCACCTTGACCAGAATAGATAAGCGTATCACTCGATCCACTGTCAAGATAATATTTGCAGAACCCGACATACTTGACAGTGGTACCAATGTCAAGTCAAGTTGAGCTTCCTGATGCAATTTTCACAGTGGTACCAATGTCCTACTACTACAATCCTTCCAACGCCTGACTCATATACTCTTGGTTAAAAAATGGTAACTCGCCATTCAATACAAAGTCTTCTGAAAGACAAGAATACAACGTTCATGTATCACAAGGAATGACCGAGTTTGGAAACCGGACGAAATCTACGAAGAAACAGTTGGAATTTGTGGATTTCGGTTGGTTCAGAAACTTAACAAGAGAAGCAACTAAAAAAAGGAAAGAAAGAAATTTTTTTACCATTTTTTACCATATGTATACGGGCCGTATACCGTTTATACGGCCGTATACTCTCGGTAAAAAACAAATTTACCGATCGTATACAATGTATACGATGATTGTATACGGGCCGTATATTCTGATACGGCTCGTATACTATGGTAAAAAATGGTAAAAAAAATGGTTTATTCTCTTTAATCTATTAGAACGATCCTTGTATTGAGAACCTGATTCTGGTTTAAACAATGGAATTTGTGAATCAACAGAAATAACTGAAAATAACTCGCCATTCTCTTGCACCTGTATACGTTGCAAGGTATAGAATGTTTGAAGTATTCTTGATTCAATACAAACTCTTCTGAAAGACAAGAATACAACGTTCATGTATCACAAGATAATGGTTTCTCAACAAATGAAGTATTATCTGACATCATCTGTTCATCATTGTTCTTGAAGATGAAGATGAAGAAACGAGAGTTTGTTTTGAGAAATTAACAAGGTAAACCTGAATTTTCAGATTTTTAGACACTTACTTGAACATGAGTCTGAGTCCATTGTGGTTCGTGAATGCTTCGATTTCAACAAATCTTTCAAGGTCTTAAGTGATGGACAACTGGTTAAAAGATGTAGAAGAGTTTGTGTAGAGATCTTTACGTACAAATTTGCATCATCCTTACGGTTACAAATGAAGCATTGGGATTCAAGGGTTTATGAGTAAAATAATTGTGGATTTCGGTTGGGTCAGATCTCGCAAGTTGTCATTTTCAAGTTTGCACATTTTGTGAAAATACCAATGTTGTCATTTTCAAGTGTGAGATTAGCCAAACGAGGATGAAAGATACTCAAACCATCTGATCCCGTTGTTTGCAAACTCCTTTAATGTGAGATTCTTCAAGTTTGCACATTTTGAGAAAATACCAATGTGTTTGTCTGCTTCGTCAATACACAAAGTGGCAGAATTTGTGGATTTCGGTTGGGTCAGCAACTTAACAAGATAAGCAACTAAAAAGTTAATATTCTGATTCAGATTCAGGAAGCAGATGTTTAGTAGTGTTTGAGACACTTACTTGAACCGTTAGTAATGCTAGATGTCATTTTGGCTGAACCACAACCTATTACAGCACTGTATGAACCTGCGTTTTGAAAATAGGCTTTGTTCTTCGTTTATTGGATCGTTCTAATAGATTAAAGAGGTTTTTACCATTTTTTACCATATGTATACGAGTCGTATACGGTTTATACGGCCGTATACCATTGGTAAAAAATATTTTTACCGATCGTATACAATGTATACGATGGTTGTATACGGGCCGTATATTATTATACGGCTCGTATACTATGGGTAAAAAATGGTAAAAAAGGGGTTATTCTCTTTAATCTATTAGAACGATCCTTGTCATGATGATTCGAAACATTCACGAACCACAATGGACTCAGACTCATACTACGAGCAGTAGAACCCGACACGTCTTCTGTGATGATTCGAAACATTCACGAACCACAATGGACTCAGACTCATACTACTAGCAGTAGAACCCGACACGTCTTCTGTGATGATTCGAAACATTCCGAATAACTAGCAGAAAAACCCGTACCGGTGATTGTTTATCCATACTATTCTTCATAGCCATATTCCCACTCACAATTTGTTGATACATATCGTCCGTTCAAGTTGAGCTTCCTGATACATATCGTTCGTAAGAAACTGTTCGTGCACTGAACCTTCAGTTGTGTACCCTTCAATCTTTGTTGAGTATTTTTCTAACTTTATGCTTGCATCCACCACTGTGAATATTAACTTTGTGTGAAAGAGTTTGGAAACCGGACGGAATCCATGAAGAAACTGTTGGAATTTGTGGATTTCGGTTGGTTCAGAAACTTAACAAGAGAAGCAACTAAAAAAATACAATTGATTTCTCTTCCGGTTACCAGGCCTATCATCTCCGTCTACGTTTGGTTTCCTCAACGAAGAACCATCAGCCATTATCAGCCCTTTTTTCCTTTGGTTTCTGGTTGATTTTTGAGGGTGAGGGTTTTGAATTGATTCCTGCGCTCAAGTTTCAACTACTGGAGTGAAAATTGGTAAAAAAAATGGTTTATTCTCTTTAATCTATTAGAACGATCCTTGTAACCATCAACCGTTCAAGTTGATATAGGAGAGTACTGAACAACCGAGATAACAGCTCCGGTATTTATCACCAACCCATCTTTGGTAGTGTTTGTTTGAGAACCTGATTCAGATACACAACGGTCTCTTTGCTTCGTCCACTAGAACTATTTGTGTATGCATTCTTTTGGTAGTTAACAACGCTAATTAGAAAAAAATCTGAAAAAATTAATCATATCGATTGCAATAACAGGATGGATGTGACACACATAGATAGATAAAATGTCACAGTTGTCAAGACTGTTTGTCGGGTTTCCAATGCTCACACAGGGTGATAAACAACGCTGATACACGTAACATCTAGTTATATTCAGATTTAAACAATGCCCGCCTCAATCTTCAATACTTCAGTAAAATACCACTAGTAGAAGAACCCGACACGTCTTCATGTAACAGAGAATGTTTTAGAAATTAAAGGAAAATGAAAAGATTTGTTGAAATCGAATTTGACAACTATGACAGCTTATTAAAAGTATCGTGTGTTGTAGTTTGGAAAGATGACCGAACAGAGATCTGAATAACAAACTGTGGAGAACTTGTTTGTGTCAGGTTCTTCTGCTAGTTACTCGGAATCGATAAATAACCAACACGAAGATCTCTGCGATCGCTAAGGTTTTCATCAATGGACTGATCGGTAACGTTGCTCTACCTGTGCTCCGATTTAAGCGGCATGTTCCGATCAACATTTATCGACATTGTTAAAGGTGATGAAGAGTTTAGAAACCCTAGAAGGATTGTGTTTTTACAGGAATAAAACGTGATACTTGAAAAAACGCCAATATATACGGCCCGTATATAGTTATACGGCCCGTATACATGTGCTACATCAAAAACCCACAAAAATAAATCAATTGAGCCGTATACGTTTTACAAATCGTATACACATGTATACGACTCGTATAACTGTATACGGGCCGTATATAATAAAACCAAAAAAAACATTCTCTGCGCATTTTCCTATTCAAAAACATTCTATACGAGCCATATAATTGTATACGGCCCGTATACAATAGGGGATGTGAAAATAAGATATAGGGTATGTGGGAATAAGGCACCCCTATTTTTATTGATGTGAAAGAAAAATTGAACTCGTGTTCTGTACAGTCAATTCGAACCTCCAAACGGATCAGGCCAACACCTATGAAAAGATCATTTGGATTTAGTAAATTTCTCTTGGATTTATTCATGGTTCAATTTGTTTATGTTTTATATCCAAAATTTTGTTTTAGACGATCTTTCATTAGAATAAAAAAAAGATAAATTACACTTTTTGTCCTTTATGTTTGTAGCGGGTTACAATAGATGATCTTTAACTTTAATAATTACAGTCACAGTTCTTTATTTGCAAAAAATGTTATACCTTAGATCCTTTGACCCTAACCTGGTTTAAACTTTCAGTTAAGAGAGATCATCTGCAACCCATGTGAGGGCAAAACAATCATTTAATACATAAAAAAAGAATGTCAAAATTAAAAAAACGAGTTAATTACACAAATAGGTCCTGTGGTTTATCCCTAGTTTCGCCTTCGGGTACTAACTTTTTTTTAACAGGTTTAGGTTTTATGGTTTCAATTTTGTAACACCTTTGAGTACTAACACCAAAATTAGTTAATTAATGATTAAAATACCCTTGCATTTTTTTAAGTTTATCAATGTAACACATTTGGGTACTAACAACTAATTTTATTTAAGTTTAAATCAATTTTACAAAATCTATTTATTTTTTTTATTTTCATCTTTTTATTATATCTCTTAATTAACATAAAATCTATTTATTTTTTTTATTTTCATATTTTTATTAAATTTCTTATTTAACATAAAATCTACTTGTTGCACCAGTATTTAATTTAATTTACATAAAACTATATAGCTAGTAGATTTTATTTAAAAAAATCTATTTAAAAAAAATACTGCTGTAACAAGTAGATTTTATGTTGAATAAGAAATTTAATAAAAATATGAAAATAAAAAAAATAAATAGATTTTATGTTAATTAAGAGATATAATAAAAAAGATGAAAATAAAAAAATAAATAGATTTTGTAAAATTGATTTAAACTTAAATAAAATTAGGTGTTAGTACCCAAATGTGTTACATTGATAAACTTAAAAAATTGCAAGGGTATTTTAGTCATTAATTAACTAATTTTGGTGTTAGTACCCAAAGGTATTACAAAAATGAAACCATAAAACCTAAACCTGTTAAAAAAAAGTTAGTACCCAAAAGCGAAATTAGGTATAAACCACAGGACCCATTTGTGTAATTAACTCTTAAAAAACTTATATAGAAATTATAAACCTAAACATCATCATTTCCCTTGTACTCTTTCTCTCTCTCCCCTGTACACTTTCTCTCTCTACATACCACTTCTACAACCATCATTATCAGGTGAACACCACCTACATCACCGCCCACCAACACCGTCGATCACCGACATCATCACCATCACCATTGACCTCCATAGTCCCGCCACCATCAAGATCCAGCCCCTCAATCGTCTCTCGCTCTCACCATACGTCACAATGAGACAATTGTTCTTTGTTGTACATTCATCGCCTCACCTGCCTCAACCAGAGACTCATCATCGGACGATCTAACCTCAATCTTAGTGTCATCTTCGGACAGTTGGACCTTAGTCGTGACCCGATAGCGGAGACATCGAAGGAAACATGCTAAATCTATGGTTGTCCAATTTACTCGTCGCTCGTTTCTTGCTCGCCGCTCGCTCGGAAAATTACACGCTCGAATATGCTCGTTCGGATTTTGCTTGGTTGTAAACGAGCCAAGCACGAGCAAAGGTCCAGTCGGTTCGAATAAACTCGTGAACAACCCTAAATTGAATGTATTTTTCAAGAAAATAAAGAATAACATGTACGTTAAAATGAACAGTACTTTGTGTAAATTGAATGTATTTTTCAAGAAAATAGAGAATAACATGTACGTTAAAATAAGTACGATTCTTTATCTCAATCATCATAATTCACTTTCCAACAATTTGTTCCTTAGCTATAGGGTGGGAGCCACTCTCACATTAGTGGTTTTTTTTTAAGACAAAAATGCTCAGATAGTCCCTGTGGTTTCGCCTTTTTCACCTTTAGTCACTAACTTTCTAAAATTACCTCAATAGTCCCCAACTTTTCATTTTTTGTTCCCGGATAGTCCCTGGGTCTAACTTCAGTTTTTTTCTCAGTTAAGTCACCACACGTGCTTATCACGTGAGGGTATTTTGGTCAGATTGTTTGTGCCTAACATATAAAAGTATGCCTGCACCCCCACTCCCTCATTGTTAGTTGTTTTCCCTCCCTACCAAAGGCGAAACCAGTTCATCTTCTTCCCCTAATCGCTTCACAATATAAACCCTAAATCTGATCGATCATCAGAATCTTTCCACGAAAATGAAGGACGACGATCCTCAACATCCAAACAACAACCGTCAGTGGAATTTTCGGTTCAATTCTGAGTATGTGAAGCCCTTTGTACCAAAGAGTGTTTATGGTATGTGTCATTAAAACCCTAGCTTCATTGTGCAAGAATGGTACATGTTCAAGAACATGCAATATAGACAAATAAACGGTTAAAACCCTAACAATATCTCTAATTTTATACCCTAATGTGAGTTTCATGTATGTGCAGATGGTTTTGAGAACTTTTTCAGCATAAAACTTCTTTATTGGTGGTGTGTTTACTCCGTCACCAGGAAGAAAATACGCCCTTGGCAAAGCTGCTTATGTTGACTACTGCAACAATGATGAATTTTCAGTGCATGAAATCGATTGGATGGTGAGAGATCTTGAACTATATGTTCCTGATATGAAGTTGTATTACTATTTTAAGATTCCTGAGTTAGATTTAGACGTTGGATTATGCCCTTTAGGTAATGATGGTGATGTTAGGCTTTTGGGCAAATATGTTGCAAAAAACAAAGTGATTAAGGTCTTTATAGAACATGGTGAAACTAAGGTTAAAAATTACTTTAGTCCTACACAATTGTTTAAGGTGGTTATTCAAGAATTAGAAAATGAGGGGGGGTGCTATTAATACCATTCAAACGCCAAGAAGAAAGAAACTGAGGGTATCCAAAAATCTCCTACTTCAATGGAAAGATGTAAGTAATGAAGATGTAGACGGTAATGTAGATGGTTTAGAGGCTGCTAATAAGGTAACTAATGAAGTTGTAAATGATGATGTTGAAGAGGGTAACACAGGTGGTGTAGAGGCTGTTAATATAACCAATGAAGTTGTAAAGTGTAATGCAGGTAGTGTAGAGGATGTTAATGTAACTAATGAAGTTGTAGAAGTTAATGCAGGTGGTGTAGAGGCTAATGTAGGTGGTGTAGAGGCTAATGTAGGTGTTGTAGAGGCTAATGTAGTTGTGGAGGTTGCATCGTTCACTAACAGTTTCAGCTATGATTTTGACAATGCAAATTTCTCAACTGATTTTCAATAGATGGTGAGTCTAAGCAAGCTGAGGGTGATGAGTCTGAGGTTGGTAAGTCTAAGGTTGGTGAGTCTAAGTAAGCTGAGGGTGGTGAGTCTGAGCATGATGAGGGTGGTGAGGCTGCGCATGATGAGGGTGGTGAGTCTGAGCATGATTAGGGTGGTGAGGCAACTGATGGTGCTGAGGCTGATGATGATGAATCATCTGAGGGTGATGAGTCAGATGATAGTGACTTTGGAGAAGGGTTAGAGAGTATGGATCAGGCTGAGTATGACATGATGGACTACCATGAAAATGTTGACAGGGGTGTGGAGTTTATAGGAGCTCAATTAGAGTCTGTTGGCAATCATGATGGGAATACTAGTGATGACTTATTAGATGATGAAAAATCTAAGTTATGAGTCTTTTGACAGCTAGACAGATGAGGATATGGAAGATTTCGAAACTAGGAGAAGTATGAAATTAAGAGTTGAGGATGAAAAACAAGGGTGGACAATCAACATCCCAAGTGAGCTTTTATGTTGGTCAGATGTTTCCAACATGTCGCAACCCCCGCCCCCTATCTGTCCCGGGAACGGGCGGCCGCGAGACCAGTTTTGGTGGTATCATTTGTTTGTCATTTTGGCAGCGGAAATTACATCAGGACCGTAGTTAGGAAAATTTTATCAGAGTAAAACCACCATATTTTATATTAATAACCACATGGGTAAAAACCCAAGTTTCTTATTACAACATGTTTATAGGGATAAACCCTATTTTATTGAATTTAAAACATCGTCTTTTAGGTAACTTTTATAGACACATTTTTCCAAGCCATCAGTGCTCTCCAGCTGGCTTTCTTCTAATTGGCTTTTACATTTTGTTACCTGAAACGCGTTTTAAAAACATTTGTCAGTGGGAAATACTGGTGAGTGAATCCCAGTTTAATCAAGAAGAATTTTATCCTTTAACAGTACTGAGAGCTATCACATTGTTTATTTCTACACAATTACTCATTCAGTATTGTCAATCCTGACTGGTGGGTCATATTACACATTGGCTAACTCTTTGTCCAATGGTAACGTATTCCACATTTTGTATACAAAACCCCAACATACCGGCAGTAATTGAAGAACTACAAAGACTCAATCACCGCTTAATCACATTTAAGGTTTTGTAAATATAATTTACAAAAAGGAGATTACTCACATTGCTGTCTTAGACTTCGTTTAAGGGTTTCCTGGTGTTAATCTATTAATTACACAAATGCACATATGTTAGTAAAATAACCCATTATTTACATTAGTAATACCCTCCCCGAGACGACATTCCAACGACTACGTCGGGCAAAACCTCGACAGCCGTTACGGAACCCTGGATCAATCTGGCAGCGTATCTAATAAGTAACCGGGGTTATAATACTTACATCGGGGCAGAACTTCGTTAATTAGGGGGATATTATACCCGAGTATAGTGCCTACTATATAGTAATTCGAGAGAGAAAGTAAGAATTGAGCGACGAAAACTGAAGGCCCGAGCTCCCACTTTATAGGGCTGATTTTTGAGTTCCTCGTGGCCCGCGTAAGGTAAGACCTCGGGTTACGCGGCCCGCGTAATAGGGGTGCGTAGGCCCTAGCTTGTCCAGGTCACGAATGTAGGTTCGACACGTGTTGCCACGTGGCAGCACCAGGTGTCGCCTGAGATTGAAGGTGTCGCGCCCCGCATAAGATCTTTAAGAGATCTACGCGGCCCGCTGGCGACATAAAAATTTTGTTTTTATTTTATTTTTAATGATATTTCATATTTTGGGCTCGGTTTTCACAAACGGGGTGTATTTTAAGACATATAGGGGTATTTTAAAATATATTAGGGTGTCAGAAAAATTCAGGAGGATTGTTATACAACAGCCAAAGTGGCAAAAGACAAGATAAACAAACATGCCATTGAGACTAGGAGGGCACTGTCCTTTTTGAGAAATGATAAAAAAAAAAAAAAAAGAATTAGAGTGGTTTGTGAGGGTGGATGTCCAATTTTCACATGTGGGCCGAATTAAACTGGGCCCAGCCAAAGTGGGCCAGGTATCCATATACAATCTGCAAGTGGCATAAAAAGCAAGGAATCTTCTGCAGGTGTAGTGGGACAAAAAAGGGTATAAAAAGGGATTGGTAGAATGCAATGATAAAAGGAAGGGTAGGTTAAATAGTGTAGATTGTCCTTGGGTTCTGTACTTGTGTAGATTGAACGATGAAGATGAGTCTTGGTGGTAAAGACTTACCAACCAGACCACAAGTGTCTGACATCCAGAAAAATACAACATTTCACTTCTACCTTCTTGGCTATACAAGAGTTTGTGATGAATCAGATTGCAGCCAACCCTAATATTTCAGTAAGTAGGCTACAAGAAGAGCTTGGGAGGAAGTATGAGCTCTTTGTGACAAAAAATGAAGGTATAAACCCTAATTTATGTTTGTGGTTATTTTCTTGATTTACACACCCTTAACTAAGTTTAAACTGATTGCAGGCTTTCAGGACAAAGCTCAAGGCTACAAAGAAGCTTCAAGGGGACTTCAAAGATCAGTATGCTAGCCTGAGGGACTATGTCATGGAACTGAACAGGACCAATCTAGGTACAACACTTAAATTTGTTGTTGAGCCTGAGTGTAACCCACATGCACCCACAAGGATCTTCAAGAGGATTTATGTTTGTCTGGACCACTGAAAGAAGGGTTTAAAGAGTGTAGGAGGGAACTGTTGGGGTTAGATGGGGCATTTACGAAAGGCCCCTACCTTGGTCAGATGCTAACTGCTGTTGGTTTAGATCCCAACATTGTCATTTATCCGTTAGCTTATGGAATTGTTGAGACTGAGAACAAAGACTCCTGGATCTGGTTCCTACAGTGTATTAAAGATAACTTGGATCTTCCACTTAATGCAAATTTCACCTTCATTTCTGATAGGCAAAAGGTATGGTATTATATTCAACAATTATCCTAAGTCTCTTTTGTATGATTAATGTTTGAAATCTGATGAAACAGGGAATAATACTAGCCATAAGTCAGGTATTTCCAGCAGCTAAGCATAGATTCTGTGTAAGGCATATATGGCAGAACATGAAACTTCAATGGAGAGGAGATGCCTTCAAGGATTGTCTTCAAAATGCAGCCAATGCTTATACAGTTCCAGATTTTGAAACAAAAATGGAGGAGTTGAGGTTGTACAACATTGAAGCATATAACTGGTTGGCAAGTATTCCACCCATTCACTGGAGCAAGTCTCATTTTACAGGTATATGCATATCAAAATTGCTGTTTATTGTTTATATCAAAACTGTTGTTCAAATATTCAATTTAGATGTAGATATGTTGATCATTTGGTTTGGAAATTTGATATACAGGTAGGGCACAATCTGATGTGGTGTTGAACAATATGTGTGAAGTCTTGAATGCAAGGACAGTCAATGGTCGAGACAAGCCTATAATTTCTGCTTTGGAGTTTGTCAAGAAGTATTTAATGCAGAGGATTATGAATGTTATCAGGGTGATTCAGCAGACCAATGGTCCACTTACTCCTAGAGTTGCAAATATTTTTGATAACACAAAGAAATTAGCTGCAAATTATAATGTTAAGTGGAGTGGTGGGACAAAGTATCAGGTCAGTGGTAAGGTCACAGTGGATGGTGCTGCAACACATAAACAATATGTTGTGGATGTTGTGGATAGGGTTTGCACTTGTAGAGAATGGGAAGTTTCAGGAATCCCTTGTAGGCATGTTGTGGCTGTCAATTGGGACATGGCAATGAATGGTCAAGAGGTTGGACCCCCAGAATCATGGGTTAATGAATGTTATTATCTTGAAACATGGAAGAGGGTTTACAGTCATACCATTGGTCCGATTAATGGTAGAGAATTGTGGCCCAAATCACAGGTTCCTACCAACCTAACCCCATCTCTGCACCACGTACCTATCGGCGGACCTAAGAAGAAAAGAATTAAGGATGCTGTGGAGTTGCAGGATGAAGTTGAAAGGGCTTCCCAATCAAGAAAACAAGAGAAACAGGGGTGCTGAAGCTGATAACGAGCAGGCTGTGGTTGGTGGAAAATTAACAAGAAAATGGAAGTCTGTGAAGTGCCAGAAGTGTGGTATAAAGGGCCATAACCAAAGAACTTGTGGAAGGACCAAAAAAGTTACCCAGCCGAAGAAAGGGAAGAAAGGTAAGAAGAAGAAAGATGGTAATCAGGCTACTGAGGCTGGTCAGGCAGGTCCAAGTGTTTAAGGGTTATGGTTTTCGGGTTGTCGGTTATGGTTTTTAGGTTATCTTAAAACAATGATGCAGTCTTTTGTGTCTATTTAGCTTATTAAAACACCTATGACAATTATCATCATATTTTCGACTTGTTATCTTAATGATATTAATGTAGGTTTTCGTGTATGGTTGGATGTTTCATGGTCAGTAGTTTAAAGTTTATGGTTTAGTATTTTGTGTTTTAGTTTCACGTTTGTGCAATGTTATATCTGGTCCAAATGTTCGACACTTATGTTTGTTGAATGTTATATCTGGTATTTAAAGTTTGGACAGGTCATGTAGTACAGGTTATTGTGTTCATTTGTTGGAACAGGTCATGCACAATTTCATTTGTTGGAACAGGTCATGCACAATGGATTTAAACGACACATTTTGCACAATAGATTTAAATGACACATTTCGCACAATAGATTTAAACGACACATTTCGCACAATATTCGACTAATACACTTTCCACAATACATTTCGCACAAGATTCGACCAATACACTTTCCACAATACATTTCGCACAATACACTTTCCACAACACATTTCGCACAAGATTCGACCAATTTGTTTTGCACGATACATTTTGCACAATACATAATTACTTCCAAACAACCAAATTCAAACAACCTGCTCATTGAATGCTATCCATATTTCACCAACCACATTTTCCAACATTTAAGACATAATTACTTCCAAACAACCAAATTCAAACAACCTGCTCATTGAATGCTATCCATACATCAGATATATGCATTAGATTTTCAAAAACATTGGGAATACCCAATGCATTGAAGACATAACAACATCCTTCACACTAAAGACATTACAATATCCAATACATTCAAGCCTTAGCATACATCCAAAACACAAATCCTAAAACTATCAAAAGAACAGTAATGATCTTGTTCTTCAGCCGATTCTTTTCCCGCATCTTGGCTAATTCAGCATCAACTTGGTTTCTGTGTCTTAGAAGCCCTGGAATAATTGCCACTGCATGACTGCACATTGGTGGGTCCACCCACCCTATGAATCTTCCACAATTGGGATTCTACAAAGAAGGAAGCAAGGATCAAACTTTTTAAGCCCTAGAGTATTAAAATCGGTAATAGTATAAATTACCATGGTTGGACAAGAGTGGAATCGTCGAACAGGGTTGAGATCAGTCCATGATGTAACTATGATTGCATCTTGGCCACAATTGCAGAGAATCATGAGGAAGATGGAGTAGATTCGCTGAGGAAGATGAAGAACAATGATGAAGATGAAGAACAGTGATGAAGAGAAATGTTGGTGGTTAGGTTTGTGGGAAAAAAAGGAGTTATTTAATAGGCAGGAGCAAATAAATACACAAACTGACCAAAATACCCTCACGTGATAAGCATGTGGGGTGACTTAACAAAGAAAACAAACTGAAGTTAGACCAAGGGACTATCCGGGAACAAAAAATGAAAAGTTGGGGACTATTGAGGTAATTTTAGAAAGTTAGGGACTAAAGGTGAAAAAAGGCGAAACCACAGGGACTATCCGGGCATTTTTCTCTTTTTTAAATAACTCATAAGAGTCTTAGACACTCTGTTACTACTCTTAATTCTATCATCTATAAATACTATGGTACTTGAATATGTGAGAACCACTTTACCAATACACCTTGGTATTACTAAGCTACAAGCTTTTTGGTATTAGTATTAGTAGGTTATTGTAATTTAAAAAAAAACTAAAAAGAGTTACGGTCCCATGTTTTATTTCATTAAGCCTTTCAAAATTCACTCATTTGTAACGTTTTTATTTGATTGCATTTTATTCAATTTGTTTATATTCCTGACTTGCCGACTTCCCTAACCCCTAATCACAACAGACAACTTCTCCTACTAATTCCTAACGACAATCGCACCAACTACGAGGAGAACTGTTGGTGGTTTTCATGTCATCATGAAATTTTAGTTGGTTAGACTTACTTAATACCAAGTAGAAATCACAAATAAACTATTGGTTATTTTAGTGTCATCATTGCTGGTCCAAGTTTGGAAATTGCTTATTATTTGGTAAGGTTCCTTGGTTTATCAATAGTAACCCAGCATCAAATGGAACTGATTATTAACAAAAGCATGTCAAACTTCTTAGAACTATTATCAACAACAAATATGTTCTCGATAGTAACTATATCTACAGTAATCTTGATAAAAAATGCTCTTAGTAGTAACTGCTATTGTGAGTAACTAAGGGGATGTTTAGCAAATTCTGAATAGTTAAGCGCTGAACCAGAAAGAGGTCTGAACCATTATGTGCTGAACCAGTAAGAAGTTTAAACCATTAAGAGTTAGTATAATGCTTAACCGTTCAGAGGAAAATGTCTGACCAATTCAGATTAGAGGTCTTAACCATTCAGACTCAGTATAATGCTTAACCATTCAGAGGCAAATGTTTGAACCATTCAGACATCTGCTCGCGAAACAAACAATCTGAACCATTAAGCACTGAACCAGTAAGAGGTTTGAACCATTAAGAGCCACATTAAAAGGTAAATAAAGAGTCCCTAAGTGGTCAACACTAATAATGTATCATCAACAACTTGGACAAATAGTAGTAACTTGTTGATAGAACAATCATCAACACTAACTAAGTTACTAACTATGGTTAACCGAATACATACCAACTCAGCACGAAGACTTGTGTTGTTTAAACTAAATGTTCTGATGGTTTCCCAACTGTACAAAAAAAATTTTGGTTGGTTTTACATATGTTTTTGGTACATGACTTATCAAAATAAAATTACATACTCTTTCTTGTTTGAGTAAATTATTATTTAAGTCCATGCGTTTTGGTGGTTATAACTACTCGAGTCAAAATCAAAATTTCTAACTATGTGAGCACCTGGTTTTTCAATTTGTAACTACCTGTAACACCTCGAAAATTCAAGGTGAATAATATGGCAACATGTGTCCTATAACTCTCAGATAATCCCGATAAGTTGGACGAGAGGACCAAATTTGCAAGAATGTGGAAGGATGATAGTTGAGGGGTTAAAATGGAAAATTGCCAAACTATTGGCTTCTGGAAGTCCCTTACGGACCGCAAGGCTTATGTCTTACGGTCCGTTAGGCATTTTAAACATGTGGGCACGCTAGAGGTCCTTACGGACCGCAAGGCATGCCTTACGGTCCGTAAGGCTGTCGCTGGCACATCAGAAGTAGTTGGCCGCTGCTGCAAGCTGCTCCCTGCCATTCTGGTCGATTATGCCACCTTTCTTCCTCCTTGTGACACCTGGGGTGCCACCAATCTCCTCCATAACACCTCAGTAGCTACTTAGCAAGATTTGAGAGCTTGAATGCAACTATAAATAGCATGTTCATGCCTCATTCAAGACTTGCACCTCTAAAAATCTTTGTCTCTATCTTCTAGAGTGTTTCTGATCTAAAGAAGCCTCCGATCTTCCTTTGAAAACTTGTAAGTGTTCTCCTTTAGTTTTCTTTCATTTCTAGGCTAGTTATTAGCCAAAAGTCAAGCAAATTGACTTTTTCTTTGACTTTAGGTCATGACCATTTCGGTCAAGCCAAAGTTTGAATCGAACATGGCTACATGATTGTAATAATGTAGGTGTTAATCCCCTAAGAGGGCGCCTTCTGAAGATCACGTTAATTTAGTGAAATGGCGGGTCAAAGTTTTATTAAATAAAAGTAAAAAATGCAGATTTATGTAATTCGAGTTAAATGAACATCTAAGTATCGAAACCTTAATTTTTGACATTATAATAGTTTAAATAACATATTAAGACATGTTAGATCATATCCAAATCGTCATTTCCTTCTTATAACTCGGTTCGCAACCGAAAGTCAAACAGTTTGACTTCTGCTTTGACTTTCGATTCTGACCCGTTAGGATAGTTTAGATACTGATTTGAAGTTGTAATATGATCATATTATTTTGGGGAATAACTTATAAGGGTTATACCTTCTGATCATATCATTTGTCGGGTTTTATGCAAAGTCCACATATTATGCCTAAATGATGCCCAAAATACCCTTTTTACACATAGAATGATTTTAAAACATAATAAACATGTAATATGAGTTTGAAACTCGTGTAACATTATAATAAACTTGTTTTGGCATACTGGACTTACGGTAGACCCATTCAACCACCCGATGCCGCCTATGCGCGTACGGTTAACTTATATAGCATAGTTTATATAAGTTAGCTGAATCGGGTCAAAACCTTTCCAAATCAGTTCTAATAAGAATATTTGGTTATTTGACCCGTATTATACGATTCATTGTACTTGTAAGGGCTCAAACCCCATTCTATCCGGTCTCCGCTTAAACTAACGAACCGTAAATAATTTTTATAAGTTAACCGGTCCAAGTCAAATGACTTGAATAAGACTTGTTAACGTTCTAACGGATCATAGTTCCATCCATTCCAGACTAGGAGCCTCCAGTAAAATGCGCTTGTGTTTAGGTTGTTTTTTATTACGGTTGTGCTTTATCATCCTTGATTTGTAAGGAAAAGCGCAGGTAAATACTCTTAGCCTATTTTCCCTATACGGGCTTGGGATATGGCACTAGCCGCTTGGTCAGGTATTAAATCATGGGTGAATGATGCTTAAAATTTAAATAACCATTTTAATCCGTTTTCTTGATAACTTAAACATTGGGGGTTAATGCATTAATTGAAAGTGGTCACGACCTAAGCGCGGGGTGTAGGCATACACCTGACAGAGGCTAGTGCTATATTATATTTTTATTGAAAATGTGGCGTGTCGGTTAATCGTGTATCGGAGTTTAGTTTCGGGCACCATATGTATTGACAAGCATGTAAAATTGGTAACAAGAGATATCACTTTTTCCCAAGTTATTTATAAAATGATTTTCAAAAGATTTTCAAAATGTGTCGGTTAATTGTATTTACCAGTGAAAACTGACGTATTTTCAAAAGACTAAGCGCAGGTTTGTTAGAAAATACGGAATAGGATGGAGCTGCTCGGTCTAAGCATATTGGAATTTGTGACTCCAGACAAGACCTAGTAGTCTTAATATTCATTTTGTTATTCTGATCCGCCTGTGGATCTTTTTAGTACATTCGGTCTGTATGATTTTTTTTGAACTTTTCGGACGTTTGTACTTGTAATAAATAATTTATAATCCCAAGACTTCCGCTGTACTATATGTGAATATCTATTATCAATTGTCACACATAAACCCTAAGTCCGGGCCCATCAGGAAATCAGGGTGTGACACTAATAAGTCTAATTGACTAATAATTGCAACAATTTGAGCCCAACTAACTAACTTTGTTAGACTTGCTTAGTTATTTTTTATGAAATGACCAAAATACCCTTATCACCATCTTCAACCCCCACCTTACCACCACAGTCCTATCTCTCCTCTACACAAACACACATCTGATTATCTCAAAAGAAAGTCAACAATGGTGACACCATTTCTGCATATAAATTCAGCCACATCATACCATCTACAAATTAATCAAAACCACCTTTTGACTCTTTATTATTCCTTCCATATAAAACCCTAAAACCACCCACACCTTACCAGATAGAGAGAGAATCAAAGATTGAGAGAGACATGGAACTAGAGATAAAAACAAAGGAGATGGTGAAGCTGGTCTGGCCATGGCCCCCTACCGGCCATGTAGTGGAGGGTTGATACGTGGTTGAAAACCGGTGTTCGTAATCGTGTAACTTGATGTTTTTATATGAGTTTTAATTCCGAATAGCCTACTCTTAAGTAAAAATGTGTTCTGCAGGTTTGACGGAGTTTAAGGAGCTTTTTGGGAGCTTTACGAGTCACCGGGACGAAAACCGGACAACCGGGACGCGTTACGGATCAACCGGGAGTGCAAAATGAAGAAATTGGAGAATTGGAGCTGGAGAGGCCGTCGCCGACGGGCTCTAGGCCGTCCGGGACGGGCTCTAGAAACACCCGTCGGCCAATCTTGCCCGTAACCAGTCAAAAAAGCCGTCGCCAGTTTTTCAGCTTTTGAGAGGGCGTCGCCGATGGGGTCAAGGTCGTCGGCGATGGGCTCCCGTTTGTTAAAACGCGAAACTTTTGTTTTCTTGATCTTTTGACAAGTTTAATTGGTTCTTTGGCCATTAATTCGGGAGTTACACTTCTAAAAGAGTTTGAAAGTGATCTTGGAGCCTATTTTTTTCATCATCATCTTCACTTCCATTCCATCTCTAACACTAAGCTTGATCCGAATCATCAAGAACACAATCATCATTCACAACCATCATCCCATTAACCCTAATCATTCATTCATCCATACTCATTGAACCTTTCACCGTCACAAACACTACACCTCATCATTTTCTGCATCCTTCAAGTTTCGAGATGATCTCAATCAAGTTTCAAGCATCCGGTGATCGAGTTCCTTCCACCATGAGCGGCTAATCACCTTGGTTTCACCCCGGTGTAGGTAGTTGTTTAATCTAGGGTTTTGAATTGTTTCTTGATTCAACTTTGTGACAAATTGTGTTGATTCAGAAACCATAGACAACAGTTTACATTTGTTTCGTATTCGTAAATTGTCGAACGATTATAAAGTTATGACTTTACGAAATTGTTATGTGTAGTTATGCATTGTCTTGGTTAGGTTTTACTTGTGTTGATTACAAAGTGCATTCTTGTCCGTTTTTCGAAACGTTGATAGTTATTGGCACCTAAGTCACGGTACACTAAATCCGCTAATCGTATACAATTGAGTTGAATCTAAAACTTGTAGAAATCCTAGGTTGGCAATTACCGAAACCGGGTGTGAACCCTTTTTATCATTATTGTTAGTAATCAAATTTTCTTGCAATTGTTAATCATTAGTCTTTAATCAATTAAACCAATTCACATCTTTTTCAACTAAATAAAAATACAAAAACAGTATAGCAAGCTTCATAATTTGTGACTTTCATTTTAATTCAATCGAATCCATTCGCAAACCACATACTCTTCGTGGTTCGACCCCTTACTACCACTAGCTATTTGTTAAGGGTAATTTGGGACTATAAATATTATCTTTGACCGGAGCGCGACACTCCGATCAAATTTTGGCGCCGCTGCCGGGGAGTGCGTGCGCTTTGTGTTTGGATATTGTTTGAATTTGTGTGATTAACTGTTTAATTTGCATAATTTCTTTTCTTGTACTTTGTCTTTTTCTTTGTTACGCGGGGTGTGTTACTTGTGCAGGTTACAGGTAGTGCATGCATACGCGGAACTCCGGGAGGACTTCACCGTTAGTCTACGAACCGGAAATCGAAAGAGTCGCAAGAAGAAATTTAGCAAGCCGGTTGGAGGCAACACTTGCTTCTAACCAAGTCACCCAAACACCACAACTCACACCATCCATTGAAACCAATTCAATGGCAAATCAAAACTCAAACCAAAACCTTAACCAAAATCAAAACCCGAACCAGTTCCAATATCGAAGCAATTTCAATCCCGCCCAAACGTCCAACCTATACCTCAAGAACAACTGGGTGGTAACACCAACTCTAGACCACCCATACCACCTTTCCGAAACCAAAATCCCAAAAACACCCAAAGAACACCCCAACAACAAAACCTTCACCGACAAAATTCCTTACCCATTCACCTTGATGACCGGAATGTCAATTCCGACCGTAGAGGCAATCGAGATCGCGGCAATCCCGCGAATGAAGATCCATTCTTTAATATAGATGATTTGAGAAACGTCATCCCCGATGATGAGCTGTTTAGTGTTCCCGGTTACCAATCGCCGGAACATGTGAGTGTTCACACGGAATATTCGGATGATGGGGGTAACTATGATGATCGGGTCGACGATGAAGATTGGGGGTATGTGAATCGGGACAACATTTACAATACAAGAGGGTTTGAGGATGAAGAGTTTGGTTGTCAAAATGCCAATTTCATGGGGAATAATAACTATGGGTACGGGAATGCGAGAAATGACGGTTACGAAAACAACTGTCAACCACGAAACAACAACCAAAGGAACCGGAATGATGGATTTTACAACAACAATGCTAACCCTAACTGGATTCCTCGTTTCGTGGGAGGAGGTAATCAAGGAGGTAACCAAAGGGGTAACCAAGGTGGAAACCGAAGAGGTGATAGGGGAGGTGATAGAAGGGATAATCGAAGGCCGGTGGATCAAGAAGTTAACGGTCCACATCGTCGTCAACAACCTCCACGGGGAGTAAATGACCGTTTTCGGCCGGTGGTTACCGATAATGACTCTCCAATAGTTTGCGAAAGAAGGATGTTCGATTACAAGCCCCACTACATCAACATACTTCCCCATTTCAATGGGAGATCTAATGACGAACCATACACCCATTTGGCGGAGTTTTCGTCTATATGTAGCACAATCAGGGGGCATAATTTTGCGTTGGAGGAGGTCAAGCTTTGATTATTTCAGTTTTCGCTAAAAGATAAGGCGAAACAATGGTTTCTTACACTTTCGGCGAATATTATTCAGACATGGGGTGAGATGCAACAAGTTTTTCTTGATGAATACTATTCGATGGCGAAGACCGACGACGCTAGAGATGAAATTAGGTCTTTCCGCTAACTATCAAGCGAACCGTTGCATGAAGCATTCACAAGATACAAGGAATTGATTCGGAAATGCCCTCATCATCAAATTGAAAAATGGGAGTTAGTCAAATGCTTCGTAAGGAGTTTGGATGATGAGACATGGAACCACCTTGAGTCGACTAGTAATGGAACCTTGTTAAGCAATCACGAGGACGACGATTAGGAGTTCCTTGAAAGGATGAGTAAAAGGTCAAAAGCGAAAGAGTCGGCTGATCGAGCCAAAAAGCACCCCACCTCAAGGTCTTGGCCCGACCGTGATGCGAGTTCTAAGGATCGAATTGAAACATTAGAGCGGGAGTTGACTCGCATGAATAAAAGGGAAGTGAATGCGGTGCAATACGCCGTATGTGAAGAATGCGGAGACATCGGTCACCGGACCGAGAATTGTCAAGCCACCGTGGAGGTGAATCAAGTGTATGGGGACCGAAGGCAATATGATATGAACTCCAACACTTACCACCCCGGGTTGAGGAGCCATCCTAACTTTAGGTATGGTAATGCCTCCAACCAAATGAACCCGAATTTCCAATCGAGAAATCAAGGTGGGTATTCGCACCAAACTCGCCAAAGAGGTTACAATCAAGATGGTCACGGGTCGAGGAATAATCAAGGAGGTGGTGGTGACTTGAGTGCCAAAATGGATGCAATGCTTTCAATAATGCAAGAGTCCAAGAAAAAGAATGAGATTCGGGACAAATCACATGAAGCATTGGCAAAGCAAGTGGGCCAACTTGCGGAGGAAATGGCTCAAATGAGGGGAAGCATGGGAAAGCTTCCAAGTGACACTACAGTGAACCCAAAGCAACAAGGTTCCAGCACAAGTAACGTGAGGAATGCACGCGTTAGCGTGGTAAGTATTCTTTCAAATGATGAAGTTTGTAGTGTTGAAAGCATTCCACCACCACAATTCGTTGATGGTGTAGTGGAAGATATAAGTGATGAGCCAGAAAATGAAAATAAACAAGAAACGATTTTACAAAGTACAATTGAAAATGTAACTAAGAATGCTTTTTGTGAAAATTGTTTAAATCAACTTAACCCGCTTAATACATCGAAAAGTGAAGAACGGTGCCCACCAAAGGACGAGGGGTGGGAAAATTTTAAACAAGCTAAAATTAATTTACAGTTACTTGATGACATTAAAAAGGTTCCGGCTCATGTGGAATGCTTGAAAGAGTTAGGCATTGAAAAACGGCACAATAAATTACCCGAACCGATTGATTTGGTATCACATGTTAGTGTCGTTTTATCAAGTGCGCTCCCCCAAAAAGTTCAAGATCCGGGGAGACCCTCTTATCCCAATTCAAATTGGAACATTTAAAATTGAGAGGGCGCTCCTAGATCTTGGAGCTTGTGTGAGCATCTTGCCCGGGAGTTTATATGACCAATATGATTTTGGTCCATTAAAAAAGTTTGATACTCCCGTAGTATTGGCCGATCAGACTCCCACGCATCCACGGGGGATGGTGGAGGATGTGATTGTTAACGTGGATGATTGCTACTACCCAGTTGACTTTTTGGTAGTAGACTATGTTGGGTGTGTTGAGGACACCCAACCGATAGTCATACTGGGTAGACCGTTCCTTGCAACAGCTAATGCCATAATAAATTATGCAACGGGAACGGTAAGGATGAAATTTGGGGACCGGGAATTAAATTTAAATGTTTTTCAAAATTTCACTAACCCGCTCGGTGAGGATAAGTGTCCTAAAAAGGATATGAATCCAAACAACAAGGTGTGTGCAATGGTTGGTAGGTTTGGAGAAACAAAGAAGAAGACGGTCAAGAAGAAGAAGGCGAAGAAGTCACCTCTAGAAAAGAAGAAGGAAGAGGACGTGAGGAAGTTTGGATCGTTTGGAAACAAATGGTATGAATCACCGGTGGGTGATTTCGAGGAGTTCGTTGGTGGCAAGCACGCCATTCGACCACCATGAGGTGGTAAGTTAATTGTTGTTGTATATTTTCTGTCACAGTTAGTTTTAGTTTTTCTCCGTAGTTTTGTTGTTGTTGTTGTTGTATAATTTATTATTTCTTTTTGCCTAGTTAAATGAACGTTGTGGGTGTGTTCCCTATATAACCCTCACGAGACCTCTCGTCCTCCCAAGCTATTGGGGGGTTTAAAAGGGCTTGTTGCATAAGCTAAATGCAACCGTGATTCCTACGAAAGTGAGTTAGGATTGTTATTGTTGTAAATTATTTTTCCACAAAAATCAAGGTAATTTAACGCATGATTTGGTAACACTTTCATAAAAATGGTAGAACTAATCACCTAACAAATTTCAATGGTTGTGAGAAGCATGCTTCTACACAAGGGTTAAGATTTGTAGGTACAACATGTTCGCGGGACAACCGTTTTTATGAAGAGAAGAAGAATATATGAGCATCTAGCGACAAAAATCAGGTGCATGCGTTTCCTTTTTACCTTGAATCTTAGTTTAGTAATAAGTGGATTGTAATTGTATAATATTTTCCTGGGTGGAATTTTGGGGAAGTTAGCCGTGTCACATCCCTTGTGCATTTTTAAAACTCTAGTTCTTACACATTGAGGACAGTGTATACCTCAAGTGTGGGGATTAGGGAGTAGTAAAAGTTTTCGATTTTGACTCGTTCATTTAAACACTACACATTGAGGACAATGTTTACCTCAAGTGTGGGGATGGGGGAAAATTTCAAAAAATTTTCAAAAATTTCTTGTTTCAAAAGCGATCTTAAAAGCACAAATAACTAAGTCAACGAGGGATGGCACAACCCATTTGGTCTTTTGTCATGGTTAAGTTCAAATTAATAGCATGACGGGTATTTAGCGGGTGGTTATTTGGGAATAATTCGCCTAAGGAACTAGCATTTTATGCATATCACATACCATACCCTTATACGTGAGGTTTTGAGCCACTTTTATATCATAGATTTACATCTACATGTTTCTTTGTTTGAGTGGACCATTAGTCGCGTATTGTAGAACTTGCAACTTTTGATACGTTTGAGACCATAGACCATATACAAGCATGAGAATGATTAAGGCATTAGGTAAACCTTTTCCATTTTACACCATTTTTATATCCTTACCCAAAAATTTATCCCTTAGTAGCCAATGTTGAGCCTAATACTTTCGTTTGACCACTCTATAGCCCATAACCTTAAACATTTTTCTTTTAAATCCGTGTGATGGAAATTCGATTATAGGAGTCAAGTTTGTATAGTTGTGTTTGTTTGTTTGCATATATATAAAAAAAAGAAAAAAAATCAGAAAATGTTACGAAAAAGAATAGAAACTGTTGAGAAAATAACAAAAAAAAATATGTTCCTAGTTGAGAAATAAAAGGCAAACATCATTGCTTCGAAGTTGATGTATAGTTTAGTTTTGTTTAGAATAGTTGTTTTGTAATAAAAATCGAATTTTCATCACCTTAGCTACTTTAAAATATCCTATTTCCTACCCTTAGCCTAGCCCCGTTACAACCCGTTCAAAGACCTTATGACTTGTGTTTGGTATTCGTGTTCGGTGGTGGAGAATGATTGAGTTGCAAGCCTATGCGGGTACGTGTTCTAATCGGTTTTGAGCGATTAATTGTTGAAGTGCTAATACATTAAAAACATCAGCCAATTTATAAGCCGAGTGGAGAGAACATTGTGAGGGATGTGCATGAATTGTTGGTTTCGCGGGCGGGTTAATCTTGGATAACCATTGTATATGTGAATGCTCACTGTATCGTTAAATATGTTGAAAATTGTAAAGAGTTTGAACTTTAGTATGACAATTGACCTTAACCTTCGTCTCGGGAATGGGGAGTGTATTCGTTGTTCAACCCACGTGAAAGTGAAAAACATATTTGCTTGAGGGCAAGCAAAAAACAGGTGTGGGGATGTGATACGTGGTTGAAAACCGGTGTTCGTAATCGTGTAACTTGATGTTTTTATATGAGTTTTAATTCCGAATAGCCTACTCTTAAGTAAAAATGTGTTCTGCAGGTTTGAAGGAGTTTAAGGAGCTTTTTGGGAGCTTTACGAGTCACCGGGACAAAAACCGGACAACCGGGACGCGTTACGGATCAACCGGGAGTGCAAAATGAAGAAATTGGAGAATTGGAGCTGGAGAGGCCATCGTCGACGGGCTCTAGAAACACCCGTCGGCCAATCTTGCCCGTAACCAGTCAAACAAGCCGTCGCCAGTTTTTCAGCTTTTGAGAGGGCGTCGCCGATGGGGTCAAGGCCGTCGGCGACGAGCTCCCGTAGTCCCGTTTGTTAAAACGCGAAACTTTTGTTTTCTTGATCTTTTGACGAGTTTAATTGGTTCTTTGGCCATTAATTCGGGAGTTACACTTCTAAAAGAGTTTGAAAGTGATATTGGAGCCTATTTTTTTCATCATCATCTTCACTTCCATTCTATCTTTAACACTAAGCTTGATCCGAATCATCAAGAACACAATCATCATTCACAACCATCATCCCATTAACCCTAATCATTCATTCATCCATACTCATTGAACCTTTCACCATCACAAACACTACACCTCATCATTTTCTCCATCCTTCAAGTTTCGAGATGATCTCAATCAAGTTTCAAGCATCCGGTGATCGAGTTCCTTCCACCATGAGCGGCTAATCACCTTGGTTTCACCCCGGTGTAGGTAGTTGTTTAATCTAGGGTTTTGAATTGTTTCTTGATTCAACTTTGTGACAAATTGTGTTGATTTTTGAAACCATTGACAATAGTTTACATTTGTTTCGTATTCGTAAATTGTCGAACGATTATAAAGTTATGACTTTACAAAATTGTTATGTGTAGTTATGCATTGTCTTGGTTAGGTTTTACTTGTGTTGATTACAAAGTGCATTCTTGTCCGTTTTTCGAAACGTTGATAGTTATTGGCACCTAAGTCACGGTACACTAAATCCGCTAATCGTATACAATTGAGTTGAATCTAAAACTTGTAGAAATCCTAGGTTGGCAATTACCGAAACCGGGTGTGAACCCTTTTTATCATTATTGTTAGTAATCAAATTTTCTTGCAATTGTTAATCATTAGTCTTTAATCAATTAAACCAATTCACATCTTTTTCAACTAAATAAAAATACAAAAACAGTATAGCAAGCTTCATAATTTGTGACTTTCATTTTAATTCAATCGAATCCATTCGCAAACCACATACTCTTCGTGGTTCGACCCCTTACTACCACTAGCTATTTGTTAAGGGTAATTTGGGACTATAAATATTATCTTTGACCGGAGCGCGACACTCCGATCAAATTTTGGCGCCGCTGCCGGGGAGTGCGTGCGCTTTGTGTTTGGATATTGTTTGAATTTGTGTGATTAACTGTTTAATTTGCATAATTTCTTTTCTTGTACTTCGTCTTTTTCTTTGTTACGCGGGGTGTGTTACTTGTGCAGGTTACAGGTAGTGCATGCATACGCGGAACTCCGGGAGGACTTCACCGTTAGTCTACGAACCGGAAATCGAAGAGTCGCAAGAAGAAATTTAGCAAGCCGGTTGGAGGCAACACTTGCTTCTAACCAAGTCACCCAAACACCACAACTCACACCATCCATTGAAACCAATTCAATGGCAAATCAAAACTCAAACCAAAACCTTAACCAAAATCAAAACCCGAACCAATTCCAATACCGAAGCAATTTCAATCCCGCCCAAACGTCCAACCTATACCTCAAGAACAACTGGGTGGTAACACCAACTCTAGAGGTTCGACCCCTTACTACCACTAGCTATTTGTTAAGGGTAATTTGGGACTATAAATATTATCTTTGACCGGAGCGCGACACTCCGATCAAGGGTGGCGTCGTCTTGAGTACACCGGCAGTGGTGGTACTTTAGAGGTGCAGATCGGGGGTAGTAAGGGTTTAGAGGGGCATTTTTATCTTTTCCCACTAAACTAACAGAATATATGGACGTCGTCAGTAAATTGGACTATGATAATTACAATTAGAAAAATCAGGTGCTCGGGTAGTTAGAAATTTAAAAATCGGACTCAACTAGTTAAAACATCAAAACACGGTAACTTTGATGCTTACTAAACAACTTTTTTATTTCTCTTGTAAACACCCTTTAATTAATGTTTTGTCTCACATATTGATCTTGATCGATGAAGTAGATCTCTAATTATCTATTATATGGAATTATCAAGATTTCAGGACTTGTAGGTGAAATTTCAGTTATATGTATATGGGCTTGTGTTTGTGTTTTGTTTTAGACTTTATCCAGCAAGATGGTTAAAATTGATAGATGTGTATTTTTCTTCCATTTTTTAAAAAAGTTAACATATGTAAAAGTCGCATAAAAATTGTATATGATTAAATGTTGTTTGTGAATTGGTGAATTTTGGAGTTCACTAAAGTAGTGTTTGATATACATGAATGGGTGACGAAAAGCAATGGAATGGACCACTGTGATATAATGAAAAAAAAGGATGTTTGGTTGGTCAATGAAATGGAACCTGTTACACAAGGAATTTCATTCCCACTAAACACCCTAAATTCATTCCATCCATCGTTTTTATTATTTTTTCATTCGAGTAAAGTACATGGATGGTCCATGTGGTTTTCACTTTGTAACTCATTTACTCCCTAGCCAACAAATCTAAAGGTTTTAGCAGGTCCAAGTTAAGGACTAAATGTGTTACAAAGTGAAACCACAAGGACCATCCATGTACTTTTGGAAAGATAAGACTAAATGAGTTATGAAATGCAAACCATAAGAACCATCCGTGTACTTTTAGAAAGCTAGAGACCAAATCCGAAATTTTGGTAGACCACAGGGACCCTCCTTGTACTTTACCCTTTTCACTCCATTCCCTCTTCATCCTTCATCACCACCACTGCCCTCCCACCACCTACCACTACCACCACCACCCGCAACCACCACCTCCACTATCACCACCCACCATCCACTGCCGCCATCCGCCACCACCACCACCACTAACCATTGCCACTGCAACCACCCACTTGGCAATACCCACCACCACACGTTACTGTTACCCGATAATATCCAATGATATTATTGGCATGTATATTTTCGTATATTTTGTAATATATTGTTTGTTAGGATTGTTTGATAATTGTTAGCTAGTTTCCATAATTATCCCTTCTCCATGTATTATGTATAGGGTTGTTATTCTCATTATGAAATCAAGGAATATTGTTATTTTACATGGTATCAATCCTTCTGGCCTAGATCTCGATCTCGCCATCTCCATCCGTCCTTCATTTTTTTTCTTTCACCACTATGGCAGTTAAAACTGAACCAAAAACCCAATCCCTTCAACCAGTGTATACCGTAACCAACACCAGCATAAAGTCTGTGTCCTCGACGATGTTGAGGTTTCATACCCCACGTGGGTTAAACTTTTCACCCTCCATGCAACCGGCTACGATAAAGCTTCACCGGAATACCCGTCGTGGAAGAAGATATGCCATCGTATTACAATGGATATACGGAACACTCAAGAATGATTACTTGGTTCGTGTTTTGGAAGATGAATCTACCGCTCATGAGGCGTGGGTTCAGGTCCAAAACCTGTTTCTAAACAACAAGGCATCCCGAGCCACCGCCTTACAACTGGAACTCTCCAATCTCACCTTAGCATCCATGCCTAATCTGGAGGCCTACTGTCAACGGGTTCGGGATCTCGCGGATCAACTCGATGATGTTGATTGTCCCCTTAACAACACACAAAGAATTCTGCATTTGATTAAGGGTCTTCCTCGTGAGTACAACACCACAGCCTCAATCCTTAACCAGAGTCTCCCCACTTGGGAAAATGCGTGTAATCAACTTCACTCCGAGGTCCAACATATTGCGACTCGTGACTCTCTTTCTCCAACTCCCGTAGTTGCTGCTGCCATAAGTTCTCCACAGGAAAAATCCCATAACTAACAGCCGTCATCAAATTGGGACCGTCGCTAATACAATCGGGACTCTCAGCCTCGTCGTGATTCAAACAGTTCGGGTCGCAACAATTCGCGGGGATCGGGGTAGCCACGAACCGGTCTTACCAGAATCATGCTTCACCTTACGGTCCATATTGGCCTCCGCCACCTGGTTATCCACCTTACTGGGAGCCTTCTCCTTGCACATATCCCACACAAGCATGGGCTCCTCCTCCTTGACAACATGCCCACGTCCCGTTCCAACAGCAGCCCAAGTTCATCCAGGCAGCAGTCAGCCCAGGCCCACATCACCGAAACAGATCCGCTTGAGCCCACTCAACTAGCCGATGTTGTTCACGCACTCTCCATGGATTCTAGACATGATCAGTGGCATTTTGATTCAGGTGCGTCTTCTAACGTGACATTTGATCATGGGAAACTTAATACTTTTTCCTCGTATTCACCAATATCGTCAATATTTGTTGGTAATGGTAATAGTATTCCAGTTTTGGGTTCGGGTTCTACCAGTATTCCCACATCCTCCAAACCTTTACACCTAAATCGGTCCTTTATAATCCCAAGTTTATTAAAAATCTTATATCTGTTCGTAAGTTCAATGTTGATAATTGGACGTCAATTGAATTTGACCCTTTTGGTTTCACTGTGAAGGATTTCAAGGATGGCACGATCCTGAGTACAGTACCAGTGACCTATATCCGCTCACTCCATCGGTTTTCGCAACCGCCTGCTTTGCTTCAACTAAAGACTCTCCTTTTTGGCATGATCGACTTGGACACCCGGGTCAACCCTGAATTTTCTTAGTTCTAAGCATTTTATTTCTAGTACTAAAATAAAGACTCCGCCTGTTTGTGAGTCGTGTCAATTGTCAAAACATAAACGTTTGCCTTTTTCAGATTCTATCACTCGTACTTTATTACCATTTTCTATATTGCATTGTGATTTGTGGACTTCTCCAATATTCATTCATGCAGGTTACGAGTACTAATGGTTTTAACGGATGATTACACACAATATACATGGGTATACCCGTTAAAATTTAAATCCGAAACATTTACAAAATTCACCCACTTTCACCAGTTTGTTAAAACACAATTCAACCTTCCAATTAAATCTTTCCAAAGTGACATGGGAGGTGAATTTGTTAACACTAATTTTCAAAATTTTGCAACCCAACACGGTATCCAGCCCCGCTTCTCTTGCCTCCATACTTCTCAACAAAACGGCAAATCTGAGCGCATGATCCGTCATATTAACGAACTTATGTTTGCTCTTCTTACTCATGCCCGACTTTCTTCATCCTTTTGGGTTGAAGCCTTGCACACGGCCACATACCTTCATAACATCCTACCCACTAAACTTCACCACAACCAAACACCTACCGTCCTCCTCTACTTTCGCCAACCCACTTATGATCATCTTCGAGTCTTTGGGTGCTTATGCTATCCTGACCTCTCGTCCACTCGTCTTCACAAACTTGCGTTTCGTTCCACTCCGTGTGTCTTTCTTGGTTATCCTGCTAACTACCGCGGATACCGTTGTCTCAAAATCTCCACAGGCAAGACCATTTTCTCACGACACGTAACCTTCGATGAAACCAAGTTTCCTTTTGCCAACCCATCTAAACCTCCACCCTCTCACTCTTTTATCGACCCCTCACCCGTAATATTTACTCAGCCCACCCCTGGCCCAACATCCACCACCTCCTTCAGCCCAACACCTCCCTCACCTCCTAATCCACTCCACGACCCACACCTTTCCTCCATACTTAGCCCACACTCCACCATGCCCCTCCATACTCACAGCCCAACTACCGCCTCTGATCCTCCACAAATACCCGCACCTCACGGCCCACCTTCACCACCTGTCCCATCTCACGTGCCTAGCTCCTCTCAGCCTACCACCGACCCAATCCAGATGCTACCAGCCTCTGTACAACCTTACCTCGAACACCCACCTCATCCACAAACTCTTACCCCTATACCCATGCATCCCATGCAAACCTAGTCATAGTCTGGAATTTTTAAACCCGGTAGACCCATTTCACTCAACACAATTACATCTCCTTCCATCTCTCCATTACCCAAATCTCATCTTAAAGCCCTCTCGGTCCCAAACTAGAAAGTCACCATGACAAACGAATATGAAGCTCTATTGAAAATAATACGTGGGAATTAGTACCGCGTCCGACTGACGCACCTATCATTCGGCGTATGTGGCTCTTCAAGCACAAATTTCATGCTGACGGCACCTTAGAACGACATAAAGCCAGACTCGTCGTTAATGGTAAAAGTCAAACCGTGGGCGTTGACTGCGACGAGACCTTTAGTCTAGTGGTTAAACCCACAACGATTCGCACCGTATTAAGTCTCGCAATTTCAAAAGGATGGTCCATTAACCAACTAGATGTCAAAAATGTTTTTCTGCACGGCCATCTAAAAGAAGCGGTTTATATGTTCCAGCCTCCTGGATTTACTTCTTCATCATATCTGAAACATGTTTGCAAGCTAAACCGATCCTTTTATGGCCTAAAACAAGCATCACATGCTTGGTATCAATGTTTTATGGGGTACTTGTCTCGATGTGGTTTCAAAAGTAGCATTTGTGACACATCTCTATTCGTGTACAAGAAAGGTGATCAAATGGCCTATTTGCTCCTATATGTCGATGACATCAACCTCACGGCCTCGAGCGATTCATTGTTGAGAAGCATAATCAAGTCCCTTTCTACCGAGTTCAACATGACTGATCTTGGTTCTCTACACCATTTTCTCGGTATTACGGTTCAGCAGAAAAAGAATGGTTTGTTTTTGTCTCAATCCAACTATGAAACAGACATATTATCACGGGCAAAAATGTCGAATTGTAAACCCGCTAGCACCCCTGTCGAGGTCGGCTCCAAACTAAGTGCCACGGCTGGTGCACCGTTTTCTGACAGTTCTCTATACAGAAGTCTGGCTGGCGCTCTACAATATCTTACTATCACCCGTCCAGACATCTTGTATTCGGTTCAGCAAATCTGTCTCTTCATGCATGCCCCACGTGAACTGCACTTTCAGTTGCTAAAATGGATCTTACGTTACATCAAGGGCACTATGTCGCATTGCCTTCTCATCTCCCCCTCCTCGTCTACCGCACTTGTAACACCCCGTGTTTCGAAAGTCAAAGTCAAGTTTGACTGTTTTGACTTCTTTGACTTGTAGAAAATCTATTTATTTTATTGTGTTAGTTGTATTATGTGGAGTACTTATTAATAATCTAGGTTTAATCGCTATTTATCGCATGTTTATCGCTTATCGCATCGCACTCGCAACTCGAACTTACGCGCTTTGGTTATGATTTTATGCGTGTGTGCCTTTTATATGTTACTTGTGCATGTTTATTATTTATGTTATGTTGTGGTGATCAGTCGAAAACGCAATCGCAACACTATCGCAATCGAATCGTAAACGCTAAATGCAAGGAAAGTAGGATGATTGTATGTTAGATATAGTAGTTGGGATTAAAAGTAATTTGAGAAAGAAACTCTATCGCATCGCTCGCTCGAATCGCATCGCAACGCAACGCACAACACGCGAATCGGAACGACAAAACTCGTCGCGCCAAACCATAGGGTCGAGTGGCCACCCGATCGGACCACCCTTTCCACTTTGGGAAACCCTATAAATACTCCTTCATTTCAACTTTGGGAAAGTATCAGCTCACTTTTTCTCTCCACTCGATCCAGTCACCTTTTCTTCGATTTCTCGCGATTCCGGTAAGATCTCAACCTAAATCTTGTACTTTTTTGATCTACACGCACTCCTACATCTTTCTATCTTTTGAATCTTAACTTTTAACCGTGAAATCATCAAGATTCAAGGTGTTCTAGGATGATGTCATCATGCTGTTCTTGAGAACTTCATGTTTTGGCTTCAATCCATCAAGAACAACCTAGATCTAACCGATTTCCACAGAAATAAACAAAGATCTTTCATAGATCTGCACATTTTCATGGTGAAAAAGGATTAAAAGATGGTTTCTGACTTTCTTTCAACTCTTTTACACTCAATGCACTCAAAACCGATAAAATCGGAGCTTGTCCTAACCTTCTACTTCTCCTTGTTGATGTGTTGGTTCGAGATCTGGATTCTATCCACGAGATTACCGATTTTGGGTTAAACATGGAACACCGTCTCGAACAGTTAACTGGTCGGATTTGGGTGATTCCTGTCCGATCAAGTTACTAAGTCGCAACGAGGTTTCTGTTGTCTAAAACGTCATCAACTCATCTCGATAAAATGACAAACTATCAAAATGACCAAGGGAGAAGACGATCGGGTCGACCAGGTTGGAGTGTCGCCCGATCGGACTGTTGTTCGATCGGATGGTCACCCGATCGGGTTGCCACCCGATCGGCTTGTACCTTGGCCCCACTCTTAACATCTATTTCGAACATTTGAAGTTGTAAACGTTGAACGAATTACTGTTCGATCGGATCACCACCCGATCGGATTGTCACTCGGCCATGTAATGTTCTGACTTCAACACTTAAACAATTTTCAACGTGTTCAATGCACCAGGGTTGCCACCCGATCGGACTACCATCCGATCGAGTGACAAACTGCTGTGAAAATGGTTCTCACTGAAGTGTCCAACCAATCGGTTCGTCGTCCGATCAAACGGTCGTTGGATCGATCGACCTGAAAGGTAGAGATACTTCAATGTTTTCAAAATGCTACAACGAAAACTTCAAAAGTCAAACCATCATACACAAACACATCCTTCCCAAATGAAGTAGCAATCCACTCGAAAGGTCACCCGATCGGATGACCATCCGAGCGGATTGTCACCCGATCGACCGGCTACCCGATCGGACTGCCATCCGATCGGATTGCTGTTCGACCCACTGACACTCTGTTTCGTTTTACGCACCGCTTATCTTTTATGCTATCATTCAGGCTAATTTTCGCTCTAAGCGCTCCCTTCAGTCCATCAATCGCTGTGAGTATACTCGAACCCTTTTTGTTTTACGCACTTTTGGGTGTTACATACGTTACTTATTCTAAATCACATCAAACACACTAGGCTATACTTTAACGCTAACCGTTTCGCTCAGTGCCACGCCCCGATGTTTCCGCCATCGGTTGGGGTGTGACAACACTGACTGCCTATTCTGATGCAGATTGGGGCGGGTGTCCCGACACTCGTCGATCGACCTCCGAATATTGCGTATTCATGGGAGGCAACCTCATTTCTTGGTCGAAACGCCAACCTACCATCTCTCGGTCAAGTGCAGAGGCAGAATATCGAGGGGTTGCCAATGTCGTATCCGAACTTAGCTGGATCCGTAATCTCTTACTCGAACTCTATGTACCAGTTAGACATGCTTCCATCATTTATTGTGACAACATCTCTGCAGTTTATCTAGCCGAAAATCCAGTACAACATCAATGAACTAAACACATAGAACCGGATATTCATTTTGTTCGAGAAAAAGTCTGCCTTGGCACGGTCAGAGTTCTTCATGTTCCGGCAGACTATCAGTATGCAGACATTTTCACAAAGGGATTACCAAAACATCTGTTTCATCGCTTTCGATCCAATTTATGCCTTCGCGCAACTACGGCTTCAACTGCGGGGGACTGTTGGCCTATAATATCCCATGATATTATTGGCATGTATACTTTCGTATATTTTGTAATATATTGTTTGTTAGGATTGATTGATAATTGTTAGCTAGTTTCCGTAATTATCCCTTCTCCATGTACTATGTATAGGGTAGTTATTCTCATTATGAAATCAAGGAATATTATTATTTTACAATCACAACCCACTGCCGCCACTACACACCCCACCAGCACTACACACCCACCACCGCCATAGACCACCAAACAGTATAAAATAATGATTCATTCCAATCTCACAAGGAAACCAAACAAAAAAATGGAATGGTAATGATTCATTTCACTTTTTTGTACATTTCATTATCTCGTTCATGCCATTCACTCGTCAATTCTATTACCACATACAAACAAACCCTAAGTGATTTTCAAACATGTTCCCATGAAATGACTAGCTAGGAAAAACTTATTGATGCTGATCACACAAGTTAAAGATAGATATCCAAGCTAGTGTTTCCTTTTAGTGCTTGATTACACAAAATTAATGGAGAAAGATGAAGGACTTTACGAGGGTAATATAGTATTCCAACTTCTTTCCAAAGTTAAATAAAAATCTTGCAATGAAAAAACACAATAAATATAAAAACCAACAAAGCCATCATACCATTTTAAGTTGAACATCTACCAATTCGGTCTTATCGAGTTGAACATCTACCGATTCGGTATTATCGGGTCCTATTTTTATTTTTCTTAATGAAAGGTAGGGGTCAGTTTTATCATTATGTGAGATTCTATCTTTTTTTCCTTGTTATTTTTTTTTTTTATTTTTCTTAATGAAAGGTAGGGGTCAGTTTTATCATTATGTGAGATTCTATCTTTTTTTCCTTGTTATTTTTTTTTATCTTTCATTCATTATAGAAAAGAAATCCTTAAATTATCTTATAGCATCGGTCCACCATCAAGTTGGTTCATATTGACATATTCCGAAGTAGCAAAGAAAGAATTCATCTTAAAGTAAGATAATTGTTGAATCTATGTGAAAGGGTGTGAAAGGGTGTCCGTACAAATAACACAACTTTTATATCAATATGTACAAAAATCTTTTTAAGTTTGATCTTTTACTATGTTATCAATACTTAGGAATTATATCCAACGAGCATCACCTTCCATAAATGTAACTATGTAAATATTAAAGAACAAGTTATATTGATGATAATTATTACTACCAATGAGTGTAGTACATGTTGGTAAATTGAAACCTTAAAACTTTAATTGCTTAAAGACTATATATCAGGGTTTGTAGAAAACATTGCCATTTGTTGAAGTTATTTTATACACCATAAAAAATAATAATTTATAAAAATAATTAATCGTCTCTGTTTTTTAATTTATTAATGTTAAGATTTTCAGTATTTGTGTAAATATATATATATATATATATATATATATATAATATATATATAGAGAGAGAGAGAGAGCGGTTAACATACATTATGAGTAATCGTACTTCACGTACGCGACAATACTGGCCGTCAGATCGATGCGTGATTATTTTTCAGTTTCAAATTCATGCGTGATTATTTTTCAGTGTTTGATACATGAGTCATTTGCGTGATTATTTAACACATGCGTAATTACTTCAGTGGTTTATTATACACATGCGTGATTATTTTATCCATGCGTGATAATCACAAAAAACTGATCCATGCGTGATAATCTGCTCCATGCGTGATAATGACACAAAATCTGACGGTCAGTATTGTCACGTACGTGAAGTATGATAAGGGCTTTTGTACATTATACTTTCTCTCTCTCTCTCTCTCTCTCTATATATATATATATATATATATATATAGCATAATGCTAGATAGAAAACCCTAAAAATTTGAGAAAACCCTAGAAGACCCAGCCTCCCGAATTTTTTTTTTTTTGAAAAAAATAACACATGTAATATACATGTTTTTAAGAGTTTTGAGCCAAAAAAATCAAAAAAGCGCCGAGTGGATGTTTTTAAAAAAAATAAACAAGTTTCAGCAACTTTCATCACTAACATGTGTTAGACAAAAATGTGCTGAAACTTGTTTATTTAAAAAAAAAAAAAAAACCACTCGGCGCTTTTTTGATTTTTTTGGCTCAAAACTCTTAAAAACATGCATATTATATGTGTTATTTTTTTCAAAAAAAAAAAAGTCGGGAGGTTGGGTTTTCTCAAATTTTTAGGGTTTTCTATCTAACCGTCCCCTATATATATATATACACACATGGGGAAGGATCTACTAAAAAGTGGATTTTGCCTAAGTAGCCTAAGAAGGATTGTGATGATGACATGTGGCACTCCTAATAAGTAGGAATGAAGGGCATTTTGGTCCTTATAAATAGGAGTGAAAATGACATGTGGCACCTCTTTTGTTTTTTTAAAATACAAAAAAAAAATCTAGTACAAAAAAATCTAGCAAAAAAAAAACTAGTACAAAAAATCTAGCATAAAAAATCTAGCACAAAAAAATATAGCACAAAAAAATCTAGTACAAAAAAATATAGCACGAAAAAAATCAGCAAAAAAATATAATACAAAAAAATCCAGCACAAAAAATTGAGGAAAAAAATTTAAGACAAAAATTTAGCACAAAAAATTTAGCACAAAATATAGTACAAAAATTCAGCACAAAAAATGTTATACAACATAGAAATACAACACATTTAAGTGGGTTTTTTTAGTCTTCATATTTTATATAGCAATATGGTACTCAAATTAAAGATAAAAAGACGCTCGATTTTACGGTGAAATTTTTATGAAAAAATAATGTCGTATAAAAAAGTTATGAACGTTTAAAAAATGGGGGTGGAATATGCATGTGCCTTGCATGTGAAGAGAGAAAGTTCATACATAGGATTTTCCCAAGATACCCTTGCACTCCTCCTTTCTCATACTCTTTCATCTTAACCATTGATTTGAAAAATGAATGGTTAAGATTCCTTCTCATCCTACTTAGGAAAAATTAACTTTTTATTTGATCTTACCCAATATATATATATATATATTATATAGGGGTTGGCTCTATAGAAAACTCTATCTTTTTTAGAAAACTATGCAAACCCATTGTCATCCATTGATTATCTTTCATCCAACTTGATCAATGACTCTCATAATTTTGGTAAGAATTATATTTAAAAGAAATGTTATAATACACATTAGTCAACTGGAAGGGCATTTTCGGTAGAAGAAAAACACTTTTTGGCATTGGAAATGACAAAACCCACTTGTGTGTGTCATCATCTCTCTCCTCTTTCTTCTAGTCAAATCTTTCAATACACTATTATATCTCCCCTCTTTCTTCATCATGTGAAAGAGAAAAGCTTCATGGTCTTCAATGGTGATCCTTCAATGGTGATCTTCATTTGAAGATAATTTCAGCATCATGTGGTCTGAAAAAATCACAAAGACACACGCACGAGTGTGTGTGTGAGAAGAACGATGACAAGATGAATGTTTTTAGAGAGAGAAAGTTGATGTTTTAGATAGAGAAACAACAATCTTTATCACAAAGACACACGCACGAGTGTGTGTGTGAGAGAAGAAGGTTTGAAGATCTTCTTCGTGTTCATCGGACGGGTATAGATCCGGTAAGTGTTCTTGAAATATCATTTCACACTTGATTTTTTGTTGAAATGGTTGTTAATATGTTTTTGTGTGCTGAAAGTGTTTTAGTAATGGTTAATGGGGTATCCATGGTTAATGTTCATGTATTTTAAATAAATCAAAAACTTTAGGATGAGATTTTGAACGGGTTTTTTTGTTGGTTTGGTTGCTTGTTAGGGGCTTTTGATCTTAACAGTAGCTGTTTTTTTGTTGGTTTGGGTTGCTTGTTTGGGTTTTTGATATGAACAGTAAGTGTTTTTTTGTTTGGTTGCTTGATTTACAGACTCAGGCCCATAACATGTGTTAAGCCCCCTATTAGAATGTTATATAACGTGTGTCGATTTACAGAAATAAACCCATAAAGATATTCAATTGACAAGCTGGATGGTTGTACGCGAAGTTAATGCGTGTTCTAGTAATGGTTAATGTTCATGTATTTTAAATAAATTCAAAACTTTAGGATGATATTTTGAACGGGTTTTTTTGTTGGTTTGGTTGCTTGTTTGGGGCTATTGATCTTAACAATAATTGTTTTTTTGTTGGGTTGCTTGATTTACAGAGACAGACCCATAACATGTGTTAAGCACATGTTAGAATGATATATAAAGTGTGTTGATTTACAGAAACAGATCCATAAAAGATATTGAATTGACAAGCTGGATGGATGAAGGCGACGTTAATGCGGGGACATTGAATAAGTCACATCCTTTGGGAAAGAAGTCTTCGTTCATTTATAACATGTGTTGGTGGTTCATGCTGTAACAGAACACCATGATGTAACCTGACATGTGTTCATGTATAACATGTGTTAAGCCCCTGTTAGAATGATATATAACGTGTGTTAACCTTTTGTTAATTAAAAAAAACAAGTAATATCTATTTTATTTTTGTTGATGTTTAAAATATCCGATAATGTGGATACTGAGCGTAAAACTTGTATAAGTAATAAATGTACAAGTTAGTATGTAACGTGTAATATGAAACGAACCATTTATGGTAACACATGTACCGGTAATTTTGGAATATATAATATGGGTCATTTGTTTTGCACATTTTGGAATGTATAACATGTGTTAAGCCGCTGTTATAATCTTTTTGTAACCTGACATGTATTCATGTATAAGCTAGTGGGTTACAAAACACCATGATGTGTTTTAGTAATGGTTGTTAATATGATTTTGTATTTTAAATAAATCAAAAACTTTAGGATGAGATTTTGAACGGGTTTTTTTGTTGGTTTGGTTGCTTGTTAGGGGCTTTTGATCTTAACAGTAGTTGTTTTTTTGTTGGTTTGGGTTGCTTGTTTGGGTTTTTGATCTGATCAGTAAGTGTTTTTTTGTTTGGTTGCTTGATTCACAGACTCAGGCCCATAACATGTGTTAAGCCCCCTGTTAGAATGTTATATAACGTGTGTTGATTTACATAAACAAACCCATAAAGATATTCAATTGACAAGCTGGATGGATGTAGGCGAAGTTAATGCGTGTTCTAGTAATGGTTAATGTTCATGTATTTTAAATAAATCCAAAACTTTAGGATGAGATTTTGAACGGGTTTTTTTGTTGGTTTGGTTGCTTATTTGGGGCTTTTGATCTTAACAATAATTGTTTTTTTGTTGGGTTGCTTGATTTACAGAGACAGGCCCATAACATGTGTTAAGCACCTGTTAGAATGATATATAATGTGTGTTGATTTACAGAAACAGATCCATAAAAGATATTCAATTGACAAGCTGGATGGATGTAGGCGACGTTAATGCGAGGACATTGAATAAGTCACATCCTTTGGAAAAGAAGTCTTCGTTCATTTATAACATGTGTTGGTGGTTCATGCTGTAACAGAACACCATGATGTAACCTGACATGTGTTCATGTATAACACGTGTTAAGCCCCTGTTAGAATGATATATAACGTGTGTTAACCTTTTGTTAATTAAAAAAAACAAGTAATATCTATTTTATTTTTGTTGATGTTTAAAATATCCGATAATGTGGATACTGAGCGTAAAACTTGTACAAGTAATAAATGTACAAGTTAGTATGTAACGTGTAATATGAAACGAGCCATTTATGGTAACACATGTACCGGTAATTTTGGAATATATAATATGAAACGGGTCATTTGTTTTGCACATTTTGGAATGTATAACATGTGTTAAGCCACTGTTATAATCTTTTTGTAACCTGACATGTATTCATGTATAAGCTAGTAGTTTACAAAACACCATGATGTGTATGTACTGATCTAACATGTGTTACAATTTGTCTGTTAGGAACATGTAATTGCTTAACATGTAATTGCTTAACACGTTAATGTTGCAACACCGTGTACAAGTTAATATGGAACATACAAGTTAATGTTGTAACACCGTATACCTGGGATAACATGTGTTAAGCCTCTGTTATAATCTTGGTTTAACCCAACATGGTGTCATGTATAAGCTAGTGGTTTCTAAAACACCATGATTTGTATATACATACTGTAACCTCTGTTACGCGCCTGACATGTATAACGTGTGTTAAGCCTCTATTATAACGTGTGTTAAGACTTCCAGAATGGATGCATAAACTCCAATAGTAACTTAATAACATAGTATACCTGATATAACGTGTGTTAAGCCTCTTTTATAACGTGTGTTAAGACTTCCAGAATGTGTTAAGTCCATACCGTTTTAACATCAAGTACTAGACAAAACAAAATAAGAGTCTCACATTACATATTACTAGTAAACGAAAATACATAGCCCTAAGAAAATGGTGGAGCTTCCTTTGAAAGTCTGCCTTAGCTTTTCAGCGGCTACCTTTGCTGCCTTACCTTTTCAGCGGCTACCCTTGCTTTATTGTTTGGGTCGGTCTTAAAACGGTTTGTAAACATGTGGGTGTGCGTATGCCAGGGAAGTCATAAAAATGTGTTTTCATGCCACACGTTACACGTGTTACGTTTTACATGGGTTTCATGTCACATGTAACACATGCATGTCCGAGAAGTTCAACCTATAACACGTGTTAGTTGTGTTGTGCTGTAACATAAACATGGTCATGATCCTTGAGCATCTGATCCACGTTTGACGAAACCAACGGTCCCGAGAATTGGATCTTATTTCCCTTGAATCCATCACCGTCCTAATAACAAAAAGATAAGATAACTGTTAAGTCGTTAACCAGACATAAATATTAACACATTCATAGCCAGAAAATCTTTTTTCTCAGATAACATCACAAAAACAGTTACTATTCAGATCAAAAGCCCCAAACAAAGCAACCAAACCAACAAAAAACAGTTACTATTCAAATCAAAAGCCCAAACAAGCAACCAAACCAAGCACAGTTTTTTAACACAAAAATAAAAACCTGCAAATTAATCTTACACAACTGAAACAACAACTAGCAAAGTACACAGAACTAAAAACCTGCAATTAATTCTACATACCCTAATACATGTCTCTAATACATCGTCATACCCTAATACATGTCTCTATAACATGTTACTATGGTTTAGCTGTGAAACAGGAGTTCAGACTATAACACGTGTTACGTTGGTTGTGCTGTAAGACAAACTTGGCTTAGCTGTGAAACAGGAGTTCAGACTATAACACGTGTTACGTTGGTTGTGCTGTAAGACAAACTTGGCTTTTCGTTTCTAAAAATAGATGTCCAGAAGTTTGACGAAACCAATGGTCCCGGGAATTGAATCTTGTTTCCCTTGTATCCATCACCATCCTAATAACAAAAAGATAAGATAACCGTTAAGTCGTTAACCAGACATAACTATTAACACATTCATAACCATGGTTTTTTCATTCAGCAAGTGTAACGGCTGAAAATGAGAAAACAACATCAAATAAGGACACAAATGAAGATAATGACATAAACATTAAAGATCTAAAATACGAAACATTAACGGTCTATAATTTGTAATCTATACGAACATTAACGGTTGTTCGTGTTTCACAATAACGGTTGGAATTATACAAACTGTAATTTGTAATCTATAAGACACATTAACGGTCTAATTACGAACATTAACTATTATACTTGGTGTTCGTGTTTCAAAACCCATATTCTATAATCGGCTGAAAAGAAAAAAACTACTGAAGCAAACAAGCAAGATAAAAACGTGAGCATTAATAGACTTGTTGTACGTGTTTCACATTAACGAGATCCCCCTAAATCATCATATCCAAACAACAAACAAAAACCCACAATGCAATAATCAAATCAAGAAACTAAATCAAGATTACCTCATCGCAAATATCACCACAAATATCGGACCCAAATCGAATCAAATAATAAAAAAGGAAGAAACTGTATTCACACCCCTGTTCACCACAAGATCTGGACGAACATTGGAAGGTGAGAGAAGAAGAAGAAGAAAAGCGAACCAAAGCCCACTAGCCCAGATCGTAGTAAAGATCTTGTTTAGGAAGATGAATACTCCACAGTACATTAATGGTGCTCCATAGATCTACAATTGTTGATGGATGCTCCATAGTTCATTAATGGTGGATCTAGTTTGAAATAAGTGGTTTAAGAAGATGAAGAAATTATGAAAAAACAACCTTTCTAATTTGAATTTGGTTCATCGAAAATGGAGGAGGATGGAAGAGAATGATGTGATGTTAGATATTAATGAGGGTGTCAAATCACTTTGGGCAAGATAACTTTTTGAGTGGGCGAGGAATATGTAGAATTACCAATGTGCCCTCAAGATTAAAAAAGGATATTATGGAAGCTGGGACATGTGGCCAAATGTAGGCCATTAGATGGGTTTCCAAAGTTTTCTAAAAATTCAAGGTTTCCTATATAGCATTATCTTATATATATATATATATATATATATATAGGGGGAGGTTCATTTGAGAAGAAAAAGAACAAAGGGTTCAATTGTAAAACATTAAATAGTTTTTCTCTCATCTCATTTATTATTATTTTTGACTAATTAATTAATCATAAAGACTATCATCCTCCACACAAAAATTTTTGCCTAGACACATCAAAATTTATCCTACACATTTTTGAAATTTATCCTACACAACTCGTAATTCATCCTACACACCTCATAATTTATCCTACACTTTAAAATATTTTTTTTCTTCTTTGAAAAAATATAATTTTTTGAAAATAAGTTACAATTTTAATTTAGTTAGCTATTAAAAATGAAGACGAGTAAATTGCCATTTTAGTCCCTGAGTTTTGACCAAAATTATCACTTTAGTCCAAATAGTTTTTTTCTTGCCATTTTAGTCCAAATAGTTTTGTTTTCTTGCCATTTTAGTCCAAATAGTTTTGTTTTCTGCCATTTTAGTCCCTGAGTTTTGTCATTTGTTGCCATTTTCATCCAACCCACTAACTCCATTCAAAAAAAAATTATTTAACTTAGGTGAATTTTGGTCGAACCACATTTTTCTTTCTTTTTTTGCAGGTGCGATGGTATGGGGATGGTGTTGTGCCAGTTTACAGTGAAGATGATGGCGGTGGTTGTTGGTTTTACGATGATGACGGTGATGTTGGTTAATGACGTGGGTGGCGTAAAAGTGCCCGGTGGTGGTGGAAATGGTGGGGTGGGTGGGTGGTGACGGTGCAGGCAGGTGGTGGCGATGATAGAAGGTTATGATGGGGTGGATGGTGGGAGGTGGTAGTGGTGGTCGATGAAAATGGCAACAAATGACAAAACTCAGGGACTAAAATGGCAAGAAAACAAAACTATTTGGACTAAAATGGCAAGAAAAAAACTATTTGGACTAAAGTGGCAATTTTGGTCAAAACTCAGGGACTAAAATGGCAATTTACTCAATGAAGACTAACAATTAATGATCTATCTAATTTTACCAATATACCCTTACACTCATATTAAATACAAAAATTAAATGAAGTAAAAGGAAGCATTCTTATTGGTTGAAGATTGTTCTTTTTTATTCTTACAAAAAATTTCTTCTCATTTGAACCCTACACTATATATATATATATATATATATATATATATATAGGCGAAGAGTACTGTACAATATTCCTTAACGTACATTACGTACAATATAGTGAATTCGCATGTTATAAAATAAAATCGCATTTGATAATTTTGATGAAATAGCCTGTTGTTTTTTTTGTAACAATTTCGCATGTGGTAATTTTGATGAAATCGCATGTTATAAAACCAACATGCGAAATTGTTACAAAAAAACAACATGCGAATTCAGTGCGGGAAGATGATCGGACGGCTGAGATTGTAGCGTACGTATTGTACGATAATGACATTTGTACGTTAACCTACCCCTATATATATATATATATATATATATAGATAGATAGATAGATAGATAGATAATAAAAGAACTCTTTTTTTTGTCGTTTACATAGTGTCGGTGAGTGGCAAGTACATAGAGGTACCCGGCGTGTTTTAGCACCACATATACATATTAATATCCCTTAATGAATTGAAAGACACACATAACGAATCCAAGACAAATTTTCGGTCCATGATTATATGATAATATTATACACAAACGGTCCTTCAACTATTTTATACTCTTTATTTCTATCCCTTGATATCCTGCCTTCTAGTTCCTCCTATAATCATAGTAGATCTAGTTTTTTCGTGCATTATTTTAAATCTAATAATTATTTTATATATATGTGTATGTTAGAGTGTTAATAAATCATTAAATCCGGTTAAACCTTTCAAACTAGAGCTGGGCCAGTCCTAGAATTTTAGAGGCACAAAGCGAATTAAAAATTCGAGGTCCTTTTTTAATATTTTTAGGATCGTAATTTCGATTTATCTGACATGAATTATATTAAGAAGAAACTTATAAAACATTTAACCATTATATAAACTAGATGATTTCCCTAATCAAATAATGTTGGAATCTAATACATAAATCAAATCTAAGTTGGTAAAAGAGTTTAACATAACAAATAACAACTTACATTATTTAGAAACGACTTTTTTTAAATAAAAATTTACATGGACATATAATGTTAAAATTTATGTGGACAAAATATTTTAGCTTCTTAAATTAAGAGAGGTGATTAAAAAAGAGGCATTTATAACCCTTTCTTAAAAGAGTGAGTGAGGTGATTAATAATTTTGAAAATCGTTAGTAGGTGGGATTCGAACCTAGCCCTATACAAAAACCAAATTTTGTTATTACCACCAGACTACACTTGTTTTAATGTCAACAAATATCTCTGTAAATATAATATTCTTTTTTATTAATATAGATTTATTTATTTTTTAATTTTGGAGGCCCTATTTTTTAGGAGGCCTTAAGTCGTCGCCTAGCTCAATTACACTAACGAGCCGACCCTGAAATAGAGTAATAAGCCGGTTTGAGATCTATAATGTTGTTTCACGATCTACGGCTTGAAAAAGGGTTTAATGATCTAGTTTGTGATGGGATTGGAATCAAACAAGTAAATCAAATTGGCTAATTACCTTTATTATTTAACCTTTTTTTATATATGTAGTTTGCATATATAAAAAATACATATTATTATATATTATCTATTTTTGGAATTCAATACAAACTACCGTTTATTTTTTTAAAAAGCATGTTTTTAAACATCTTAAATTGTCAAATCTTTAAAAAACATGTTTTTAAACGTCTTAAAGTGTCAAATCAGACCGTTTTAGCTGATATTGTGTAAAGCCCGCGTTTGCGCCTAATAAAAATGACGACCAAAAGACACTTTAATTTTTAAATTTTCAGAAGCGCCTAATCTTTTCACAATTCAAGGTAATGATACCAATAACATTTGTGCGCAAGTTTAACAAAATTTGGGCGTGACCCGTCCATAAAACGAGTGTATCCCTGTTTTAATCACTTTCAATACATTAAGGTCTACAACCCATTCGACTGACACGACCAAAAACCTTAATATCAAGTTTTAAAAGTAGAGTTACTAACAAGGCTATTCACAACAAGTATTTGACCCATAACATTAATACAAAATAGCGGAAGCGCTTGATGGTCATAGTACGTGCGTGTGTTCACTCCAACTTGCCAAGTCGCCTAAGACGAGGATTTACCTACATTCAACATAAACAATAAGTTAGTATTTCCTCACTAACACGATTAACTAATAACCCGATTAGTCACTATCGCGGCCTTACATCTTTCCATTACATTACCAACCGTTAGACGGTTCATTACATGCTTGTCTCAATGTAGAGACCATCATACTTTTCTTAACATACCCGCTAACAACGGGTACTAGTATTGTTACTATAACTTTCATTCGATTCATTCATGACGAACGAATATATTCTTTACATACACTTACACTCCAATCCGAGAAGACGGATCGAGTAAACTTTCATTCGTTCATACTTAACTTCCCATACCCGGTTCAACTAGAAAGAACCGGATATGATGCATTATCTTTCGTATCTTATTCATTTCTCAACATCCGTTTATGACGGATCTAACTTTACTTCCAAAAAATCATAGATTTCAATTTTCACGATTTCAACATAACAACATAATACAATTGGGATTATTATACATATGTCAACATAATAGAGATAAGGTGTATACTAACGTACCTTGATCTTGTGTGCCTTCCGATTTCCTAATACTTGAACCTTCTTCCTTCACGCCTATATCAACACATTCATTCGTTCATTTAGTACAACCAATCTCATTCCATTATTTTCCAAATTTCACATTTTTTTTCTTTCAAGCATTTCATCAAACACTTAGTGGGCATCACATATATAAGCACCATGTACAAGTTTACAAAGCATGAATTCTACTAGTTCATCCTATAACTCATCCACAATTAACCCATGTTTATATCATATTTTCATCCTACATAATTTTCTAAGATTTAAGCATTACATCATCATCATAATTCAAAATTTCACATGATAATATCTACTTTGATCATCCTATTCATGACACAATTTCACAAAGTGAGTTTTTACTAAAATCTTTCAAATAACCTGAAATCAAACATGATTCTTGTTCAAAAAGGTAATCCTAACTCATATTTACCTCATTTGATACAAGAATTCGAGATTGGGTTGTAACCCTCATCCTACAATTCATAATTTCAGAAAATAAAACTTACCACTTCACTAATTAGAGTTAGATACTCAAAATTAGGGTTCATGCATTAGATCCTCCTTGAGATTTCAAGTAGTTTGATGGCATTTTGCAAACAAGGGTTTTGCTTGTTCTTTCCTGCTCTTGATCGAAACCCATTACCCCAAATGAGGGTGTTTTTCATTTTTTGTTAATTAGTAAACCCCTTTAATCTAGTGTTTACACATTGAACCCTCCCACTTTGAAAGAGTGTTTAAATTTAGGCTTTCCATCACCTAACTACTATTTTGTCACATTTCATTAACCATGTTAAATTATTTGTTTATTTTCTCTTATTATTATATTAAACACTTTTGGGGTATTACATATTGTCAGTTTGACCGACTCAACGCATCTTACCAGTTTGGTTTGTTGTTTTTTTTGAAACTTAGATGATAATTTTATCTATGATTATCATCAAAATTGGTCACTTGTTTATGATATGTATAATTATATATAATTTTTTTGTGAATGATATTATGATTTTTTTATTTCTAATTCATACATGCATCATACACAACGAATAATATATTTTTTTTAACGGCCAACGAATCTTTTAAATGGGCTATTGGCAAAATTCATCAAATCGGGATACACTCACCTCCGAACCGGGAAAAACCCTCACCTAGGGCTGAAGCCCGTGAACACTCGCCCGAAGACACGACAGTGCGGTGAGGTAAAACCAAGGATCGAACTAGCGATCTCCACCTATTCGTATAATCTCCCATCATCACCAGGTGACGCAAAAAATAATGCGGAGGTCATGAATCAAACTTACATCTTTTAGAACACTAAGTATCTCCCTTACTACTCAATCACCACCTACTTGACACAACGAATAATATTTATTGGCCAATCTTATCTTCCTTCACCCAACCAATGACCCCTACCTGAAGCTACATGTTACCCTTTTTGTCCCACTTCACTCTCTAATCTTGATTCTATTGGGTACTGGTTTTCCCTATCCAATAGATTATTCCTTGAAGTTAACAAATAAATTCATCCTGGTAACTTTTAGAATGGATCAAATATAGATATAATAAAATAACCCTTGAAGTCAAAACAATATTATAGAAATATTTATTGTAATTGTAGTTGACAATAAACTTGTAAAACAAAAATAAATATTAATCTTTTGAGCATCTCTATCATATAATTTAGACTCGAACTTTACTAAAAACATAGTCTTGTTTAGTTTTCTTCTAAAATAAAATTATCTAAAATGGTTTTGTATGAAAATAGTTGCACTCAGTGTTCTAGTAATCAAACTGGCTAGTAATATCGATCGTAACATACACCGACTACATTTAACCTAGTTGTTTACTTGTTAGACCATAAAGTTTTTTTCTTAAATATTTTTTTTTTCAAAATTCTAATTACTACTTTTATTTATATATTATCGTCTTACATTTTATTTATTCCGATCTTCATACTTCAATAACCCTGAAAATCAGCACTAAAATCCAAAAGTAGTTTTTTATATTTTTTATATTTGTTTATATCTCAAGTTACTTATTAGAATATCAGATATTTTAAAACCACTATGTATAATACAATTATTATAAAACGTTCCTTTCGACTTAAGATAAAAACATTGCTTGCAATTATTGACTATCTCACAGTTCCCGTTTATTCTGATTCAATCAGTTTTCATAACAAGACATATTATTCATCACAAAAAAATAAATAAATAAATGTTAAAGAAAATATAATTACAGATAGGCATGTATACATATACGTACACCCCTATTTCTTTCCACCTGTAACCGAGTGAAAAGCATGTCGTAATTTATAAAGCAAGTGGACACCGGAACACAACATTTTCTGACCCCACCATTTCTCTTTCATCCTCTTCCTTTATATTCTTCCCCCCAATACTCTCAATTCAGGGCTCCAATTATCAATAATCAGCTCTAAATTTAAACCTCCACCACCACCATTGTTATTATTAATGGCGTCACCGCCTGACACCAGCAAAACCACCAAGCTAGAACGCTACAACAGCTACATCAGGCGAGTCAACAGCACCAAGCTTCTTGCAGCTTCTTCCAAGCTCCTATTCCGTGTCACTCTTTTGGTTGCTTTGATATTAATATTCTTTTTCACTTTCAACTATCCCCCGCTTTCGGATAACCCCAACCCGGGGGCCTACCACCTCCACACCACTTCCCACCTCCTCTCCTCCGCGTTCTACGGTAGTGGAGCTGCGTGGGAGAAGGAGGTGCGCCGTTCCTCGACCCCCCGTCGCCCTAATGGATTTTCAGTCCTGGTTACGGGCGCCGGAGGGTTTGTTGGAACACACTGTTCGCTGGCGTTGAAGAAACGCGGCGACGGTGTTCTTGGTTTGGACAACTTCAACTCTTACTACGACCCGTCGTTGAAACGGGCGAGGCAAAAGATGTTGAAGCAACACGAGATCTTCATCGTTGAGGGAGATCTCAACGATGGAGAGTTGTTAGCAAAGCTTTTTGACATTGTACCGTTCACGCACATCCTGCACCTGGCGGCGCAGGCTGGCGTGCGGTACGCTATGGAGAATCCTCAATCGTATGTTAGCTCCAACATTGCTGGATTCGTCAACCTTTTAGAGGTTGCGAAAAACGCGGACCCTCAACCTGCAATTGTGTGGGCCTCGTCTAGCTCGGTCTACGGTCTGAATACCGAGAACCCGTTCTCGGAATCACACCGGACAGACCAGCCAGCGAGTCTCTACGCCGCTACTAAAAAAGCGGGCGAAGAGATTGCCCACACATACAACCACATCTACGGGCTATCAATCACGGGTCTCCGATTCTTCACGGTTTACGGGCCGTGGGGCCGACCCGACATGGCTTACTTCTTCTTCACGAAAGACATACTTCAAGGAAAACCTATTAACATATACCAGACGCATGACAACCAAGAGGTGGCGCGTGACTTCACGTTCATCGACGACGTCGTAAAGGGGTGTTTAGGGTCGTTAGATACGGCGGAGAAGAGCACCGGAAAAGGCGGGAAGAAACGTGGGCCGGCCCAGTTGAGGATATATAACTTGGGAAACACGTCACCGGTGACGGTGGGGAAATTAGTGTCAATATTGGAAAGTTTATTGAACGTCAAGGCGAAAAAGCATGTGATTAAGATGCCACGAAACGGCGACGTTCCGTTCACCCATGCTAACGTGAGCCTGGCGTATAGTGATTTCGGGTATAAACCGACTACTGATTTGTCAACCGGGTTGAGAAAGTTCGTTAAATGGTATGTAAGTTATTATGGGATTCAGTCAAGGGTAAAAGGGTCAAATGCTTCAACTTGATTCCCATTGAAAGGTTTCTGTTTCCTTTTCTGTCCTTTTCTTATTTTCATTTTTGCCCCTCTTTTAAATTATAATTTCATTCAAGTCCGTATACGATATATCTGGTATATCTGTCGATCGATGAAGAAACGTGAAACAACAGTCATTTGGGGTTACAAAGACGGTCTTCTGAAGTTCAAAACATGTGAAGTTAAGATTCGGGTATCGTTGTATCGTAGTGTACGGTGTATCATAGTTCATATATATATAAATGTATACATACAAGTTACAACATATCATAAGTGAAAAACGGAAATGGAGGTGGAAAAGTGTAGATTTGGGAAATGGAAGGTTGTATTTGTAATATTTTTATTTTTAGATGTAAATTTAAACATAATTGATTTTGTGCCCCAAAAGCAAAGGGAGAGAATCAAGCTATTGGATCGAAGTTTATTTTACATGATTAATATCTTTTATTTATTTATTTGCATGATTAAGTTTTTTGCTTTATGATAATTGAATATAGCTTTTAGAAGATGCCTCCAATGATTGAAGAGGGGGGTGATTTGTCATTAAGCAAAAGTTACGTGGTCAAATTAGAAAAAAACGCGTGTCACTTTTCCACCATGTAATTTGGAGCTTGACAGCGTTTTGTTTTGTGTCGGTGGACAAAAAGAGGTAGCCAAATTACACACTTTTACACTGGTTGGTTGCTCTTACTTTGATGTTGATACTGTCTTTGTACCATCATTGTTGCACACGGTACTACTCGCTTTATAATAAGTTTACAATGAAAACTTAGGTTTAAATAACAATTTACTTAAGTTTACAAATGATTTTTATATATAAATAAAGCATGTGACACATCTCCATCATGTAATTTTCTCTATTTCTAAGTTTTTCTTTTATTATTATTATTATTATTATGGAAATGAATCGAATATTCATGGAATAATACGTGAGTTGTGACACGAAAACTTTGTTTATGTTCGTTTGTTTATAAAATAAATCCATTTAAACAAGAGTTTGCATTTAGTTGAACTTAGTTACTTAACAATAGAAGTTGATTGAGGACATTAAATCCCCATTTCTTCTTGAAGATTTATCATAGATACAAAAGCAAAAACATTACTTGGTCAAACTATTACGGGTGTCTCCATCTTGATATTTCTTGTATGTTCTAAGTTTGTTTTCATCGTTCATTGTATTTATGTGTTTACGTTGTTCTCTTTTATCCAACTCCCTGTGGGTGCGTGTTTTTTGGTTCTAGAAAAAAAAAACTAAATTATTGAACATGAATAATTGTGTCGTTTATTCGTACCATTATGGATTATGCGGGTAAATAACTATCCTTTTTTTTTAATTGCAAAGTTTTATAAAAACTGCTTGACAAAAGCTATGTCAAAAAACAAAACAAAACATTACACCATTATGACTTATGAGCGGATTTGTTTAACCAACCCGTCCAACTAACGTTAATTTTCCTACACCTATTAACGATGCACATTAAGGAAAAATTAAGAATAGAGTCGAATATGCTTCCTTTTTGATGCTCCTTACAGACGAACACTATAGTGTTGCGAAATCTCCAAATGACCCAGCAACCCACTCGAATCCAGCCAACTAACCAGCTTTATCTTAGTAACCGTTGAAGGCGGTGAAATTTGTATCCACCTAAAAATCAACTCCCAAGTCCAATTAGCCACCTCACAATAACCGAATAAATGATCCAACGATTCCTCCATTAGAGAACCTTATATATTACTTTAAGAAATAAGATGTATATTTTTTTTTTATTTGTATCTCGAAGTTTTCTACCTAAACATGGTTCATATTAAATGATCATGTATTTTTATTTGAGTCTCGCAGTTCTTTGCCTAACTATGATTTTCTATTAGATGCTCATGTAACCGTGTGCGGTTCTAAATTAGTAACTCCAATCAATGTTCATGTTTATCCGTTTGTTTGTTTTTTTAATTATTATTATTATTATTATTATTATTATTATTATTATTATTATTATTATCAATGGAGCAGGGCTCGCTATGATGGTGTGCGGGGGAGACTTCCGCGCAAGGCCGGTGATTTCGAGGGGCACAAGATTTTTTTAAAAAATATTGATATATATATATATATATGTTATTTTTAAAAAAAAAATTATAAACGCATACCAATTCCAATATAGGCCTATTATCAAATACTTTTTAATGGTTTATAATTTAGTCCACTACACATTAGGTTTATTGGCGCAATACTAATATGATTTGAATAAAAATTATAATACACGATGGCAATTTCATGGACTCCTGGAATCTGAAAACGAACAGTCGAACATCATCACTTCATCAGAACTTCGCTGAATCGTTGGGTCTGGGCTGATACGAACAGAAGATTCAGAGACGTGAACAAGAACAACATCGATCAGAGACGCGAACAAGAACAACATCGATCAGAAGATTCAGAACTCAAAAGGTCTGTTCGTTGGTCTAGTGTTAATTGTTAAACTATTAGTCTGTTAATTGTTGTTAACATCAGAAACATGTAAAATGGATATTGATCCGATATTTATACAAAGACGTATAATTAAATGGAAATAAAGAAAATATGAGAGTTCAAGTAGCGAAGAAGTTGCGTTTACAGTTGAAGAGAATTTCAGAGTAAATTATTTATTATATATTGTTGATCAAGCCATAGCTTCTTTAGAGAAACGATTTGACCAATTCAAATGGTATGAGGGGTTATTTGGTTTTTTATTTCCACAGAAGTTGAGGAATATTAAAGATGAAGATCTTAATTCGTCTTGAAGATGCACTCAAGTTTGAAGGGAGCTCAAATATTCATGTCGTGGCACTATATATGGAGCTTAAGTTATTTCGTGCATCACTAACCAATAAATTTAGCAACCCTATAGATATTTTGGAGCATATGAAAGAAGAGAATTATTTCCCAGAAGCATGTATTGCATATAGAATATTGTTAACTATTCCAGTCACTGTGGCATCTGCATAAATAAGTTTTTCAAAGTTGAAGTTGTTAAAATCTTACTTACGATCTACAATGTGTCAAGATAGACTTAGTGGGTTGGCGATGATAGCTATCGAGAATGAAGTCTTAGATAATATAAATTGTAAAGAGTTGATCCAGTAATTTGCTATGAAGAATGCAAGGAGGGCTGCACGAATCATTGGTTAGCTATTAACTTATTAGTTATTACGGTATGTAACTCATTATAATACTATGATTTTGTCATTATCATAATTGCATTGTTTATCTAATACTACAATTTTTGTCATTTTTCGTAATTATATTGTTTATCGTTAAAGTATATGAGCACACTTTCGAACTCGAACAGGGTACGTGAATTCTCAAAGACGCCTACGGAAAAGAGGAACAACAAATACTTTCCAGTTGATGGCTAACCGACACAAACCAACAAAATAATTAGTCTGGAAGCTTATTTAAAATCTTTCATTTTCTTAAACTTTATCATTATTCAAAGGTGAGAAGATGAAATCACCATAGTCAAACTTTGATGTCATTGTGCCTAATTTAACAACCAAATCAAAATTTTTAATAGTCAAAAGAGATATTGTTAAGGTGGACCTTGTTCTAGAAATGGATGGTAGCTATCCTCACACTCACAACGTTTTGTATATAACAATATTATTATATCTACAAATCAGGCCTAATAATGCCATTGTATTTTTTATTTTTCAACTGGTTTTATACAATAAGTCTTCATCTCTCATCCATAACGTTGTCATCAACATTAAAAATACACTAGCGTATTTAAGTTATATTATTATCAGTGATAGAGAACATAATGTAATTTATAGCAAATGGTGCATATAAATTTTAATTTAGATTCGAATTTGGATATGAACGTTAAAGAGATTGAAAACATGAAAGAGAGAATTTTGTGATATTTTCTATTTTGCAATGAGAAACTAAAAGTTTATGTGATATTTTCTATTTTGCAATGAGAAACTAAAAGTTTATCTATAGATCAAAAAGTAATTACTAGTAACTAACTAATTCAGTTGACGAATGTTGACTTTGACCTTTCTTTAATGTTCATTTTCAAGTTGAAAGAAGGGATTGAAATGCATTTGAAGAAACATCAACTTAATTCGAAGGTTAATGTCATACCCTGATTTTATGGTGGACCGGACTTGGAGTTTATCCGTGACAATTGATATCAGTAATCACAAAGCACAACGGAAGATGGGATTTAAAATTAATTATTACAAAGTACAATATAGTGTCCGAAAGTTCAAAAATAAATATAAAAACGGATTTGTACTAAAAAGATCCACAGGCGGACCAAATTATATAAAAAAATGAGACTTGAGACTAATAGGTCTTTCCTGGAGTCACAAATTCCAAATTGCCTAGACCGAACATCTCCAGCCTATTCCGTATTTGCTATATAATATGCGCTTAGTCATTTAAAAATACGTCAGTTTTCATTGGTAAATACAATTAACCGACTCTTTTTGAAAATCTTTTCAAAAGTGTTTGATACCATTTGGTAAATCATTTTAAAAATAACTTGGGATAAGATAATGTCTCTTGTTACCAGTTTTACATGCTTTTCAATACATGTGGGGACTGGAGATGAAAACCGACACATGATTAACTGACACACCACTTTTTCAAATATCATATATAGTGGCATTAGCGTCTGTCAGGTGTATGCTTACACCCGCGCTTAGGTCGTTGCCACCTGCAATTAAGTGAGCCAAGGATATCCAAGACACGGTCGTATTAACCCCCAATGTTTAAGTTATCAAGCAAAACATATTAAAACGGGTTATTTAAATTTTAAGCATCATTCGCCCGTTATTTAATACCCGACCAAGCGGTTAGTTCCGTATCCCAAGCCCGTATAGGGAAAATAGGCTAAGAGTATTTAGCTGTGCTAGTCTTTACAAATCAAAGGCGCTAAACAAAACGTTAATCAAAATCACTAAAATAGACTCAATTTACTGAAGGCTCCTAGTCTAGAATGAACGGAACTATGATCCGTTAGAATGTTAACGGGTCTTATACAAGTCATTTGACTTTGAACGGTAAAATTTAACAATTTCGTATGGTTCACTAGATTAAGTGAAGACCGGATAGAATGTGGTTTATACCCTTCTGAGTACAAGGGGTCGTATAATATGGGTCAAACAACCATACATTCTGATTAGAACTGGTTTGGAAAGGTTTTGGCCCGATTCGGTATAAACTAGTTTATATAATTTTATGCTTATTAAACTAACCGTACGCACATATGCGGTATCAGGTGGTCGAATAGGTCTATGACAAGTCCATAATGCCAAAATATATTTCATTATGTTACCACATCAGTTTCGAACTTAGATTACATGTTCGTTTGGTTTTAAAACTCCACTTTACGCCATAAGGGCATTTTAGGCATTTTAGGCATATTATATGGACTTGCAATAAACCCGACAAACGATATGATCAGAAGGTATATCCTATAAGAGTTATTCCCTACAATAATATGATCATATAATAACCTTAATTCAGTCTCTTTGCTCAAACGGGTCAGAATCGAAAGTCAAAGCAGAAGTCAAACTGTTTGATTTTCGGTTGCGAGCCGAGCTCTAAGCAGGAAATGACGAGATGAACATGATCTAACATGTCCTAATATGTTATATAAACTGTTATAACGTCAAAAATTAAGTTTTCGATACTTAGAAGTTCATTTAACGTAATTTACGAAAATATGCGTTTTTTACTTTTATTTAAGAAAACTTTGACCCGTCATTTCACTAACTTAAGGTGATCTTCAGAGGGTATCATCACAAGGGAGTAACACCTTCGTTATTATGATCATGTAGCCAAGTTTTATTCAAATATGTTTAGTTAATTTTTTTTGTTTATGTTCGTTTGTGTTCGTTTATATTCATGAGATGTTCGTTTGTGTTCGTTTATGTTCATGAACTGTTTGGTTATGCTTTAAATGAACGGACATAAACGAACACGAACATGTTCGATTTCTTAATAAATGAACACGAACAAAAAAAATATGTTCGATTATATGTTCGTGTTTGTCTTTGGTTAAAGTTAAATGAACGAACACGAACATGTCTATGTACGTTCGGTTCGTTTACAAGCATATCTACTCGCACAAACTTGCCCACAAATAAGGCAACTAATTAATTAGCAAAGATATACATTATATTGCTTGAATATTGGACATGATGCTCTATATAAACAAACCCCTTATTCATAGATTAATGGGGAGATAATTCAGTTCTACACAAGAGATCAAGAGTCGTAGTTTGATATCGAACCCTAATAAGTTCTGAACAATTGTTCTATGTTCATGGTTTGTCCATTTTTGTGATTTTTCACTTCTAGTATATTATGTTTACTAGGCTATTTCCCGCGTAACATGCTGTTTCAAAAATGAAAACAAATTTATTTGTTGAAATCTAAGGTCGTGTAAAAAACAAATACATTAGAAAAAACAAATAAAAATCATTCAACTTTGAGCATGGTTTTTCATGACATAATGGATCATGTTGGTTTACATATCTATTTAAAATATATCTTATTTATTTATATAGTTAACAATGTATTAATTATGTTTATCAATAAACAATAATACCATAAATCTCTTTAAATAAAATGATATTTAAGGTTTACACATCACGCATAGTCTTTACGTGACTCTCACCCATATGACCCGTTCCCCCTTTTAATTACTTGACACGTTTGAGATAAAATACAACTCAAATAGACTCATTAATCGACATCCATGCATTTGTAGTTCACCATAAAGCAACTACTTTAGGATCAGTCTCTCTTAAATCATTAATCTAATAAGACAAATTCCAAACGCTAAGCGAATAAGCATCTTTAACCAAAGTTTTTTTTAAATGTGAATCTTTATGAATATATATAATTTTAAAACACCACTTCCTATGGTTTAAACCCGTACACGGTTTATGATGTTACAATAATCAAAATGTAATTTAAAAGCATCAAAACGACCCTTACACACTTTTTGAAGTTACAATAATCAAGAAAACACAATTTTAATGGGTCAAATAACCCGTACACATATGGACTAATTATACACATTCTGAAAGTAATTAATTCAAATATACATTAAAGAGTAGAGGTAAATTGATTCACCACAAATCCCACAAATCTTCACATCCATATCCATAAAGAATAGAAAAAATTACATATCAATGAATCTACATACAAATGATTATAACCCATCTGATAATTACAAATGTAAGATCAATTTAAATGGAAGCATTATAAGGTGAAAATAACCTGCCTCGAGATAACGCTTTGATGAAGCTTTGAGATGCCAATTGAAAAGTAACCAGAAGTGAAGCATGGAGTCATGGACACATTACCAAGACCCATATCAAATAGTGTGAGTGCATATGTCTATCGCTTCCATCAATCACGTATCGTAGCTATCAGATAATCAAGACTAGGGTTTGAAGTGTTAAACATTCATGAATAAACAAGATCATTGGTTCGCACAGATGGGTGCAAGTAGATCCGCATGAATCTACTTGCTGCGCAGAACTAGGGTTTGGTCATAACATGTACATCCGCTCCAAAGAAGTCCATCCGCATGAAACAGTTGGTCCGCATGAATTGTTGGTTCGTATGTAGTCCATCCGTAACTTCTTATTTAGTGCGAACCTACAACTAGTATATATAGGAGTCTTGTTCATTTGTCATAAAAATCTTTGTTGATAGAGAGGGGAAACTCTTGTCATTTGTTTTTGTGGTATTGTATTGAAGATTATCAACATTTAATTAGCTTGTTCTTGTCTGATCCACTCTCGTACTTGGATTTCGTACAAGATACGAGATCTACGCAGTCAACAGTGTAACGGAATCGATCCTAACACGAACTCACAAGTGGTATGAGAGCAGGAGATTGATTGCAAGGACTGAAGATACAAGATTCAAGCTGATTTCATCAAATTCAAACCAATTTCATCATTTCTTCTTCTACTCATTCTTTTCATCTTTAAATCTCATATTCACGACGTTTTCACGGTAAAAAACGTCTGATTTTCAAACATAATGTGCGAAAATCAGTTTTAAACAAATCTTCAAAGTTTCAGACTCAAATTCAAACGAAATCATCAATTTTTTTTGAAAAAAATCATGAAATTGTTGCTGAAAGTTCACGCAGATGTGTTCATGGGTTTGCACGAATCTGTATAAGTGTCAATTCGTATGAATCTAGGTGGATTTTGGATTATTTTTAGTTGATTCAAGATTCACGGACCTGAAAAGTCGATCCACACGGACCTGGTAGTCCATCCACGCGAACCAAGGGATTGTACATCCGCACGGACGCATCATTCCACATCCGCGCAAAACTAGGGTTTTAAGTGTTTGGTTTTCAAATTTGATCAAGTGTTTGTTTAATTGTTTGCAGGTGATAATCAAGGATTCAAACATCATGGAAGAGGAGTTTTATAACGAGTTCCACAACGCTTTCACGTCTGAAACGACAACTACATCGAAGAGCATATCAAGTGCTATTTCGGAAAGTTTGAATTTTGATAATGTGTATGGAAATCATCAAAGCCCATCGAAACTAATGAATATAGAAGATTATCACTGGTGGAAAAATAGATTTGAGAACTGGGTGAATATAACAACCCTCCTAAAACCCTTAACATACCCTAAAACATCCTAAAATATACCCCGTATACGAGAAACAGCCCTAAAATACCTTTATATTTATAAAAATCAAATAAAAACAGAAATATACTGCTCTCGCGGGGCGCGACCCAGACCTCCAGGCCTGTCGCGGGGCGCGACGGGGTGACACCAGGTGAGCCCATAGGCTGCCACGTATCCAGGTATGTGTGGAGGCTAGTGGTCTGACTCGACCAAGCGAGGCCCTAGCCTAGTGGCCTCGTGGGCCGCGAAGAGGAAGCAGGGGGCGTCGCGGGGAGCGAGCCGCCTCTCGATCAGGCTATATAAGGAGGCCTCAGGCCTCATTTGATCGTCGTTCAATTCTATTTTCTCTCTCAAACTTCTTAATAGGCGAAACTCTCGGGAATAATACCCCCTAAAAAGCGAAGCTCTGCCTTGTTGTAAGTATTATAACCCCCGATCACGTATTTGTTACCCTAACCGATTGATCTAGGGCTCCGTAACGCATGTCAAGGCTCTGCCTGACTCAGTTCGTTGGAATTCTGTCTCGTGTTGTATGGCTAATGTGATTTGGGTTATCTTACTAACAAGTGTGCATTGTTTAATTTTTAATAGATAATAACCAAGAGAATCATCAAGAAGCTATAATATTATCTAAGTCAGCAAAGTGAGTACACTCTCTTTTCTCACCGTTTGTGAGCCATTATTTCAAATGTTTTACAAAACCCAAAATGTTTATCAAAATACTTACAGTGATTAAGTATTTGTAATTCTATAATTATCATCGGTATGTGGGGTTTTGTATACACTACCTGATACTCATTACTATTGCGAATAGTAGCATGACCGCAAGCACGGGGAATAAAGGTTGCCCAGTAGCAATACTGTATTGAATAATTGGATAGATACAAGCGTTGTAAATCTTAATATTGTAAGGTTATAAAACTTTTTTGATTAAACTGGGATACACTCACCAGTATTTCTTGCTGCTAACACCTTTTTAAAACAAGTTTTAGACAACTTAATGTGAAGCTAAATAGAAGCCAGCTGGAGAGCACTGAAGGCTTAAAGATGTGGCTATAAAAGTTACCTAAATAAAAAGGAGATTTGTTTTCAATAAATTAGGGTTTATCCCTACCAATGTATCGTAATGAAAACTTGGGTTTTATCCCCTTTAATTATATAAAAAGTTGGTGTTTTAAACTCTGATAAATATTTTCTAACTACGGTCCTGATGTCTCATTTCCGCTGCCAAATTAATAAACACTGATACCACCCGCTCTGTGAGATCTCGCGGCACCCGCTCCCGGGGTAGGGGTCGGGGGCTGCGACAGAAGGTGGTATCAGAGCTACAGCCACTGGTTTAAGCCAAAGAGGTGTTCTGCTAATACCTAAATTTGTAATAACTGTGTTAGAAAATAATTTATGTGATTATGTGTAAATATGTATATTATTGTTTTGTGTTATTTGATAATTTGTTAGTTTGCAGTATGAGTGAGCAAGGTAAATTCGACGCTTATCATCAATTAGCTAGTTTCCCAAAAGATGAAGGAACCTCATCTCAGCTAACTCCCTCAGGATACTCAACTGATACTAGGGAAGGAATATTTATCTTTAAGGCACAGTCTGAAGAGCCATTCTGTAACACCCCGAAAACGGGTTTGGTAATCAAACTCCGTTAATTCAAAAAGACGGGTATAGTACCGCTAGTGGTAAAAATAACCCGGTAAATATTTGGATTTAAATAAGAAATCCTAATATTAAATACAAGCGAATCAAAGTTTTAAGGAATTGAGTTTATAAGAGCCCCCAGTTAACGGGACTTAAAATAAGCCTAGTCATAAGTTCCCCGAACCTACTAAATTAACTAGGAATATTTAACTTAGTTAATTAGCGGGGATAATGTTAAGAACAATTAGGTGGGGATCTAGTTAAAAACAAACAAAATAATAGATGGGGGACCAAAGTTGTCAAGTTTGGAACTTAATATAACTAAAACAATAAAATTAAAAACCAAACACACACTAGTGTGTGTGTCTGGTTCGAATTAAACACAGGGGCGACACCAGGTTTCTCCTCAAACCCTAAATTCAGCAAGATGATCAAAATTGAAGGCCAAATTGGGCTCGAATCAAAGGCACGAATACATAGAAACGATCACCAAGTAAAGGAGATCATAAGGTATGTGAAATTTGATAAAAACTCTCTACTTGAAATTCTCATGAATTTAGGGAATTCAAAATCTGTGGATGCATGAATGATATGTAGATGAAATAGGAACATTGTAGTGTTTAGGAGTAAACCCTAGACAAGTATATGTTGAAATCATGCTTAGCTCAAGTAAATTCAGATTTTTGTTAATGCTAAATTCATGTATGAGATGTTTTTAGGGTTTTGATTGTTAAAAATAGTGTTATGATGTCAAGAACATGCTTAAATTGAAAGCTGAATTCAAACAGCTCCTAATCAGAATTTAAAGCCGATTTGTATTGGCTGTAACCTGAACAAAACGTGACAAAAACATGTGTTTCTTAAGTCTAAAATGTAATTCCAGGAAATATCTTTAAAATCCCATTGGAATTGCATTTTTTCGACGAAAATTGAGTGTTTTATGAATTTTTCCGTATTGAAGGTTCAAGCTGCGTTTTCTGGCAGAATTTGCAGACCATTACAAATGTCATAACTTAATTTAGGAATTTAGTTATGATCTCAAATTTTTACTGTAGATAGTTTTAAGCGATTAAAAGAATCTCCAATTGGAATTTCGTCAATCGGATAAACGAGGAATTTTTAATGAATTTTTTGATAAGCTGAAGTTAGAAGTGACGAATTTGATTGCAGCTTAGTAAATGAATTTTTACGAATTTTTGGTAAAGAGTTAGATCATGAAATTTTAACACAAGGCCTAACCCTCCGAGAGGTACGCCACATGAAAAATCATAATTTTTGAAGACTTGTAAACAGGATAAACAAGTCACCAAAAACAGCCCATTTTTCAGTGATATGAAATGCCTGAATGAAATCGCGGTCTACTTGGTTGTGTGTAAAATTTGATTTCATTAAGAGTTCGGATGAAATATACCTAAGTAAGTTCAATGAACCAAATGTGCATTTGAATATGTTGATAAGTCAATTGACTTTTAAAAAGTCAAACCGACCAATGATTAGATCGAATGATAATTTTGATATGGTCGAATGATAAATTCGACATAAAACCCGTAGGATGGAATAGTCGTAAATGATTATGACTAATCTAACCGTCTTACGAATTGTGATGATGATAGTTTGACTCTAGACAAGCTAGATGAAGACTTGGGAAAGAAGCGGGTCAAACGGATCGAGTACGCGGAAAAAGGACATAACCGGATGCAAGGTAAGTGAAACTTACACTTTTTGTAGAATATGTGTTTGTTCTAAAAGTTTCTTATATGATTAAGATGATATTCATGATATGGCTCCGACACGAAACGATACGAGTCGGAGCATATCTAATGATGAAAAACCATGTTTTTGGATAAAGAGGCAAAATGGTCATGAAGTGACATAAATAAAAATGGGTTTTCGAACGGCTATTTTATAAGTAAGCCTAAACGAGTAAAAAGGGGAAACGGTGATTTAGCACGAACAAATAGGTAAAAGTTGAAATATAAAACAACACTAAGCGACATAAGTCATGTCGGGCTAAATGCGTGAGAAAAAGGGTTTAAGAGACATAGCTAAAGAGGTGAGAAATCTGAATTTAGTTATTTAATGAAATGGTAAATAGATACCATTCCAATATAAGCGCAAAGTGTTTAAATCGTTTAGACCAAACGGGTCAAATGGTAATGTAGATACCATTTGACAAATAATGACTAATAAGTTCTTGTCGAGTCTTATGTGCACAGGATAAAATGGTTATGATTTAGCGGTGCTATGAATTAGCATATTATGGACGCAAGGTATTAAACGGGTCAATATGTTGATCCGAGCCAGGTATGCATATTTTGTATTGTAGTTAGAAAGGATATCGTGGTCAATTATTGGCGAAAGCTCTTCGTCACAAAATGAAGGATTTAAAATTGACCAAAAAGTCATTGAGTGGTAAATAGGGAAAAACAACCTTTAAGAGTTGTTCAGAAATAAGCGTTTCGTTTAATTGAGTCCTTGGGATATGTATAAAATGGAGATAGGGTGTAAGCTAAAAGAAGCATGAATTAAGCTTAAAAGTGTTAAATACCCCGTAACGGGTCAAAATGAGTAGATATGCAAACGGGTTAAGATTTGCATAAAAACCCATAATTTGAACCTTGAATATTAGAAAACTGATATAATGTGATTTGCATGGCATTTTGAAGTTTAGAGTTTGATCAAAACTAGAGCTGGGCAGGAAATGCAGGCCCAGTTACGGACCTGCTGGAAAAGAACTTCCCCCGCGCCACGCGAGGGACCACCTGAAACCGGGCACGACACGCGACAGGCGTCGCGGCACGCGAAAGAACGAGTTGAGCCTCTCACGTGGCGCGAGAGGCATAAATCTGAGAAATTATTTTTGTTTTGTTGTTTGATGCGATGTACATGTTTTAAGCTAATATTTAAGTATCGAAACTAACTTTTAGGTTGGTTTCGATCACAGGTTAATTTCAAGAGTTACCGGAGGACGATCAAGCTCAACGGAGAACCGAACACGAATAAGATAAAAGCTTCCGCACGTCGTTTCGTCATAACTTTTAAACGATGAACTCAATTATGTTATGTTGTATTATTTTAAAATTGTAAAGTTTAAACAAACCCGTATTTTTACAAAGTATATGTAGTCATAATTACATGTTGTTTGTCGTATACTTTACAAAAACCATTAAATAATGACAAGGGTGTTACACATTCCCTCCCAAAAAGAGAGGGATGGTTTAGTAGAGGAGCACATGAGAGGAGAAAAAGGATGAAGAAATTACAACAACAGAGAGCATTAGCGAAAGCAAATAGGGAAGTAAATGCACAAACTCAGGAAGCAGTCAATAGACCATTGTGGGAAGAGGAACTTGATAGGCAGTTAGCAGATTTCCATATGTTAGCCACTACAGTTGTAGACTCTAATCTGAACCACCACTGTTACACTTATTCCCAGACCAACAAATGTTAGAACCCAACCAGGAGGACCAATACCCAATCCCAGCATTCGACCCCTATTAGATCCCTAGAATTCCCGCACCAAATCCCATAGCACAGTATACCGACCTGAACCCTTTAGACCCATTATGGAATAGCGACTGGTATAAGCAAAGTGTAATAAGCAACCTATACCCTTACGGACACCCCATACCTCGATACCCTGACCCAGTACCAGCACCAGCACCATTACCTCCCATGAGTGAAGAAAATATGCAGGAGCTTCGCCAATGGGGCGATGAGTTAGTAGAGGAAGGAGATAGAATTCGTCAGATAAGAGAGAAGCTCGTGTGGAAGCATGTCGAGCGAGAGATACAATATTAGATGAACGACACCTAGAATAATATATAGTTATGTGTGTAATTTTGTATAAAAAATAGTATATATATATATATATATCAACTAAAATAGATAGACTAAAATAGATATCGATGCCTAACTACTAGTGTGTTTAATTTTCAGTTGTAATATGTAATCGATGCATATATATATATATAGATATATAGAAAGAGTAAAAGTCGCAATGTTCGACGTTTTTGATCAATCTGTTTGCGTGATTGTTTGTATTAAAATCTTATTCTGTGATATTAATACCTAATATATGTTTATAATTCAGATGAACAACGAAGTAAATCAGGAAACCAGAATAATGATAATAACAGGAACTAAGTGAATAATAGTGCCATCGAACATATAGTCGCACTGAACCAAGTCACATCGTGAATGAAAATCACAGACCAATAATCCAAGCTCCAATTCCTAAAACAAGAAGAACCGTCTCTTATGGTTGTTCATATAAAGAATTCTTGGTCTGCAAACCAATAGAATTCTCAAGCAATGAAGGAGCAATTTCAGCTTTGTGCTGGATAGAGAAGACAGAAGCAGTCATAAAAATAAGTAAATGTACAGATGAGGATAAAATTATGTTTGCTTCTAATCTTTTCAAAAATGCAGCCTTAGAATGGTGGAATACTATTCTCCAGTCTAGAGGAAGTGACAGAGTTTATAATATAGAATGGACTGATTTTAAAGAAATAGTCGAAAGAAAATTATGTCCTTCTCATGAAAAAGAACAAATTACCAATAAGTTCTTAAATCTTAAAATGACTAGAATAGATTAGAAAGGTTACACTACCATATTCTTTGAATATGCTAGGATAGTACCAACCTTAGCCTCACCAGAACCAGTATTAATCTCTCGTTACATTTGGGGATTAATTAGTGAGATCAGACACGTGATCAAGGCAGTTAGGCCACAAACCATAGAAGAAGCAGTAGAACTGGCCAACACCCTGACTGATGAATTGGTACGCAGACAAGAGGAAAACCAGAGAAAGAACCTAGCCCAAAGGTTTACCCAGGAATTTCGCTACGGTAATTCCAACCGGGGAAAAGATACAGGTTCTTCCTCTGCACCTTACTGCAAGACTTGTAAAAAGAAGCATTATGGAAAATGTGCGAGGTATTGTAGTTTCTACAAGAAACCCGGGCATAAGGAAGAAGAATGTCGAACGAAAGCTAGCAATAGGCTATGCTTCAATTGTGGAGAAGCTGGTCATATTAAACCGAACTGTCCGAAACTAGCTCTAGCGACAACCAGCAAAGCTAAGGTAACTGAAAAACCCAAGAAGAATGCCAGAGCATTCGTTCTGACAGCTGAATAAGCCAAGATGATTCCAGATGAGATTGCCGGTACGTTTTTAGTTAATGATATTTTGCCAAAGTATTATTTGACTCTTGTACAAACCAAAGTTTTATCAATACTTCTTTCTACAAACTTCTCAACCAACCATTAACTAAACTTCAACAAGACTATCTGGTGGAGACAGCCAATGGAGAATCCATTAAGATAAGTGAAATCTTGCAGGGAGCAAGAATAGAAATTCAATACCATCATTTTTCTGCTAACCTTTACCCAATGAATCTTGCTGGATTTGACGTGGTATTAGGAATGGATTGGTTGGTAGCCAATCATGCTAGTATTTTATGTGATCAAAAGCCAGTGCAAGTAAGAACAACAAGTGGTAAAAAGATCACAATTAAAGGAGACAAGCCAACCAGGTCAACAAAATTCATCTTTGTGATGAAAGCTGCAAGTTATGAAAGGAAAGGAGCAATAGTGTATATGATTTCCATAATCATTAACACTAGAGGTAAAGAATTAAAAGATATTCCTGTAGTGTCTAAATTCGCAGATGTTTTTTCAGAAGAGTTATCTGGATTACCGCCAGATAAAGAGGTTGAATTTAGAATTCACCTAATACCAGGAACGGCACCGATTGCCAAAGCACCATATTGACTAGCACCGACGGAGATGCAGGAACTGAAGAAACAATTGGATGAACTACTTGACAAAGGATTCATACAACCTAGTTCATTCCCATGGGGAGCGTCGGTCTTGTTTGTCAAGAAATAAGACGAATCAATGCGTATGTGCATTGATTATCGAGAATTGACCAAGGTTACGATTAAAAATCGATACCCACTACCGAGAATCGATGATCTGTTCGATCAACTTCAAGAAGCTCGATTCTTTTCTAAGATCGACTTACGTTCAGGATATCATCAATTAAAAGTACAAGAAGAGGACATTCCTAAAACTGCTTTTAGAACAAGGTACGGTCATTATGAATTTACAGTCATGCCATTTGGTTTAACCAATGCCCCAGCCGCATTTATGGACATGATGAATAGGATATTTAAGCCATACCTGGATAAATTCATAATTGTCTTCATAGATGATATTCTAATTTACTCTAAGAGTAAAGAGGAACATGCCGAGCATCTGCATACACTTCTGACATTATTGAGAAAAGAAAAGCTTTACGCTAAATTTTCAAAATGCGAATTCTGGTTACAAGAAGTGTAATTCCTTGGAGATCTGGTTAATCATGAAGGAATTCATGTGGATCCCACAAAGATCGACGTGATTACCAAATGGAAAGTCCCCGAATCACCAATAGAAGTAAGAAGTTTTCTTGGACTGGCAGGATATTATAGACGGTTTATTCAAGATTTTTCTAGAATAGCCATTCCATTAACCAAACTGAGCTGCAAATCAGTTAAGTTTGAATGGGGACCAAAACAGGAAGAAGACTTTAGGATTCTTAAGCAAAGGTTAACCAAGGCACCCATACTCGCGTTACCAGACGGAACAGAAGACTTTATAGTCTATTGTGATGCGTCTAAGTTAGGATATGGATGTGTGTTTATGCAACGTCAAAAGTTTATAGCTTACGCCTCTAGACAACTTAAGAAACATGAAGAGAATTACACAACCCATGATCTAGAGTTAGGAGCCATAGTTTTTGCCCTTAAGATTTGGAGATACTATCTTAACGGTAGTAAGTTTGTTGGCTTCACAGATCATAAGAGTTTAAGGTATGTTTTTGGGCAAAAGGAATTAAATATGAGACAGAGACGCTGGATGGAAATTCTTAGTGATTATGATTGTGATATCCAATATCATGCAGGAAAAGCTAATGTAGTAGCTGATGCTTTAAGTCGAAAATATCATGAAAAGCCAAAACGAATACGCTCTCTTAGATTAAATCTACAGATAGATTTAAATGAGAAAATTAGAGAGATGCAGGAAACAACAATCAAGGACGATACTGAAGGTTTAAAAGGAATGATTAAGGAATTAGAACAAGGAGCATATGGAATTTGGAGATTCCATAAGAAAAGGATCTGGATACCCAAACAAGGAAACCTAAGAAACCAAATTTTAGAAGAAGCCCATATGTCTAAGTATACGATACATCCTGGAAGTGATAAGATGTATCAAGATTTAAGAAAGAATTTATGGTGGATAGGAATGAAAAAGGATATAGCAAACTATGTTGCTAAATGCCTGTACCCAAGACACGAAAAGGTAATTATACAATCTGGGTGATTGTTGACAAATTAACCAAATCTGCTCATTTCTTACCAATGAAGGAAACTTTCAGTATGGAACAGTTAGCCAAGTTATATGTAAATGAAATAGTTTCATTACATGGAATTCCTTTATCTATTGTATCTAATAGAGATAGCCGTTCTACTTCTCATTTTTGGACAAGTTTCCAAAAAGCAGTGGGAACTAGGTTAAATCTAAGCACAACTTATCATCCTCAAATGGATGGACAAAGCGAAAGGACAATACAAACGGTGGAAGATATGCTTAGAGCCTGTGTAATTGATTTCGGAGGAAATTGGGACGATCATTTACCATTAATAGAATTTTCCTACAATAACAGCTATCATACCAACATTAACGCTGCACCATTTGAAGCATTTTATGGACGAAAGTGCCGAACTCCAGTCTGTTGGGCAGAAATTGGAGAAAAACAACTATCTGGACCAGAGATAGTACAAGCAACAACGACAAGATCAGTCAAGTCAAGGAAAGACTAAAAGCAGCACGAGATCGCCAAAAGAGTTATGTAGATAACAGACGAAAACCATTGGAATTTCAAGTTGGGGATAAGGTATTATTACAAGTTTCTCCATGGAAAGGAGTAGTCAGATTCATTAAAAGATGAAAACTAAGCCCTAGGTATGTTGGACCTTTTGAGATTATCAAAAGAATAGGACCAGTAGCTTATCAGCGACAACTGCCAGAGAAAATGGCAGGAATACATGATGTATTTCATGTATGTAATCTCAAAAAGTGCTTAGCAGACGAATCATTAGTGATACATCTTCAGGACATAGAGATAAATGAGAAACTTAAGTTTGTCGAGAAACCACTACAGATTGAAGATAGAAAGATCAAGAATCTCAAACACAAGAGATTAGTTCTGGTCAAAGTAAAATGGGATTCCAAGAGAGGACCAGAATACACTTGGGAACTCGAATCAGAGATGCAACGGAAATATCCACACCTATTCCAGTAGATCTCAAGGACGAGATTTAAATCAAGGTGGGGAGATATAACAACCCTCCTAAAACCCTTAACATACCCTAAAACATCCTAAAATATACCCCATATACGAGAAACGGCCCTAAAATACCTTTATATTTATAAAAATCAGATAAAAACAAAAATATAGTGCTCTCGCTGGGCGCGACCCGGACCTCCAGGCCTGTCGCGGGGCACGACGGGGTGACACCAGAAGAGCCCATAGGCTGCCACGTGTCCAGGTACGTGTGGAGGCTAGTGGTCTGACTCGACCAAGCTAGGCCCTAGCCTAGTGGCCTTGCGGGCCGCGAAGAGGAAGCAGGGGGCGTCGCGGGGCGTAAGCTACCTCTCGATCAGGCTATATAAGGAGGCCTCAGGCCTCATTTGATCGTCATTCAATTCTATTTTCTCTCTCAAACTTCTTAATATGCGAAACTCTCGGGAATAATACCCCCTAAAAAGCGAAGCTCTGCCTCGTTGTAAGTATTATAACCCCCGATCACGTATTTGTTACCCTACCCGATTGATCTAGGGCTCCGTAATGCATGTCAAGGCTCTGCCTGACTCAGTTCGTTGGAGTTCTGTCTCGTGTTGTATGGCTAATGTGATTTGGGTTATCTTACTAACACGTGTGCATTTTTAATTTTTAATAGATAATAACCAGGAGAACCATCAGGAAGCTATAGTATTATCTAAGTCAGCAAAGTGAGCACACTCTCTTTTTCTCACCGTTTGTGAGCCATTATTTCAAATGTTTTACAAAACCCAAAATGTTTATCAAAATACTTAGAGTGATTAAGTATTTGTAATTCTACAATTATCATCAGTATGTGGGGTTTTGTATATACTACTGGATACTTGTTACTATTGCGAATAGTAGCATGACCGCAAGCACGGGGGACAAAGGTTACCCAGTAGCAATACTGTATTGAATAATTGGATAGATACAAGCATTGTAAATCTTAATACTGTAAAGTTATAAAACTGTTTTGATTAAAATGGGATGCACTCGCTAGTATTTCTTGCTGATAAAACCTTTTTAAAACGTGTTTCAGGTAACTTAATGTGAAGCTAATAGAAGCCAGCTGGAGAGCACTGAAAGCTTAAAGATGTGGCTATAAAAGTTACCTAAATAAAAAGGAGATTTTTTTCAATAAATTAGGGTTTATCCCTACCAATGTATTGTAATGAAAACTTGAGTTTTATCCCATTTAATTATATAAAAAGTTTGGTGTTTTAAACTCTGATAAATATTTCCTAACTATGGTCCTGATGTCTCATTTACGCTGCCAAATTAATAAACACCGATACCACCCGCTCTGTGAGATCTCCCGGCACCCGCTCCCAGGGAAGGGGTCGGGGGCTGCGACAGTGAAAATTTATGCTAATGATAGTTGGGTTATGTTAAAATTGGGATATGAAAAACCGATAAATGATAAAAATGAATTAATTCCAATAAGAGAGTATAAAGAAAATGATAGAAAGGAGAACTCTAACAAACTAAGAATGATAACATTGTTACAACAATCTGTTAGAGAAGATATCCTTTTCCTGCTTCAACATGATGAAACGTCAAAATCAATGTGGGAAGTGCTGAAAGTGAAGGCTGAAGGTGGAAAGGATATCACGAAAACAAAATATCTTTGTTGAAAAAAGAGTTTGATTTGTTCAGATGCATGAAAGGAGAAACTATCCGACAAAGGATAGAACGATTATGTCATTTGAAAATCGAGCTAGAAAGGTTTTGGATTAAGAAGGACAGAGAAGAGATCATCGAAAACTGATTGAGGCTTTACCTCATGTAGATGATTGGCAAACGTTTGTCATGATACTAAAAAATGTTGCCAAGTTTGACGAGATAACATTGGATAGTTTGATTGAAAAACTTGAAAGCCATGAGCTGGATCTGAAAAAGCAAAACGAAATGACCAGATCATCTTATCAGCAAAATGTTAATCTTTACTATCGAGGAAGCATGCTGAACAGTCAATCACCAAAGATTGGTACGACCTTTTGTGCCAAAAACTCCAGTGATTCATAAAAGAGCAGATCTCCGAACTATGATTCTGGATATCATTCATCCTCTACATCAGATAAGTCCAAACCGAATCTGGTTTAATGCAACATTGCCCTGAATTTGAAAGATTCTCCAAACACGAACGTTGATTCAGCATGGCAGCAGATGAAATTTTTAGCATCGATTCTGGAATCTTATGAATGTTTGGTCGCAGGAAAAATTGGCAATCCGAATATGACGAAGGAAGACTACAACCAGATTGATTCAGAAAAGATGGAGCCCATGGATATCAGATGGTGCATGGCTAGTGTAATCAGGAGAGCTCAATGGTTCATGGAGATAACAGGGAGGCAATGTCTTGAAGGTGCTAATATGAAACTGGGTTTTGACAAGTCAAAGATTACATGCTTCAGATGTAAGCAGAAATGACATTTCAAGAGGGAGTGTACGAATCAGGGAGTTGATGATAGTGTGAATCCGTTTCATGACCACTATTACAAGAAAGCAATCTACCATCGCACCAATGAGCAGCCACCAAAGACGAATCAAAAACAGATTGGTGAAGGACCATCTAAAGAGAAAAAAAAAGATTTGGTGATGATTCAAGATGATGAAGGGTTCAATTGGAATAAATACGTTCAAAAAGAGAAAGTGCTTGCGGAGATGAGAGCAAGTCGAGAAGAACGACATGCACGTATGAGATTGGGTGAAGTGTATGAGGTTTTCATAGAAGCAAAGCGTGCAGATAGATGGAATGATGAGAGGAAGTGTTTTTTAGATCCTCAAGGGAATCTGGCTGTGGATCTAGATGTGGTAGATTTTAAAGCACTGGTTATAGCTATTCCAACTGCAGGAGTGTTTTATTCAAGGATCAAAGAGCATCCGAACTATGAGAAAGAAGTGGAGGAGGGTGTAAGAAGGGTGATCTATGCTAGTGTCGAGAAGAAGAAGAGTGTTGAAGAAATTGTTGACGAAAGCCAAAAGATGAAGGAAAAGATTCTGAAAAAGACGACCGACAACACACCGGTGGCTGATCAAGTTGATGTAACAATTCAAACTGAATCTACTGAGTCGTCTAATAATGCTAAGTCAACTGATAAAAATGATAAAATTGATAACAAATCTAAAATCAAAACTGAAGTACAGTGCAGGAAATGCATGGAAACATGTAGTGCCTGTACTGAGAAGGATGAAAATTTAAGATCCAGAAATATTGAGTTTACTAAAATAGAAAATGTTTTCAAAGAAAAATGTAACGAATTGTTTGAAATTGAAAGGTTTTTGAAACAAAAAGAAGAAGAGATGGCACAGAAATGTGATGGTCTTGAAAAAGAAAATGAAATTTTAAAACAAAAGTGTTCAGCAGATTGCAACGAATGTTTACAAAAAGATCATATTCTTCAAGAGTTGCAAAAAGAATACGATGGTATGAAATTGTCATATCATACAGTAAAAGAAGCTTTTGAAACTTTGAAAAGTCAAGAAAAAAGTAGGGAAAGAAGACTTTCAAAATATATTGAAACGACAAGATTTCTTGAAGCTAATTATGAGGGTAAACAATCACACCAGATGATCATGATTCTGAAAAGAACAAAAAGGGAATTGGGTCAGAATATCATCAGGTGCCACCACCGTTAGAGAATAATTATACATTCTATGATGACGAGAAAGTGGCAAAAGCAATAAACATTGTTAACCAATTGCCTGACAACATTGATGTGACTTACTCCAAATATGATGATCTTGGTGATTCAGAGGTGGTTGGTAAGGTTGTTGAAAGCGTTTTGAAAGAGGATTCTACCAAAACTGATAAGTCCGAATCACATGATGAAGATGTGGAATGTTTTCATTAAAATTATCTGAATAATTCAAAATCTGAGAAAAATGTGAATGATGATTCAACAGGATTGGCATATTACATGATTGGATCGGACAAATTGTTCTCAGATATTGAATTTCCGATTCAAAATGTGATTGCTGACAAGGTCGACAAAGTGTTTAAATTGGTAGAAATTGAAAAAGCCGAAATTGATAAATTTGCTGGTAAAGCGAGCAGAAAAACTTTTTATAACAAACCTAGTTACAAAAAGAAAAACACAAAGGCTGGGTTGGGTTATAAAAAGACACAAAATCAAAGGAAAAGGGTTGAAAAGTCAAATTTTCAGAAGAAAACAAACTTTTCTCATGGAACAAGTTCAAAAGAAGAGAAAGAAATCTGATTTAGTCGACAGACTAATGAAGAATTATATTCTTAGAAGAAGCAACAACAACAGGCTAAAGATGTTTCAAAGAAAAGATGCTTTGAATGTGAACAAGTTGGACATGTTGGTCATAAATGTCCACAAAATATGAAGCCTGTTGATGTTGAACAGAAGAAACAACAATCTGAGGCTGTAAAATAGAAGTTAGTCAAGTTTAAATCAAAACAAACTTGGAAACCGAAACCAAAGACACCAAAATTTTAGACGAAACAGATTTGGAACCAAAGGGTGATTTTTCAAAATCAAAACAAACTTGGAAACCAAAAACATCCAAGTTTGAACCAAAACAAATCTGGAAATCTAAAAATGATTTGTCAAAATGAAACACTCAAAGTGATTCAAGATTTTATCAAAGGAATGTTTCAAACGGATAAATTTGGGTGGAAAAGAAACAATAGACTTCTGTGAGTGATAAACGGAAAATTGATTCAACTAAAAAGGTTGAAAATAAGAACGAAAAGGTTTTTATTAAAAATGACAAAGATTTTCCAAAGTTAAATGATTCGTATTGTGTCAAAATACCCAAGGTCAAACAGGTCTGGGTTGCATTATTCAAGTAATTGAATTGGTTGAATGTGCAGGTGCTTCGAAAGTCAGCTGAATGTCAAGTTGAAGAGCGGAGCAGTCTGGCACAGGAGGAGGATCCCTGTGGATTAGTTCAGGGAGTGTTGATTTGTTAATAATAATAAGTAAAACATAAACAAAAAAAAAAACAAATAAAAATAGAAAAACAGAAAACATAGAAAATTGTTGTTTTTTTAAATGGTTAAAAAAATCAAAATTTTTGAAAAAAATATGTTGAGTGAATATGCCGAAACACTCACAGCTGAACAAACATGATAAAACAAAATTGAAAAACGGTTTTCAAACTGTTAAATATCAATGTGTTGTAAATCATGGGGGTGTTTTATTCTAAACAGAGCATGTAAAGCAGAAAATGGAAGGCGTGATGACGCTATCTACATCGGGTTGTCAAATTTTCTTAAATGTTTTGGATTTTAGGGGGAGTAAAAAATTTTGAAAATATAAAAACATTTGAAAATTCGAAAACGAACAAAACTCTTTTTGAATTAAACAATATAGAAAACGTCAAAAACATGAGAAAACTTAAAAATGAGTTTTTGTGTAAAAAGAGGAAATGATAGTAGATCAGTAAGAAAATCACAGCATGCTAAAGAAATGGAAAGTCAAAATGTGATAAACGGTCTCACTGATGATGTGCCAGTAGGTTTTTACACACTTAGTAAATTGGCTTAGAGATATAAACCTAAATCAATAAACTGTCTTATCTCGTGGGGAACATCTCTCGGATATATGGACTTAGTACTCCGAAATTTCATATAAGAGATTGCCTGAATATGAGATACTAGGTCTTTATACTTATTGATATCTGGGGTATTATACTTGGTCTTCTGATTTTGTGTCAGCAATGGCCTAGACCTCGTATAATACTTTTGCGCTTAAAACTTTCCCTCTGCATAAAAACTGAAATAATATTGAAATATATATATATATATATATATATATATATATATATATATATATATATCAAGTGCAGTTGTAAAGAAGATTCCTAAGTGGAACACACCTTAAGTCGAGCCTTCATCTCTTTGAGTGAACGGAAGTTCTAACCTGAGCTCTCAAGGCCTCGCACTAACCCAGAGACAGATATCAGTTAGGTATATTCACCTGTAAGACTGAATCTGGGGAATATTGATACGAGAGTGTATTCTGAGGTGGGATACGCGAATAAGTTAAGTTCTTAAAACATTAAATCTCGTATCTTGAATCAATTGAAGTTTGTGTGAAAATTTAAGTGGATCAATATACTGACAATCTAGGTGAATCGTTTAAAACTTAAAGTCTATATAGGTCAACGGTGCTAGTGATGTGTCATAAACTAATATGATCCTCTGACACGAATTCAAACAAAAAATATGTTTGTAAATATTTCTTTATTTCATTTCATTACAGAAAAATCACAAAAAGATTTTGAGTGTGTTTTATCATAAACTTTGTAAAATACAAAAAGATTTTGTTTCTGCTTTATGTTTCGACAACCGATGTTGGAAAGCTGAGTTTCAAAATCTAAGTATGCTGAACACGTCTCAGAAAATAAACAAGTTCATTAAATTGAAACTTGAGGTTTTGACATGAAAAATCCAAAAATAATTTGTGAAAATCTCCAAGGTCATTAATTTGGACTTGGTAGATAATCAGATAATTCAAGGTCATTAAGTTGAACTTGAATATTTGTAAGGGTTTAGGATGCTTTGAATGTCAAATTATAGAAGTTACTTTGATAGGGGGAGAGAGCCAGGTAATTGGTTCTCGGGTTTTCAAATTTAACTGTCAAATAATCCTATTTTAGAGCCAGGTTACCAATACTAGTGTTTGATTTTAAAGTGATTAGAAATTCTCTCAAGTGTTGTGAACTGTCATATATTTAGGTTGAGCCAGGTTTTTAATCTTAAAAACTGAAAGCCGAAAGCTTATAACAAGGGGGAGCCTTGAGAGAGAGTCTGTCGAAAGGGGGAGCAACTAAAACAGGATGCAGACCCAAGAGGAGTTTGTTAGAGCAAAGGGGAGTCTATGGTACTGACTTTGTCAAAGCTTCGTGATGACTCAGAATGAAAGAAAAAGCTACGAGATTGACTGCAGCAATATCCAAGGGGGAGTCTGTGAATGCATATGTCTATCGCTTCCGTCAATCACGTATAGTAGCTATCAGATAATCAAGACTAGGGTTTGGAGTGTTAAACATTCATGTATAAACAAGATCATTTGTTCGCACGGATGGGTGCAAGTAGATCCACACGAATCTACTTGCTGCGCATAACTAGGGTTTGGTCATAACATACACATCCGCTCCAAAGAAGTCCATCCGCATGAAACAGTTGGTCCGCATGAATTGTTGGTTCATATGTAGTCCATCCGTAACTTCTTGTTTAGTGCGAACCTACAACTAGTATATATAGGAGTCTTGTTCATTTGTCATAAAAATCTTTATTGGCAGAGAGGGGAAACTATTGTCATTTGTTTTCGTGGTATTATATAGAAGATTATCAATAGAAAACAACATTTAATTAGCTTGTTCTTGTCTGATCCACTCTCATACTTGAATTCCGCACAAGATACGAGATCTATGCAGTCAACGGTGTAACGAAATCGATCCTAACATGAACTCACAAATAGAGTGCTTCCTAGAAAGATGAACAACTTCTTCAACGATGTAGCATGACCAAAAAAAATTAAGCGAGTAACAACAAAAAGAATAAACATCCAATTTCCAAAAGGTTGCTAAGACGACAATCGTTCACTATATGTATAATGCAATGTGATCGAAAATGATAAATAGTTGCAAGAGATAGAACATATTCCAGAAAATTTTATTGCTCGATATAAGATTAAACTTCATGTTCCATCATTCTTTGAGTCCCCACGTGACCTCTATTTATACTCATAGCACTAACTACTTATTTCTATAGTAATTTATATCGTATATACTCATTAGAACGAAATCTTATCATTATCTGAATATTTTTCTTCAACAACGATTATATGCTCAAAACAAAAAGTTTGTTTCTTATACTTATGACATTAAATATTAAAGGTATTTAATACCTGACACCGCAAATGTAGTCATGCAACAGAAAACGACACAATTGTAAGGATTAGGAAACCATTTATAATTTATTTAGAAACTAAAATTCGGAAAATAAAATACGAGGGTTGTTTGAATGTATGGTTTGATGAGTAATCTTACCTAAATATGAAGATGGCGATTATTGATGAATGAGAAGAGATCAAGCACCAAAAATCCAATAGAATAAGACCACAAATGGCCTGAACTTTCTCTTAAACTTGTTCAAAAACAATCTGCAATTCCACAAACAATTCATGCACCAAACCATAATGTAAATAAAATATTATTACACAAATATAAGATAGAAGCTTTCATGGTTATAATAACTCCTGAACATACCATCAAGATCACGAATGGTGTCTAAAGCATCCCTACCATCATGCCACCGCAACCGACAACTTCAGTCATCAACCGCTCTTCTTTCGGCAAAGTCGTCGGCAACCTATGCGACCCTTGGTAAACAAAAACATATTACAACATTAGCATGTCACATGCTAATCTACGCAAAACAACAAAAAAATGTATGCATAATACAAACAAGGGACATTGATAAAATTTAAATTTCAAAACCCCAACCATAAACATACAAAATTAACAAATTAGCAAACAAATAAATATGGTAATCTGCAACGCATCATAATTGTTAGGATTAGGAAACCATTTATAATTTATATAAAAACTAAAAATCTGAAAACAAAATATGAGGATGGTTTGAATGTATGGTTTGATGAGTAATCAAATTTTGAATAAGATAATTAGTGTATGGAATAATTACTAATCTGTAGGCTTTTAAATCATAATAATTCTCAAAACTTCATATATAAACACCCCCTTTCCAACACATTCGCTTGAGACCCAGAAGTGAAATACATTCTTACTATTTTTAAATAGAGCCTTTAAAATATTGCAACGTATATAAATAATTCTTAACCCCAAATCTGATAAAGTTATATAAATCTTACCTAAATATGAAGATGGAGATTAATGATGAATGAGAAGAGATCAAGCACCAAAAAGCCAATAGAATAAGATCACAGATGGCCTGAACTTTCTCTTAAACCCATTCAAAAACAATCTGCAATTCCACAAACAATTCGTGCACCAAACCTTGATGTAAATAAAACATTATTACAAAAATATAAGACAGAAGCTTTCATGGTTAGAATAACTCTTGAACATACCATCAAGATCCCGAATGGCGTCTAAAGCATCCCTACCATCATGTCTTCGCAACCGACAACTTCGGTCATCAACTGCTCTTATTTCGGCAAAGTCGTCGGCAACCTCTATGACCCTTGGTAAACAAAAACATATTATAACGTTAGCATGTCACAGCAACATCATATTTTTGTTTCCACTCATCAGCCTCTTATTGAGCAGACATGATTTGTTCACGTGTAGTAGCCAACCTGGCCTTAACGGCACTGTATCGGGCCTTTATAATCGCTACTTCAGACTCAACTTGGTCTTCTAGGATTTACCAAGTTAAGATGTAAAATTGATGAAATATGTAAAAGATTTTACATAAAATCAATGAAATCATTGAAAAAAAGTATAATAAATGATTCATTTAACAAAAAAAATGATTAAAATCGTTTTATTACCTGATGAATACGATTGAATAGGGAAAAAAGGAAGCTCTGTGGATAAATCGATTTAGGGTTTTGTTGATGAGCCATGGGTGCCATTGATGAAAATTCAAAAAAGCACTTTCGCAATTGATGGATTGAAAGAATGATGGATTGGAAGAACATGCGCCTGTTAGGGTTTGTAATGAGTTGTTGCCCAATGCCCAATATGTATCCAAATGAAGCTCTGGTGACGGGAAAATTGAAACTCCAGCGATGGAACCAGTCGCCGTCGCCGTGTTCGTTAGAGAGAGAGAGAGAGCGCAAATAATTAGGGTTAGAATGATTTTACGGTGGAAGCTTCTAAGTATTTTAGGTAAATTATTAATTAAATTTGGATATATCCATCGCCCATCGGACTATCCGTATATGTATATGGTTTAGGCGGGAAAACTAATCTGAGGTGAAACCAGGGGGTGACATGTGTCCCCCAATGGTTTCTTTTGTATAAGATATAGATTTTCAGTTTGTTAAATATATAAAATCAACGGCGGACCCCGGAATTTTTTCCTATGGGTGCGGAATTTTTTAAAGATTTTAGGCCACTAGCTATTTTAGTTCATAGCGAGTCGGATCGAGTCGGGTCATGTAAAACAAGTAAACCTAAACAAACAAAGTTTCGTAGCGGGTTGGATCGGGTTAGGTAAATTTCAATTTTCAAACAATCAAACCCTAGTTCCTAACTTCCTATCACATTAATAAACAATGTTTCAAGTAATACAAGTAAATAACATAAAAAACCATCATAAGTAAGTAAAGTAACAACAAAAAACCATCAACGTTTAAACCCTCTCTATTTCTATTTATCCTAATCATTAAATAAAACAACAAAAAAAACTTATTTATAACATACATTGGTCTTTAGTTAGAAGACTCTGGCGAAAAAAAGTGGTTCAACTCCTTTTCTCTTGAGAAATCGCACCATAACTTCTCTACGCATGGTTCCTATCACATATAAACCGATCCATAAGTTCATAAAACAACACTAAAGTCTAAACATAAGAATCACTATGTAAGTTAATCGCTCCGTAATTTTCAATTTACTTTTCAATCCCTAGTAAATGTTGTTTACTTGTGTCTTATAAGTTATAACAACCAAAAACTCATCTAAACAACAAAATCACCCTACTAAAGTCTAGAACACAAAAAAAATCAAAAGACATAAAATTTCAAACCATTTTTTTATCATCTCTATAACTCTATTTCTTCTAAAAAAAACAACATAAAACAACAATATAACGTTAAAAACGAAGGTACCTTGTATTGTTTGGATTCCGGTGAGTTTGGTGGCTGGATATTTGCGATTTACGACGAGAAATTGGAGTTGGATGACTGCTTTTAGCTCTTGCGTCGCTGGGATGAGGATCGCAGAGATAGATGAGGTCACGAGAGAGAGTGGGAGAAACAAAATAGGAAGGGCGGTTTGGGTTGGGTTATTTTATTATAGTTTAAATTTTGTTGGGTTGGGTTAAGCAGGCTTTGGTTGGGCTAAATTGTTTAATGAGTAAGTTACAAACATACAAATGATGTTATATTTTTTACGAAAATAAGTGTTTATTACAATTTTTTTACAAATTAAAAATATGACTTTTTTTATAAGGGGTCGGTTAAAAAATTCTAAGGGGTGCGGATGAAAAACTCCAAGGGTACGGTTGAGATTTTACCAGAAAATTAACACTAAAATATTTTTTTCAAGGGGTGCGGCCACCCATCCACATGTGTGAGTAGATCCACCCAGTATGAAATTAAGCTTTGATAAATTGTTGTAATTATTTTTATTACTATCCTTATCAATTTTGAGACCACTCCCTCTAAACAAATTAATAAAATTGGTATGTAGCATATTCTTGGTAAACTACCACACACAATAGATTCGGTTAACCGATTTAGCTAAACGAGTCAAACATCTTGTAAATATCAGGTGTTAATTGTGTCGGGCTGATGGTTTTCAGACTAGCGGGTTGAGACGTTGAGTTCTTCAACTCTAACCCAACCTAAATACGTATTTGTGTTGTATCGGGCCCATTTAAAATTAAGTCGTGCGCGGTTCTTATTTTCCGTTCAATCTGTTTTATGTTCATTTATAAGTATGAGTAATACTTAGTGACTGGGATAAGATCAAATAAAAAATTTATTTTGCCTAAATAAGATGAGAATGAATCTTAATCATTCATTTTTCAAATCAATTGTTAAGATGAAAGCGTGGGAGAAAGGAGAAGTGCAAGGGTATCTTGGGAAAATTATATTTATAGGCTCTCTCTCCACATGCAAGGCACATGCATATTCCACCCTCATTTTTTAAATGTTCATAACTTTTTTATACGACATTATTTTTTCATAAAAATTTCACCATAAAATCGAGCGTCTTTTTATCTTTAATTTGAGTACCATATTGCTATATAAAATATGAATACTAAAAAAACCCACTAAATGTGTTGTATTTTTATGTTGTATAACATTTTTTTTTGTGCTGGATTTTTGTACTATATTTTTGTGCTAAATTTTTTGTGCTGAATTTTTTTGTCTTAAATTTTTTTTTCTCAATTTTTTGTGCTGGATTTTTTTGTACTACATTTTTTTACTGAATTTTTTCGTGCTATATTTTTTGAACTAGATTTTTTTATGCTATATTTTTTGTACTACATTTTTTGTGCTATATTTTTTTGTGCTAGATTTTTTGTGTTAGATTTTTTTGTACTAGATTTTTTGTGCTATATTTTTTTGTAATAGATTTTTTGTTGTATTTTTAAAAAACAAAAAGGGTGACACATGTCACTTTCACTCCTATTTATAAGGACCAAAATGCCCTTCATTCCTACTTATTAGGAGTGGCACATGCCATCATCACAATCCTTCTAAGACTACTTAGCCAAAATCCACTTTTTAGTGGATCCTTCCCCCTTAGTGACTTAATAACAATTTAAATAATTAATTACTCTGACTCAGATGAATTTTTTTTTAATATGTGTCATCTTAATTGTTTGTGTTTCTTTATCTCTCATGCTCAATTAACAAACCTTGGTTTATATATATAAGCTTGAAGTAGAAGAACGAATGGAAAAGATTGGAAAATGGTGAGTTGAAGCTGACACGCCATCGAAAAATGCCACGTAAGCAAAATGGGCCTCATCAGATGTCACATCAGCAAAAACTAACTGTGTTAGGGTATAGTTAGTTAGGGAGTGTTATCGGCCGATAAGTTGAAAGTTGGAAGTGCTGGTGTACAAATAAAAAATTACGAGTGTTATCGGCCAATTGGTGAAACTTGAGGTTATTTAAATCCATTATCCCTAAATTGTTGGAAATGAAGAGTTGATTAAAGAATTTAATAGAAAATTTTATTTCACTTTAAGAAGTTAATAGTTAACGAAAAAACTAGAAGTCAAAATATTTTAACTTTAAATTTTAACTAGGATTAAGACCCGCCCGCGTTGCGGCGCGGGTACATCGTAAACATTGAATTGATTAGTCCAAACGTTATATGATGCATTAACCATATGAAAACACACATTCGACGTATCCAGTTGAACTCAATGTAACCTGTATAAGCATTGTGATTGGATCAAACGTAAAGTAAATCAAATTCATATCGAACAATCATAACATATTATATGTAACCCAACTCATACATAGAAAACGTAACGGGTATGAAGGAAAATCTGCACATGTAATCGAAAGGGATTAATTAGAGCCTTCAAAAAAAGGGGAGAAAAAAAAACCATATGTTGATTCCACTCGGTTCGAAACAAACTTTACGAAACATACATAAAATAAACACGAAAACATATTATATTTGACCTGAATTATTTCCCAAAAAAAGTTTACGTCGAAACGTATAACAACTTAAATTTATACCGAAACGTACATAAAAATATGCACGTAAAAATGGTGTCTTTAAACGAAAACGTATTATATTTGACCTGACTCGTCTATAAAAAAAATTTACGTCGGAATGTAAAACAAATCATATTTATACCTACCCGTACATAAAATATGCACGTAAAAAATAGTTTTTAAGTAAAGGAGTATAGGGGTAAATTGAAACAAAATATTAGTAAAAAATTTAATAGGTTAAAAACGTTCGTAAAACCGTGCCAAGTAGCACCAATGCCACAACAGCATCGACTCTCAACATCGTAAAAATAAAATAGATAAAATGGGAAAATTACACTGAACGAAAAGCAAACTTAAAATCGTTGAACCACGCACACCCGTTACAGTATGTTAATTCGAAGAAATTAACCAGAAACGTAAAACGTATAAAATAATAACTTAGTCGATCTAGGACCCGTCCGTTGTGGCGAACTTGTCAAAAGGGAAAAAATTGACACGTTGTGACAGGTCTGTCAAATATGAAAAAATAGAGCAAAAAACGTTGAACCTCACATGCACGCTACGACATGTTAACTCGCAAAATTTAGAATGAAACGTAAAACGAAAAACTTGCGAAAGATAAAAAGTACGGGGGACCAAAGTTGTAAATAATAAAGTGTTGTTTAAAATTATAAAAGATGGAAAAGTTTGGGTTAAAAGTGAAAAAATTACAAGAGTTAAAATACAAAATATGAAAATATTTGGATTAAAAATGAAAAATTAAATTTTTTTTTTGAAACACTCCCCAAGCATGGGGTACTACACACAATGCAACAAGAAGTTGCTAATTTATAGTTTATAAATAATTTTCATCTCTAATATCTATATACTAGCCTTTTCTATAAACTCATAAACGGGTTATTAGGTCAATTCACTTATTAAACTGGTCATGCTTATGTTGACCCATTTTTTAATTGATCGTGTTTGTGTTGAAATATTTAACAAACAGGTCGTGTCAACCTAACACATAACATGTTTTTCTTTGTTTCGTATTTTGGTTGCCTTTTGGGTCACGTCAGGAATTACCGCCCTTAGTAAATGTGTTAATCAAGTTAGCGGATTATCGTAAATGAGTTAAATGGGTCATAATAACTTGTTTTATCAAAGGTGTTAAACAAGTCAATACTAACACAACCATTTAAATAGACAGCTTAACCGAAACACAACCATTTATTAAAAGGGGTTACGTATGATAATCTAAAACCTGATTGTCGAATATCCGTGTCATGTACTCATATTCAACTTCATCTTAGAAATTATCTCCCCAAGTGTAAACTCTACCATACCCTATCTACCCTAAGAAAGGAAGAACATAACAAAATGTCCCAAGTGAGAACTTACCTCTTCTAAACAAGCAACAAAGCAACCCAACCTATCCTCAAGGGGTACACCATGATCTAATACACCCTCAAATTGCACACTTCATCATTCCATTATTTAATTTGAAAAACAAAACAACGGAAACCCATCATTAACGGCCCCATCTGCAATGAGATCCGGGATCCACCAATCTTTTAACCCATTTATTTAAATAATAATAATAATAATAATAATAATTTTTATTTTGTGTTTAAATGTTTTTCAACTCTGATTTACATTAGTGAGCTGTTTTTCCATTAAATCATGGTCGGTGATCGAAGTATGTAGAAATACCTTTAGTTGGCAATGTGTGTTTATTAAGAAACATATGCTTAATTATAAAGTGTGTTTATCAAGAAAATATGCTTAATTATTTCATTTCAAATATAAATTTTATCATCATTAATACTAATGAATGTGTATTAGGCTATAGGGTGTGATCATGACTCTTATAGTCACCATGATCCTCCACATTAGCGTCATGTCACCCACTTATAATTCATCATTCAAAACCACTACCCTAAGGGTGTAGTCATAACCTAAACCACTGTTCTCTTATTTTAATTTATTTTTGTGAAAAGGAAAATAAATTATTAAAAGAGGAAAGAATACTCATGGTTTCCAAGGTTTAATCCATGCCAACCATTGTGGATAAGGAAACGAGGGTGATATAGCAATCCATTAATGGTCCTACGTGTCGATTGATAACCCAATCCATGCCCCCCACACACTTCAGCTATAATGAAAACGAGTAATCTTTGTTTCTATATATTCACAAGGTTTAGATAATATTAATGGAAACCATCACTAGTGCTCTAGTGGTGGCCACGAGTATTTAAGTTCCACCTATGGTATGTCCAGGTGAGTTTTTTCCTCCAGGTCTTAAGTTCGAGTCTGAGTGATAGGGGTTTTCTCATTGAGGTGTTTAAAGTGGGGAACTATTGTGCGAGGAGGCTCTCTAGCACGGACCCGGTTACAACAACGTATGCTAGATCTCCCGACATTCGCGAATAATTCACACCTTTAAAAAAAATAATATTAATGGAAATTGTCCCGTGTGCACGCACAGACATATATAATTTATAAAGATTAGCCATCTATGTACATAGTTAATACGTGATACCAATCACTTAAAATGTAAGAACTTACTCTATTTATATATCATACTACATAATATAAGTGGTAAAAGAGAGAATTGCAATGTAAATGTTACAATTTATATATACCAGTTTAAATATTATTTAAAGTGCTATCAATGCTATTTAATAATCAATGATAACGATAATAAAAACTTATTGTTGATTGAGGTTATTAAAGAATTTTTTATTTTTTATGATAATAACCGGTTGTACCATGGGCTTGTTTTGTCGTACGTCAATCATTCATGTCAACATCTGTCTTGTTCAAAATGCATTCATCTTGAAATCGAATTTATGGGGAAGTTTCCGGGAAATGGTCGCCGACACTTTGTTTTCTCGTATGAAATTGACTAATATTCACTACTATATTAATAAATTAAATACAATTAGATAAAATATTAAATAAAATGTTTGTACGTGTGAATATGCTTCGGGTCTCACTCTGTTAGTATTATAAGTTCTTTTTATTTTATCAAGAATATTATTTGTTGAAGTATACTTAACGTTATACTTGAGCATTATAAGCTTAATAGAAAAACTTTTTGTATTTTATCTCCTACCATCATTTCTTTTAATCTTAATACCTCAAAATTGTAAAGTTTTAAAATAAAACATTACATAAAAATCATATGTTATTATGTTCTTTAACTTTTGTTAGTAGTCTTGTTATAGATTTAGAGTAAATTGCCAAAATCGTCTCTGAGATTTGGATGTTTGACAGTTTCATCCAAAACATTTTTTTTACCATATTGTCCTTTACTTTTGAAATTTTTTTGTCATTTTCATCCAAATGTCTAATTTAGGTTATTTTTTCTGTCATATATTTGGATGAAAATGACAAAAAATCACAAAACTTATGGACGATTTTAGCAAAAGAGTTAGACGTTTTGATGAAAATGGTAAAAAAATTCTAAAAGTGAAGGACAATATTGTACAAAAAAGTTGTTTTAGACCAAACCTTAGGGACAATTTTGACAATTTCTCTAGATTTTATATAACTTTAAAATTTCATGATGTCTCAAGGTACACTTGTTTGCATTTCTTGTTCGATGTGGTAATTATTGTACTTAAGTGTTGAAAATAAATTTTCGTCGTTTACACAATTCAGGATCCTTTGTAATGGTTGGTTCAAATTTTTAAGAATTAATATTATGCTTATCGTGAATTCTCATAAAATTTTGTAAAAATTAATATTTATTTTTCAATATATAAAATCCTTTGTGATTGTGAAAATAAATGAAAACTTGGACTTCTAGCGACACAATCTTGAAGGTAATTATCATAGGAGAAACGTCATTTAAAAAGTGTTCATGACTTTAAACTGATTCGTTTATTATATTCCGTGACATATTTTGCCATTTTTCAAGGGTTACCTCATTTACGCTAAGTCTTTCATTTATCACAACTCAACGTCTTTATCATTTGTGATTTTCAGTTTTGTTCATCTTAGCTCGTTTTTATTTCCATCATCTTTTTGTCTTTATCTTCAAAAAGATTAATGAATAGAGACAAGCAATTTTTTTAATATTTATGAATGTAATTTGTAAAAAACCCTAAAGAATAACTAATAACAAAAGACACAACTCTTTTAGTAACAACAATTCATCCATCATAGGCAGCAAGTATTCATCATAAGACTAGAGGGTATGGAGGCCGGCTGAGGCCCGGCGCCGGTCCCCCACACCGGCCCCCTGGGCTCGGCTCGGCAATTCCGGCTCCCCACAGACGGATACGACGAGCCAACTTTTCAAATTTTTAGCTGTAACGGCTAGTTATTAAATAAAAAAAAAATCCTACTTTTCTATAAAACACACCCATTTTCACCATTTTTTTCCCCACTTTCAACCCAAAACACCCTCATGGAGATGAGCCTCCCCATACCCTCTAGTCAGCCTCCCCATACCCTCTAGTCTAACCATCACCCACCCATGCATCATAACCCAATCAAACAGTGATAAGCCCAATAAAAAAGATATGGCGAACAATTTTAAACCACATAGAATAAAACTTATATTCAAACAGTGAAAACCCCAATAAAAAGATATAGCGAGCGCAATTTCCTATACTTACATTTACCAAATGGTGGAATAGTACCAGACAGCTGCCTGACACTCCCTCATTGGACCAATCAGTTTACTGTTTTTTAACCATTTTAAAATTACGTTTATACTCCTGTTTAAAATTGCCGTTTTGCCTCTAGCTCAAAATAAAATTACGCTTTTGTCCTCATCTCAAAATTACGATTTTGCCCTCAATGCAAAATTACGATTTTGCATTGCACTCCCCCATTGGACCAACCAATTTATTATTTTATATCCATTTTAAAATAACGTTTTTGCCCACAGCTCAAAATAAAATTACTCTTTTGCCCCCAGCTCAAAATTACGATTTTTCCCTCGATTCAAAATAAAATTGTGGTTTTGCCCTCAGTTCAGAATTACCTTTTCGCCCCCAATTCAAAATCAAAATCTGTTTTTGCCCCCAGCTAAAAAGTACGATTTTGCCCTCTGTTAAAAAATGTGATTTTCCCCGTTTAAAAAATTATGATTTCGCCCTCAGTTCAAAATTACGTTTTTTCCCCAGTTCAAAATAAAATTATGCTTTTGCTCCCAACTCAAAATTACGATTTTGCCCTCGGTTCAAAATAAAATTGTGGTTTTGCCTCCAGATTAAAATTACGATTGTGCCCTTAGTTCAAATTTATATTACGTTGTTACCTTAAGTTCAAAATTACGAATTTGCCCCTGTGAAAATTTACAATTTTGCCCCTGGTTCAAATTTACAGTACTGTCATCACTTTAGCTTTTGGCAAATTACACTTTTACCCCAGTCAAAAAATACAAATTTCCCTCAGTTAAAAATTACAATATTGCCATCGTTTTAGTTTTTTTTTACCAAAACTATAAAAATGTTTCGTTTTAATTGATTGACTTGATTTAATTGTTTTTCGTATCAATGAGCTGCCTAACACTCGCTCATTATTCGGCCATCGCCCTGCAACGCGGGCAATGCATCCACTAGTTTTAAACAACACAGAATAAAACTTATTTTATATATATTTTTTAAACTTGAACTTTAAAGTCTAGTATATAAATAAATTGTAGGAACCCGTTCCATAAAATAAAATAAAACTTTTATTAACTTGAATTATAACACAGAAAATAAGAAAGCAATAAAGTACAGTACAAGTTACAACTGAAATAAAGAAAGACAAGAACAAAATTACAAACAAGAAAAGGGTTCTTGGCTGAGGATCGTGTTAGACACGGGTCCTTTAAAACAAATTTCGAGTCTCCCAGAAGAACTCGTTTGTTTTCAGGATACAACAGCCTAAACAATTGTACTGCCAGACTTGACGAAAACCCGAAGGTGCACCTCGAAACTAGAAAGAAGAGCAAGAATATTCTGCAGAGAGAAAGTTGCATGTGTTGGTGTATTTAGGTGTGTCTTCTGCAGCAGGCTACCCTCCTATTTATACTGCAGGTTTGAGCGAAACAGAAAAAATGAATTAAATGAGAGAATTAAATTGCAATTAACGTCTTCAATGCATTTTAATTCGTCTGATAATTCTCAGTCAAAACCATTGACACGTCTGTTTCAAATGCTGAAATGAAACTACTCAGTCATTAATGTCTGGCAACTTCTGCGCGTGCAAGACGTACTGGTGCGCGCGTGCCATTTTGGCTCAATTTCATGCGCGCGCAGGTCTGTACCCTCATGCGCGTGTGCGCCATTTTGCCTCACTTTTATGCGCTTGCAAGTCTGCACGCTTCATGCGCACGTGCGCCACGTCACCAGTGAACCTATACGATCACGCCACACAGTCGCGCCGTATTGGTTAACTTTGGTGCGTCGCGTCCATGTGCCAGCGTGCAGACCAGCCTGGTCATGCTCCATGCACCGGTGCGCTTGCTGCCACTGTCATGCGCCACTGCACGCAAACCCACCTGGGTCATGCGCCATGTACCCCGTGCACATGCATGCCAGGTCACCAGCCACCTGGTTCTTGCAGCCCTTGTGCTACACCACACGCACACGGTCAAAAATACACAGGCGTCTCTCAAGCGGCTCGAGGCGTTGCGAGCATGCAAAGTGCGTCATCAAAGCGCCCAATCCATCACCCACGCCACACGCGCGTGTGCGAGTTAGGGTGACCTTTCGCGAGTACACTAGTGTGTGATTCCATGAAACAATAAGGATGAAGAGTTCTCACTTAAATACCACTTTAAGTTTTATCTCTCCTCCTATGTGGAACAAGGTGTCATTTTCCCATTTTTTTCAGCATTCAATCTTTCAAACACCAAACTTTGAGTATCGATATCTCATTCATTTAAATTTCGTTTTGAACGTGGTTTAGTTTGTTGCGAAGCTCTTCCAACATAAAACACAAACCCACAAATAAATATATAAAAAACCCTCCGTTTTTATATTTATTTCTACTCCAAAAAAAAAAAAAAAATTTCCTATATTTGTGAAAATTGCTATTTTCACAAATTTCCAACATAAATATATGTTCATTAGAACTATTAAGAAAAAAAAATAATAAAGGGTTATATTATGATAGTGTTTGTTTTATAAGCTTTGATTAAATTTTATTATAAATAAAAGGCACGAAAGAGAGTATGTAGTAAAAAAACACACCACGTGATTTGGGTTTGGAAAAACCTTATATTCATAAGTTTATAAAAGTCAAAAATATTAAATAAACAGTTGAACATCCAATATCACCATGCTTTCTGTATCAATTCTTAAAATGTTGAACCAACCACCATAATATTAATTGACATAAAGAAAATAAAATCTAAAAAAATTTACGAATGCTCTTTTACTCTTAGAAAGAGAAATCCTATCAGGAATGAGATAACGTGAATAAATGGAAAATGCTTTTCACAATCGTTTACACATGTCACGACTCATGAATAAATGGAAAGTGCATTTCCCTCCTATTCAGCTCGATATGATTTTTGATGTACAATAATGAATTTGTCAGCCAAAATCATGAGAAAATGAAAAATTATTACTTCTAAGTTCAAACGATTTAATATGACATGATTGTTTTCTTATAGCAAAATAAAATATTTTCTTTAACGGAGAATTCAATATATTAAAAAAACTAACCAAAAGTTAGCACATAGGCAAAGAAAAATTACACAAAAAGGAGGGTATTTTGCAACAAGCTCGTTCAACAAAGGTTTATTTTTCTATTTCTATTCACAATTCGCAAATAACCCACCAACTAAGGTCAAAAATGTTTCCTTTACACCGGCCCTTGAGAGCAAACATCGTGTCATTTCGAAACCTCCAAATAACCTACCAAACCGTAAGAATAATCCCGTGCACAAGTTGTTTTTCCTTCTTTGTCAACCGTAAAGAATCCAACCAAGGATAAGATCCATTGGTTTGTATGAAGAAGAGAATGAAAAATGGAGCCAACTAATCCATCGTATCACAACCAGCACATAACACACTTGGGATGTCAAATACCCATATCCACCAAATTTGTTCTATTTGGAAGACGATTCAATAAAACATGCCAACCCAAATGTTCATCTTAGTAGGAACATTATGGTTCCATCTTGTTTCCAATGGCCCATTTGGTAAGGACACGTTATCAATAAGCATACATATACTTTTAACCAAAAACGATTCATCTACACCAAAATTCATTTCATTTAAGACTTGCATAAGATTTTTTAATTGATCAGTCTCTACGCCTCCTCTGACCGGCCGACACCAAGACCACCTCCACCCATCTATCCACCGGCGAGAGCCAATTGAACAGTCACTTTGCAAATATAAAGAAATAGTCTAGGAAATATGATCCATGTATCATTCCAAAATGACTATCTTCCCCACTACCCATTTTTTTCTTAAGAGTAGCCCATGGAATGATACCTTTGCTAATCTAAAGAAATAGTCTACGAAATATGACATTAAACTTTTCGTCCCGACCAATGTATCATTCCAAAATGATGTATCTTCCCCACTACCCATTTTTTTTCTTAAGAGTAGCCCATAGAATGATACCTTTGTCATTCAGTAACCTACTATATTTTATAATACGATTCCACAACCTGTTAGAAAGACCACTCCCATGGCCATCAAAACCCCTACTTTACCTCCATAAATAGCTTTTATAACTTGAACCCATATATCATTTTTTCCTCAAACAAGTCACCAACTTTTGTAAAAGAGCCTATTTAAAACTCGATAAGCTACCAACTCCTAAGCCACCCTTTTGTTTATCAACTAGAACTAGCTCCCATTTAACCCAAGTAAATTTTCCAACCCCTTTAGTTTCTCCCCAAAAGAATTTTTTTCTGAATAGATTCCTAGTGGTTTGAAACACTATTTGACAAAAGAAAAAGGGAAAAATAGTATATCCCAATGATCCCAAAACCGATTTCAACAAAGTGTACCTACCTCCGATCAAAGCATGTTGAATCGACATTTGGATAACTGCTGATAAAATTTCTCAGGAATAAGATCCTAGCTTTTTAACATTTCCATATTCGCCTTAACTAGAAGACCCAAATAAAAAATATGGAATCTTACACGGTTTACACCATGTGATAGAAGATAGAAGCACAATTTGAAACTTCATTATAATCCACCCAGACGCCATATAAATTGGATTTATGAAGATACAGTTTGAGGCCTAAAGCAAGGATAAAAACAGTTCAGCATCCCGACTAAATTACAACTATTATGTTTAGACCAATATCCCATAAAGATAGTGTCATCCACATAGAACAAATGAGACAAAGGAACTTTCTTGTTGCCAACTAGAGCCCCTACAAATAAACCGATTCAATAATCCTTTAAAATGCCACATGATTGCCTTCCATCGCTAGAAGAAATAAAAAAAAAAAAGAAGATCATAAATCTCCTTGCCACAAACCCCTTTCCAAAACAAACTCCTCAATAGGACTACTTATAAGATTAACATCTGTTTAACTGTAACTTCATTGTTAGCTTGATATTTTAAATGTGCCTTTATTTGTGTAGACATAGCCTTATGATAGATAAAACTTACTATATCTAGTAGGAGTCTTGAAATAAAACAAAGATATACCCTGCTATTTATAGAAACATACGAGAACTGATAAGCATTGGCTAATAACCGGTAATTGTCCAAATGTGGAAATTACGCCCACAAAATCTCGATCATATTAAAATTATGCTATTAATAGCTAATTATATAAAAACAATGAAACTTTCCCCAAATATAAGCTTCAGTTTCAAAACCGACAACAATTAATACGTATGTGATAAAACTGACAATCGTAAGTCCAATTAATCAAATTGAACTTAAAATACATCTAAATATATACTTTATAGTAAATTAAAGCCATAAGTATCAAAAGTTTATACAAATAGAAACCTTAGTTGAAAAAACCGATGAATGTTACGTACGTAACATTAACTAACACAATTAGCAACTTTGAACATATTTGAATTAATTAAAAGTTTAATTAATTAATAAAAGAGAAAAATGCCCGGATAGTCCCTGTGGTTTCGCCTTTTTTCACCTATAGTCCCCAACTTTCTAAAACTACCTGAATAGTCCCCAAGTTTTCATTTTTTGTTCCCGGATAGTCCCAGGGTCTAACTTCAGTTTGTTTTCTCTGTTAAGACAGTGTGAAATGACAAAAATACCCTTTCCTTAAAAGGCCAAACCACATGGACTATCCGGGCATCTTCTTCATTTTTATTTATAAAACCCCACCACCACACTTCATCTTCAACCTCCACCCACCATCACCCTCCTCCACCCTCCACCATCACCGCCACAGTCACTCTCCACCAATTGTGACTACCAATTTATGTGAGATCCACCACCCACATCATATTCCCCACTCCACACCACCACCACTCACCGGAATTCCTAAAAAAGACCTCAAACCAATTTCATAAACGGGCAGCGGGCAGGCAACCCTTCTTCTCTATAAAACCCCAACTTTCAATTGCTTTTATTGCCCACTCTCTTTCAATTTCATTATCACTGGATTCATATCACAAAACTCTTTCATGGAGGCAATGAAGATGCTCAACCTTTTCATCGTAATGCTGGTGATGATGACGTCCTTCGCTGCCGTGTCTGTCTCAGCCGCTGACGCTTTTGCTCCTGCTCCGGCACCGACGTCTGACGTTACCACCGTCTTCCTCTCCACCGTCGTCCGCCTCCGTATCCAGTCCAGATCTGAATCTTCATCGGATTTTAACAGCCGCTACAAATCGAAATCAAAATTGTGTTTTTGCTGTTTGTTCATCAGAGTAGATGAACTAGTTCTGAATTCTGATTGTTATTATTTGAAAATAGGAAGTGGTGATGATTTGTGTGCATTCAGATCTGAGATAGATAAACGATGGCTGTGAGATAAAGAGATAAACAGATTGGATTGTTGTAGTGTTCGGTGTAGTGTATAAAAAAGTTGCAGGTTTGATTCAGTGTTGAAGTAAAATCGATAGTGCCTTTTATGATGAAAAGGGATGTTAGGGCATAAATGACAGCTAGTATGTTGTTTGCGAGTCTTTATTGCTGCTGAGATTTAGAAAGTATTAGATTGTTGCTGTTTGTAGAAGAAGAAAAGAAAAATGGCAGCTTAAAGAAGATGTCCGGATAGTCCCTGTGGCGGTGATGGTGGAGGGTGGAGGAGGGAGATGGTGGGTGGAGGTTGAAGATGAAGTGTGGTGGTGGGGTTTTATAAATAAAAATGAAGAAGATGCCCGGATAGTCCCTGTGGTTTGGCCTTTTAAGGAAAGGGTATTTTTGTCATTTCACACTGTCTTAACAGAGAAAACAAACTGAAGTTAGACCCAGGGACTATCCGGGAACAAAAAATGAAAACTTGGGGACTATTCAGGTAGTTTTAGAAAGTTGGGGACTATAGGTGAAAAAAAGCGAAACCATAGGAACTATCCGGGCATTTTTCTCTTAATAAAAATATTGATTATAAGAAATAATATTATAATCTCCAAAAGTTTGTTTATATTATATTTAATTTCTTTTTATTTGGTTAAAATCTCAACACTTACCATAAAACTAACATGGTTATCCTAAAATTAGTAAAGATTAATCCTATCATTATCTTAAACACACAAAATCATAATTTCTGTTATGAATGCATCATAATGTTGTGACTCTCCACATATGTAACCTCCATCTATTAATTACCTTTGTATTAATGTTAAGCCTCTCTAAATAGAGGTTTTATGTAATTGGTATTATACACTCAATGAATAAGAATTCTCTCATTTTTATAATTCTCATTCTCTCTATATTCTCTATATTATCCTTTACATATTAGATGTTGCTATTAGGCCGTTGTTTCACAACACGTTATCAGCACGATTGTTTTGGGTTGGATTATAACATCTTAAGGTATATCCCTTTGCATTCTTGATTTTGTTCTCTGTTGATAAGATTCAAGTGCATACTCTTGTTGTTTATATGTGTCTATTATTATAATATTTGACTTTACTAAACTTAAACTATTAATTGGTTGTATATGATCCGGGTTGTGGGTTTCAAAATAAAATCATGAACATTTCTTGTTTTTGTTGGTTTGAATTCTGTTTTGAATTCCTTTCAATGTTACATGTGTTACTTTCCTGGTCAAAATTATGTGGATAAAACCATCGCAATCATATTACATCGTCTTATAATTTTTAATGAAATATAAAATCAGGTATAAATAGAAATAACTGTTTAGATTTGTAAATTGATTTGAGATAAAACCCAATCTTGCTCTTCAACTTTGATAATAGTTAATGCAATCTAATTGTGTCATTTGTCTATTGCATTTTATTTAGATTTAAATTCAACTAAAGTTGATAACAATATAACGTATAAGGTGGGATTGAACAATAAAACTAATATTTAATCATGAAAGTTTTTTTTTAGTTTTAGATGCATAAGATAAAAGCAATTGTTGTAAAGTTTAAATGGTTTTTCCATTCTTATTTCAAGTTTTTACGAAAAAGATTAACATAATCACTTCAAATAAATGTGATAAAGAAACAAATATACTTGTGTTACAAATACAATTTTATGTTGAAATTTAACTAATTGGCTTGAATAACGAAAGCAATTTTATGATTTTATTGATACATGTGATTAAATATTTTAATATTTTGTTACATAAAACAGCAAATCAAGTTGTTTGGTAATTTTTATATTCTAACATTATTACCTTTGAGTATATTTTATAAAGAAAATTTAGCATATGTGGCTAACTATTTTATAGAAAATTACGTGGTTTACCTGTTGAGTTGTGGTCTATTTAATCTAAAAGATAATGATTTCAAAACTGCAATATAAAATTCGTAGAAAATTATATCTCAAGATGTTATATATGAAGTTAATGATATTTAAATATAATACATGTATTTTGTTATTTTTTTAGTTATGATATTTGACATAACCTTTGAGCCAATTACTTGTTAGATATATTTAACGTTAATTTTTTATGGATAGTTGGTTAATCCTTATATGATAAGAGCTTGTCATACCATCTATTCATTAATAAAAGAAAATATTCATTATTAGACAATTTAGGAAAATATATGATAACGATCAAATGTTTGCCCAAACTATTATTCTGTTGTTATATGAGAGAACTGGAACATATATATTTATTGATGGGTGTGGATATGTTTAGAGAAAGGGACCCAACTCTTTCCATAAAAATAAGGTTAGCATATCGGGATAAGTTTATTATATATATTCTCTTGTAATTAATAAAATATAATTTTAATTCTTTTGTAATTAATGAAATATATTATCTTGTTTCTTAAAGTTATATTTAGCGCGTTTGATAGTGTGACATGTTATAAAGTCGTGCATTTCATAATGTAACTTTATGCATACATTGTGTTCCACATGTTATCAGTATTGAAAGACCATCAAAACGATCAAAGTTGTGGTATATGATCGCATGTTATAAACACAATTGAATTGTGATGATGACACCCAAAGTGAGAAACTCCCTAAAGCTTATTAAATTTATGGAAGGTTGCAAGACCTTAGACTGATAATTAAATCTTAATGATCTAGCCATATATTTTCTTCTTAATTGATGTTATGTGATGAGAAGATTTTTAATGCCAAGTGAACAAAACAATTTCTATTGTCAAACCTCAAATATGCTCTTGAAGAAGCAAGACTGTTAAAGAATATGTAAGGTTTGAAACGACCACCATGAAAGTTGTGTGATTCTAATCCATTCATGAAGTGAATGTGATGATATAATGACCAGTGTAAAGGTGAAGATCATGTACACAACTAAGAAAATTGTAATGATGTCACTGTTAGGGGAGGATTTTCTAACAATTAGTGATCCTTACTTGTTATCCTAATAAATGATCCTTACTTCTGCGACAGACAGTGATCCTCAGAAGAGCTTCAGGATCAGGATCATGGATCACCTTAAGGATCCTCATACTAACGATTGTTTGTTTGTGTTTCGTATTATTTTGCAGGAGTAACAAGCTTGACTTGGTCTTGGCAACGTTACTATGGAATATTCCACGGGTATTCCGCACACGTTTGACTGGAAATGGACGTTGTGGAGAACGTGGGAGCATGGCTCAAAAGTCGGATAGTTTGTTAGCATAGTGAACTTCTATTTTTAAAGGGGTGACGAGCTAGTAATTAGAACACTTAGCCATTTTCAGCTACACACACTCTCGTACAATTGCACTCTTGAAGCTTTCGGCAAACACTAAACAGTTTTCACTCACTTTTACACATTTCACCATAGTGATCCTTGTACCTAGCTCGTTACTATCCGAAGTTGTAAACATTTACTGATTTATTTGAGCTTGGTGATCGGTAGTTTCCATCACCCGAGGTTTTTTATGCCGGAGATCTTCTAAAGATCAAGGGCTTTTTCCTCGTATAAATCCTTGTGTCGTTTGTGCAATTTACATTGAAGTGATCCTTATCATTGTTCCTCATTTCAAGCATCATTCCCCGTAACTAAGAGTTTGGTTGCATTATCCTCATCAGATTTTTTGACCAAAACAGTTTGGCGCCCACCGTGGGGCAAGTGGTGCTTCATTTCTAAGAAATTCACATCTTAGTGATCATTCCGGTTCATTGCATACGAGCAGATGGCATCATCATCAAAGAATACCTCCAGTGCGATGTCTGCGGTCAATTCATCTCAGGGCATTCCACCTTTGCCTCCACCACCTTCTGGACCTCAGAAAAATGCCGAGAAGAAACCAACTCCCATTTTCTCAAAACCTCCAACTTCTTCTGCTTCTTATACTCCTACTACTAGTGACTTATTTACTCTGATTTTGCAGATGAAGGAGCATATCCAGCAGCAGGACAAGACCAATGAAAAGATCCTTAGAGAAATTGGAGACATCAAGAAACAAAAGAGATCGGCAGAGGATCATTCCCCACTAATGCCCATATCTTTGAATTTTGATACTCCGGTTATAACTTCTCAGCCTTCAACGGTTCCAGACGTTCAATATGTTAGAGGACCAAAAGGAGTGCATTACGGGTCATCAGCAATGACTCAGGCTTCAGGGTTACACATTCAACCATCAGGATCCCATCCTCAGCATATAGGATCCTTTGCAAGCTCAGGAGGATACTCGGGAGCGCAGCAGATTCAAGGGTACTGGCCGTTTCAAGGATCCTCCTATGTCCCAGGATCCTCCCAGGTTCAAGGATCCTCCCAAGTTCAAGGATCCTCCTATGTTCCAAGATCCTCCCAAGTTCAAGGATCCTCCTATGTCCCAGGATCCTCCCAGGTTCAAGGATCCTCCCAGGTACAAGGATACCCACAGTTTCAGGGATCCTTCCAGATGCCAGGATCCTTAAGAAGTTTGCAATCAGGAAGTTCCGACGTCCATCAGGGGGATTTCATTCCAATGCAAACCATTGCTTCTACTGGTCCATCGGATCCAGGTATCAATCATGCCATGGCCAGAGAATTGCAAAAGTTAAAGGATATGATATCAAGTGTCCCAGGAGTGGTCAAGCCTATCCCAGAGATTGCAGATGGGAGCCACAAGATATCTCGTTTTGCACCACCAATCTGTGATGCTGAGATACCCAAGAGGTTCCATGTACCAACCATGAAGTTGTATGATGGTTCAACGGATCCTGAGGAACACATAGCTCAATACAGGGAAAGGATGGAGATCAACCCCATCCCAGAAAGGTTAAAGGAAGCGTGTCTGTGCAAGGGATTTGGATCCACTCTTACTGGATCGGCTCTTAAATGGCTGCTAAGTCTTCCTCCCTACTCTATTACCTCATTTGCTAATCTAGTCAACCTATTTAATAATCAGTTTTCTTGTAGTAGAAAATTTGAACGATTAACTAGTGATCTATATAGGATAACCCAGGGTCATAATGAATCATTAAGGGATTATATCACTAAATTTAGTAAAGAATCCTTAGACATTCCCAACTTGGATATAGCCACGGCTGTTGAGGCCTTCAAAATGGGATTGCTTAGGGATTCATTGTTCTATGATGATCTTGTTATGACACCATGCAGGAACCTAGATGAGGTAAGAACCCGGGCCCTTAGGTTCATCCAGCTAGAGGATGACAAAAGGATCCAGGAGAGGTTAGCAGGATCCTCAAAGCAAGAGAAGCAAGGATCCTCATTCAAGAACAAGTTCAGATCCTATAATAGATCTGATAACCAGAATGTGCATGCTGTTGAACAAGAAGAGGATGACGAGGATTATCCTCCAATCTCAGAATATTGTTTTTCTGTTGATAACAATGAACTAATCCTTGCGATGCAGAATTTAGGTGATAAAGCTAGATGGCCCAGAAAAAATGATAGGCCAGCTGCAACTAAGGATAAATCAAAGTGGTGTGCATACCATGAAGATTTTGGGCATCTCACAGAAGAATGCATCGCATTGAGAAAAGAAATTGGATACTTGTTGAGCAAGGGGCACTTGAAAGAATTATTGGGGAGAAAGAAGTCAAGGACTCAGGATCCTGAAAGGATCCCAGAGAAAGCTCCAGCCCCTCCAGCAGATGCACAAGTAATAAACTTTATTTCTGGAGGATCAGACATTTGTGGCACATCCTTCTCAGCAGCTAAAAGGCATGCAAAGGAAACTAAAATGGATAGTGGAGAAAGACCCGTTCGAACATCAAGTGTCTCCGAAGGAAAAGTCATGACCTTTGATGAGGATGATCGTGTTGATATCCAGGATCCTCATCACGATGGTTTAGTTATTACTCTTTTCATTTCTAACCATTTTGTCCGCAGGATCCTTATAGACGGAGGAAGCTCAGTGAACATTATCCAGCTTGATGTTCTAAAGAAGATGGGTATCCCTGAATCAGATATCATACCAAGATCCTCCGTGCTCGTGGGATTTAGTGGCGAAACTAAGAATACCCTGGGGGACATTAAGCTCCCAATATACATCGAAGGCCTACATTCTTATCAAAAATTTTGTGTTATTGACTATTTATCTTGTTGTAATGTTATCCTTGGCAGGCCCTGGATACACGATATGAAGGCAGTCCCATTTACTTACCATCAATGTGTGAAGCTCCCTAGTCCTTGGGGAATAGTCAAGATTGATAGTGATCAGCAGGAGGCTAAGAATTGCTATACTTCATCGATGAAACCAGCCTCGAAGTCAAGGGAGCAATAGCAATCAAAGTATCCTCCAAGGGATGTCTTGGAGGCAAGAGAGCAGGATGTGGTAGAAATCCTCATGGATCCTCATGATCCTGAATCCAAAATCTATATCGGATCAGGGATCCTTGGCAAAATGAAAGAAGACCTCGTATCCTTCCTCAAAAGGAGGAAAACTACCTTTGCATGGAAGCATGAGGATATGACAGGTATATCTAAGGATATTATCACTCATAAACTTGGCATCGACAGGTCATTCAAACCAATCCATCAAAAAAGGAGGAAGTTTGCACCGGAAAGAAATGCCATTATCCAGGAAGAGGTAGAGAAATTGCTCCGGGCAGGTATGATTAGAGAGGTCAAGTATCCAAGATGGTTGGCCAATGTGGTTGTTGTTCAAAAGAAAAATGGAAAGTGGAGGGTATGTGTCGATTTCACAGATTTAAATAAGGCATGTCCCAAGGATCCTTTCCCATTACCCCACATTGACTCCATGGTGGATGCAACGGCGGGTCATGAACTGTTGACTTTTATGGATGCTTCATCTGGATTTCAACAAATTCAGATGGAACCATCTGATCAAGAGGATACGGCCTTTATGACTCCAACCGGTATATATTGTTATATTGCTATGCCGTTTGGATTAAGGAATGCAGGTGCAACATATCAAAGGCTGGTGAATATGATGTTCAAGGATCAGATTGGACAAACTATGGAGGTTTACATAGATGATATGGTAGTAAAATCCATAAAAGCTGAGGATCACCTAAGGGACTTGGAGGAAGCATTCGATATCCTTGACAGATATAACATGAAACTTAATCCTTCAAAATGTCACTTTGGTGTTAAAGCAGGCAAATTCTTAGGATACATGGTGACCAAGAGAGGCATTGAAGCGAGCCCGGAACAAATCAAAGCCTTAGTGAATATCAAATCTCCGGCCAATGCTAAGGATGTCCAAAGGCTAACAGGCAGGATAGCCGCTTTGAACAGATTTATATCCAAATCCTCAGAGAAGTGCAAAGAATTCTATGATATCCTAAGGAAGAACAAGAAATTTGAGTGGACTGAGAAGCATGAAAATGCCTTAAGAGCTCTCAAAGATTACCTATCCTCAGCCCCGGCCTTGATGAAACCAGAAAAAGGCGATGTGCTATCCTTGTATCTTGCAGTATCCTCAAAAGCAGTAAGTGCAGTCCTTGTTAAGGATCATGAAGGTACACAACATCCTGTCTATTATGTAAGTAAAAGTTTACTTGATGCCGAATCCAGGTATTCACACCTTGAAAAGCTTATTCTTGCATTAATTATGGCATCTACCAAATTAAGACATTATTTTGAAACTCATGTTATTATCGTTAAAACTAATTTTCCAATCAAGAATGTCCTCAGGAAACCTGAAATGTCAGGAAGGATGGCTAAGTGGGCAGTGAAGCTAAGTGCATATGATATAAGATATGAGCCCAGGACAGCCATTAAATCCCAAGCATTAGCTGACTTTGTGGCAGATTTCAGTAGTGATTTACAAAAGGAAGCTGAATTAGAAGTCCAGCAGCTAGAAGAGACCAAGGATCCTTGGATACTCTACACTGATGGATCCTCAAACATCAAGGGAACAGGGCTTGGAATACTACTAAAATCGCCACAGGGGGACATAATACCCCACTCTATAGCTTGTGAGTTCCAAACCACTAACAATGAGGCTGAATACGAAGCCTTAATAGCTGGTTTGCAAATTGCTAAGCATATGAGGATCAGGTATCTTGAGGTACATGTAGATTCTTTGTTAATCACTAATCACTTTAATGGATCCTATGCTGTTAAAGGTGAAAAGCTAATCAAATATCTGGAGTTAGTCAAAGAATTGGCACTCTCTTTTGTATCCTTTAGTTTGACACAGGTACCAAGGGAAGAGAATGCAGAGGCAGATGCACTAGCCAATTTAGGATCATCCTTGAAGATCCCGGAGGATATCAAGATCCCTATTATCCATATCCTGACCCCGGCTATCGAGGATCATGTGGCTATGGAGATAGGAGAGAATTCTGCAATTATCCCTAGTGAGGATACTCAAACTCATTCAGGATCATGGATCCTCCCAATCATGAGATACTTACAACATGGAGAGATTCCTACAGGAGAAAACCCTAGGGCTTTCAAAATTAAGGTATCTCAATTCACAATTTTAAATAATATGTTGTATAGACGATCTCTTGCAGGACCATACTTAAGATGCATTGAGGATCCTGAAATCCAAGAAGTTTTAAAAGACTTCCATGAAGGAGATTGTGGAAACCACACTGGGGGCAGGGCGTTATTCTCAAGGATCCTGAGGACAGGATACTACTGGCCAACCATGAAGAGAGATGCTGTGGAGTATGCTAAGAGATGTGATCCTTGTCAGAGACACAGCAATATCTTTCATCAACCAGCTGAATTTTTGCATCCTATATCCTCCTCTTGGCCATTTATGAGATGGGGTATGGATATAGTTGGTAAGCTCCCTAAGGCACCTGGTGGAAAAGTATTCATGCTTGCTATGACTGATTACTTCTCCAAGTGGATAGAGGCTGAAGCTTTTGCCCAAGTCAGAGAAAAGGAAGTTATATCCTTCATTAAAAGAAATATTATAACTAGATTTGGTATTCCTTCTGAAATTATATGTGATAATGGTTCCCAATTTATTGGGGGCAGAACTACTAACTTTTGTGACAGCTGGGGGATTAAGATGATAACATCAACACCAGTCCACCCACAAGCTAATGGTCAAGCAGAATCATCCAACAAGATCATCATCAACAATTTGAAGAAGAAGCTTGGATCCAAGAAAGGGAAATGGGCAGAAGAACTACCTTATGTGCTTTGGGCTGATAGGACAACCCCTAAGAATGCTACTGGTCAAACGCCATTCTCTTTGGTATTTGGGGCAGAATCAGTGATCCCAACAGAAATGGTGGTTCCAACTGCTAGAACAAGTACCCGTGATCCTGAGGAAAATGATGAGAACTTGGCTCAAGACTTGGATACTATTGAAGAAATCGGAGATCTGGCTAGGATAAGGATGGCCAGTTATCAACAAAGAATGGCTGGTGCTTACAACAAAAATGTCAGGATCAGGAAGTTTCAAGTTGGAGATATGGTATTAAGGAAAGCATTTCAGAATACCACCAATCCTGCTGATGGAAAATTGGCTCCAAAATGGGAAGGCCCTTATTTGATTGAAGCTGAAGCAGGAAAGGGGGCATATAGATTGCTAACCATGGAAGGTGATTTGCTACCAAGAGCTTGGAATGCTGTCCACTTGAAGAAATATTTCATGTGAGCAGGATTCTCATGGCACAGGTGATCCTTACGTTAGGGGTATCCTTGAAGGATCCTTAAAGTATCGGTGATCCTTACTTTGGTAATGTCCTAATCCTGAACTATTTCATTTCCTTATTTTCTCATATAAGGATAAGGATCATGTGTCCTTTATCCATCTCTCACGTGATTTTAAGTTTTGAAAGTTCAGGTATCCTTAGCAAAATGTTGGTTATCTGCAGAAGCAATCCGTTCCTTGGGTTTAACTCCAGTTATTTGGGCTTGACCCCAGTTCCGCCTGTAGCGCATGATGATCCTGGTATAGTTCAAGGCAGTGGGACCAGTACTCGCTTTAAGGGCTGATAATTCCATTGTACTGGCTATAGCTAGGATCCTACGTATAATGGTAGACGTACCATACATCCGTTCCTAAGGTTTCTAACGTTTTCACGTTAGCTAAGGTTTTGACATTTTCATGTCACTAAGTTTGGATAGTCGCCGGTTAGGGCCATACTCCAGTTTACATACGATTCTTGGGCTTGTCCCCAGTTATCCTTGGGCTTGTCCCCAGTTATCCTTGGGCTTGTCCCCAGTTGTCCTTGGGCTTGTCCCCAGTTGCTAACTCTTATCTTATATTGGCTTAGTCCCAAGTTATGCTTTATTTCAGGTCCTTGAAGATAAGCAACTAGGGATCCTTGATCCTTACTTCTCTCTAAGGTTTATCTTATAGTTATCCTGATTATGCTTAGGATCCTAACTTGGATCCTCAGGTATGATCCTTAACTATTTTTAATTTTATTCATTGTTTATTTGAATAACCCTTAAAATTTGACAACTAAACTTGTGATCCTTAAAATATATTACTTTTTGGGATTCTTCGACTATAGGATATTTGATCATGGATCATATCCTAAATATTTTCAATCTGACTTATTCAAAATTGCTTATTCAATAAGTGTACATCAAAACAATCGAGAATTAAAGAGACAAAAAGGATAACAATACAAGATAAGCGACAAAAGATTAAGGTTTTATTTATTAACAAAAGATTAACCCTTAAAAGGTTGTCAAAATTACCTACCCCGAGCATCTACCAGCAATACGTGGCCCGTCCGCTGGGGTAGGTAAAGGGTGTCCATTGTCTAAAGGTCTTAGTAGTGCAGGAAATAAAAAGATGGCAGGATCACAATGGCTTCATCCCCCAAACAGAGGATCCCTCCACCAGTTGTAATCCTACCTATTGTCCAAAGGATCATTCATGATCCTTAACCCTAATAGCTATTGTTTAGTTATTACAGACCATCACTGTTTTAAAAACATCACAACCACAAAAAACTACTACCAAATTTAAAAATTAGGCTCCGGCTACGTCTAAGAATGTCCATCATCGCCCAATTGTGCAGCCTACACCTTCGCTGCATCCTCATCCCCTCCGGCTTCGGTATCCTTAACCTGATCCTTCCCACTGCCTCCAGCCTCGATCGCCAAAACTTCCTCAGCCTCTTCATCATCTTCAAGATCAGCCAACCTCGCTTTCCAGCCCTCAACATCCCAGCTGCTTCTGTCGAAGTTAGGATCTTGAGCTTCCTGGGCCATCTTTAGTTTTGTCTGATACATTGTGATGGCAGCAGAGACCTTTACACCTTCTATGAGATCATGCTTCTCATAGTCAAAGTCAATCAGGATTTTAGCCGTCTTAGTCTTGGCATCTTGAAGGGCTTTTTCAAGATCAACAATCTTAAGATCCTTAAGCACTGCAACTTGTTGGAGGTCAGCAATCTTCTTATCCTGCTCCTCGACGCTTCCCACATAATCTTCAATCTCAGCAAATTTCTGCAAAGAAAAAGACAAAGCAATTCAAGATCAGATGATCCTCAAATGAGTAGGATACCTAGGCAGAATTGATGATCCTCACGTCATTGAAGTATTCAAGGAACTGGTGGCGGATCAGTGGTAGGCCTTGTAGGTCCTCTGTGTCAGAAGTTTTCCTCTTCTTGCCACCCCTTCCTTTAGTGGGTGCCTTGGGAATGGAGATGCTAGGACTGGTAGTGGACCTCTTCTTCCTGGATCGAACAACATCAAGGTCGGCCGTGTTGAATTGGGAGGCAGGCTTGGAAGATTTTCCAGCACCTACACAACCAAAACAAGATAAGTATCTTTACTTCACTTATATTTCACTATTTATTTAAAATTTTAAACAAAGATACTTACTTGACATCGTGACAGAGCCTGAGGATACCTCCTGAGAATCCTGGGTGGTTGTCTTGAAAGATCTTGTTTCAGGATCAAGTCTCTTGAAAGCGGCGAGTCTCTCTTTGGCAGCAGGAGACAGTCTGAGGTGTGAGACGGTGATAGCTGCATAACAAGAAAGCAAAAGTATATAAGTGATCCTTATATCAAAAGAAAGTTCTCTGGTGATCCTTCTCAGGATCCTCCATCCTACCATGGGTAGCCCATTTCCTGGGTAGATCCTTCCCGTCAGGGATAGAATCTCTCTTGACGAAAAAGAAACGTCGCTTCCAGTTAGTATCATTCTTGGTAGCTTTGAAGATCGGGTGTTCCTCACCAGGTTTACGTTTGAACAAATAACGATGAGAACCAAAGGTAGTAAGATCATACAGTTCTCCCAGCTCTGACATTCCTAGGTCTATCCCTTCCTGCTCGATGATCCTTTCAAGGGTATACAAAACCCTCCAGATCATCGGCATGGCTTGGATATAAGAGATGCCGGTTAGGGAAAAGAAAGATTGGGTGAAGGCTGGAAAAGGATATGTATAGCCTATGGTGAACGGAGTGACAGGAAAAGCAACCCAGTTGTCGGAAATATGATCACTCAGGGCATTGGGATCGAAAGATTTAAACACGGTGTTCGCCGGGAAACAGTAGCGGATCCTATCAATCTGCGGATCGGTGAAACAGCAGCGTTCTTTTATGGAATCTTCGATGATCCCCTGGCTCTTCAGTGGGCTGTTTTTCGGGTGATCCTTAGCTGGGGAGTTCCGGAGCAACATTTTTGACAGAATGATGGAAAGAGACGGAAAACAGAGCAAAAGAAGGAAGAAGATGAAGAGAGAATACCTGTTTATCTTCGGATGCAGTTATAAAGGGAGTATCTCTGAAATTTAAATGCAAACGATCCTATCTATATCTCCTATTTATAATCATGATTGTGCAGGGTTGTCACTTCTGTGACGTCATAGTTGCAACGGATAGTTCTACATCAACGGCTATATATCCGTTAGTTAGTTGCGGATAAGATCAAGAAAATATAATTCGTTCATTTTACATATTACTCCTTATATTTTGGGGGAAATTGTTAGGGGAGGATTTTCTAACAATTAGTGATCCTTACTTGTTATCCTAATAAATGATCCTTACTTCAGTGACAGACAGTGATCCTCAGAAGAGCTTCAGGATCAGGATCATGGATCACCTTAAGGATCCTCATACTAACGATTGTTTGTTTGTGTTTCGTATTATTTTGCAGGAGTAACAAGCTTGACTTGGTCTTGGCAACGTTACTATGGAATATTCCACGGGTATTTCGCACACGTTTGACTGGAAATGGACGTTGTGGAGAACGTGGGAGCATGGCTCAAAAGTCAGATAGTTTGTTAGCATAGTGAACTTCTATTTTTAAAGGGGTGACGAGCTAGTAATTAGAACACTTAGCCATTTTCAGCTACACACACTCTCGTACAATTGCACTCTTGAAGCTTTCGGCAAACACTAAACAGTTTTCACTCACTTTTACACATTTCACCATAGTGATCCTTGTACCTAGCTCGTTACTATCCGAAGTTGTAAACATTTACTGATTTATTTGAGCTTGGTGATCGGTAGTTTCCATCACCCGTGGTTTTTTATGCCGGAGATCTTCTAAAGATCAAGGGCTTTTTCCTCGTATAAATCCTTGTGTCGTTTGTGCAATTTACATTGAAGTGATCCTTATCATTGTTCCTCATTTCAAGCATCATTCCCCGTAACTAAGAGTTTGGTTGCATTATCCTCATCAGATTTTTTGACCAAAACAGTCACCATGATAGTTGTTTGGTTATAATCCATTCCTTGAAGTGAATGTGATGATATAATAATTGGTGTAAAGTTCGCAATCATGGTAATTGAGGAAATTGTTATGATGCTCATGTAATGAGATCAACCATGTTAATAATGTGATGACTATACAATGATCGTTATAAAGGTCGTAAGATATAAGATTGATAAATCTTATACGACTCAACTACTTCTCAATTGATGGTAAGCAAAGATAACATTATTTACAAGGAAAAATCGATTAAATTCTTTTCATTTGTCACAATTGAGACATATGCTCCTAAAGTAGCAATATCATTATAAGAGTTATGAATGAATGAAATGATTTTATACTCATGTGACCGAGTAAATAATGAAAAGCTATGAAGCTTGTTTTAGTTCTACTCCATTCCCAAAAGTGAATGTGATTATATATTAATAATTGTAAATGTAATGATGGACCTAATTGAGACACTTGTAATGATGAGATTGACCAAAAGAATTGTAATGATGGCCATTTTAATAATGAGATGGACCACCAAAAGTGGTAAACTAAGGAGTGATTGCATCACGTGATGGTTTTAACTTTGAAGTTATAATATATTCTCTCGTATCATATGTTTTGTATTACATACGAGCAAGTAATACACATATGATCATAAACCAGAAGTTTATGGATCATAATTATTTAATTAGTTGGCATGACCAGTTAGACCACACCGAGTCAATGATGATGTGAAACATAATGAAGAACTAGAAGATTCTTCAAGATAATAATTAGCAGGTGATGTTTGCTCTCAAGGGAAATTATATATTTGCAAAACAAACGAGGGTGTGTATACCTAAATATTCTGGAAGCGATTAAAGGATATGCATATCCCAACATGATACCATTTAGTTTTTTTTTTTAAATCGATGCATCGTCTAAATGGTTATCAAATCCACAACTTGAAGCTTGTGTGATTGTGGCTTAGCTAATGTGATAGCAAGCATATTAATCCAGATAAGTATATTTATTTGATAATAGTGAATTTGATTCCAAAGTTATTAACGATCATTGGAATAAGTGTTATTGTTGAGATGATCACTAAACGTCTACTATTGGTTACAAAGCCAATGATCATGAGAGGAGCAAAAGTTCATTTAGGTACATGTAATTTTATATATAGTAACATCAATTCACATCAAGCCAATAAATTATAGTTCTCCCCATACAGTTGGTTTTTGGTCAGGAACCAAAGATGTCTTATCAAAGATTTTGGTTGTGCAACATATATTGAAACTCATCCACCACACCGCACAAAGATGGACTTCTAAAAAGTTTGAGAATATGTTGGGTATAAATAATCGTTTATGATTGAATACTTAAAGCCATTAGTGAGAAATTTGTTTATGGCTCACTGGTTTTCACTTTAGTGAATGAATGTTCCCAACATTAGGGGGAGATAACAAGCAGTTGGAAAGTGAAAACTAAAAAGTGAAATGAATTATCATGTCATCTTGATCCTCAGACTATAAACTATGAACTAGAGGTTTAAAGTATAATTCATTTACCAATATTAAAGAACAAATTACCAAACAAGTTCACTGACCTAAATAGAGTGACTAAGTAAGTCACATAATCAACTACTTATGCTCCAGTTATATTTGTGTCCCAAGAGGACAACCACATATTTTTGTAATGAGTCTATTGCACGCCTAAAGCGTGGTAGACTAGTTGATTCCAATAATAAAATTCCTCAAAAATTGGAGCAAGTAATTAAGATGGTCAAGTTGAGGTTATAGTAATAAGATCTCCTAAAAAACAATAGACATGATGGTTCAAGAAGAACCTCAGGTACCTGAAAATAAAGAGATCTTGATAAGTTGTATCATGTCTAAGATATGTATGGAATCGAAATAAAAATCGACGTCGTTATACTTTTGTATATAATGTAGCGCTTAAAATGATTAAATGATGATAATCAAGATTTATGATCTGCCTATGAATGAATATTAAGAAATGATTGGCCAAAATAGAAAGACGCAACAAATAAGGCAGAGTTTAGTTCTCTAATGAAATGGAAAGTTTCTGGACCAATAGTCCATACAACTGAAGTTGTATGGACTGAAGTTGTAAAATATGTTGGATACAAATGTGTCTTTTACGCAAATCATGTGAAAATCAAATTAAGTGATATAAGTCAAAAATTGGTGGCACAAGAATTTTCACAAAGACCTATGATTGATTATGAGGAGACATATTCTCCAGTGGTGGATGCATTGACTTTCCAATATTTTATTAGTTTGGTAATATAAAGAGACAATTGATGTTCGTCTTATGAATGTTATGTATCTCTTGATACTGAAAGTTTACATGAAAGTCCCGAAGGATTAAATTATGTAAGTCATGTAAAGTAAGTTCTAGAGGACAATGTGATCATTCTATACATATTCATATTCATATTTTGAATAGGTTATGATTTTTTACATGTTGTATATAATTGAAACTGCGGATGAGTTTCTAAAGCAATTGGGTGCTTAAAAGGTTAATTGAAACATCTTAATGATGTAATACTTATGCATCAAGAAACGTACATAGAAACTTGTACCCAGTGATTGTGATATATCAATAAATAGTGTACACGCATGGTACAATATGGCTTTTGAAAGCAAGTGTTCATGAAATTTTTGCATATGATATAGATATCTATGTGTTATATGGGTAAGTTTATGTACCAAAACTCATGAAGAGTGAATGCACATGTATATTTAGATAAGATAGGCAGAATTCCCTCATAGATTGATAATGTCAGAAGCATTGATATAAAAACCTTAAGAACGTACTATATGAAGTTGACAAAATACGTATGGGCTAAAATAGTTGGGTCGAGTGTTGTACAACTTGAGATATTCACATAAAGAGGGATATAAGTTTGATTAAATTAGCCATGTTCTATGAACATTCTACTTTTAAAAGTTCACTATAATCGCAATTTACAGTAATGATGTCTAGGCATCATCGAGAGAAATTGTCGAGCTTTTAAAGAGAGAATTTTTTAATAACCTTGGCACGGTCTAATTATTACTCGAACTGCAGTTCGAGTATATATGTAATTATATATTACTAATCCCTCAAGTACATCTAGAAGATGATGTTTGGATATTTTAGTATGGACATAGTTGAACCATAAAGTATGTTAAAGGTTGTTAAGTCATTTGTTATAAAAATGCATATTATCATCTCCTACCAAAGTAGAGATTCTCATTCTAGAAGTACCATCGTTAAATGCATAAGTGCATTAATATGTTTTGCTAGCTATGTATGGTTATAATATCTTTCACTTGAGCTTATTGTCATGATATAACCTTTGTCAAGCGAAGAGACATTGGAATGAGTTCAAAGAAATATTTCAGCTATAAACGATATTTGATTATATTTTACTAACCCATCAAAACAAGTTTGGTTAGTCTTGTAGATGCAGGAATGTAACGAAACATAGTAGTGGACATATGATAATTTTTGGAAGGAGGCACCTAAAGTCTCGTTAGAAGATTATACAACATTTCTCAACATAAAGGATTGCACATTAAGGGATCAAGCAACAAATCATTCACTACAATAGCTTTATTTGACTTTCAAGGAAGATGGACACACGTCACTTAAAGGGTACATGTTAAAATGAGGGGGAGACTTATTCAAGTTGCACTATTTTTCCCTTGACTAAGTTTTGTCCTATTGGGTTATCTAAGTAAGGTTTTTAATGAGGCAACATACCTGATCCAAAAGTATCAGGGGAAAAAATGCGCGCTGCACTCTTTTTCCCTTAGCTGAGGTTTTGTCCCACTGGGTTTTCCTAGCAAGGTTTTTAAAGAGGCAGCATCACCTAGCGTATTAAAAGAATAGTAGACTATTATATTTCATCATGTGGATAGTCAAGGGGAGTGTTATGAATGCATCATAATGTTGTGACTCTCCACACATGTAAGCTCAATCTATTGATTACCTTTGTATTAATGTTAAGCCTCTCTAAATAGAGGTTTTTTGTAATTGGTATTATACACTCAATGAATAAGAATTCTCTCATTTTTATACTTCTCATTCTCTCTATATTCTCTATATTATCCTTTACATATTAGATGTTACTATTAGGTCATTGTTTCATAACAATTTCCCTTTTATTATATCAAAATTTTCTTCCAAAGCTTTTGATTTTAAAGATTACTTAGTTTAAAATTTAAAACCATTTGATTTAGGATAACTATTAAGACGTATAACTACAATACAACTCATATACCCTAGTTATCATAAAATTCTAATCTCTCTCACTCTCTCAAAATCGTAAAAAACCCTAAGCCAAAGTCTATGTTTCAATCGGTTCCAACAAGAACATCATTCTAAGGTAAGATTCAAACCCTAAGTTTCTTCTTTTGTTTTCTAGAATTAATTTATCAATAAAACCCTAAATAAAGATGAATCTAGTGATATAACATAAATAAGTAATTACTTTGTCTTTATATGAGTCATACATGCGAGTTTAATCATTAAAACATGTTAAAAACTCAAATCATTGACAACAATTTTCAAAAAGAATCTCACCCCAAAATTTTGGGAGTAATAACTTGATAATAAAAAATTATTTTGGTGTATTCTTGAGCCTAAGTAATGCTATTATGAGTCAAGAACTTAGATAAAAAATTTAATAATTTTTCAATAAGTCTAAAGTCAATCTTTTTGGATTTACAAAAACATATGTCAAAACGGTTTTTCAGATAAAAAACATTAGGGTGTTTTACAAGAGCCATAACTCACAAAATACATATTTAAATAACCTTAAATTTATATAACAGTTAATATTACGAGTTACAAATACTTTCCACATAGAATGACATCATTTGAATAAACATACAATTTTTAGTGATTTTTATTGTAAACTATCACCGGCAAAACATTGTACTGGCCTTTAGTAATAACTGATTTTTCATGATTTTTTTACAAACATTTAGCACGAAATAAAAATATGAGTAAACTTTTGTTTTGCTCCCTGTGGTTTGATCACTTTAACGGTTTTGTCCCAAACCTTTAAAAATAGCCATTTTCCTTCAATAGTTTGCTATAGTTTTTCCATTTTGCTCCCCGCCTCTAACTCCATCCAAATTGTCTGTTTTTCCATTTTGCTCCCCGCAGGGAGCAAAATGGAAAAACCATAGCGAACTATTAGAGGAAAATGACTATTTTTAAAGGTTTGTGGCAAAATCGTTAAAGTGACCAAACCACAGGGAGCAAAACGGAAGTTTACTCTAAAAATATTTAGAAGTCAAAAAAAGCATGTTTAAACATCCTATAAAGGTTTCTTAATTTTATTGGTCATTTAGTAATTTATTAAAATTCGTGAACAAGTACCAAAAACTGATGTGAAAACATAGTTGCCGAACTGAAATGTTTTCACCTAAATCATGAACCTAACGACATTGTTTAGCGCGTGAATATCATAAAACCCTAAATTAACATTATGGGATGTTCAACAAATCTCAATCACAGAACTTAACTAACAACTTACAACGAGAAACATAAACCATCTTATAATGCCAACTTGAAACGTAACTTTTATCAATTCACCAGAGCTAGTCTTGTTACGCGATAATTACTTTGTAGCCTTCGCGTAGACGACTTTACAATCTTAAAAACTTTCGTGTGGATCATATAGCAACTTATCAGGTGAGTTTGCAGCCTTTTTCACCTTATTTTATATTTTAACCCGGGGTTGGAAACATGTTCTTAAACTATTAAACATATATGTTTGCTTTGTTAGGTGATGCTTTAAACGTGTTGATGTTAATTAATTTATAACCATTTTACTCTAGTATAGAGTTGTTGGACAGGGGTGGGTAGAGTTATCCAGATTGACACCTCTACTCATTATTTGTGCATCTGCTAGCTAAAGTACATTAATCGCCATTCAAAACGAGCAGTTGAATGAAATTCCTCCCATTGAAAACGTGAGAACTTGGAAACCGAAAATGTGAGAACTTGAAAACGGAAAATGTGAGAACTTGGAAACTGAAAATGTGGAAACATGAAAACAGAAACAACGTGCCCTTTTGTTTTAACGTGTGAAACAATAACTTGTGCAAAAACGTCAATAGGCTTGGTTGTAACTTTTGTGAATATAACTGTTTATTTGCATGTTTATATTACACATGCAAGCATAAGCAAGCTTTATCTTTAAATGTTATCGAATCGTTTTAGCATGTGAAACTATAAACTTGCAACTCACCAACTATTTTTAGTTGACCCTTGTTTAGCATGTTTTCAGGTGATAACAAACGATATAGCTATGAACTTGGACTTAGTAGAGACTTGTATTTGACACTTTGACTTAGGGCTATAAACGAACCGAACGTTCAGCGAACAGTTTGTGAACCGTTCGGCGGGAAGTTCATTTATGTTCGTTCGTTTAGTAAATGAAAGAACACGAACAAGAATTTTTGTTCGTTAAGTTAAACGAACGAACATGAACAGAGGTTGCGTTCCTTCGTTTATGTTCGTGAACATTCGGTAATGTGTTCGTTTATCTTCGAGAGCGTTCGGTAATGAGTTCATTTATGTTTGCTTGTTAATATTTATTTGTGTTAGTTCATTAAAGGTTTTTATATGTTGTATTTTGTTTTATTATTTCTAGTTTTTAAAATTTTGAAACCCTAGTTATCTTATATGCCTCTCACAACATCCCTCATTTCACTATTTCAATTTTAGTTTGTGTTAAGGCTTAACAAACTCTTAATTTTGTGTTTATGATGTTTTTGTTAATCACCCCAACTCTGTTCGGATAATTATGTTAAGTGTTTATTTTTTTTGGATTCTTCGTAATGTTTGTGAAGAAAATGCAGATTTTATTCTAAAATGAACATTGTGTTCATGAACGTCGTTTGTGTTCATTTATGTTCATGAACATTTGTTAGAGTTCACTAGCATATGGTAAGTGTTCGTGAACAGTTCACGAACATGTTCGTTTACTTAATGAATGAACATGAACAAGAAATCTCGTTCGGTAAGCGTTTGTGAACAGTTCATGAACAAGCTTGTTCCTTAACGAACGAACACTAACATGACCTTGTTCGTGTTCGTTCGGTTCGTTTACAGCCCTACTTTGACTGCATGAACATCTTACTTGTTTGCTTTAGGAATTGCTTGGCAACTTTTGGCTCGTTGCATCACCGCTTTTCCATCTAAGTGGGCGTGTGACAGATTGATATCAGAGCCAATAATTATAGAGAATTAGTCATTTTGATCTAGACTATAGCTAAGATCTCTCATCAGAGTCGTCCCCGAAAACTCTTGAAAAAATTTAGGCCTCAGGCGACCGAAAGAATTGGGCCCAAAATTATGGTTAAGGGTAAATGAATTACAAAAATAAAAACTTAGCATGGAGCAAAGACTTGAACTTGAGACCTTTACATTATTTTAAGATGGTTTTTGCCACTACACCATTAATACTTTTTTTTTTTGCAAAATAAACGGATGAATATACTAAATATATAATTTAATAAATATATACAAGCTTATAAAAAATTTTCGGGCCCTTTGAAATTTTGGGCCTCGAGCGTCGGCACGGGTTTGCCGGGCCCAGAGCCGGCCCCGCCTCTCATATAGACATTATAGGAATTATGTGTGCATTACTTTGTTTGTGTGACATTGATAAAGCATTTCATATAACATCCATTCATCATAAACTTGAATCTTGTTATGACTTGACTGAAACGTATTGCTACAAGGCTTTTTCGACAACTTATGCTTTAGAGCCACCCTTCATCCTTGTCGTCTGTTGGTGTTTCTTGTGTTGTATACGCCTCCGTCTACAATCTACTGGATTAGACCTTGGGAGATGATCAAACCGGCTGATGTGACACTGGAAGACAAGGGGCAAAGTGTACTCAAGTTAGAGACTACCTTCCCGGTTTCCATATTAGACCAACTAAACTTGTCTGGCACCGTCGAACTTTTGTGAATGTTTTCTCAACTATTATTTTCCATATTAAATACCATTTATCATCGTCAACTCGTAGAGTTAACTATCCTTCGAAGACATCAACTAAAGCTCTTGTTGTGGTTAAGAATGGACGACCTAAAATTATAGGGATTTTTAGAGTTCACGTCCATATCTAAGATGACAAAATCTGCAGGATACACTAATTCGCCATTCTTAACTAGCACGTCTTCCATTATACCACGAGGATATTTAATTAACCGGTATGCTCATATGCGTAAGTGATGGTTCACCCAAACCCATCTTGGGTAAAATTGAATAGGGCATCAAGTTTATACTTACACCAAGACCGGCTAGTGTATGGTTTGCAGTTATCTTACCAATTTCTCACATGAGTGTGAAATTTCCTGGGTTAGATAATTTCTCAAGTAATTTCTTTTGGAGAACTGTAGAGCATTCCTCACTCATCTTAACATTAGCTACTTCATCAAGTTTCTATTTTGTTTGTAAGCAATGTTTTGAGAAACTTAGTATAACTTGGCATTTTCATAATAGCCTTAATAAATGGAATGTTGATATGGAGAGTTTTGGATAGTTCATGGAATTTTGAGTGCACCTCTTCCATTTTATAGTTATTAAGAAGTCTAGGATAAGGAATCCTTGGTTTGTATTCTGGCACATATGGTTTTACTTTTTTTTCGCAAGTGCTTCATTAATAAATTCCCCTTCCAATGGCTTGCTGATCTTCTCAGGTGCTTTAGACTTAGCAACCAGATCCTTAGTAGTTATGCCACTCCTTATCTTGAAAGCCTTCACAGTAGCATTTGGATTCACCTCAGTTTGAGGGTAAATAACATGGTTTCCTTTCTGTCATTTTCTGAACTAACTGACCTAAACATTTTCAATGTTTTGCAACAGAGCTCTTTACAAATTTTGCTCTTCTTCAGTATTATTCATTTGTATATTATTTGCCTCAATGTACTTCTTCATTAGTTCTTCCACACTAGGTTTCAAATCCTCAATAACATTTTGTTGAGTAAATCCTAGTGGAGCATAAGTTGAAGATTTTTCCAACTAAAGTTTGGATGATTCCTCTACACAGAAATATATCTTTTACTGTAAGGACTGTTTTGAAACCTTTTTTGGTTACAAACATAATAAGTTTCTTCAATATGTCAAATGGACATACTTCCACCTTATGCCCCCTCCAAATGCACTACATTTCTCAGACGATCCAGCATGTTGATTAGCGAATAATCCCCCCATCTTGACTGTTAAGAACTCCATTTTATCTTGCAAAGTTGTATTCGAATAAATTTGATACAAGCCTCACTTATTTGTATATCCCATTGGACGACATGATGGATAGTTATTCATAGCCAATTTGTCCATAAGCTCGTATGCATTTATTGGCGTCAAATCTGCAAACACTACCTTAGCTATTATACTTAGGGTTTACCTAGATTCTGATAATAAACCTTCGAAGAAAGTTTGGCAGATCAACCATGACTCAACTCCGTGATTAGGGCACATCCTTTTAATCTCTTTGTAACACTCCCCTGCTTTGGTGAATGATTCTCTTTCTAGCTGACGAAAAGTTAGAAGCCTAATAATACTTATTTAGAAACTTTTCAACTAAGATTTCCCAGGTGCTTTTAGAACCTCCTGGTTGAGAAGAAACCGAAGTCTGGCCTTTACTACTAAGCGAGAATGGAAAGATACACAATTTGATTACATCAGGCGAAACTCCATTGATTTTCAAAGTATCACAAAGTTCAAGGAAGATGTCAATATGAGCATTAGGATCTCCATCCTCCAGTCAAGAAAATTGTTAGCTAGTGTGGATTAATTGAATGACTGGGATGGAATTTGGAAAGTATATGCATGAGTAGCAGGTCAAGTGGAACTAGACAAAAGATTAGTAAATGGTTGAATGTGATGTGATATGGTTTATGTGGGGTCTCCCATTTTGACTACATTTCCAGTTCTTCGGTTTTCATAACTTCAGGCAAAAATTCCAGTAGAATCTTCACAAGTTCTATCTTATCTTTCTTTTTAGAGTTCTTTCGAAGCATTCATTCATATTCAAGAACTAATTTGCCAGATCCTGATTTACAATTCTTCGGTGATACTAATTTTCCAGATCCTGATTTACGCATAAACAAAAATCCTATGATACTAAAATAGTAAAATAAAGCAAGTAATATGATTGCACTACCATATCAAAACCTTTTTCAAAAGTTTCGTGTCCCTGACAACGGCGCCAAAAACTTGACGTGCTTGAATAGTAACAAATAATATTTTACAACGCGCACACAAATTTTAAGATAAGAGACCTAAAATACTAACTACACACGTAACATGCAAGTGTAACTATCATTAGTATAGTATATTTCATGTAAGTTACCGAGTATCAATCGTTGGACATGATAGCTTCTGTTAAATATTAGACTTAATTATAACTAAGAAAACTAATACTTCAAATAACTTATGGAAAATAATCAATATTTAAGAAAATATAACTATCCAGAATTGAATCAACAAAAAATGACTAAATTGATGAAAGATATATGCTTATTAAACTACTTCAAGGCCTAACATTGATAGTAGCGTATGAAGTGCTAAGAGTGATTAATGTCGACTAAGGTTAATCCTACCAAGCTAGGGTTACAACTATAGACACACCTCAAGACTTAACTGGGTAAAGCTAGTATTGATATGGATTCTTATGAATTATGGTTTCTAGGTTGATGCCAAGATTGTACTATGACCATAGCGACTTACGAACTAATCAAGGTCAATTATACAGAAAACTCTAACTAGTTTCCAGACCCTTTTATTCAGATCCTTCACATAGGTAGCCCATGTATTTTACCAATTATGATGTTAGATTATCTATTACTGATTAAGGTTTCAAGCCCTAAGTTAATGGACATCAATATAACTTGATAGAAGATACTGAATCTAACACGCTTAACTTCATAGATAGACCAATACAACCACACAATCAACATCATGATCAATACTTTACATATGCTCATACAGATCATAAGATTAATCCATAAAAAAAACTACTAAATTCATACTAATAGCAAATCAATCATTAAAACATGAATCATTCAACGAATCATCTCGTCCGGATAGTTATAAAGATGTCTAGCCGGACACGATGAACAAAATCAACATATAAACTGAAATCATCATCGAATACAAGTTCCAAGACTTGAAAATAGTAAAGATGTAACTCAGAGAGTCAAATCTTGCTTCCCATAATGTTAGATCTTCAATTCTCTCTCCTTCCTCTTCCGTTTCTTTCAAACATGAGTTTTATAGTCGTTTCTGTTGTTCCAGCCACTCAAATTTGTTTTAGGGTTCTCCATCGCAATATATATATAGATATATACATAGGCGATAATTAGGGTTTAGACATCAGTACAGGTCGTATTGAGCCTAATGGGTACGGGGTGTACTCTATCTGGTATGGGCCTATTTATAACAACCCTCCTAAAATCCTTAACACGACCCTAAACGTCCCTAATATATCCCGAATACTCGTTAACGGACTTAAATAATAATTGTATTAATAAAATTCAAATAAAAACAAATATATGAAGACCTCGCGGGCCGCGACCCGGTCTTCATATGCTGTCGCGGGGCGCGACTCAGTGCCACCAGGCGGCACACCTTGATGCCAATTGTCAAGTTACACGGCTAAGCTATACCGTTAATTCACTTTAGCTAGGACCTACCCTAGGTCTCTCGAGGGCCGAGTAAGAATGAGAGCAGGGGCTCGCGGGCCGCGAGCCGCCATCGTCCAGCCCTATAAAAGGAGGCGCAGGCCTCAGTTTCAATTCGCTCATTTCTTTTCAATCTCTCTTAAATTCTTAATAGGAAAAACTCTCGGGTATTATACCCCTAAAAAGCGAAGCTCTGCCTCGTTGTGTCACACCCCAACCAATGGCGGAAACATCAGGGCATGGCACTGAGCGAAACAGATTGTCGAGAGAAATTCCATAACAACTACGTTACCGGATAGTTAATATTATGTCCGATACCATAACCCATCAAGTAAGTTAATTATTACAGAAATAGATATCTCAAGACAAATAACATGTTCCGACAACACAGATTTAAATAAATAAATTGTTTGTTTGTTTCTAGACTCTATCCTACCTGATTCCACAAAAGCAAGAGCATAGCATCCTAAGCATTTCAAACACCTGCCACATACGTTAAAATAGAGGTCAATACACATAGTGTAAAAGTGAGCATACAAGTTTGATATAGCATAATAGAGTTCGAAATAGTTTACGCATAACCTGCATGTATCATGTATAATGCGAAGCTAGTAGGTTATCGACAATGAAATATGCACAGACTAGATTGGATTGAAGGGAGCGCTGAGAGATTAGCCTGAATAGTTAACGATAGCATAAACGATGAGCGGTGCATAAAATGGTGCAAAAGTACCAAGTGTTGGATGGTACTCTGATTGGATGGCAATCCGATCAGATGGCCGGTCGATCGGATGTCAATCCGTTCGGATGGTCATCCTATCGGATGGCCATTCGATTGGATTGATATTCGTTTGGTAAGGATGTGTGTGTGTATGATGGCTTTGAAGTTTTCGTTGTAGCATTTTGAAAATAGAGAAGTATCACTACCCTTCAGGTCGATCGATCGAACGGCAGTTCGATCGGATAGCGATCCGATTGGCAAGACACTTAGTGAGAACAAGTTCACAGCAGGATTGTCACTCGATCGGATTGCAATCCGATCGGTTGGTAATCCATTAGTTACTGATGATCTTTGAAAATTATAAAAATGATTAAGTGTCGAAGTTCCAAACGTCACATGGTCGGATGGTCGTTCGATCGGATGGCTATCCGATCGGACGGTATTCCGTTCGATGTTTAAAACCTTGAAAGTTTGAATGAAAAGTTTAAGTGTGAAACCAAGTGCAAGCCGGTCGGTTGGCTGTTCGATCGGATGGCAATCCGATCGGACGGCAATCCGTCCCAACGACCTGATAGTCTTGGTACTTGATTATTTTGAAAGTTTTGCAGTTTTGATCAAGACGGTATGATAACGTGCTAAACAACAGAAACCATTTCTTGACCCAAGTGATCCGATCGAACAGGAACCACCCTAGTCTAATCAGCTCACTGTTCGAGACGGTTGTTCAAGTTTAACCTGAAATCAGTTGTCTCTTGGATAGAATTCAGATCTTGAACTAACACATCACTAAGAAAGAGTAGAAGATTAGAACGAGCTCCAATTCTATCGGTTTTGAGTGAATTGAGTGTAAAAGAGTTGAAAGAAAGTTAGAAAACCATCTTTCAATCCTTTTAACCATGAATATGCGTAGATCTATGCGAAAACATTGATTATTCATGTGGAAATCCTTCAGATCTAAGTTGTTCTTGGTGGAATGAAGCCAAACCTTGAAGTTCATAAGAACTCCATGATGACATCACCCTAGAACACCTCAAATCCGGTGATTTCACGGTTAAAAGTTAAGATTCAAAGGTGGAAATGAGGAAGGATTGCGTGTAGATCATAGAAGTACAAGATTTGAGTTGAAAACTTACAAGAATCGCGAGAAATCGAGGGAAAAGGGAGCTTGAGTGCGGCTGGTCGAGTGAGAAGCTATCACATCACAAATGATGTGACAGGTGGGTATTTATAGGGTTTCCAAAAGAGGAAAGTGTCAAAGTGTCGGATTGGTCACCGATCGGATGGCAACCCGATCAGATGGCAACCCGATCAGATGGCCACTCGATCTAGGTGTCCGGCGCGTTGAGTTTTGTCGTTTCCATTCACGTGTTGAGCGTTGCGATGCGATTCGAGTGAGCGATGCGATAGTGTTACCCATTAGTTACACAAATAACCTAACTACTATATCTAACATACAATCACTATAAGTAACCTGCGTTTAGCGTTTGCGATTATATTGCGATGCGATAGAATTGCGACTGCGATTGCGATTAACACCTCAACATAAACATAACATGCACAAGTAACACATAAATAGCATACACACGTAAAGCACTATCTAGAACACATAATTCGAGTGTGCGAATGCGATAGCGATTAGCGATAAGTCGATTAGCGATAAACATGCGATTAAACCTCAATTATTAATAGATACTCAACATAATACAACTAAGGCAAATAAATAGTAGATTCATTTACAAGTCAAAGAAGTCAAAACTGTAGTTGAGCAAGGAGTGATAGATCGCAATTAGCAATCTTTTCTTCCTTTGACTTCAATGTTGACTTTGACTTTGACTTTCGAAACACGGGTTGCAGCCTGCCCTACTTTAGGAAATTTCGTCCCGAAATTAGGCTTTAGCCGTAACAAACAACTGCGGGTACTTCGCCTTCATGTCGCTTTCGAGTTCCCGAGTGAACTCGGCGCCTCGTTTGCCTTCCCAACGAACCTTCACAATGGGATTGCGTGAGCGTCTGAGCACCTTGGTTTCTCATCCCACGATCTCGACAGGCTTTTCCAAAAAGTGTAATGTTTTGTCTACTTGTAAATCCTCAAGAGGGACATGTAATTCCTGGTCGGCCAAGCACTTTCTGAGGTTCGAAACGTGGAAAGTCGGGTGGACGTTACTCGTTTCCTCTGGTTGTTCGAGTCTGTAGGCCACCTTCCCAATTATTTCCAGAATTTTAAAGGGTCCAACATATTGAGGCTCGAGCTTTCCTTTCTTGCCGAATCTGATCACTCCCTTCCAAGGTGCAACCTTTAGGAGTACGTGATCGCCCATGTCAAATTCAAGGGGCTTGCGGCGTCTATCCGCGTAACTTTTCTGTCGGCTCCGAGCTTTCAATAGATTGTCTCGAATTTGGAGGATTTTGTCAGTCGTTTCTTGCAACAGCTCGGGACCGGTAATTTGCGCGTCTTCGATCTCGTGCCACACAATAGGCGATCGACATTTTCTTCCGTATAAAGCCTCAAACGGTGCCATTTGTATGCTAGAATGATAACTGTTATTGTACGAGAATTTGACTAAAGGTAAGTGCGCATCCCAATTACCACCGAAATCTACGACACATGAGCGAAGCATGTCTTCAAGGGTGCGAATCGTTCTTTCAATCTAACCGTCGGTTTAGGGATGGAAAGCGGTACTTAGATTAAGAGTAGTATCGAGAGCACATTGAAACGTTTCCCAAAGACGCGAGGTAAACCGACCATCGCGGTCAGAGATGATGTCACGAGGCGTCCCGTGTCGATAAATGATCTCATCGGTGTAGATTCGGGCTAATTTTTCTACCTTAAAGTCTTCTCATATCGGCAGGAAGTGAGGTGACTTGGTCAAACGGTCAACTACAACCCAAATGCTATCATGACCCGATTGAGTGCGCAAAAGTTTTGTTATGAAGTCCATTGCTATACTCTCCTATTTCCACATCGGGATCTCGGGTTGAACGAGTAAGCTAGAGGGTCTTTGATGCTCAGACTTGACCTTGGAACAGGTCAGGCACTTCGAAACAAAGATAGTGATATCCTTCTTCATGCCCGACCACCAGTACTTGTAGCACATGTCCTGGTACATCTTGTCAGCATCGGGATGAATAGAATATCGTGATTTGTGGGCTTCGTCCATCAGAAGTTTTCGCAAATTAGTACGCTTGGGAATCCAAATTCGGTCCAAATAATGAAAGATACCATTCGATTTATTCTCGAGTTGGACGCCATCGTTTAGAATCCTTTCTTTCTTCAAAGTTCGTTCGGTAAAACAAGCATGCTGCGCGTCACGGATAAGAGCTTCGAGATTATGCTGGGCTTGGGAATTATGAATGTTATGCAAATAGCTTCGTCGACTGAGAGCGTCAGCAATGACGATTGCTTTGCCAGGATGGTAACGAATCTCACAGTCGTAATTGTTGAGTAGTTCTACCCACCGGTGTTGACGCATATTCAGTTCCTTCTGGTCAAAGATATGTTGTAGGCTCCTATGATCGGTGAAGATCGTACACTTGGTACCGTAAAGGTAGTGTCGCCAAATCTTTAACGCAAAAACAACTGTGCCAAGCTCGAGGTCGTGTGTGGTGTAGTTCTTCTCATGGATCTTGAGCTGTCGAGAAGCGTACACGATAACCTTATCTCGTTGCATGAGAACACAACCAAGGCCAAGGTTCGAGGCATCGCAATAAACTACAAACTCGTCGTTTCTGTCGGGCAGTGAGAGCACGGGAGCATTGCAAAGCATAACTTTGAGGGTTTGAAAGGCTTCCTCCTGTTTAGTTCCCCAAACAAAAGGTTTATCCTCATGCGTAAGAGAGGTAAGCGGCACAACGATCTTAGAGAAACCTTCGATAAATCAGCGATAATAGCCTGCCAGTCCGAGAAAAGAACGGACTTCAGACGGGTTCTTGGGAGTAACCCAACTCTTAACAGCTTTGACCTTCACGGGATCGACATGGATACCTTGACTATTGATAATGTGACCCAAGAATTGGACCTCCTCCAGCCAAAATTCACACTTGGAGAACTTGGTATAGAGACGGTTTTCTTGGAGTAACTCAAGAACCAAACACAGATGCTGCGAGTGTTCGGCTTTTGATTTGGAATAGATCAGGATATCATCGATGAACACGATTATGAAGCGATCAAGAAAGGGTTTGCACACTCGATTCATTAAATCCATGAAGACTACGGGAGCGTTAGTCAAACCAAAAGGCATGACAACAAACTTGTAATGACCATAGCGGGTTCGAAAAGCGGTTTTGGGTATATCATCCTCTTGAATGTGTAATTGGTGATAGCCTGAGTGTAGATCGATGTTCGTGAAACATGTAGCACCTTGTAATTGATCAAATAAATCATCGATTCGAGGCAAGGATAGCGATTCTTGATTGTCAGCTTATTCAACTCCCTATAGTCGATGCACATCCGAAACGAACCATCCTTCTTTTTGACGAAAAAGACAGGAGCGCCCCATGGAGAGGAGCTTTTCGAATTCAAACGATACAAAACAGTTATCTGATCCAGTATCAAACAAAGACGAAGCATATATACCATTCACAAGGAACGTACCATTGACCACATTGTTGTCTACTTGAGCCTGCGGGCGTTAATGTTGAATGCACGTCCGCGGGCTACTGGTTGTTGCTGCTGTTGCTGAGGCTGCTGCTGGGGCTGCTGCTGTTGTGGCTCTTGCTTCACCACTCAATTGGGGCACATGTTTGCGAAGTGGTTGGGATCACCACATGCATAGCAAGCTCTAGCATGGATCGCGGGTGCAGGAGCTGCTTGAGGGCCTTGAGGAGCAGTAAGTAGAGCTTGTTGAGCAGGAGCGTGACCTTGTGTTGGAGCTGGGGTTTGACGTGGACCTGTACGACAGTTGGCGGTGAAGTGGCCGTACATGTTGCAATGCACACAGTATCTGCAAGCGATTCCCACAGGGTGGTGATAGGTACAAGTAGGGCAAGCCGGGTGATGACCAGTATACGCACGCTTTGCCGGTGGTGCGTTGGTGACCAGTGCCGCTACTTGGCGGTGCTGAGGCTGCGGTTGAGCAGGAATGGATTGGAGCGGGGCAGCAGTGGTTACAGCGCAATTCTTGTTGCTGGAACTGCTGTTGTTCTTCCTTTTTCGGCGAGAGGACTTTGAAGACTGCGGAGCGGCGGTGGTTTCAGCGGTTGGAGCAGTGGTAGCTTGATGCAGATTCTTGGGAGCTTTATCCCAGTAACCAGACTTGACTCGCTTGTCGTTGATCTCAGCAGCGAGTAGAAAAGTTTCCTCAATTGTTGTCGTCTTTGCGGCTTGAATGAAATCAGCCACGCAATCCGGAAGAGCACGGATATACTTCTTGATGATGATTTCAGACGTGGTAACTTGGCTAGGACAGATTATGCATAGTTGCTTGAAGCGAGCAGTCAAACCAGCGTTGTCTCCATCTTTCTGCTTGATATGCCAGAAATCGTCCTCCAGCTTTTGGCGCTCGTGGGGAGGGCAGAACTCTTGCATCATAACGTCCTTCAACTCATCCTACGTCAGCTCGTAAGCTGCATCATTTCCGCATTTGTTTCTCTCGGCCGTCCACCAATCCAGAGCTCGGGATTGGAAGACGCCAGTGGCGTTAAGAGTACGGAGATTATCAGGACAGCCACTATGGCGCAGGGTGACTTCGATAGAATCAAACCATTGGAACATGGCCGTAGGCCCATCTTCACCGGTAAACTCTTTCGGGCCGCATGCTTAACTGCTTGAAGCTAAAAGCAGCTTTAGGAGCATTGGTCCTCGACTCTTCAGAAGATTTGCTAGCGTTTTCATTCAGCTCACTAACAATCTGGGGAATAACCTTCGCCATTTGCTTAGCGACGAGGGCGGCGATGCGTTTGTCATCATGATTATGGCGAGCTAAACGGGAATGGAATGATCCGAATGACGACATTGTCTGCAACAGACAGCGCCATAGGATTGAAAACGCTATACGATTTTAATTAACCGTTGCCTATACTAGGGTTTAGTGTAGACTAGCGATTCACCATAAAGCTCAGAAACACAGCCATTCACAAAAATTCACACAGGCACATAAACATAGTATCACCTAAGCACATAAGCACTGATTTCACGTAAACACAGTAGCACGTAAGCACATAGCTATCCTAGACACATATTTTGCACATATTCACCTATCCTTCACAACAGCGCATAGCGATTATGTATAGGGATTGCGAATAACACAAGCGATTTGTTGGCATTTTGAGATAAATGTGAAGTGCGTATTGTGTGTGTCGGTCAAAGCGAGAAGCGAAAAGCGTATAGACCACCAAAATCGAACACATAAACAGGTAAAACCATATAAAACACAAAAAAGCGACAAATATCAGAGTCAGCAGTTGCGGGCTCAGAATCGAAACACATAAAAGTCGAGAATAGATTGTCTGCGGCTGATAGACGTCGACTACCCAAAGTGATTTGACTATTCACAAGGACTTCTGGTACACACTTTGGCTTTCGGGACTGTGCTCTCGCCTCGATTTTAGGCGAACGGCACACATCCTTCCAGTTACAGTGTGACTTCAAGTCGTTGGAGTCCGTTGAGACCTTGGTGAGAGTTTTGTAAAACCAAAGTAGAGCACGGAATAAGTCGTCAAGGTTCGGGTTTCACCCCGACTCAACAACTTAGTTCCTGTTTGATAAAGTAGAGAGGGAAATTAGCGTCGAAGTGCGGATTTCACTCCTGATTCAACGCAAATTCTCTTGTTTTATAGTAAAGATAGCAATTCGAACGAGTAATCTGGTCGAGAGTTTGCGGTTTTCACACCTAATCTTAACCAGATCATTCGTTTGTGTGAATAATCAACCTTAGGAAAGGCTGATCTTGTGCAGAACTATAGTGTGCGATGCTCGCGCAAAAGTGTAGAGTGCAGCGAGTTCGAGCGGTAATAGCAAGTAGCTCGTACAAAAACCCCGAAAGGGTATGCACAAGTCAGTCCATTGGTACTTAGACTATAGACTAGGTCGTTTCTAAGACCTCAACCAGGACTAGGTCGAGTCTTGCCTAATTCCCTATAGTTACGGATCTGATACCAATCTATCACACCCCAACCGATGGCGGAAACATCGGGGCATGGCACTGAGTGAAACAGATTGTCGCGAGAAATTCCATAACAACTAAGTTACCGTATAGTTAATATTATGTCCCATACCATAACCCATCAAGTAAGTTAATTATTACAGACATAGATATCTCAAGACACATAACATGTTCCGACAACTCATATTCAAATAAATAAATTGTTTGTTTGTTTCTAGACTCTCTCCTACTTGATTCCACAAAAGCAAGATTACAACATCCTAAGCATTTCAAACACCTGCCACATACGTTAAAATAGAGGTTAGTACACATAGTGTAAAGGTGAGCATACAAGTTTGGTGGAATGAAGCCAAACCTTGAAGTTCATAAGAACTCCATTATGACATCACCCTAGAACACCTCAAATCCAGTGATTTCACGATTAAAAGTTAAGATTCAAAGGTGAAAAAGAGGAAGGATTGCGTGTAGATCATAAAAGTACAAGATTTGAGTTGAAAACTTACAAGAATCGCGAGAAATCGAGGGAAAAGGGAGCTTGAGTGCGGCTGGTCGAGTGAGAAGCTATCACATCACAAATGATGTGACAGGTGGGTATTTATAGGGTTTCCAAAAGAGGAAAGTGTCAAGTGTCGGATTGGTCACCGATCGGATGGCAGTCCGATAGGATGGCAGTCTGATCGGATGGCAGTCCGATCGGATGGCAATCCCATCGGATGGCCACTCGATCGGTTGGCCACTCGATCCAGGTGTCCGGCGCGTTGAGTTTTGTCGTTTCAATTCGCGTGTTGAGCGTTGCGATGCGATTCGAGTGAGCGATGCGATAGTATTACCCATTAGTTACACAAATAACCTAACTACTATATCTAACATATAATCACTATAAATAACCTGCATTTAGCGTTTGCGATTAGATTGCGATGCGATAGAATTGTGACTGCGATTGCGATTAACACCTCAACATAAACATAACATGCACAAGTAACACATAAATAGCACACACACGTAAAGCACTATCCAGAACACATAATTCAAGTTGCTAATGCGATAGCGATTAGCGATAAGTCGATTAGCGATAAACATGCGATTAAACCTCGATTATTAATAGACACTCCACATAATACAACTAAAGCAAATAAATAGTAGATTCGTTTACAAGTCAAAGAAGTCAAAACCGTAGTTGAGCAAGGAGTGACCGATCGCAATTAGCACTCTTTTCTTCCTTTGACTTCAATCTTGACTTTGACTTTGACTTTCGAAACACGGGTTGTTACACGTTGTAAGTATTATAACCCCCGGTTACGTATTGGTTACTCTACCCGATTGATCTAGGGCTCCGTAACGCATGTCAAGGCTCTGCCTGACTCAGTTCGTTGGAGTTCTGTCTCAGTAGTATGACTAATGTAAATTGGGTTATCTTACTAACACATGTCCATTATTTAATTGTTACTAGATTATAACCAGAAAAGTCACCAGGAAGCTATAGTATTTTCTAAGTCAGCAATGTGAGTCATTCTCTTTTTCTACCAAGTTGTTTTACCAAAACCTCAAGTGTTTTAAATTATGATAACAGTGATTGAGTCTATGTATTCCACAATTAATGTCGGTATGTTGGGGTTTTGTATAAATTACTTGTTACTGTTGCAAACGGTAGCATAACCACAAGTCAGGATTGACAGTACCGTGGGGGGTAATTGGATAGATATAAACATTGTAATCGCTCTCAATACTGTAAAATTTTAAAAGCTTGTTTTGATTAAACTGGGATGCACACGCCAGTATTTCTTGCTGATAAAACCTTTTTAAAACGCGTTTCAGGTAACTTAATGTGAAGCTAATAGAAGCCAGCTATAGTGCACTGAAGGCTTAAAGAAGTGGCTATAAAAGTTACCTAAATCAAAAGAAGATTATGTTTTAAATAATTAGGGGTTTATCCCTATAAATGTATTATCAATGAACTTGGGTTTTATCCCATGTATTTATTATTTATAAAAATAAAAATTGGTGTTTAAACTCTGATAAAATATTTCCTAACTACGGTCCTGATGTTTAAATTCCGCTGACAAATTAATAAACACCGATACCACCGCTCTGTGTAGCTCGCAGTCGCCCGCCCCGGGGCAAGGGGTCGGGGGTTACGACAGGAGGTGGTATCAGAGCTACAGCCACTGGTTTAAGCCACAGAGGTGTTCTGCTGACACCAAGATTTTTATCAATTGTGTTAGGAAATAATCTATGTGACTATGTGTACATCTGTATATTCTTGTTTTGTGTTACTTGACAATCTGTTATTTTACAGTATGAGTGAGCAAGGTACATCCGACGCTTACCATCAATTAGCTAGTTCCCCAAAGAGTGAAGGAACCTTATCACAGCCTACTCCTTCGGGGTACTCTGCTGATACTGAGGAAGGAATTTTTATCTTTAAGGCGCAATTCAAGGAACCATTCCCTTCGAAAAAGAGAGGATGGTTTAGTAGGGGAGTACATGAGAGAAGGAAGAGGATGAAGAAATTACAACAACAGGGAGCGTTAGCAAAAGCCAATAGAGAAGTGAATGCCCAAACCCAGGAAGCAGTTAATAGACAGTTGGCAGACTTCCATATGCTAGCCACCACCGCAGCAGATCCAAACCTTGATCAAATAGCTGAACCACAACCGTTGCCATTATTTCCAACCCAACCAATGGAGTTAGAACCTAACCAAGAAAACCAATTTCCCATACCAGCATTTGATCCCAACGAGATACCTAGAATCCCAGCACCAAATCCTTTAGAGTATGATCCAAGGGAAGATGACAATAGGGTATATCAGGAACTATATCTTCAGGAAGAACTGATACCAAATCCCATAGCACAGTATACCGACCTTAATCCTTTAGATCCATTCTGGAACGACGACAGGTATATTCGAAGTGTGTTAAGCAACCCGTACCCATATGTAGAACCCATACCTCGATATCCTGACCCAGTACCAGCACCATTGCCACCCATGAGTGACGAGAATGTGCAGGAACTTCGCACCTATGGTGAAGAGTTAGTAGAGGAAGGAAATAAGATACGACAAATAAGAGAGAAGCTCGTGTGGAAATATGACGAGCGAGAGATGCAGTACTGGATAAACGACACCTAATAATATATGTATGTATATATATATATATATGTGTGTGTGTGTGTGTAGTTTGATAAAAAAAAATATCAACTAAAATAGATAACCTAATATCTATCAATGCATAACTACTAGTGTGTTTAAATTTCAGTTGTAGTTTGTAATCGACGCATATATATATATATATATATATATATATATATATATATGTAAAGAGTAAAAGTCGAAATGTTCAACAGTTTTTGATCAATTTGCTTGTATGATTGTTTACATTAAATCTTATTCTGTGATATTAATACCTAATAAATGTTTACAATCCAGATGGATAATGAAGTAAATCAAGAAAACCAGAATAATAATAATAATGAAAACCAAGTAGATAACAGTGCCATTCAACATATATTAGCACAAGGAATTATAGATGCTATGCCATATATTATCAAGACTGTTAAAGAAGCAAAAAATAATAAAACTGTAAGTGGAAGTAAACGACAACCTACTGAACCAAGTCACAGCGTGAATAATGGACCGCTAATCCAAGTACCTATTCCAAAAAGAAGAAGAACCATGTCATATGGTTGTTCTTACAAAGAATTCTGGTCTTGCAAACCAGTAGAATTCTCGGGCAATGAAAGAGCCATTGCCGCCTTACGTTGGATAGAAAAGACAGAAGCAGTCTTAAAAAATAAGCAAATGCACAGATGAAGATAAGATTATGTTTGCTTCTAATCTTTTTAAGAATGCAGATCTAGAATGGTAGAATACCATTCTCCAGTCTAGAGGAAGTGAGAAAATTTATAATATGGAATGGACCGAATTTAAGGACATAGTCGAAAGGAAATTTTGTCCTCCTCATGAAAAAGAACAAATCGCTGATAAGTTCTTTAATTTTAAAATGACTGGAATAGACTGCAAAGGTTACACTACCGTATTCTTCGAATATGCTAGAATAGTACCAACCCTAGCTTCACCAGAACCAGTATTAATCTCCCGTCACATTTGGGGATTAATTAGTGAAATCAGACTCGTAGTCAAGGGAGCTAGACCACAAACCATAGAAGAAGCAGTAGAACTAGCCAATACCTTGACTGATGAATTGGTATGTACGCAAGAAGAGAACCAGAGAAAGAACCTAGCCCAAAGGCTTACCCAAGAATTTCGCTACTGTAATTCAACCGTGGAAAAGGTACAGGTTCTTCCTCTGCACCCTACTGCATGTATTGCAAAAGAAAGCACTCAGGAAGGTGCTCGATATACTGCAAATTTTGCAAAATATCTGGACACAAGGAAGAAGACTGTAGGAGGAAACCTAGCAGTAGGCTATGCTTCAATTGTGGAGAAGTGCTAATCCAGGAACCGGTGAATTTGATGGAGCCTCGGTCCCGATCCGACATGTTCGGTGCATTTATTACGACTAAGAAAGGAGTAGAAGATAGATACGACACCGAGCAGTCACTGATATTCTGGTCTCTATTGATTATTAAACAACTTACATCACCACAAGACCAACTGGACAGCATCTCCCCTCACGGACCAAAAGCTTGGCCAAATGGGAACCCCATTTCCGTATTTATAGACAACCACTAACTATATCCATCCGTCCGGATTGTCATCAGACCGGATGGTCATCCGTCTGGATGGACCTTGACATTTACTAAACCGTGTCCAACTTTCTCCTATTCTATACAATATTCAACACACGCTCTATCTAACTATTCGCATAGTGGCAGACGTACGAAATATGCACCAACAAGAAGCTGGGCACATCAAACCGAACTGTCCGAAACTACAACAACCAGCAAAGCTACGGCAACTGAAGGACCCAAGAAGAATGCCAGATTATTTGTTCTGACACCTGAAGAAGCCAAGATGATTCCGGATGTGATTGCCGGTACGTTTTTAGTTAATGATATTTTTGCTAAAGTATTATTTGAATCTGGTGCAAACCAAAGTTTTATCAATACTTCTTTCCGCAAAATTCTGAATCAACCATTAACTAAACTTCAACAAGATTGTCTGGTAGAGACGGAAAATGGAGAATCCATCAAGATAAGTGAAATCCTGCAGGGAGCAAGGATAGAAATTTTAAACCATAATTATTTTTTGCTAACCTTTACCCAATGAATCTGGCTGGATTTGATATCATATTAGGAATGGATTGGTTAGTAGCCAATCATGCCAGCATTCTATGTGATCAAAAGTCAGTGCAATTAAGTACACCAAAGGGTGAAAAGATCACAATTAAAGGAGACAAGCCAACCAGGTCCACAAAATTCATCTCTGTGATGAAAGCTGCAAGGTATGCAAGGAAAGGATCACTAGTGTATATGATTTCCATAATCATTAACACTAAAGGAAAATAATTAAAAGATATTCCCGTAGTATCTAAATTCTCAGATGTTTTTCCAGAAGAGTTAACTGTAAAATTTTAAAAGCTTGTTTTGATTAAACTGGGATGCACACGCCAGTATTCCTTGCTGATAAAACCTTTTTAAAACGTGTTTCAGGTAACTTAATGTGAAGCTAATAGAAGCCAGCTGGAGAGCACTGAAGACTTAAAGAAGTGGCTATAAAAGTTACCTAAATCAAAAGAAGATTATGTTTTAAATAATTAGGGTTTTATCCCTATAAATGTATTATCAATGAACTTGGGTTTTATCCCATGTATTTATTATTTATAAAAGAAAAAGTTGGTGTTTAAACTCTAATAAAATATTTCCTAACTACTGTCCTGATGTTTAAATTCCGCTGCCAAATTAATAAACACCGATACCACCGGCTCTGTGTTGCTCGCGGCCGCCCGCCCCGCCCCCGAGGCAAGGGGTCTGGGGTTGCGACACTATTAAGGGTCCAATTCTCAATGTTGTTTTTCTTTTCCTGCCAACGGTGGGTACGGGCCGTACTTTCTTCAATCGGGTATGGGTCACACTCTTCTATTTTCACCTAAGCTTCTGATGTGCCATTAATTATACATATTTTTAGTACTTAATTACCCTTATTTTAAGGTATTTTTTATGACTGTATAGTTGAAAATACTACCTAAATCGTTTCTATTTGGTAATTACAGGTTTTTAAGGTCTCTGGATGAAAGGAGACGAAAAAACGAGCAAAAACAAGGCAAAAATTCAAGATTCCAAGAAAATCAGCAAGTTTCCAGATATACACGACCGTGCCAGGCTATAGACATGACCATGGATAACACCAAGTAGCACAAATTTAACAAGTCAACCTAAGAATGTATGCTCATGCACGCTTGTGAATGAATAAGACAATTGTTGTAAGCTTCAAGATCCGACAAGAATGACACCTGTTCAAGCCTTGTTTGGACACCTTTCCATGCATGGTTGTGCATTCCCATGCACGCCTATGCCTATCACATAATTTGCAACAGAAAGGACTAGGAAAGGACAAGAATGACAAATGCTTGTCGGGAGAAAGGACGGGGCACGACCGTGCATCCCCATGCACCGCTGTGCCTCTTCATCCTATAAATAGAGGCCCTTGCCTGCCCATTTTCTCATCCAATTCCAACAATTCCTCTCCCACTTTTCACACACATACTCTCTTGCCTTGAGAGATGACAAGGAGTTTGGGATCACTTAATAAAACACCTGTAATAGCTTAGTTTTAGTGAGAAAGAACTTGTAATCAACAACCTTCATTTTGTTGTTTGATTATTACACATGATCCACCATGTGTAACAACCCGACTTTTTGAAGTCAAAGTACAAGTCAAAGTCAAAGGAAGAAAAGATTGCTAATTAGATCTATCATTCCTTGCTTAGTTATTGATTGTAGTCAGTGACTCGATAACCGATACTTTTAATTGATGTTACTTTAGTTGTATTATGTGGAGTATATGCAATAAATCGCTATTTAATCGCTAATCGACTTCTCGCTAATCGCGTCGCTATCGTATCGCATCTCGAATTATAGGTTATGGATATTGTTTTACGTGTGTGTGCTTTTATGTGTTATTTGTGCATGTTTATATTCGTTGAGGTGAATAATCGCAAACGCAATCGCAAATCTATCACAACGCAATCTCATCGCGAACTCGAGATTTAAGGATTACTTTTATGTTATCTAGTAGTTACGTTATTTCTGTAATTAATGGGTAATACTATCGCCTCGCTTACTCACAACGCATCGCAACGCTCAACGCACGAAACAAAAGTCGGAAAATAACCCACTCGAACCATCCGATCGAAGGACCATTCGATCGAATGGTCATCCGTTCGGATGGCCATCCGATCGGACTGCCCTCTGATCCGTCACATCAAACCGCCTTTTCTCCTCTCTTGCCTATAAATAGCACCTGTCACATCATGAACAGTTATGTGACAATTCCTCCTCCGACCAGCACGCACTTGGCCTATTTTCTCTCGATTCCTCGCGATTCTTGTATGTTTCTACCTCAAATCTTCTACTTCTGTCATCTACACACACTTCTTCATCATTTTCACCATCAAATCTTAACTCTTCACCATGAAATCGATGGATTTGGGGTGTTTTAGGGTGATGTCATCATGGGTTCTCAAGAACACCAAAGTGTGACCTTATTCCACCAAGAATAACTCGGATTCAAAGGATTTCTACAATGTTTTAACATTGATTTCTCCTAAATCTAAACATAATCAAAGTGTTTCAAACTTTTCTTCAACAATCTCAACTTTTCACATAAAACCGATAGAATCTGAGCTCGTTTAGGCCTTCTACCCCTTCTCTTGTGAAGTGTTGGTCCAAGGACGGATTTCTATCAAAGAGACAACCGATTCACGGGTTGATCATGAATAACCATCAAGAACAGTTAACTGATCGGCCGGGGTGATTCCCATCTGATCGGATGACTTGGACTTGGTGGGGTTCTGTTGTTTGACACGTTGTCACATCGTCTCGGTATAATCGCAAAACGTTCCAAACTTAACAAATTTCTGCAAGTTTCAAAACAAACAGGTTGCTGAACAGACTGTCGTCCGATTGGATTGCCATCCGATCGAACGAAAATCCGATCGGATGACTTGTGACATTCAATGCTTGTGATATTTCCCAACACTAAGACTTTTTCACAAAATTACAAAAGAATGTTAGTTTCAAGTGAACCACCATCCGACCGAACGGCCATCCGTCCAGATGACCATCTGGCCGGATGACCTGATTTGTAGAAACCTTCGTTTTTAAAATGCTACAACGAAAACTTCAAAGTTCCATCATACACAAACACATCCATCCCAAACGGACAACCCTCCGAGCGAATGGCCATCCGTCCGGAAGGTCATCCGATCGGATGACAATCCGTCACTTGTTCCACTCGCATCGTTTTACGCACCGTTCAACGCTTATACTGTCGTACTGTGTTCAGGCTAATCTCTCAGCGCTCCCTTCAATCCAAGAGAGTGTTTATTTACAAAACACAATCTGTGAGTATACTCGATCCCTTTTTGCTTTAAGCACTTTTGGGTGTTACATACGTTATCTATATTCAAATCACAATCGACACACAACGCAAACACTTTTAAACGCTAACCGTCTTGCATGTTATACGTTTTATTCGATGAATGCTAGTATGTTATGTTTACACAGTGATTGTTGCCTGACACCTTAGCAACGATAGTACTATAGTTTGGACTCGACACTTGTCGTGGACAGGGGTTGTTAAGGGCTTCTCTTCATGTGTCACAGTGGTGATATGTGTTACGCATTCTACAACTCGCAGTTAAGTCTGTGCATATTTCATTGTCGATAACCTACCTGCTTCACATTATACATGTTACATGGTGGTTATGCGTAAATCGTTTTCGCTACTATTATACTATCAAACTTGTATGCTCACCTTTACACTACGTGTATTGACTTTTATTTTAACGTATGTGACAGGTGTTTAAGATGCTAGGATTGCTGGATATTTTGGAATCGAGCTTAGGGGAGTCTAGAAATAAAACAATTAATTTATGAGTTGTCGGAACAGTTTTTATTTGTCTTGAGATACTATGCCTGTATTAACTGATTTGCTAAGTATGTTATGGTATGGGACGTAACTTTAAATATTTGGTAAAATTAGTTGTTATGGATTTCTCCTGGATAATCTGTTTCGCCCAGTGTCACGCCCCGATGATTCCGCCATCGGTTGGGGTGTGACAGATTGTTATCAGAGCCATAACTATAGAGAATTAGGCAAGACTTGACCTAGTCTGGGTCGATGTCTTAGAATTAACCTAGTCTATAGTCTAAGTACCAACAGACCGACTTGTACAGACCCGGTAGGGGTTTTCTACGAGCTTGCTCGATATTCTCGCTCGAATTCGCTAAACAATACACTCTTGCGCAAGCATCGCATACTATCGTACCACGCAAGATCAGTCTTTCCTAAGGCTGGCAACACACACAAACGAACGATCTGGTAGAGACTAGGTGTGAAAACCTCAAACTCTCGATCAGATCGCTCGTTCTCAAACTCTCGATCAGATCGCTCGTTCGTCACGCATTTTCACTATAAACATGAGAATTTGCGTTGAATCAGGAGTGAAATCCATACTTCGACACGATTCTCCCTATCTATCTTGTGATTCTATCACACAAATAAGAATGTAGTCGCTAAGTTAGGGATAAAAACCCGAACCTTGATGACTTGTTCCGTTCTTTATTTTAGTTTTGCAAAACTCTCACCAAAGTCACGATGGACTCCAACGACTCGAGTTGCGTGAATAACCGAAAGGATGAGTGCCATTCACCATATGCCGGTGATTGAGCACAGTCTATTAGGCCAAAGCATGTGCTCGAAGTCCTTGAGAATAGTCGAATCACTTTGGGTAGTCAACGTCTATCAGCCAAAAAAATCTCTTTTTGATTTTATGTGTTTCGATTCTGGATTTCGCCACCGTTGACCCTGTGATTTATCGATTTTATGTGGATTTGATGTATTTTATGTGATTATATGTTTACGCGTTTCGATTTTTTGGTGATTTATATGCTTTTCGCTGTTCGCTTTGATTAACACACACAACTCGCACTGCACATCTGTCTCAATATGCTAACAAATCGCATGCTATGTTACTCGCTTACGCTATACTACTCATTGTGCTACTCGATGAGTACTCGCTACTCGCAATCGCTACCCTCGAACGCGCCTCGCAAACTTGAATGATAGGTGAATACGTGCAATATATGTCGGTGAATACGTGCAAAATATAGTGAATATGTGGTTTCTGTGCTCTGTGTGCTTATGTGCTTACGTGGATTATGTGCCTACGCGCTTATGTGTCTAAATGATTGGACGTGTTCTTGTGCTTTACGTAAAGTACCTTTTGGAGAAATCGCTAGACTATACTAGGGTTAATCGAAATTTATGTCTGAGTCCTGTGACTATGTCTGTTGCAGAAAATGTCGTCATTTGGATCGCACACTTCACGCGCTGCCCGTAGAAACCATGAGGACAAACGCATCGCTGCTCTAGTCGCAAAGCAGATGGCTAAGGTCATTCCGCAAATTGTCAGCGAGCTTAATGAAAACACCAGCAAGTCCTCTGAGGAATCAAGGACTGGCTCTCCTAAGGGTACTTTCAGCTTCTAGCAGTTTAAGGCCTGCGACCCAAAAGACTTCACGGGCGAAGACGGACCAAGCGCTATGTTTCAATTTTTCGACTCAATTAAAGTCACGCTACGCCAGAGCGGATGTCCCGGTCACCTACGCACTGTCAATGCAACAGGCGTCTTCCAGTCCAGGGCTCTTGATTGGTGGACAGCCGAAAGAAACAAGCGTTGGAATGACGCAGCCTATGCGCCTACTTGGGATGAGTTGAAGGAACTCATGATGAAGGAATTTTGCCCACCCCATGAGCTCCAAAAGCTGGAGAACGAATTTTGGAACATCAAGCAGGATGGTGGCAACAACGGTGGTCTGACAGCTAGCTTTAAGCAGCTAAGTATCATTTGTCCAAGCCAGGCGGCAACACCAGAAATGACGATCAAGAAATACATCCATGCTTTACCGGATTGTGTTGCTGACTTCGTTCAAGCTGCGAAGATGAAGACTATCGAAGAGACTTATCTACTCGTTGCCGAGATCAATGACAAGCGGGTATTGTGTCACACCCAGACCACGTGGAGCAACCAAACGTGGCGGAAACGTCGGGGAGTGTTGTAACAGAATTAATTGTTTCAAATCCATGGTGTTTTGGTCAAAAATTACCGAAGTAATTAAGTGATCAAATTAGTTAAGTGAGGTAGTGTGCTAGAAATGAGTGTCGAAAATATGTTAATCAAGTTAATTGTAAAAACAGTTTCAGGATACGGCTCAGGATATAGAGCTGTATCTATGATCAAACAATGAGCAAAAGTAAAGTAAACGACACGAGGTGTACGAGGAAAGCCCTTGATCAATCTAGATCGCCGGCATAAAACCTCGGGAGCTGACAATCGCAGCTGCCTAGTTCTTCTATTGCTTCAAAAATCAGGATACAGTGCAGGATGTGGTACGGATCGACTAAGTGTTACAACGAAACTTGAATACAAGTGTGGTGCTTGCAATGAGCTAGAGAGTGAAAGTGTATGAGAGTGTTAGTGAAAAAATTGTGTGTTCTAAGCTGATCCGCCCCCATCTATTTATAGTAAAGATAAAATAACAAACTACCCTAAACTTGCGGGATCCACCGAATATTCCTTCCTCGAACGTTGTAGACCTGGTCTTTCGGGCTCAACGTCTCTTCCTCAACAAATTCGTCCGAGTCTTGAGGAGAAGAAGTCCTCTTGACCGTTAGCAAGTCTCAGCCCTTAACCTGCACGTGGTTAATTCAATAAGCCTCAGGATATCGCCCAAGATGTTAGCAATATCCTCTTCCAGCATCCTGGTCACAAATGAACAAACAAAGGCAGGATATTGGTCAGGATACGTATGTTAAGAAAATGACCCCTAACAATTGTCCCCAAATATATCGGTTGGTATACCAATCCAACGGATATATTTCAAAAGTTTCACCTCATGACTTAAGGTAATTAATACGACAGCGGTGCAACTTCCAAGGCATTATTTACTCTTTAACCCCCTATATTCATCCTATATTAACCGAGGGGCTCCTTATCACGGTTACCCTTATCTGCAAGCGAACATCAGGTATCTTCTTTTCTATTCTCCTTTCTTGAATTTCTCTTAATTTGCTCAATACTCTTCATGGCACCACGAACGAAATCCCGATCAGTCCGACCAGCCTCAACCCTCATAAGTCAAAACCTCATCACCGATCCAGCAAAGGAGATTTGCTGCTTCAACAATGCTGACATCGCTGCTCTTAAAGATTCCGGTGCCTTTCCCACCGGAACGGTCTTTCGCCCCTTCGACCAGGAAGCCCGATCAGACGCGTCATCCGACGAGTGGGTTTGTTTTTTCGCTTATCCTTTCTCTCTTGGACTCCGGTACACATTTCCACCCTTTATCTCTAGCTTTTTCAACATCACCGGCCTTAGCTATGCCCAAGTTATGCCAATGGTCTGGCGAGTCTTGATAGTGTTGGATCAAATCAAATCTCGTCATTTTCCTAACCTACTTGTTGAGGACCTTCCTGTAGCATACCGGTTGAGATCCCATGGCAATCACCGTTTTCTTCTGTTTTCCATCAAGAACCCTTTGGTCCTTAAAGCCACCAAGAATGAGGATCGATGGCGACGAAAATTCTTTTTCGTAAAAAGAGACTCTATTGATAAGGGTTTCGATCTACCGGTTAAATGGTTAACCAAGGGTAGGATTTAGGGTTTTAGGAATATCCCCATTTATATCCTCAAACTGTATCCCGGACTTATATTCTGATGTTTTTATGCAGCAAACTTCAGAGATTTAGTGCCTCCCAGTGCAGAATCCGAATCCAAGATCAAGGAAATCTACCGTCTTCCTGCCAGTGAAAGAACTTTTTCCCTGTCTCTTACAGATTCTCATCAAAAATCAAGCTCAGAAATGTCTGGTAAGCACATTCTCATATATTAATTATTTTTCAAAAATATGATGAATTTAAGAATATCTTCCCTTATGTAGTACCAGTCGTCAACCTTGAAGGTTTCGAACTTGACGAATTGGATTGCTACTCCAGCCTTGAACCCACCAAGCAAGAATCCAAGCCAAAGTCGTCTGCTACACCAAAGCCTACCTCCTCGAAAACTGTTCTGCTCCCAAAGGCCCTCCGGCATCCAGGACCCGGGCATCCAGCTCTCGGAAGAGAAAGGAGACTGACTCCCCAGCTGTTTCCGAAACATTCTCTCTTGAGAATCATGGGTTCAATGAAGCCACTTCATTCCTCAAACAGGTAGAATTTTCTTTTCGATATCCTGCATAAGTATGTTAGTCTTTATCCTGCTTATTTTTCATATTAATACCTGTGTCTTTATCGATAGGCTCTGGATCGTCTTATGCATTTGTATGAAGACGCTTGCGGGCTTAACAAGATGTTAAAGATCCAGCTGGAGAAAGCTCAAGCCACCATAGCTGACCAGGGAACCATTGCGGCTGCCAAATCCCAACATTATGAAGACAAATACAAGGCAATGACTCAGGAACATCAAGCTGCCCTTCACAAAGCTAATGAGGATGCTCAAGCCAAGCTAGATGCTGCCCTTCTTCAATATCAACAGAATATGAGCTCATATCGGGATAGCCTCAAAGCATCCGTGGTCGTCTCTCTTCTCCAAGCCAGGATAAGGATGGCTTACGAGGCCATGGATTTGGGTTTTGAATGCCCCTCCTGGAATGTAAAGGCTTGGGAGGAGAAACTACAAGGCCTCGGAGGTCATCCCGTTGCTCATCCTGCAAAACATACTGGTGAAGAGCCTTCTAAGGCGGCAGAGGAGGCGGCCAATGCTGGTGATGGTGCTGAGAAGAATCCCGAGGCTGATGCTGGTGCAAACGCTGGGAAGGAGGTTGCTGTTCAAGAGGATGCTGCCCCTTAGGCAGCGGAGTGGGCGATGATGGATGTATGTGCCAAGGCCGGAGCCCACTTTTTAATTTCATGGTTGTGGTTGCATAAACAATTTACTTTTCCTGTCTTTGAACAATTTACTTTTCCTGCACTAGAACGATGTGATGACCAAAGGTGGATGGGTCCTAGGTTTTAGGACGAAGCCCTTGGTCATCAATTAGTATAACTTGCTTTGAATGTGATAACGGTTGTAGGAGGACAGGTCCTATTTTGAGATATATCCGGCAACCGTTACACTAATATGGTAAAAACTGATCGTGCTTTTGGCGAATGGGCCTTGGTTTTAGGTGAAACCAAAAGCACAACTTTTGACTTGTTAATAATATAACTATCTTCTGACTTATTTTCTGTTACCTTGCATTACTTGGTGTGACTCTTAGCTTTGTAAAGATTTTGTATTGTTATCTTATAAAATATCCTGACCAATATGCTCAGCAACATACTGCAAAAGCCTTTTATTAGATAGATCTTCCAAACGTTCCTTCAACTTTGTAAAAATTTCTTTAGAAAGTAAAAAATAGTCTATCTTTTCAAAACCAAGTTTTGATAATATTTAAATGATCAGAGTTCCAAACTAATACTGGTTTCAAACACCCTAATCAAATATCCTGAAAAGGACTTCGAGAATATATTAGGATACTTAAAATAATATTACTAAAAATTTAGACGATGTTTACAAAGGAAAGATCATACCAGAAATAGGGTGTAAACCTATTACCAAACTTCAATCCCTTTGCAACTCTTCCAATGAAGGTGTCCCCTGTGCAAGGCACTTAGTGCATTAGTTCTGAGTCTCATTTTATATCACCATCTTGGCAGGGATGTCCCCTGTATACAATGTCTTCAAGTATCTTAGAAATCTACTTAATGTCAGTTTCCATTGCATAAGCAATTTTTTACGTCCCAAGGGTAAAACCCAAGGATGTACTGGAGATAAATCCCTTGTATCCTGGGGAAAATCCCAACTTTTCATGCGCTACAGGCGGGAGTGTATAAACTCCAAGACTTAGAAAGGTGAAAACCTTTAAACCTTAGAGAGTATGAAAATACCCTTTCGTGAGAGAGGGTGATCAATCCTCATATACCTTTAGGATTCAGGATATAGCCAACAGTAACGAAATTGTCAGCCACTTTTACATGGACTGGTCCCGCCACCTTGAACTATCCCTGAATAACTTGCGCTCCAGGCGGGGTGTTTAAACCCAATTCGGAAGAAAGGTGAATACCTTTAAACCTGTGAAGGGATCAGTATCCCTTAAACGTGAGAGAGGGGGCCAATCCTCTAATCTTCTGAGTTATCCTGAGTGCATATCCTGGAGCTATATCCTGAAACATATCTTGCAAAACAATTGTAAACTAAGGTGGGTGTTAGCTTGGCTAACACCCCTCCGATGCTTAAGTCAGTATTGAGTTTCAAAGAATAAATTAAACCAAAACATATTTAAAAAAGATAGAATTCATACCATTCTGAGTTAGAAATTGAATTCTAAACTCACTTGAAATAGAGCTTAAGGTGTATAGCATTCCAAGATCTCGGTAGCATATCCCCCTCCATATTCTTGAGTCTGTATGCTCCTTTCCCTGCTTCTGATTCAACTTCATATGGTCCTTCCCATTTTGGAGCTAACTTGCCATCGGCAGGATTAGTAGTATTTTGAAAAGCCTTTCTTCACACCCAATCTCCAACCTTAAATCTTCTGGTTCTAATATTCTTGTTATATGCCCTGGATATTCTCTGTTGATATGCTGCCATCCTTAGCCTTGCCGCATCTCTCTTTTCATCTATAGTGTCTAAATCCTGACGCAAGGCTTCAGGATTCTGCTCAGGATCACTTAAGACAGATCTTGCAGTAGGTATTGTCATTTCCGTTGGAATCATTGCTTCTGTTCCAAACACCAAGGAAAATGGGGTTTGGCCTGTTGCATTCTTTACCGTTGTCCTATCAGCCCATAAAACAAAGGGTAATTCTTCTGCCCATCTTCCTTTTTTGGCTCCAAGCCTTTTCTTTAAGTTATTGACAATTATCTTGTTTGAGGATTCTGCTTGTCCATTTGCTTGAGGATGTACCGGAGTAGACGTGATCATTTTGATTTCCCAACTCTTGCAAAAGTCCGTAGTCCTCTTGCTTATGAACTGAGAACCATTGTCACAGATTATCTCAGCTGGTACTCCGAATCTGGTCAGGATGTTTCTCTTGATGAAGGATACTACTTCTTGGTCTCTTACTTGAACGAATGCTTCTGCTTCAACCCACTTAGAGAAATAATCCGTCATTGCTAGCATAAAGACTTTTCCTCCCGGATCTTTTGGTAGCTTTCCCACTATATCCATACCCCACTTCATAAATGGCCAAGGGGAAATAATAGGATATAATGGTTCAGCCGGCTGATGCAGTATGTTACTGTGTCTTTGACATGCGTCACATCTTCGAACATATTCTGCGGCATCTTTTCTCATTGTTGGCCAATAATATCCTGTCCTTAATACTTTTGAGAATAACGACCTGCCCCCAGCATGGTTACCACAATCCCCTTCATGTATATCCTGAAGTACTTCTCTGGCTTCAGGATTCTCCAAGCACCTCAAATACGGTCCTGCAAGAGATTTCTTGTATAAAATATCATTTATAATAGTGAATCGTGATACCTTCATCCTAAATGCCTTAGGATTTTCATTTCCAGGGATGTGTCCTTCTTTGAGATATCTCATGATTGGAGCCGTCCAGGATTTAGGATCCTCTTCAGGATGTTCTACTCCGGGATCCTGAATACCAGCTACTACTTTATCCTGAGGATTCGTTGCAGGATATAGGACATGTAATATTGGTATTTGCGTCCCTTCAGGTATCTTGATCGGTGACCCCAAATTTGCTAAGGCATCCGCTTCAGCATTATCCTCCCTTGGTACCTGTTCAAGTATAAAAACCTCGAAATATCCTGCTAATTTTTTGAGAATATCGAGATATTCGATTAATTTCTCACCCTTAACTGCATAGGATCCATTAAAATGGTTAGTAATTAACAAAGAGTCAACATATACTTGCAAATTTTTGATACTCATGCTCTTAGCCAACTCTAATCCTGCAATTAAAGCCTCATACTCTGCTTCATTATTAGTAGCAGGAAATTCACACCTAATAGCCTGGGGTAATATGTCCCCCTGTGGCGATTTTAGTAGTATTCCTAATCCTACTCCTCTTACATTAGATGCACCATCAGTATATAATGTCCAGGATCCTGAGGATTCTCCTAGCTGTTGAACTTCTAGGTCTACCTCATCCTGAATGTCACTACTAAAATCAGCCACAAAGTCAGCTAAAGCCTGAGACTTTATGGCATTCCTAGGTTCATATACTAAATCATAGGCACTTAACTTTACTGACCACTTAGCCATTCTACCCGACATCTCTGGTTTCCTAAGCACATTTTTGATAGGATAATTTGTTTTTACGTGTATCCTATGTGTCTCAAAGTAGTGTCTAAGTTTTGTTGATGCCATAACTAATGCTAGTATTAATTTTTCTAAATGAGAGTACCTAGTTTCAGCATCTAACAAACTTTTACTGACATAATAAACAGGATATTGCTGACCTTCATGGTCTTTTATAAGAACGGCACTTACAGCATTCCCTGATACAGCAAGGTACAGGGATAGTGGTTCACCATTTTCAGGCTTCATTAATAGAGGTGCGGTTGAGAGATATCGCTTCAAATCCTGTAGGGCCGCTTCATGCTTTTCACCCCATTCGAATTTTTTGTTCTTCTTCAGGATATCATAAAAATCTTTGCATTTCTCTGAGGATCTCGAGATAAACCTGTTTAAAGCTGCTACTCGGCCTGTTAATCTTTGTACGTCCTTCATGTTTGAGGGTGATTTTATATCCAGGATAGCTTTGATCTGCTCTGGGCTTGCTTCTATCCCCCTCTTTGTCACCATATATCCAAGAAACTTTCCTGCCCCCACTCCGAAATGGCATTTAGCAGGATTCAGCTTCATGTTGTATTGATCCAGGATATCAAATGCTCCCTTGATATCCTGGAGGTGATCCTCAGCCTTTTTAGATTTCATCACCATATCATCGATATATACCTCCATGGTGTCCCCCAGTTTGTCTTTGAACATCATGTTTACTAATCTTTGGTATGTTGCACCTGCATTTTTCAGACCAAAAGGCATAGCTGTATAACAATAAATACCTGTTGGTGTCATGAAGGCAGTATCCTCCTGGTCAGAAGGTTCCATTTGGATCTGTTAAAATCCTGAAGATGCGTCCATGAAGGTCAGCATTTCATGCCCGGCAGTGGCGTCTACCATTGCATCAACGTGGGGAAGAGGAAACGGGTCTTTAGGACAAGCTTTGTTCAAGTCTGTATAGTCCACACAAACTCTCCATTTCCCATTTTTCTTCTGTACTACAACCACGTTTGCTAGCCACCTTGGGAACTTAACCTCCCTGATCATTCTGGATTTTAATAATCTCTCAACTTCCTCCTGGATAATTGTGTTTCGCTTAGGAGCAAATTTCCTTCTTTTTTGCTGCACAGGCTTGAATGATTTATCAATTCCAAGCTTGTGAGTGATAATATCTTTGGATATGCCTGTCATATCCTCATACTTCCATGCAAACGTAGACATCCTGCATTTCAAAAAGTTAATTAATTGTTCTTCAATATCCTGAGGGATATTGGTCCCTTCGAGCACCGAAATATCGGGATTATCCTGGTTCAGGATAATTTTCTTCACATCCTGCTCCGGATCCTCCACGATATCCTGGGCCCGTGTCTTTAATTGCTATGCTGCGCTAGGTTTGGTTGAGGATTTCATCGAAGATGAGTAGCATTCTTTCGCCTCCTGCTGATCACTATCAACTTTGACCACTCCCCAAGGGGTAGGTATCTTGATGCATTGGTGATATGTTGATGGCACGGCCTTCATATCGTGAATCCACGATCTTCCCAGTATGATGTCATAGCAGGATAGAGAATCCATCACACAGAAACGTTGTATCGAGTTGACTCCTTCAACGTATACTGGCAACTTTATCTCTCCCACCGTGTTTCTAGCCTCTCCACTGAATCCAACAAGCACGGTAGACTTTGAAGTGATATCCATTGGAGATACATTCATTCTCTTCAGAGTTTCTAGTTGGATTATGTTGACGGAGCTGCCATTATCAACCAGTATCCTGCGTACAAAATGGTTAGCCACATATAACGTTATTACCAGAGCATCATGGTGAGGATCTTGGACAGTATCCCTGTCATCAGCATCAAAAGTGATCACTTTGTCAGTTGTGAGGGTAGTCATTCTGACAGGTTTGTCTCCCCTTTCGGCTTTGGCTTCCTTTGCATGTCTCTTTGCTGCCGAATACGAAGTTCCACAAATGTCGGATCCTCCCGAAATGAAGTTGATTATCTTGGCATCCGCGGGAGGTGATGCTGCTCGTTCAGGATCCTTCTCAGTATCCTGGCCCTTATTCTTCTTTCTTCCTAGGAGATCTTTCAGATATCCCTTGCTTAGAAGATAGCTTATTTCTTTACTTAGAGCAATGCAATCCTCAGTCATATGTCCGAAATCTTCATGGAAAGCACACCATTTTGACTTATCTTTCCAGTCAGCCTTTTGTTGATTCTTTCGAGGCCACCTAGCCTTATCTCCTAGACCCTGCATAGCATACATCAATTCAGGAATATTAACAGAAAAGCAATATTCGGACAACTCAGGATACTCTTCAGGATCCTCATCTTCGACAGCGTTCACTCTTTTGTTTTCATTTCTACTATACGGCTTAGGCCGATATGACTTGAACGAGGATTCTGACTTCCTATTAGTTGACTCATAAGTGTTGGATGAGTTCATCCTTTCTTGCATCTTCCTGTCATCTTCCAGACGGATATATCTCAAAGCCCTGTTACGAGCTTCGTCGAGATTCCTGCAGGGATTCATTACAAGATCCTGATAAAACTGAGAATCCTTTTGTAATCCCATCTTAAAAGCTTGCACAGCTGTTGCAACATCAAGATGTGGGATATCCAAGGATTCTCGACTGAATTTGTTCACATAATCCCTCAAGGATTCCTGAGGCCCTTGAGTTATCCTGTAAAGATCACTGGTTAGTTTCTCAAAACTACGACTACAAGAAAATTGACTGTTAAATAAATTGACCAAATGAGCAAATGAAGTAATTGAGTGAGGAGGAACGTTTAATAGCCATTTTAAGGCCGATCCTGTTAGAGTAGAACCAAATCCCTTGTACAAGCACGCTTCCTTGAGCTCCGGAGGGATAGGGTTAATTTCCATTCTTTCCCTATACTGAGCAATATCCTCCTCAGGATCCGTACTCCCATCATAAAGCTTCATGTTGGGAGTTTGGAATCTCTTTGGGATCTCAGCATCACAGATAGGATATGCAAAACGAGATATCTTGTGGCTGTCTTGAGACACTTCCGAGATCGGCTGGACCACCCCAGGTACACTAGATATCATGTCCTTCAACTTCTGAAGTTCCCTGGTAAGTGCTGATGTTACACCTGTATCCTGCAAAGATCCACCACTGTTAGTAGCATGAGTATTATTATTATTCGACACGTTACCCATTGGAGGATTTTGCCCATATCCTGAAGCATATCCTGAGCTCCTCATGGTTGACATCCTGGCCGAGGAGGGTATTTCAGGAGTATGATTCTGAGGAAGACTGGGCACGATATTCCCCCTGTTATCCTCGGTATACACAGCTGAACTAAAGTTCAACGCTCTGGGGTGTAATGGAGTGACATTGTCCTCAGCAGATCTGCTCGAGCCAGACTTCAGGAGTTGTATTTCCCTCAAAAGCATTTGGTTTGTTTCCTGTTGCTGCCTCATTTGTTCCTGCACACTTCCAAATAAGGTTAAAATTTCATCATTAGAAGCTAAAACGGGAGCAGATCCCTGGACACTCCGAGTAGGGATAACATCTTGAGATTGCGTAGAGGCTGGCATCCTTGGAGGAGGTGGTGGAAGCACCGAACCGGTAGTAGCAGAAGTCATAGCAGACACAGTAGAGGAACTCATGTTTGATCTTGAGGCCATTATGGACAATGTGGCAAAAAGTTTTGAAAATAGAAAACCGATTAGCGATTTGACAAAAATTTTTAGTAAAGAGAGCACCACTTGCCCCACGGTGGGCGCCAAATTGTTTTGGTCAAAAATTACCGAAGTAATTAAGTGATCAAATTAGTTAAGTGAGGTAGTGTGCTAGAAATGAGTGTCGAAAATATGTTAATCAAGTTAATTGTAAAAACAGTTTCAGGATACGGCTCAGGATATAGAGCTGTATCTATGATCAAACAATGAGCAAAAGTAAAGTAAACGACATGAGATGTACGAGGAAAGCCCTTGATCAATCTAGATCGCCGGCATAAAACCTCGGGAGCTGACAATCGCAGCTGCCTAGTTCTTCTATTGCTTCAAAAATCAGGATACAGTGCAGGATGTGGTACGGATCGACTAAGTGTTACAACGAAACTTGAATACAAGTGTGGTGCTTGCAATGAGCTAGAGAGTGAAAGTGTATGAGAGTGTTAGTGAAAAAATTGTATGTTCTAAGCTGATCCGCCCCCATCTATTTATAGTAAAGATAAAATAACAAACTACCCTAAACTTGCGGGATCCACCGAATATTCCTTCCTCGAACGTTGTAGACCTGGTCTTTCGGGCTCAACGTTTCTTCCTCAACAAATTCGTCCGAGTCTTGAGGAGAAGAAGTCCTCTTGACCGTTAGCAAGTCTCAGCCCTTAACCTGCACGTGGTTAATTCAATAAGCCTCAGGATATCGCCCAAGATGTTAGCAATATCCTCTTCCAGCATCCTGGTCACAAATGAACAAACAAAGGCAGGATATTGGTCAGGATACGTATGTTAAGAAAATGACCCCTAACACATGGCAATTGAAGTTTCGTTTTATTAATCAAACATGAAAGTTTACATTGTGTTTAAACAAGAACCAAAGAGTACATAACATAAATTAACTAGTTCTTGTCTCGTTTTAAGTCACTAAGGCACAGGTCCGCCTAAGTATGTCTTGATAAGTCCTATGCATCATCTCCTGAAAACACATGTGAAAATAGGTACGTCAGCATAAAAATGCCTGTGAGATACATAGGTTTTGTGAAAATAGGATTCATGACTTGTAAGTTTAAGAAAATGTTTAATAAAGTTTAGTCGTGAACCTTGTTAATTGATTTGTTTTGTAAATCGTTTGAAAAAAAATAAGATCAGATGATATGTATAAATAAATGTAAGGTTAAATGAATAACCATGTAAGATGAGTTTGTTTAAGATAAGTCGTTTGTAAATCAATGTCTTGTGAAAAGTATGTTATTTGTATAAAATGTTATATGTCTCAAATTGAAATGATTCAAATAACGCTACGATATGTAATACCATACAAACACTTATATATAGGAAGTACCAGCGGCGTATCCACCATGCTTGTATCATATTACACACGCCTCGTTACTTAAATCACTTACTCAAACCAAACCACCAACGTAAAATGTTTATGTATAATCAAATGTCAAAATGTTTGTGTGAAAACCATGTCTAATGTCTATGTCTAATGTAAATCATGAATTGTGTATATCAATGTCAAAATGTAAGCATGTGATGAATAACAAATGTACTAAGTATGCACACAATGGGCATACATAGCATAAAATGTAATGTAAAACAATGTACTAAGTACGCACACAATGGGCATACATAGCATGAAATGTAATGTAAAACAATGTACTAAGTACGCACACAATGGGCATACATAGCATGAAATGTAATGTAAAACGATGTACTAAGTACGCACACAATGGGCATACATAGCATGAAATGTAATGTAAAACAATGTACTAACTACGCACACAATGGGCATACATAGCATGAAATGTAATGTAAAACAATGTACTAAGTACGCACACAATGGGCATACATAGCATGAAATGTAATGTAAAACGATGTATTAAGTACGCACACAATGGGCATACATAGCATAAAATGTAATGTAATCATGTACTATAAATGTACTAATGGACATAGCAAGTATATGATGTGAAAACAGGAAAGCACGAAAGTAACAAGTAGGCACATGTGTTCCACCCCAAAATGTTTGGAAAACAGTAAAAGAGGGGGTTCTATGTACTCACTTCAGATTGCTTAGTAGTCCTTGAGTAACAACCAAACAATGCTAGAGATCACGGATATCAAACGGCACCTAATATAGGTAACTATGTTAATAAACCGGACCTAAATCGGAGGATTTAGATAGAATGAGGGTTTGTAAACCAAACGAGTATGGAGACTCGTGTCATATGGGTTAACAAAGCCTACATACTAAATGAAACCTAACCTAAGTGCTTATGACCCATTACGACCCGTTTAGGTAGCTTATGCTACTTTAACGCGTCGTTCGCGTGAAACGCGTTCGGATCGCCTAACTAGTCCTATGACAAGTAGAATATGCCTTAACATGCCTAATATTATCGCCAAATCAGTTTAGATGTCAAAAGTTATGTCACATATGTTTATAATGAATTTTGGCATCAAAGGGGTATTTTGGTAATTTACCTAAGGCATATAAACTACCTATCATACAACTACTTAAACGTCGTGACCATAAGGTATAACCTCGGAAGGTTATTCCCTATACACTATGGTCACCTAAAGTATTTGGTCGGATCCTAATGATCGACCAAATGGGTCGGGTTCGAAGGTATAAGCGATTTATTAGATCGCTTACCCTTACGACCCTAGACAACGTGGTAATCAGTAGGCATAGTCCCAAGGGATCGTGATTACAATCACGTTGCGAAGTTCAAACGAACTTCACATTGACCATAAACTGGTCAATTCATAAAGTCAAACAAAGTTTGACTTTCGGACTCGAAAAGCAATACAGGAACGAAGGAACACTTACAAAGGGTCCCCGAATGCTTATCTCGATCCAAGTTGCTCAGGTATGAAACAATGGTTTCAACTTAGAGCTTCTCAAATCAAGATTCTTGTGGGTTTTGAAAATGAAGGCAAGGGGGTATATATAGGATTCGTAGAGCCGTTAAGATCGTTTCTTGGAAACCGTGATTTGATCTTGGCCATACACCTACAAACCCTGGTTTTCTAAAACCATTTGAGCCCATAGATTTCCCCAAAACCATGTGCAACAAGAGGAATGGACCAGATCCAACGTTTCTGCAATTATGCTGTCTAGAGACTGCTTACGGACCGTAACACTCACAATGTTGAGGTCCGTAAGCCAACAACTTTACAGAATTGTCAGTTTTGGTCCCTGTTATGCATTTGAGCTATTTCTGACACGTTTAAGGCCCGTTAACCCCATTTCAAAGCTCTAAAATGAAGTTAAGTATAGGGAACTTAAAATGTGCTCAAAAATATCTCGGATGTCGGTTCGTTTAACCGTACGGTTGCGATGTTCGCTTAATTACGACGGAATGCGCATAAGCGCGAGAAACGATCCAAATTGCGCGACGAATGGATTATTCTATGCCAAACACTAAAATAAAATGTTTTAGTGCTTACATAAATTTTTGGATGTCCGGATGTATTCAGAACGTAAGTTATGCGCGAAAGTGCAAACTTGTGCACTTTTTGACGCTTTTAGTCCCTGAATGACCAAAAAGTTTATTTAAGCACACCGAACCCCTCAAAGCCTATTTCTAAGCTATGTAAAGGATATTTAGGGTGTGTTTAACTTATGGCCATGTTCCGGAATGTCTGTTACAGTTCAAATTGGCATACTTTCGTAGTTTGTCAAATTTAGTCCCTGTAAGTGAATTAACTTGATTTCGGCATACCAAACCATCCAAAACTTATTTCTAAGTTATGTAGAGGTATTTTAAGGCATTTTAAGCCTATGTCACTATTTCAGAGTGTTTTTTGCATTAAACTGGTTATATTTACGCATCAGTGCGCGTATAACCTTCCAGAAAGCGATTTAGAGCTTGAAATTGAACAAGAGTTGATATGTGCAAAAGATACACATATTTATACAAGTCCAAAGTATGAAATACAATATTTCATTGGTTTGGTATTTGTTTGATGGTCGCAGTGACACAGGTGTCACAGTCTCCCCTACTTTAGGAAATTTCGTCCCGAAATTAATTCGTAGGAGTCTGTCTGTGGCTTTGTGTTAAGTAACCATTAAAGATAAGCAAGGCATAATCCTGTTATTTCTCTTTAACGGACATTTTTCCAGAAATGAAAAATGAACGGAGTTATTTTCAACAGGCATTCTTCAGAAACGAAAAAGAACGGAATGAGTCATTTTCCACAATTTCTTTAGAAACGAAAATGAACGAAATGAGTCATTTTCCACAACCTCTTCAGAAACGAAAATGAACGGAATGAGTCATTTTCCACAACCTCTTCAGAAACGAAAATGAACGGAATGAGTCATTTTCCACAATCTCTTCTGAAACGAAAATGAACGGAATGAGTCATTTTCCACAATTCCTTCAGAAACGAAAATGAACGGAATGAGTCATTTTCCACAATCTCTTCAGAAACGAAAATGAATGGAATGAGTCATTTTCCACAACCTCTTCAGAAATGAAAATGAACGGAAAGAGTCATTTTCCACAATCTCTTCAGAAACGAAAATGAACGGAATGAGTCATTTTCCACAACCTTTCAGAAACGAAAATGAACGGAATGAGTCATTTTCCACAATCTCTTCAGAAACGAAAATGAACGGAATGAGTCATTTTTCACAATTCCTTCAGAAACGAAAATGAACGGAATGAGTCATTTTCCACAATTCCTTCAGAAACAAAAATGAACGGAATGAGTCATTTTCCACAATTTCTTCAGAAACGAAAATGAACGGAATGAGTCATTTTCCAAAATTTCTTCAGGAACGAAAATGAACGGAATGAGTCATTTTTCATAATTTCTTCAGGAACGAAAATGAACGGAATGAGTCATTTTCCCAAATTTCTTCTGAAACGAAAATGAACGGAATGAGTCATTTTCCACAATTTCTTCAGAAACGAAAATGAACGGAATGAGTCATTTTCCCAAATTTCTTCAGAAACGAAAATGAACGGAATGAGTCATTTTCCACGATTTCTGCAGGAACGAAAATGAACGAATCAACTCTAGACACATGACAAAACTCGATGTGGTTTCTATGCACTGAATTCCATAATTATGTATGCATCCATAACTACGTAATTCCTTGCATAGTTCGCACAGTTTGTCTTGTAATGTTTAGGGGAGGAAAATCAAACCTGTGATGAGTGTGACTAGACTACCATAGGGTCCTTTTAATTAGATTGACAAATGATCCTTTTAATTAGATCGACAAATGATCCTTTTAATTAGGCCACCAAGGAGTCCTTTCAGCTATATCATCACATAATGTTCCTAACCAAATTTTTGGATCGATCTGTTTAACTAGACCACTCACGGGGTCTAAGTATGGAGTAGTACTTTATAATCCAAGGGACTTAACTACAACGTAGAAGTCCATTAAGGATTTTAGGTAGTACCTTTGGGTATCCTACTATGAATCCCTTATACGAAGATATGGAAGATTCTACGAGGATTTGGATAACAAAATTTGGATCACACAAAAACATAAAAGGGAACACATAAGCACTTAATCACATAATTGTTTAACTTGATTATTAATTTGTTATTAACTTGCTATTGATTGAATATGGATCTGGAAACCAGTCGATGGACTTCAATGTCCTCTGGGATCTATCTGAAAAGATAGGAAGATCTCCCAAAAATTCGATTTTTGTTCTCAAAGAAACGTAATATTCGAATTAAGGAACATAACAATTTTAGGATTTACGGAAATACCCTTAGGTACCCTATTAAGGATTTATAGTGGTACTTTGGGTATTCGTCCAGTGTTGTAACTTGCGCCTTGTACTTCGTTTTCTTGGAAGAAACGGGTACTTAGGAATTTCGTGGAAAATGCAAGGGATCATAAAATAGAAAAATTATTTGGAGGTAGTTTTCTTTTCAAGGATTATGATTCCTTAATTGTCGGTATTGTAAGGGATATGTTGTTTATACATACAACCTCATAAATACATTGAAATGTAAATAAAAGATTTATTTATAAACAATGATAACAACTGTTTCATGGACCTTGACAACAAAAGAAAATAATACATAAGACATGATTATTTCTAAAGGGTGTTGTCTTCTAGTCGGTCAGATGCTCATCCCTGCGCTGGATTAGCATTAGCAAGCTTTGGGCAATTTCTTCGGAAATGACCCATCTTGCCACAATTGTAGCAAGAACCTGGTGGAAAGCGAGCTTGAGCAGGATTGTTGTCAGCTTGAATTGGTGCAACTGCAGCTCGGCAAACTTTTGCTGTATGACCTTTACGTCCACAAATTTGGCATTCGCGGCACTTCACACTAGCATGATGATGAAGGTTACATTGGTTGCACAAGGGTGAAGTTCCATTGTATGGCTTCCTAGCAGGGGGTTGAGCTGGTTGGTTGGGGATGGCTTGATCATTGTGAGTAACCATGGCGAAGTTCTGAGAAGCCTTTCGCTTCTTTGACTCCTTAGGGGATCCAGTCTTTACATCCATGGTCTTTGATTCCTCAATTGGTTTCTTGTCACTTTTTCGAAAAAGTTTACGTTTCCTGATTTGAGATTCAGTCAAGGTTGCAGATAGCTCAATGGCCTGCCTAACCGTAGTGGGGTTACTACCAGTAACAATGTCCTGAACTGAGTCAGGGAGACCATCAATGTATTTTCGATCGCCTTATCCAAAGGCGTAACCATGGTAGGACACAACAGGCTCAGCTCCTTATATCGATCAGTGTATGCTCGATGTTCGCCGCTGTCTTGCTTAAGATCGTCGAATTCCCTTTCCAAGGCCCTGATCTCATGACGAGGACATAATTCCTTCATCATTAGTGCTCTAAGTTCTTCCCACGTTTAAGCCAGTGCCACTTCGGCGCCCCTATCTCTCATCACACCGTTCCACCATGTCAGAGCTCGTTTCTCAAAGACACTAGATGCGAAATATACCTTTCGCTCGTTTGGACATTGAACATGTCTGAAGGTGCTCTCTAAACTCTCGAACCATTGCAGAAGTGCAGTCGCTCCTTGAGACCCAGAAAACTTTGATGGCTTAGCCGAGTTGAACGTCTTGAAGTTGCAGGGGGCATTATTGTTGTTGAGGGCTTGGTTACATTGAGCAACGATATTCGGGATTGCAGCAGTCATTTGCTGTGTAATGACAGCTGCCAGCTCTTCAATAGATACCGGATTTTCGCGTCGTGGAGGCATTCTAAAAAAAAGAAACAAGAAAGAAAACAAATGAAATGGCATTGGGTAAGAATAGGATGTTACAATTACCGACCAAAATCATGGGTGATGGTCATTTGTTTGAACCACGAAGCAAACAAACAACACAAAGGCTGAGTCAAAGCAAATAGATCCTCATAATGTATCGTGAAGACATGCTCGCCTATAAGTGGATACTCACCCCAAGAGTTCCCAGGTAAGAGTGACTGGTCCGATTATGTGGATTTGTACGAACACTCTAGCCTTAGACAGAAAACCCAGGGTACATGCATTCACTCTTCCAGTTTGCACGTGTTCACACTATTTAGGACCCAAAACTTTGACGAGAGTTTTGAAAATTCAAAGGGGTTCAAAACCTTATAACAGAGGGTTCAAAACCTAGTAATCAATCATCCTAGAACAGAAGATTAGTTTTCAAAGAGGTTTTGAAATTTATGTTCTTGTTGTGGTCGTCGCCTAAGGATAGGTGACGGTATTGTTTTATGACTAAACGCAAGTGAACTCGCGTTAGGGTCCTAGGAAGGTTGTAGACTAGGTCAAAGTATTACTTAATAACCTAATTCCCTATAACCATTGGCTCTGATACCAACTTTTCTGTCACACCCCGACCACGTGGAACAACCAAACGTGGCGGAAACGTCGGGGAGTGTTGTAACAGAATTAATTGTTTCAAATCCATGGCAATTGAAGTTTCATTTTATTAATGAAACATGAAAGTTTACATTGTATTTAAACAAGAACTAAAGAGTACATAACATAAATTAACTAGTTCTTGTCTCGTTTTAAGTCACTAAGGCACAGGTCCGCCTAAGTATGTCTTGATAAGTCCTATGCATCATCTCCTGAAAACACATGTGAAAATAGGTACGTCAGCATAAAAATGCCTGTGAGATACATAGGTTTTGTGAAAATAGGATTCATGACTTCTAAGTTTAAGAAAATGTTTAATAAAGTTTAGTCATGAACCTTGTAAATTGATTTGTTTTGTAAATCGTTTGAAAAACAATAAGATCAGATGATATGTATAAATAAATGTAAGGTTAAATGAACAACCATGTAAGATGAGTTTGTTTAAGATAAGTCGTTTGTAAATCAATGTCTTGTGAAAAGTATGTTATTTGTATAAAATGTTATATGTCTCAAATTGAAATGATTCAAATAACGCTACGATATGTAATACCATACAAACACTTATATATAGGAAGTACCAGCGGCGTATCCACCATGCTTGTATCATATTACACACGCCTCGTTACTTAAATCACTTACTCAAACCAAACCACCAACGTAAAATGTTTATGTATAATCAAATGTCAAAATGTTTGTGTGAAAACCATGTCTAATGTCTATGTCTAATGTAAATCATGAATTGTGTATATCAATGTCAAAATGTAAGCATGTGATGAATAACAAATGTACTAAGTATGCACACAATGGGCATACATAGCATAAAATTTAATGTAAAAGAATGTACTAAGTACGCACACAATGGGCATACATAGCATGAAATGTAATGTAAAACAATGTACTAAGTACGCACACAATGGGCATACATAGCATGAAATGTAATGTAAAACGATGTACTAAGCACGCACACAATGGGCATACATAGCATGAAATGTAATGTAAAACAATGTACTAAGTACGCACACAATGGGCATACATAGCATGAAATGTAATGTAAAACAATGTACTAAGTACGCACACAATGGGCATACATAGCATGAAATGTAATGTAAAACGATGTATTAAGTACGCACACAATGGGCATACATAGCATAAAATGTAATGTAATCATGTACTATAAATGTACTAATGGACATAGCAAGTATATGATGTGAAAACAGGAAAGCACAAAAGTAACAAGTAGGCACATGTGTTCCACCCCAAAATGTTTGGAAAACAGTAAAAGAGGGGGTTCTATGTACTCACTTGAGATTGCTTAGTAGTCCTTGAGTAACAACCAAACAATGCTAGAGATCACGGATATCAAACGGCACCTAATATAGGTAACTATGTTAATAAACCGGACCTAAATCGGAGGATTTAGATAGAATGAGGGTTCGTAAACCAAACGAGTATGGAGACTCGTGTCATATGATTTAAAAAAGCCTACGTACTAAATGAAACCTAACCTAAGTGCTTATGACCCATTACGACCCGTTTAGGTAGCTTATGCTACTTTAACGCGTCGTTCGCGTGAAACGCGTTTGGACCGCCTAACTAGTCCTATGACAAGTAGAATATGCCTTAACATGCCTAATATTATCGCCAAATCAGTTTAGATGTCAAAAGTTATGTCACATATGTTTATAATGAATTTTGGCATCAAAGGGGTATTTTGGTAATTTACCTAAGGCATATAAACTACCTATCATACAACTACTTAAACGTCGTGACCATAAGGTATAACCTCGGAAGGTTATTCCCTATACACTATGGTCACCTAAAGTATTTGGTCGGATCCTAATGATCGACCAAATGGGTCGGGTTCGAAGGTATAAGCGATTTATTAGATCGCTTACCCTTACGACCCTAGACAACGTGGTAATCAGTAGGCATAGTCCCAAGGGACTATAACCATCGTGATTACAATCACGTTGCGAAGTTCAAACGAACTTCGCATTAACCATAAAATGGTCAATGCAGAAAGTCAAACAAAGTTTGACTTTCGGACTCGAAAAGCAATACAAGAACGAAGGAACACTTACAAAGGGTCCCCGAATGCTAATCTCGATCCAAGTAGCTCAGGTATGAAACAATGGTTTCAACTTAGTGCTTCTCAAATCAAGATTCTTGTGGGTTTTGCAAATGAAGGCAAGGGGGTATTTATAGGATTCGTAGAGCCGTTAAGATCGTTTCTTGGAAACCGTGATTTGATCTTGGCCATACACCTACAAACCCTGGTTTTCTAAAACCATTTGAGCCCATAGATTTCCCCAAAACCATGTGCAACAAGAGGAATGGACCAGATCCAACGTTTCTGCAATTCTGCTGTCTGGAGACTGCTTACGGATCATAACACTCACAATGTTGAGGTCCGTAAGCCAACAACTTTACAGAATTGTCAGTTTTGGTCCCTGTTATGCATTTGAGCTATTTCTGACACGTTTAAGGCCCGTTAACCCCATTTCAAAGCTCTAAAATGAAGTTAAAGTATAGGGAACTTAAAATGCGCTAAAAAATATCTCGAATGTCGGTTCGTTTAGCCGTACGGTTGCGATGTTCGCTTAATTACGACGGAATGCGCATAAGCGCGATAAACGATCCAAATTGCGCGACGAATGGATTATTCTTATGCCAAACACTAAAATAAAATGTTTTAGTGCTTACATTAATTTTTGGATGTCCGGATGTATTCAGATCGTAAGTTATGCACGAAAGTGCAAACTTGTGCACTTTTTGACGCTTTTAGTCCCTGAATGACCAAAAAGTTTATTTAAGCACACCGAACCCCTCAAAGCCTATTTCTAAGCTATGTAAAGGATATTTAGGGTGTGTTTAACTTATGGCCATGTTCCAGAATGTCTGTTACAGTTCAAATTGGCATACTTTCGCAGTTTGTCAAATTTAGTCCCTGTAAGTGAATTAACTTGATTTCGGCATACCAAACCATCCAAAACTTATTTCTAAGTTATGTAGAGGTATTTTAAGGCATGTTAAGCCTATGTCACTATTTCAGAGTGTTTGTTGCATTAAACTGGTTATATTTACGCATCAGTGCGCGTATAACCTTCCAGAAAGCGATTTAGAGCTTGAAATCGAACAAGAGTTGATATGTGCAAAAGATACACATATTTATACAAGTCCAAAGTATGAAATACAATATTTCATTGGTTTGGTATTTGTTTGATGGTCGCAGTGACACAGGTGTCACATATTGGTTGGTTACTTCGATAAAACCACCAAGAGTCTTCATCAAGTCACCGCTGCTCCCACCGCTGAAACTGCCGCACCGCAAGCTTCCAAGTCTTCATGTCGCAAGCGCAAGAACAACAACAACAACAACAACAAGAACTGTGTTGGCACCGCCGCTCCACTTCAAGCTGTCCCTGCTCAACCGCAACCCCAGAACCGCCAAGTAGCGGCGCCAGTGACCAATGCACCACCAGCTAAGCGTGCATATACTGGTCCACACCCGCTCTGCCCTACTTGTACCTATCATCGCCCGGTTGGAATCGCGTGTCGATTTTGTGTTCATTGCAACCTGTACGGCAATTTCACTGCTAACTGTCGTACTGGTCCCCGCCAAGCACCAGCTCAAGTTCAAGCTCCTGCTCCACCAGCTCCTCAGGGACAACAAGCAGCTCCTGCTCACGCAAGAGCCTGCTATGCGTGTGGTGATCCAAACCACTTCGCAAATGTCTGCCCAAACAGAGTAGTGAAGCAAGAGCCACAACAGCAGCAGTAGCCAGCGCAGCAACAACACAAGCAGCAGCAGCCAGCTCAGCAAGCAGCCCGCGGGCGAGTCTTCAACATCAACGCCCGCCAGGCTCAAGCAGACAACAACGTGGTTAATGGTACGTTCCTCGTAAATGGTATATATGCTTCGTGTTTATTTGATACTAAAGCTGACAACTGTTTTGTATCGTTCGAATTCAAAAGGCTCCTAAACCGTAAACGCGTTAATCTCCCATCAACATTCGATGTAGAAGTTGCCACTGGAAGAACCGTCACCGTTAGTTCTGTTTTGCGTGACTGTACTCTTGAACTCAACAGTCACGTTTTCCCGATCAATCTAATCCCAATGCAGCTAGGTAGCTTTGATGTCATAGTAGGCATGGATTTCCTTCGGGAGAAACATGCTGAAATTGTTTGCTTCGATAAAATGATTCGTTTCTCTCTCGCAAACGGCGACCAATTGTGTGTTTATGGCGAAGTCTCTTCGAAGAAGTTGCAACTCATGTCGTGTGTCCAAGCTAGCAGGTATCTCCGCAAGGAATACCAAGCTTTCTTGGCACACATCGTAGTAGCGGAGGATAAAGGAAGTTAAGGCAATGGAAAAAGGTGCATGTGGTTCGTGATTTTCCTGACGTCTTTCCTGATGATTTACCTGGTTTACCTCCCACTCGTGATATCGATTTTCGAATTGACCTCATTCCTGGAGCAAATCCTGTTGCTAGAGTGCCTTATCGTATCGCTCCTTCTGAAATGCGCGAACTCTCGAGTAAGCTCCAGGAATTGCTTGATAAAGGCTTTATTCACCCTAGCACCTCTCCTTGGGGCGCGCTTGTCCTTTTCATCAAAAGGAAGAACGGATCATTCCGAATGTCCATCGACTACAGGGAATTGAATAAGCTTACCGTCAAGAATCGCTATCCCTTACCTCGAATCGATGATTTGTTTGATCAGTTACAAGGTGCTACGTGTTTCTCGAAGATTGATTTACGTTCAGGCTATCACCAGTTACGAATTCAAGAGGACGATATACCCAAAACCGCTTTTCGAACCCGATACGGCCACTACGAGTTCGTTATTATGCCCTTTGGTTTAACCAACGCTCCCGCACTTTTCATGGATCTAATGAATCGAGTGTGTAAACCCTTTCTTGACCGCTTCGTCATCGTGTTCATTGATGATATCCTGATCTATTCTAAGTCAAAAACCGAACACGCGCAACATCTCCGTTTGGTTCTTTAACTACTCCAGGGAAACCGCCTCTACGCCAAGTTCTCCAAGTGCGAATTTTGGCTTGAGGAGGTTCAATTCCTCGGTCACATTGTCAATAGTCGAGGTATTCATGTCGATCCTGCGAAGATAGAAGCAGTTAAGAGTTGGGTTACACCAAAGAACCCGTCAGAAGTTTGTTCATTTCTCGGATTGGCGCTTTACTATCGCCGATTCATCGCTGATTTCTTGAAAATCGCAATACCGCTTACCTCTCTTACGCACAAGGACAAACCTTTTGTTTGGGGAACCGAAAAAGAGGAGGCCTTTCAAACCCTGAAGCTTATGCTTTGTAACGCTCCCGTGCTCTCACTACCCGATGGAAACGACGACTTCGTAGTCTACTGCGATGCCTCTAACCTCGGTGTCGGTTGTGTTCTCATGCAACGAGACAAGGTTATCGCGTACGCGTCTCGACAGCTCAAGATCCACGAGAAGAACTACACAACCCACGATCTCGAGCTTGGTGCAGTTGTTTTTGCGTTGAAGATTTGGCGGCACTACCTTTACGGTACCAAGTGTACGGTCTTCACCGACCATAAGAGCCTACAACACATCTTTAACCAGAAAGAGCTGAATATGCGCCAACACCTATGGGTTGAACTCCTCAACGATTACGACTGTGAGATTCGTTACCATCCTGGCAAAGCAAACGTCGTTGCCGATGCTCTCAGTCGACGAAGCTATTTGCATAGCATTCGTAATGCTCTCAGTCGACGAAGCTTGTTTTACCGAACGCACTTTGAAGAAAGAAAGGATTATCAATAACGGCAAACAACCGGTGAATAAATCGAACGGTATATTCCATTATCTAGACCGAATTTTGATTCCCAAGCGCACCAACCTACGACAACTTCTGTTAGAGGAAGCCCACAAATCTCGATATTCCATTCATCCCGGTGCCAATAAAATGTACCAGGACCTTTGCTATAAGTACTTGTGGCCGGGCCTGAAGAGGGATCACGACTAGAAGGATCACACTGTTAGTGTTGCAAAAGAAGGAAAGTAGTTGGATGTCTTTAACCCAAACTTAGGGAATTTCTCTTTAAAAGAAGTCTTCTTCTAAGCAAGAGCCATGATTTAACTTTAATCGGACCTAATTATATTTTAACTTCAAAACATAATTTGTAAATCTAATGGAAAACCGTTAATTGAGTTTTCTACTTAAATTCACCACACCACTTGCCAATATCCTAACTATAATTCATCTCAAGTGGAGTCGAAAACCCAAAGCAGCACTATTCGTGCTCTTGATATTTTCTACTAATTCTCTGTTACTTGCTTTTATTTTTTGTTTTTATATATAAATTAACAAATAAGCAAAAGATAATTAATGAACTAGTTGGTAATTATAGTTGAGTAGTAAAAGTTGTATCCTTTGGGTTCGATACTTGGTTTTTACATAAACTTTACTACAAACGATAGGTACACTTTCCTAATGTGTGTGTTTAGTCTAAGTAATAATCATTTCTTATAAATTTAAAACTAGATAAACGTGTTTAAAAGATATTAAGTTAACTCACGTAATCGTGCAAGGGTTATTAAATTAACTAGACCAACAAACCTAAAACACCCACATCAGCTTATTGTCTTCTATTCCAAAAGTATCTTTTACGTCCAATTCATCTCATTTTCAACATTTACCTGCAAATCATTAACAATACGTTAATAACTATCTACTCTTATTAGATTCGAGGTAATTTATCCTAAATGCGGGTGTTTTTATACTTGAATATTATGTATCTTTCAGCTACATTACACACCCATAATCCTCCAATATACTTGATCTCAACTTCAAGGGAACCTTCACTATGACAAACGTTTAAAACATTCATCAATAAATACAGTCTTTTTTTTTAATGGCTAACGTTACTATCCCACTACTATATTTACAAATAACTCACCCTTGTTTGGGATTGAACCCAAGACCTCCCACTAAGAGACAAGAGCCTCTACCAAGTGAGCTAGCCCCACTTGGCAAATACAGTCTTTTGCTTGTACTAAAAGCATACAATCATAATTAGAAATGCCCAATAGGTTTTCCTTATCAAGTTTGACATGATTTTGCAACTCTTTATTAAGCTCATAACCCTTCCCTTTCACACCACCATCTCCCATATCAACATGTTCCCCTTTAACTTCTGAAGCATAAGACCCATTATACCTGTTCTTTATTGTTGACTAATTGGTCTAGATTTTAACCCATTACCAATAGGAAAATTAGCATGATTCTTGGCCACTCCATCTTCCTCAATACTAACATTCTTATCAAATCTAGCCAAATCAAAATAAAGGTGTTGATATCCAACCCAGATCGTATGTAAGTTACGTACCAATCTCAACAGATCATCCACGTGAATGAAATGAACAAACGCAAATCTCTTTTTCGCTTTTGACAATTTCCTTGTTGTATAGGCATCTTTAGATGTACCCCATTCTTTTGCATCGTTTTTTATGATTTGATTCATCTACTTGAAATGAGAAATTAATTGATAACATACACATAAATTAAAATCTTCTTCAGTTATTTTAATTAAGTTAATTTTTATAAATTGTTTTTAATTAAGTTGGTTTGTAATTTTTTATTCTAGTTTAATGGTACTTTTTGTGTTTTATCTTAATTATTTTTTAAACTTATGTTGATGCTTATTATTTTAAAACTAGAAAAGTACCCGCCGCGTTGCGGCCGGTTACACAGTATTTTTTACATAAGTTCTTTTTTTCCTACAGTCATATTTACAAATCACATATACAAAAATGGTAGCCCTAAATTTGACATATGAGCATGTAATCTCCGCTACTATAATAAAACAAGTGTAAAGAGCATATGTATGTGTTTGTACTATTTATATTAGCGAATAAATACACAAAACCACCACATACCAAATTTTTAAACATTGTCAAATACAAATAAAAGAAAGAGTAAAATGACATTTTCGTCCCTGAGGAGTGGTTTGACCAGTTTTGCAACTTTTGTCCAAAGGTTTGTTTTTCCGCATCTGAATCCAAAATGTTTGAAATCTTCACCTCTTCTTCCAACTCGCGGATGTGAGCCTACCACGTGTTAAAATTTGAATTCAGTAAAACTTTAAATCTCTGTACATAACCATCTTTGTTATGGAATATAAGTCATGTCTTTAGGATACGATGTCGTCACAATATGTACAGATATATATCAAAAAATGTAGTTTGTCCATTGAGTATTGGCAATACCTAGATTGGGTCCGGGTCCGAGTATTGACCAGAAAATCTATACCCTATGTACCCGGGTTCGGGTATTCTATACCCGGGTATTAGAATACCCTATTTTCGGGTTCGGGTACGGTTCAGGTATTTGAAAAACCTGATCCGGGTATTCAAAAAACCCAGTACCGTTGAAAAGAAACAGAAGATGTGCAACCACTGTTGTGCGAGTTTGTAAGTTTGTTTTTTTTAGCTTTTTGTTATTTGACTTCATAATTGTATAGCCATATAGCCATTAAAACAGACCTGGAACACGGCCTGCACACAACAACGGTCAAACCCGATCTGTACCCGGTAGCGGGTATAATCAAAACCTGGTCCGGATATTCGTTAAACCCGGGTTTGGGTAATTCAAAAACCGGCTACGGGTATTTATTAAACATGGGGTACAAAGCGGGTCTAAAAAAAACCCGGTTACGGGTTCGGGTTCGCAGTGGCTATACCGTAGTGGCATACCTGGTCCATACCCGTAGGGTAGGGTAGGGTCGGGTTCGGGTCCGGGTTGTCAAAACCCGGTTTTTATAATACCCGGGTCCGGGTATTTTTTCGGGGTTCGGATTTTTTGTGCACCTCTACCTGGGGCTAGTAAAAATAAAGCGAGTGAAACAGGTTTATCTCAAGCAGGGTAGCAGTGCCGCTGTTGGGATCAACAGCTCCAAATGTCCAAGCATCCCGGTGATTACCTAAGATAACGAATCTAGATACAAGGTTTACACAACATTAAACATATTTATGGTACACCAATCATGATTAATAAATGTACTTTAACCTTATAGTAGCAAAATTTGTTCATCATATTACTAATACATCCTCAAATCTCATGAAAAATGTAACATTGTCATGGGTAAAAATAAAGTTGATAGTATTGGTTTGAATAAATGTTATATAAATAATTAGTGTATCGAATATGAAATTACAAGCTTACTAATATCTCAATCACTAATGGTGACTAAAAAAACGATACACGTTAGATACCTCTGTTAATAGAAAATTAACCGACACACGAGTTACCTGTCAAGTTCTTCTGTTCCTTCAGTTATTCCAATGACATTTTGTATTGTGCTTATGACTTGTTTTGCCTTAAACATACAAAAATACCAATACACAAATATTTCACATGTGAACAATTAAACACTTGAAATTTGAACAATTATTATTATCCAAACACATTTACCTTATAACTGAGTTCTGCAACCCCTGGACCCGGCCCGATCCTATAAACCGGAGCATCTTCATCCCCCTGCCACTCATCCTCAGCCACCACCCCACCAATCCACCTCAGAATCTCCTCACCATCGGCACCAGAGATCGGCAACGACGGAATCAACTGGATGTCACCGGCCCGTTCCACCTCATCCTCAGACAACCTCTCACATCCTTCCATACTACTCGGCCAGCCCGGTGTTGTCGGGTCACCTGCCCCGTTAAACACCGACCCGACCTGAACACCACTCGGCGACAACCACGTGTCATCCGGAAACCACTTCGTACCGCCCCCGCCGTAATCCTTCCGGTCGGAGTATATTAATACCCCCATCGCACCCGCGTCATACGTGTTTTCAACTATATCTCTGCGGTATATTTTCCCATGTATGCAAGAAAGTGTTCTATGAGAGAAATTGTATATCCCATTTATGCAAGAAAATCTTCAATAAGAGAAATTTTAACGTGCATTCAAACCCCTACATGTATTTATTGAGTGTTAATCTCTACCATGTACAGATATATATCAAAAAATGTAGTTTGTCCATTACAATTGCAATTAAATCTTGCAGTTTACAGTTGTATAATATTAAGTGAATTAGTTACAGATTGAATTGGATCATTATTCATTACTTAACAAATCAGATTATAATCAATTCAGATCAAATCACTAGTTATTGTCTAGCAAACAAGTCATGTACTACCATAATAATGTATAATTGAGCTTATGCAAATAGACACACCTGTGTTTTGTCTTTCGAAGCCGTATTTACAACAACAGAAACCTGCATATAAACATTTCAAACCACAAGTCAATAGTCAATACCATATCTACAAGATTAACTAATACCAGAAGCAACACAAATCATATATGCTAATTACGCCTTTAAACCTGTTTAACCGCCAGCAGCTCCCCTGAATCTAAATTCATCCCCATATAAACCCGACCGAAAGCTCCGCACCAATTAATTCCCCTTTCCGCCATCGGATCTGCGATCCGGCCTCTTCTTTCCTCATCTTCCCCACCACTTTCGGAGGAGGTAGTGCCTGAACAGACGCCTTCGATAAAATTTTTGATTTGCGTATGCTCGAACCAATCTTTTCGACAAATCCACCGAACGAACCACCTGCACCGTCGTCATTTCCGGCGCCGACGGCTGAGGGTTTGAACACTAGAGATCGAAGAACGGGTCTGATGAAATCCTACATCTCTATCTCTCGTGTCTCTCTTCTAGAAATATAAAGCTTCCGAAAGAAGCTTTAGTGTACAATCAATACAAGCAAATGTACAGCTTATCTATGCACATAAAACAAATAAAGCAAGAAGTAATCTCTATCTCTCGTGTCTCTCTTCTAGAAATATAAAGCTTCCAAAAGAAGCTTTAGTGTACAATCAATACAAGCAAATGTACAGCTTATCTATGCACACAAAACAAATAAAGCAAGAAGTACAAGTACCTATTACATAAGTGTGTTGTAAATTAGATGTATATATAATTACATCTATATTAAAAATAATATTAATTGAGTAATGATGAAAGTAGCTTTATCCAATTGCAAGACATTTAACAATAAAGCTCTTTGTTGGCTTGTCAACTACGTGACGCTGATGTGACGTAATAAGTCCCTAAAGACTTTATTCTACACCTTAGGGGATACGGTGTGGAATCGGTGTGTGTCGGTAAACTTGGTTTACCGAATTGGCAAACCAATGCCTATATAAGTTTACCGATCATAATTGGTTTCATGCAGTGATGGTATACCGATTCGGTGAAGGGAGGGAAGGGGAGAGAGGGGGTGTGTAGTGGGGTCCATGCCTTCTCAACCAATCACACATTTTTCTTTTTTTTTAAATAGTTTACCAATTCATGAAGTGTCTAACCATTGCCAACACTTTTCAGCATAGTTTAAACTCTTAAGGTTGAATGACATAGCACACTATCATTGATTGATTTTGAAGTTTATCACTTCAAGTATCTAACCACTCCCTACACCCTTATAGCTTTATCTTCAATAAACCAATAAATGATACATTCTTAATATTAAAGGTGAGTTAATAACAAATGACATCAAATAAGAAAGTAATAAAAATAAGAAACAAGTATAAAAGAAATGAAAGTGAAAAGCAACACAAGATTAGTTTAAAGTGATAGATTTTATATCATTTGTACTGAAAACTTTAATTTTGAAGTTATTTTAATTATAAATAAAGTAGATAAAAGAGGAAGATGAAAGTGAAAGATAAGAAAACCATATCCATGACATTGATAGAAGAAAAGCAGCAGATAAAAGTGTATTAATGAGTAACAAAATCATTAAAAACATTCATACGAATGATGAGTAAATCTTAGTAAATTGATCATATATACACCGACATAGATGGAAAATAAAATCTTGACTCCGGTGTCAATGTGTAAAATCCGAAACATTCGGGACATGTATTTGGGTATGAGATTAAAAAACACAGATTTCTTTGGTATGAGTTTGGTAATACTCAGAACAATTATCTAAAACTATACACCCGTTTTCCTGAACCATAAACCTAATTTTTTTCTTAAATTGTGTTAATTTTCCCTTAACCTTTATTCAGTAAAGTTTCGTTCTAGGAGCTTCATTGCATGAAAAATAAACTTTACTTTTGTGATATATATATACTAGGTTATAACCCCGTGCATTACACGGGTTGAATAAATGAATTTTATATACCAAATAATAAAACATTATCTTTTTAAAAGCCTCCTTTATTGCACAGGTTGAAGAAATGTAATTTTATATATTAAATATTAAAATAAGTTATATCTACAAGAACCATATGTATTGCACGGGTTGGATAAATGTAATATTATATACCGAATAATAAAAAAAATATATCTTTAAAACCATTGTATTACACGGGTTGAATAAATGCAACATTGTTTACTAAATAATAAAAAAAAGTTATATTTTTAAAAACCTCCGTGTATTACATGGGTTGAATAAATATGATTTTATATACCAAATAATTAAAAAATATATTTAAAAAACTAACGGATTTTTTTATATTTAAAGTAGGATAAGATTGAATATTAATCTGAACTAACGGATTTTTTTTATATTTAAAGTAGGATAAGATTGAATATTAATCTTTATTTATTTAGTTAATATAAGATTGAAAAATCATATAATTGAATATGTGGAGGTTGTATTATGATAAATCGGTTAACCGTACTGAATGATAAAGATAATAGTGATTATTGAACAATTAATTAATCAAATTTAACAGAAACATTTATGATGTTAGGCGGATTTTTTTTAATTATTTGAAAGTTAATATCAACTTTGGAATTCGTATGAATTCTTATTAGATTAGATTAAATATTATTGATAATAAAAAATTGTATTAGATTAGATTTTAGATTTGATTAAATTAATATTATTAATAATAAGAATTTTAATAAAAATTGGTGAAATCTGTTAAAATTTTCCATGGAGCTAAAATGGTTATTAAATTATATATACGTAAAGCATCTAGTTTGTATTAATTTAGATTAAATATTATTATTTTTAGTATTATTAATAATTTTAATCAATTAAATGGGAGAATGACAAGTGTCCCAAAACATGTTTCTTTTATTATATAGTATAGATATGTTAGGAGTTTGCTACAAAGTTCAAATTTCCTAAAGAGTGTAAAATGTCATAAAACACCAAAATGTTAACCAAGAAACACACCCAAAACACACAAATAACAAAATGAAGATTACTAAAACATCATGTTTTGTGTTTTGGATTATAATGATCTGATTATCGAATGAAAAACATTATGGTGTTATATGTTGATTAATATGTTGTGTTTTATATTCGTAGTTCTAAGATTGTGTGTTTGAAGTTCTTATGGACTATTATGATTTGAATATGGTGTTTTAGTAATCGTCACTGCATTATTTGTGTGTTTTAAGTGTGTTTTATGGTTGAAAATATAGTGTTTTATGACTTTTTACACATTTGGACTTTGTAGTCGAACCCCACTATATATATATATATATATATATATTGATGTTGTTACTTATAGTTTTATGATAAGAAATGCAAAATTTATTTTTTTTATATTTATATTATATATTATAAGAATTTGAAGTTGTAAAAATATCACCCTTCTTGAATTTCTCATATTTACAACATAAGTTTTGATAGTTTTTATTTTGTAGCATGGAAGAATAATGCCTTGTCAAGTTTTTTTTTTTATAACTTTTTAAAATATAGTGTTTTACAAACTTTTAATTATATCGTTATGATACGTTTATTTTTGTCTACGCTTCGATATAAATTTTGTTCGAAACCGAGTCGGGTTAAATTTTAATATATATATAGAGAGAGAGAAACGGGATCAAAAGAAAACGCTCAAAAGTGTAAGAACGGTGAGAACGCATCCTGGCCCAACACGTGTCACGCGACATAGAGAAGGGCGGAGGGGCTTTTTTGTCCTTTCATATTTCTTTTTTTTAAACGCGTGTCTCACCACCTTTCCATTTTTTGGCGTTTAATAAATACGCGGCGTTTTTATTGTTTTATATCAGGATCATAGTAAATATTTTGGCGTTTTAAGTATGTTTGGCGTTTTTATTGTTTTTTAGATCAGGATGCAGGCCGGCCTGTAAAGTAAAAAACATCAATAATTTTCTTGATGTTTATTTATTTATGCTATCAAGTGTTGTGCCATGTAGGATACAGGCCTATAATGTGACAGACAATTATGGCGTTTTGAAAGATAAATATATTCAATTTTCCATGTAGTGGCTTTTAATATAATAAATGTTTGTCAATAATGTTACCGTCTCTTCATTTTATTGTTTAGCAATTACTATTTCGTTCAATTTCATCTGTTAATTAGTGTTGATTTTTCCAGTAATACTTTGTTTGGCGTTTTTGGCGTTATATATAGCAACATCGTGCTCTGCTTGCATCCGTTCTCTCAGTTTTCACACTATCCAGGCGTTTTGGTGTTTGTAGTTTTTGGCGTTTTATACTCAATTTTTTATTAGTAGAGAATTAGATAATAAACAACAGAGAATTAGATAACAAACAATAGAAAATGAAAAAAAAATTAAAAATTATAATCTAATTTCTTATCCAAATCTTCACTGTCATCAGCCTCTTCTACTTTAACCTTTTTGGCGTTTTGAACCTGGTTTTGAATACCTTATGTAGATCCTTATTTTCCTACATACCTCCCGTCTTTAGAAGATGCTTATTTTTGTGGCATCCTTTATTGTGGTTTGATATATACTTGTTTGATGACATGTTGAAGACCAACGCCTGCTCTAATGTATTGATCCCTTCATGCCATCAATATATCCATGAAGAACAAAGTGACATAATGACATATCAGTGTCATCAGTCTCTTTTTCTTGAATATTTGGCCATCTCATTCAGCAAAAACTTATAGAGATACCCACCTCAGAGAAGAATCCATTCAGTGAAACTTCATTCAGAACAATACTCAATATAGAAGAAACGAGGTTCCGCATCTGTAGTTTTTTTAACTATTTTTTTGGCGTTTTTAAAGTGAATGGTTTTTAGGAAATATGGCGTTGTTTTTGGTTTGTGATCAGTTGATTGTGCAGAGACGTCTCTCTTATAGGATGTTTTTGGCGCGTAGTTTAGGCGGGATTTTATTTATAATAAATGATATTAATTAAGTAGCCGTCTTTTCAGTTACTGTGTATTTTTACTGTTTTTGTTCAGCTTTTTATGAGTTTTTAGGGTCATAGACTTTCCATCTCCCAAGCTTGGCGTTTTTTAATGGCTTTAAGTAGTTTTTGGCGTTTTTTTTTTCATTTTTAGCTTTTAATAATACTTCTACAAATTACTTTTATTATAGTTTGGGAGTTTTTGGTATTTTACTGCATTTTGGCGTTTTCACAAGCATTATGTCTGTTTGGCGTTTATTAATATAATGTATTTTTTTATTCTATGTTGAAAGATACATAACAAACAACAGAAAAGGAAATTAAAAAAAATAAAAATAGAAACAATTCATCTTCCAAATCTTCACTGTCATCAGTCTCTTTCTTCTTTGAAACATGTTCACTGGCGATTTGGCTTTGGCATGCTTGTGTTTTTGTGGCCGTTTGGAAAAACAAAATGACATGAGTTTTTTGTTTGAATATGTATCTTCAAACTACTCATCTGTGTCATTCGTCTCTTCATGCCATTATAATATTCATCAATAACAAAACACAAAAAATGACATAAGTCTGACACCAGCATCTTTTTGTTTATGATTTGTCCATCTCATGCAGCAAAATGTTATTTGAGTCACAGCACCTCAGGGAAGAATGCATTCTTCGAAACTTTGGCGTAGAACAATATTGAATATATACAAGAAAAGATATTTGCCATTTTTGGCGTTTTACTGAGTAAAATAGTGTATCTGAAAGAAACGTCGATTTTTTGGAATCTTTGATGTTAGAGAATTTTGGTGTTTTCTAAGATGATTGGTATATAGTAAATTATGGCGTTTTTGAGTAGGTGTGTTGATGTTTTGGGGATTTTGGCGTTTGTAAGATGAATGGTATATAGTAGAAAATATGGCGTTTCAGGTTCTGGGGGGTTTGATTTTATGTCTGGCATGTTTTTTTTATATAGGGATGTGTTTTGGTCCGTAATGGCGTTTTATTCACTAGTTGGCGTTTTGGTATAGAAGTGTAAAGACCTTTTTACCCTTAATGAAGCGCGTCCACTTAATAGAATTCGTGTTATTTACGAAAACACCACCGCTCTAATCTACTCCATAGATTTTTTTGCTGTTTACCTTGTTGTTTGGCTTTCAGAATCTCGCAAGTCCGAATGTCATGACCTTTTTCATTGCATACGCTACATGTCCTTGACCTTTTCCCTTTGCGGCTGATCATTTGTTCCTTCTTAGAATTAATCCTTTTATGCGAGCCGCGACCTTTGTTTCTTATACCAGCCGGCACACAGACAGTAGGAGGAGCATTAGTTACTGGTTGTTGATACCCAATCAACTTTGAAAATCGGTCAAATTTTGGATCAAGTTGCTTGGTTATACGACTCTGATCAACTCTCTCTTTAAGCTGCATCATTTGATCCCTCACTAAAACAAGTTGATCAAAGTCGGAAATCAAATTGCTAACCAAATACTCCCCTGTGTGGATGATTTCACGAGCAATCCGTTTAGCCTTGTGTTGCACATCCTTGCCACCCACATTTAGATTGTACTTCACATTTAACTCATTCGGCACCACATCCTTCGTCCATCTCTTCATAACATATTTGTTTGATATTTCTTTAACACCAAACATCTTGAAAAGAAAATAAATGTGTTTGCATAGCAGCCCATACTGCTCAAAACGCAAACAGCTACACTGTGCAGTTACATCATTTTCAAGATTCTTGAACCACACCTAGGAAAACCCAAAAAAAAAATTATATGAAAAATTAAAATCGCATGTGTTACATAACAATTTCGCATGTCTTAAAAAATCATTTAAATAAATAAAATTTAAAATCGCATGAGAAACCCAAAATCGCATATTGCAATATCTTGATCTGAAAAAAAGAAATTCGCATGTAGGTTATCAAAAAATCGCATGTTTGAAATATATATGCTATAGTAACTCCAATAAACCATCTCCATGGGCTTTAAAATCCTTCAACGATATCCTGATCTGTGGACCCTCTATTTTGGTGTCCATCGGCAGACATTCAGAAATTGTACCATAAATCTCTATTTGCTGATCAAAGAATATAGACCTGGTGAATCTCTTAGCAGCATCTTTTTCCAAAGAAGTTTCGCTCCAATCAGCAGGCTCAGTATATCTTGAAATGTGATCATTCTTTCTATGATTGAACCTTTGGACATCCATTGCACCATCAAAATGATTCATAAACTCGACGAGAGTGAGTTGTGAATTAGCCACCTGGCAGAAAAAATGGTTCTCACTCTCTGATCTTGAAGTTGTTCTCATAAGTCCCGACATTGGCTCGTGCCGGTAAAAAGCCGGAATCCACATGGATCTCATCACAAACATATCATCAATCCATTTGTTTTTTGTGAGACCGAAATCAATCATCACCAACTTCCACTGTCTCTCGAATTCTTCGGGCTCAATGGAATCAGTCCATACAATGTCGCACATCCTCCTTTTAAACTCATCGTTATCGCACAACTCGTGTCCAACCTATAACAATAAAATGCTTTTTATATCAACCTATAACAAAAATCTATAATATAAAAAAAACTAACGCTAATGAAAGACAATATAGCATGCTATACCTTATCTGCCACTTTTTTCATTATGTGCCACATGCACAATCTGTGTCTGCTAATTGAGAAAACCTCCTCAATAGCCTGTTTCATAGCAGGGTCTTGATCCGTCACTACAACCTTTGGCTGCCGACCAAATGACTTTAAGAAGGAATTCAGAAGCCATTTATATGATTCAATGCTCTCCGATGCCAACAACCCAGCTCCAAGTGTTACATTTCGACAGTGGTTGTCAATGCCAGTGAACGGAACAAACACCATCTTGTACCTGAACAAACACATGCGAAAACATATTGAAAAACATGCGAAAAAGACAGAAATCACATGCGAAAACAAAACAGTATAACATGCGATATATTCAACACCACTTCTTCAAAATGTCTACACATGCGATATTACAAGCTCATGAAGACATATAACATGCGAAAATTAGTAAAGAAAACATGTTTGTCTTGAAACACTTACCTGTTTGTCTTGAAAGTTGCATCGAACGATATCACATCCCCAAATTCCATATAGTTAAGCTTGCATAAACCATCAGCCCAGAACAAACCAGTTAACCGTTTGTCATCATCAACAGAATATTCAAACGAATAATCAGCTAAATACTATTTTTTGTCCGTCATCCTATTAATCACCATGTCAGCGTCATATTCTCCTATATAGCTGTTAATTCGCTTCCTAAAATTTTTGCAATCATCAACCGTGGCACCAACGTTCTCGAAACCACTATAACGTTTCCTCATTATATGGAAAGCTTTGACAGGACCAAGGTTTAAAGTGCCTAGTTCCCAAACCAACTCCTCCTGGACATCTGACAATTGTTTGTAAGCTGGAAACATGTGAATATCATCTTGACACACAAACTTATGATTATGGCCATCAACAAATCTCTTTACTGGATATAATCTACCATCCATAGTGCAAATCATAAGTTGAGCTTTTCATCCAGTTCTAATAGTCCCCCTGTTCATTGTTTTGAATTGCTTTTTTGACTTCGAACGATCATCAATACACAATGGCTTATGTCCCTCTTTAGAACAAACAAAATACTTAGTTTTGATTATACCACCACTATGTACTTCACCACATTTCTGAATAGAAAAACCGACTAACTTAGCATATGATTGGTAAAACGCATATGCTTGTTCAATAAAGATAAATTGCATTCCAACAACAGGTGTAGCTAATGCTTGAACCTCCGGAGTGTAAACCCTTTCATCTACATGAATCAAAAATCAGAAAACAAAAAACGTGCGAATTATAGGACTAGTTACATGCGACATATTAATAACAGCATAATTTCATCATAAGGAACAAACACACATGCGAATTGTATGAACGATAACATGCGAAAATGATGATTTTGATTGATCTGTTTTATATATGCGATTTATTATACCATAACATGCGAAAATGCATAAAAGAAAATAAAATCAAATGCGAATTGTAAGAGTAATAACATGCGAATTTGTGCATGTTGCTTTCATATCAAAAATAAAATCAACATTCAAACTTCAAAAAACAGCTACAACAAATATATAATCATTGCTACGATTAAACAAAAAACAAGTATACGAACAATTTAGATATCTGAATTAACATAATTACCATTAAAAAACTCGTTTACAGCACTTGTACTTGCAATTGGATTTGGATTTGCAGGTGGCGGATTTAAAACATCTTCAATCGAAACTCTCTGATATGCAGATAATTGAGCATGATCACCGATCGGTCGAGTTTCTTCAAAATCAACATCTGTTCATCCAATGCTGCTCTGTGGATCCATCGAAAAAAACAATTGAATGAAACCCTAACACAGAACAACGAAAACTGCAATTTGAGAATTATGAAAAATTTGAAACTGATTCGAATGATAATTACCGGGATATTAGTGTAACGAACATCTCGCTGATTGAATGAAGAGACGAATTTGCCCTTAGATGATTGAATTAATTGTCTGATTTAACCTTATTAAAGAAAAACTGAATCAGGACACGTGTACGGCTCAAATTCTCGCGTATGTAATGTACGATAACCTTATTTGTACCATACTCTTTACCTATATATGTATGTATATATATATATATATATATATATATATATATATATGGGGGGGTTCTTTTTCGGTTGCTATAGCGAGTGCCGATATTATAACAAGCCGAAACAAAACCACAAAATTTCCAACGCATAGTGCAAAATCGAGCTGGCTCAAATATAACACATATTTTGTATGTTTCCTCTTTTAGTTGATATAACGAGTGTTTGTCTTGTAACGAGCCAAATGAAATCGATCGAATTTCCGGTGCGTAGCACGGGGAACAGAAAATATTTTTTTTGGGGGGGGGGGGTGTTTCTTTTTCGGTTGCTATAGCGAGTGCCAATATTATACCGAGCCAAAACAAAACCACAAAATTCCCAACGCATAGTGCGAGGTCGAGTTGGCTCAAATATAACATATATTTTTTATGTTTCCTCTTTTGGTTGATATAACAAGTGTTTGTATTGTAACGAGTCAAAACGAAATCGACTGAATTTCTAGTGTGTAGCATGGGGAATCCCACTAATTATCATATAATTTAGATAGTTTAAACATTTTATAATGATGTTGATGTGGATGTAATTTATCATACTCATATTTCTTCTTAGAGTTTATAAAAACATATTTTTATGAAAAATAGAATGGAAAGCAAAAACTATATACTTGAAAATTCCAACAAGTATTTTAAAAAAAAACTAATGGTTATACATGATACCTACGAGTATGCCTGATACCCGATGGGTACTGAGTCAGGTACGTACCATCCACGGGTAAGTTAAAAGTCGCTTACCATCCATGGATAGCCCTTCGGTTTCATCGTTCCAAGCAACAACTTCTTGCTGACAGCTCGATTGTGCTCTTCGAGTAGGTGTTGGATCATGACATAAGGAAGACATTTGTGCATCAAATCAGACTGTAGAAGTTGAAGGTAGTGCAAAGTTGAACAATTTAATGGTTCGCCGTTGGTGGTGCGCTGAGTTTCAATGGCTGCTATGGTGGCAGCACTACAACAGGTGAGCACTTGACGACGATGACACCGCTGCTTTGGTTAACTCAGTGGTGGTTATTTTGATTCAGGTGACTCGGGTCAGATTCACGTTCAGATTCGATTCCAATTTAGTTCGGGTTTCGTTTGGATTGGATTCGGGTTTAAACTCATCAGTTCAGGTGTGATGTTTGGTTTCAGTTTCAGTCCGGGTCAAGTTATGCGAACCCGAATGGTAGATCTTGAATGGTAGATCTTGAAGCTTGGGTTGAATAAGAAAGGAATCTATTTGGAATCTACTTGCAACTCGTCTTTACGAAGAAAGGAAAGGGAATAACTTCAAAAACAACTTCAAGAATTTATGAAGAATTGGCGTGCTCCCTCTAATTAGATTTAGTTTTTAGTATCCTTTTGGAATTATGTTGAATTGTATTAGCTTACGGTTTAAACAAATTGGAACTTGCGTTGTGACGCACAATTTTTGAATTTGTGTCATTGTAACTTCGATGAATTTTGTAAAATAGGTTTTTCGTATTACAGATTATTTCTGGATTTTTTTGCTAGAAAAATGCAGAAATATTAATTATTTTTTTGCAGTTTTTTTATTTAATAAATTAGGTGGTTGGAAAAGTGTCACAACAAAATAATGAAGTTATTTCTTATACATCGGCAATGTGTCACAACATAAAAAGCTTTAGTCGAAAAACGGTCAAAAAATAGTAGTCCTTTTTTTATATTTTGTCAGAAATCTGTCACAAAACATACTCAGTTTCGTCGAAAAACCGTTACAAACAATACTTAATTTCCTCATAATTTTGTAACAACACTTCTTATTTATTTGTCGGAATTGTGTCACTAAAAATACTCAGTTTTCTCGAAAATTTGTAACAACACTTCTTATTTATTTGTAAGAATTGGGTCACAAAAAGTACTCAGTTTCCTAGGAAATTTGTAACAACACTTTTAATTTATTTGTACGAAATGGGTCACAAATAATGTTGTATTAAAATTTGTTAATTTTTTTGTTTTTTGTTTTTTGGTCAGAAATGTGTAGCCAAAAAAATAAATCCTAAAAGATAATAATTAAATATATTGTAGGAGATTCGTATCAATTTGCAACGTAGTAGTTTCGTAGAAAATGTGTAGGAAGTTGCGTAGGAAATGCGTTGAAAACGGGTTTCCTACGAGCTGTTTTCCTACATCAGGTGTTTATCATAAATGCGTAGAAAAACCAGTTTTGTGACGCATTTCCTAGGAAAACTGGTATAAGAACTTTCAGATTTTCTAATAGTGTATAAAATGTATAATCAATATAAGACTGAGATTACCAATACCTATCTTAGTTTGTTGTTGACCCTACACACTAGATTGTTCTACCCATAACATCACCACTACCATAATTCCTATAATAATATTAATCACCACCACCATCACTAGAGAAACCACCTAAACGTGAAGGACATAATTTCTAAAGAAGACAATAATGAATACGTAAAAAAAATCCGTAATCTAGAATAAAAAAAATCATGTTTGATAGTTGTTATGCCTTGGTAATAAAACATGTATTATACACAACCGAACATAAACTTATTGTATTGTATGACTTTTTTTTTATAGTTGTATTAGTGGCCTAGGCGAAAAGGTGTAATAATAATAATAAAAAAATAGTAAAAATAGGGAAAATCACGTGTGTAACAACCCGCACGTTCGTGCGTTGTTACTACTCGTTACGCCTAGCACCAGAGATTCGGATCATAATGTAGCTATATCGCATACATCGCTATTTCGCAGTATTTTCGCTTATTACGCATACATTATCGCTATAACACATCGCATCACACACACTAACGCTCACGATGATGTTGAGTGAGGACCTAATCTACCCTCCTCGATAGCCGTGATGCGTCGCAGAGAACGCTTATTCGAAACGAAACCCGGTTATTGTATCGCAATTTTTAAATATGGATATTTATACGACCCTATGTGACTAATTATAATAAATATACGAGTATGGGTATGAAAATGTGTAACCAAACTATCGCGACGCTTAACGAACAAAACGAAACATCGAAACGCAACACGCCAGAGACCACCGATCGAGTGACTGATCGATCGATTGGCCACCCGATCGGATTGCCACCCGATCGGACAGCCATCCGATCCGTTGCACTTCTCCCCTTCATTCCACTTCACCTATAAATAGCACTTGTCATGTCACTTGAACAGTGATGTGACAACTCTCACTCGACCAGCACGCTTTTGGGGCTTTTCCTCCCGATTCCTCGCAATTCTTGTAAGTTTTCAACTCAAATCTTGTACTTCTTTGATCTACACACACTTCTTAATCTTTTTCACCTTTGAATCTCGACTTTCAACCGTAAAATCAACCGATTTGAGGTGTTCTAGGGTGATGTCATCACAGAGTTCTTATGAACTTTAAGCTTTGGCCTCATTCCACCAAGAACAACTCAGATCTGAAGGATTTCCACAAGATTAAACAATGTTTTCGCATAGATCTACACATATTCATGGTTAAAAGGATTGAAAGAATGGTTTTCCAGCTTTCTTTCAACTCTTTTACACTCAAACCCGATGGAATCGGAGCTAAATCTGACCTTCTGCCCATTCTTGGTGATGTATCGGTTCTAGATCCGAATTCTATCGAAGAGGTATTGACTTCAGGTTTAAACATGAACTACTGACTCGAACCGTGAACCGGTCGGACTAGGGTGATTCCTGTTCGGTCGGGTCGCTTGGGCTGGGTCGAGAGTTCTGATTGTTCAAGCAGGTTATCAACATACCTCGTTCAAACACTTCAAAACTTCAAATGAGTCAAGTGCCAGAGACGAAAGGATAGTCGGAACGGATTGCCGTCCGATCGGATTGCCACCCGATCGGATTGCCATCCGAACGACCGGCCATCCGATCGGGTTGCACTTGGGTCCCACACTTAAACTATTTTCCAACATGACCAAGGATCTGAACGTTGAAACGGATTGCCACTCGATCCAGTTGCCACCCGATCGAGTGACCACCCGATTGTGTGACGTTTGGGACCTTGGCCAACTTCAACAGGTTCAATGCGAACGGGTTGTCACCCGATCGGATAGCCATCCGATCAAGTGACCGTCCTGCTGTAAACTGTTCTCAAACAAGAGAAGTCTCGCCAATCGGATTGCTGTCCGATCGATCGACCGACCTAAAGGGTAGATATACTTCTCTATTTTCAAATTGTTACAACGAAAACTCCAAAAGGCAAACCATCATACACAAACACATCTTCACCAAACAAGGCGACAATCCAATCGAATGGCCATCCGATCGGATGACCATCCGAGCGGATTGCCACCCGGTCGACTGGCCATCCGATAGGATTGCCATCCGATCAGATTACCATCCGACTCTTGGTTCACCGTCACCGTTTGACGCACTATTCGACGCTTACGCTATCAATCTGTAATCAGGCCAATCTCAGGCGCGCTCCTTTCAATCCAACCAAGTTGTGTTTGCTTGCGAACACCGACTGTGAGTAAACTCGAATCCTTTTTATCGAATTTTGGGTGTAACATACGATCCTATTAAATCAAAATTATCAAAACAAATTATTCAATCAAATTGTTTATCACTTGCGAATAACTGTTATGCATATTTACACGTGATGCTAGTTACATATGTGTTAGGACTTATACTCGCGAGGTCCCGCCTTAACTAGTATAGTACTATAGCACCCGACGGGGTCTAGTTAGGATGAATAGCAATCGCAATCGCAGCTCGAGTGACTTAGCTGGTAGTATCAGTCTTGTATGCATATATGTTAAGGTATCTCGTTTATGTATTTGGTAATTCGCAGCACTTTTAACTATTTACGCTACTCTATCAAAACTTGTATACTCGCCAATACTTTTGTATTGACGTTGTTTTAACGTATGTTGCAGGTTTAGTTGCAGTCTAGATTAAATCAAGCTAGGAAGTCTAGAAACTCACCTAAAATCTAGGTTGTCGAATTTGACTTGTTTGAGAGGACATGAAATTCGTGACAGCTTATGTGATTATAATTATTTATTAGTATGGGATAATGAACGCATTAAATACTGTCGCAAATTAGTTGTTACGGATTCTCTTGAGCAATCTGATTCGCCTAGTGCCGCGTCCCGATGATTCCGCCATCGGTTGGGGTGTGACAACGTGATTAGTCATTAACTAACACAAAAAAGCGAATTTAGCCATCTGAGGCGTCTTCATGCAGACGTCTCACTGAAACCTAAGCAATTAAAGCGTCTCTTGCGGAGTCTCACTAAAACCCAACTAAAAATGGATATGTGGCAAGTGACTAGATCTGCTTTTGTGCAAAAGACGGCTCACCATAGCATCGTCTTCCAAACACATCCCTTTTTGCCGACCAACCCAAATTCCTTTAATCCTGTGAACCCCTTTTCTTTACTTGATTAGTTCTACTGTAACAACCCATCACTTCCGGCTCAATATGTTGTAGAAAACCCTTTGCCGGAAATTGAGGTTTTCTTTACTTTAACAACCCCTTTTCTATATTCGATCAGTTCTACTGTAACAACCCATCACTTCTGAATCAATATGTTGTAGAAAACCCTTTGCCGGAAATTGAGGTTTTCTCGGAATACGACCCCCTTGCCGCAATAGTCGGAGAACGTGTGTTGTTTGGTAAGTCAGGTACCTTGGCCGGTAAGCAGACATATTCTGCTATTGAGTCAGGAAAGAAACAAAATTTTGGTCGGTGAGTAACGGAGGCAGTGTGGAAAAGAGTTATAGAGGGATGGCACGTTATTTCACGGCAGTTAAGTTGTGTCGTTTGTTTGTGTGTGAAGATTTGCAGGGGAAACAGTGAATGAGGATTTGCAAGAGACGCTACGTGAATGAGGATTTGCAAGAGACGCTACGTGACTGAGGATTTGCAAGAGACGCTACGTGTGTTGGTTGTTGGAATAGGAGACGCCACGTGTCAGTTTTTAATTGGGTTTAAGTGAGACGTCTGCATGGAGACGCTTCAGATGGCTAATTTCGCTTTTTGTGTTGGTCAATGGCTAATCTCGTGATTTAAATATATATATATATATATATATATATATGTGTATGTATACTTATAGTAGGCACAAAGAATTAACACTAGTCTGAAAATATTATAAAATAGCTAATATATCTTTTTTTAACAACAAATTTAACAAATTAATTACACCTTACCTTGCACTTGTAAGAATTTGAATCCACGACCTCACATTTGTAAAGGAAAACATCGTATTACTAGTCCAATAGGTCATGAGTAGCTAATATAACTAGCACTTGAAATCATCCAGCTAATATAAAATACAAAAATAAAAAAATAAAAACTTTTAATTCGTCTAGGTTAAAAGAATTATACCCAATTAAATATAAAGTCCAAACAAGAAAAAAAAAAAGCCCAATCAATCATTTCTTACATACTTGAAAGTTGAGAGGTATCTACCATTTCAACACTTTAAAATTAAGACATACCACCTTTATTTTGGTTCCTTCGAATCACTGAGGTGAGACGAGTCAGATTTATATTAATTTTGTTTATTTAGGCAAACACTCTCTTAAAATCTACTCTTTAAAATTCACCTATTACTCACTTTGTAGGATTTGAATCCATGCAGCTTTTTGGTGAGGATAATACCGGTACCCCTAGTGAAGAGGTATGGTCCCAATCCCTTGCCTACATGGCGAGGACCACACCACTTTTTATCCTTCATGGCGTCTGCATCAGCAAGTGAATCCAGAAGCTTCTAGAAGCTTCTGGAAGACGTCAAGGTGGCACCAAAGATGCTCCTTCCGACATAAAGGACAATACGTGTCACCACCCATCGAGCGCCATGTAGACCAGCAGCAAATCAAGGAGCAGACCCGACAGCAGCAGTACGATGTTTCCAACATGGACGAATATGGGCGCGCCACGTGTACCACCATCCTGACCACAGCAGAGGAGACCAAGAGCATATTCCCCTTGGTCGGACAGCTGGCGCCCCATAAACAGCTGGCAAGGTCGCTCCACCCTCTATCGCCCTCCGGTTATAAATAGGACCCTTCATCATCCAGGTTGATTCATTCTATTCTCCAAACTCTCACTCTTAACACACACTATTTTTACTCCTCATAACAGAACTTATTATCACACCGGAGCCTGGTTAAGAGGGAAACCCCCACATTCCCCTCTTAACGAGCTAACGGTGTTGCTGTTTTGCAGGATCCGTCATTTGGCGAGTAACAAAGGAGATTGAACCCCACAAGGGACGACCAGACTAGTTTCACCTCAGGTGTTAACCAGTGTTTCATCATTGGCGCCCACCGCAATTTTTGCAAACCTTTTTCATCTCCTTTTTGTTTAAAACACTCTTCAAAATGGCTGAAACAAACCCTTCCCACCAAGTGGACGGAGAAGTTTCTTCTTTTGAGCTCATTACGGACACTGCGCACGTCCAAAGGGACCAGAGGAACGAAATCATCCAAGAAGGGCAAATGAACAACGATTTCCCTAGTATCTTCGGAAGTGCGTCCAGGGTTGTTAGCCAAACCACAACTGGAGCCACTTTCCAACCTCCACCTAGGATCATCACCCAAACTACAAATGGAGCCACTTTCCAACCTCCGTCTGGGATAGTCCAACAAACACCTCCACCAGTGCAAACACCAAGCCATGGAGCTGGCCCCTCAGCTCCATCGGAACAAGCACAACTGAACTTCTCTGCACTTTTAGGGCTACCCGAAGGGAAAACTCTGGCTTCTTGGTATGCCGAACAGATGGCGTCTATAAATCTCGTTTACACACAACTCAGCGCACAGCAGGCTTTGCTCCAAGCACAAGCCAACCAGTCCGCATTTGTCACCCCACCGCAAAGGCCTCTGAGCACTCACACGCCTCAGCAGGCTAATGCACTGAACTTATGCCCTGAAACAACACCTGCACCAAACATCAGAAGGCAAAGCGCGTACAACACGCGCGACACTTACGGCGAAACAGAAAGCAATTATGTGCAGTATTCTCATCCATAAAGAAAACCGGTGCAAAGCCGTTTAGGCCCGTGCAATATGAACGATGAGTGGGACAGTTATAAGGAAGAAGATGATGCGACGTACAAAGAATGCACAGTGTTCAGCAGGTTGCCACCAGAACACGAAGCGTACGTACCCCGCAAACGCGCGGGGTACAATCCGAAAGCAGAACTTGATTACACTCTGAGCTATCGCCCGGATGGCATAGCCGAAAATTCAAAGTTCGTCAAAGAGATCGCAACAGCCGATATCGACAAAACAAAATTGCCACACAATGTAGGCAAATACAATGGCTTGACAGATCTCGATGATCACCTCCAAGCCTTCAACGGCGCAGGGTTAACAGGTAGATGGAACTTACCAACTTGGGGTCATCTTTTCGCGCAAACCTTTGTTGGCGCAGCGCGCGTTTGGTTTGACAGCCTACAAACAGGAAGAATCAAGTCATGGATCGACTTTCGAGACAAGTTCCTTGCTCACTTCTCGCAACAGCGCAGGCATACCAGAGATCCGGCTGATTGTCTGAATATATGGAGAAAAGACCATGAAAGCGTGGAAGATTTCATTACGAGGTATAACAAAGAATGTCTGGAGATTGGCGATGTGGGTGAAAAGATGATGCGCGCGCATTTTATGAGGGCAGTCAAATGCGACGACTTGATCAAGCGATTGAAAGGAAGAGATGGAGGCCCCAAAGATTGGGAAACCTTCATTGAGGCATCAAAAACAATTGCACAAACAGACAAACAATTGACCGGTGATGACAACCGTCAATACAGTTACAATCACAATGATCGGCGCAACAAGAAAAACAAAGGCCAATCATGGAAAACATCCGGTTACAGGGAAAGAAGCCCGACAAGGGAAGACGCGCGCAACACAATCAACCAGATCGCTCATCGCAAGGAGGTTTAAAGGGAAAACAGAGAAAAGCAGTGGACACCCTTAACAAAGACCCCTTCTGAAGTTTTGTCAACTGAAAACCACCAGTTCAAACCTCCCCTACAGATGAGAAACAAGAGGGGTCAAGACCCAAACCTTTTCTGCGAGTTTCATAAAGACACAGGTCACTTGACTGACGATTGTTTTAGCTTAAAACAAGAGATAGAAAGGGCCCTAAGAGATGGAAGACTCACTCATCTGGTAAAGGGCGGAAAGCGTGACCACCGTCAAATTCAGCGAAGGGAAGAAGGGCCGGACAACAAGAAGCTCCGAAAATTAGAAACCCGCATGGTTCAAGGAGATCCAAGAAGGCCAAGAAAGAACTACAACAAGCGCACACAAGACGACTCTTGGCGCGAAAGACAAGTTGTTTTCCCCATAGTAAGAGGAGGACCGAGAGAAAGAAGGCCCACAGTCATATCCGGTGTAATCGGTCACTACCAAACCGACTACATTTTCATTGATCCAGGGAGTACTGCAGATATCATCTACGAACAATGTTTTAATCAATTCGATCAAGAGGACAAAGCGCGCTTGGAACCGGTAGATTACCCGCTGACCGGTTTCTGCAATGAAGCCGTTTTTCCTCTAGGCCAGATATCGTTCCCAGTGCTGCTCTCAGACGGAAGAAATTCAAGAACGGAGGAGGTCACGTTCATGGTACTACCAACGCATTCAAGGCATGACATTCTGTTGGGAAGAGAATCCCAAGGAGACTTTAGCATGATTTGCTCTAGGCCGCATTCAGCAGTGGGATTCCCAACAGAGACAGGGGTATCGCTGATCTATGCAAGCAAAGAAGTCTTGGCAACAGACGAAGTCAGGCCAGCAATGGCAAGCAAATCTGTACCACGCATGGAGGCTGAAAAATGGTTGCTAAACAGCAAAAACCCAGAACAACCGGTCACCTTAGGCCCCGCAATGTCTGATCTCACGCGCGCAGCGCTAAAAAAGTTGTTAGTCGAAAACATAGACGTGTTCGCCTGGACACCAGCTGATATGGTGGGTGTTCCACGGCATATAGCAGAGCATAGACTTAACGTCTCAGAGGCCGCCAAACCTGTAGTACACGGCAAACGTCATTTAGGAGACATAAAGCATGATGCTATGAAAGAACAAGTCACAGATCTGTTGAATCCAGGCATCATCAGAGAAGTCCGTTACCAAACTTGGGTGGCGAGTCCTGTCATGGTTCAAAAAGGGAATGGCAGTTGGATGATGTGTGTAGATTACAAGGATCTAAACAAGGCATGCCCGGGCGACTGTTATGCCTTAACAGATATCGATGAGAAGATTGATTCGCTGGCAACATTCAGATGGAAATTGTAACACCCGTCTTGAATTTTATAAGAATTTAATGTAAATACGCAAGATTTTATAGAAAGGATACCTTACTTCATAATAAGAACAAATTCAAAGTTTTAAAAAGATCACATACACGATAACTACTAATTAGTTTAAACTTACAAAACATGATTAGTAGATTGTTTACATTATAAACATTGTCTAAACAAAGTTAACTTAAGCGGAAGCTTCAAAAATTCGTGTTCGGTTCTTCAAAACATGCTTGATCATCGTCCACATACTTGCAACACCTACAAACTGAAACTTTGTCAATCATTAGTATTAGAATTCTTGGAATTATTGCTTAATCGAAACTACGTTTAGAAACGAATTCAAGTAGCTATGATATACAAAAATTATCCAAGATTTCCAGGCTCTACCGTAACTTACGGTATCTACCGTAAGTTACGGTAGTCATTTTATATTTCTGGTCCACCGTAACTCAGGAGTGAACCATCGTAAACTATTGGTCTCTACCGTAAATTACGGTGGATACCGTAATTTACGGTAGCCACTGCAATTCCATGTTTTGGTTGATTTGGTTATTTTGCCCAAACCCAAATTCTAAGATTTCCCATTCTAACAACCAACGCACTGATTTCTCGTATTCTAATATGTCTTTCACGAACAATAACAATGACCGAGTGATCATACTACAATGCATTAACCACGCATCATTAGATTATTCGACCCGTTTGGCTCATCTATGGAATCCTCCATTTTGATGACTACCAACGCGATCTAACAAATTCTTTATCTATTATTCAATATAGCGAACATTATCGCTTTAATTCAACTCGACTTCTATCCTAAAATTCAACTACACATATGCTAGTTATTAAATTACCCAATGTAACGAGTTAAGTTACATACCTTCAAAGCACACCCTTTAGTCGTGCGTCAACACCGGCTTGTCTGCTCGTAGCTCCGGCTTCCTTTCCTATAGAGTTCAATCACATTGTATTTAGAACCCTTTCTTTTACATGTAATGCACAATTTATCTTTAAGCTTAATTTATGCGTTTTTGTTTATATCTCAACATTTTGCCTTCTATTTGACATTTTCACAAACACTTTAAGGGCATATTTTTATCTCTTTCATATTCAAGTTCATGGCTTGCTATTTAGCTAACATTTATATCAATTAAACTTTCATAGGACATTAAGCATCATTATTTCAGAAATCACCTTTTATGACCCATATTACACTAGAATAATTATTCAAAACCCTAGTGTTTTCTAGTTTCCCACAAAACCCATGAACCACCTTCAATGTGTTCATGAAATTTCCTGAATTTAGACATGATTTTACATATTGTTGTCTAGGTTTTACTCCTAGACACTATATCATTCCTATTCTACCCGAATAACAAACATGCATCATAAATTTTCAGATTTCCCAAATTCATGAGAATTTCAAGTAGAGAATTCTCATCGAATTTCACATACCTTATAACCCCCTTGCGATGAGGATCACAAATCTCAGCTTGGATTTCGTTTTGGACTTGATTTAAACCTTCAATTTCTGAGATTTGTGGAGTTTTGGGGTTTGAAGAACCCTGGTCGCCCTTTTTCCCTGCCTGGTTCGATCTCCACACACGCCCACATGTGTTTTGGATTTTAATTTTCTTGTTTTAATTATATTAGTTTCAATTTAAGCACTTTCAGCCCCTCAACTATCATTTGGTTCTAACTTTTAGTGTTTTAACCCATTGTAAGTCACTACAAGGCTTTTACCTAACTAGGTTATTTTAATCCTAGTTAGTTCACTTGGTTTATTTAGCAGCATTATATTTGAAATAAATGATTTGCATTTTTGGGGTGTTACAAGTCCACCCCCCTTAAAAAGGGTTTCGTCCCCGAAACCGAAGTACGTACCGAATAGTGTGGGGTAGAGACGTCGCATCTCTTCTTCGGATTCCCATGTAGTGTCCGAACCTTTCCTATGCTCCCACTTGATCTTGACTTGATCGATTTGTTTATTTCGCAAGTGCTTAATCTTTCGATCTAAAACTTCTATGGGCCTTACAATATAATTCAAGCGATCATCCACTTTGATATCATCATAGTGAATATAAGGTGTCTCATCCGCTAGACACTTCCGAAGATGTGACACATGAAATGTGCTATGAATTCCGCTTAGTTCCTCCGGTAGTTCAAGGCGGTAAGCTACCTTTCCTACCCGTTCTATAATCGCAAACGGCCCGATAAACCTCGGACTTAATTTTCCTCTTTTTCTAAACCTGATAACCCCCTTCCATGGGGATACTTTGAGCATGACTTTGTCACCAACTTGGAATTCGATTGGCCTCTTCCTTTTGTCAGCATACGCCTTTTGTCTATCTTGAGCCGCTTTCAAGTGTGCCCAAACCACATCAATCTTTTCATTAGTGGCTCGTACTATATCTTGGTGGGCGAGTTCACGTGGGCCCACTTCACCCCAACATACCGGGGTTCGGCATTTCCTACCATAAAGCATTTCGTACGATGCCATCCTAATACTGGCATGGTAGCTGTTAATATATGAAAACTCGACCAATGGTAGATAGACGTCCCAACTGCCTCCAAAGTCGATTATACACGTCCGTAGCATGTCTTCCAACGTTTGTATCGTTCTTTCACTCTGTCCATCCGTCTGAGGATGGTACGCAGTGCTGATGAACAATTTGGTTCCCATTTGCTCTTGGAAATCTCGCCAGAAATTTGAAGTGAACCGGGTATCCCTATCAGACACTATGGATACCGGTACTCCATTACGTACTATTATCTCATTAGTGTAAACTTCTGACATCTTTTCTGACGTATAAGTCTCACGAATCGGAATAAAGTGAGCACTTTTCGTCAATCTATCCACCACTACCCATATGGCATCGAAACCGCGGTTCGTCTTTGGTAGCTTGGTTAATAGGTCCATCGTAATATGTTCCCATTTCCAAACCGAAATTTCCAACGGTTGGAGTTTACTGTATGGTTTTTGGTGCTCCGCCTTGACTTGTAGACATGTCAAGCATTTTTCCACGTACTTCATCACATCTCTTTTCATTCCGGGCCACCAATAGTTCTGCTTTAAGTCGTTATACATTTTGGTCGCTCCCGGATGGATAGAATAACGGGACTTATGAGCTTCATCGAGTAGAAGCTTTTTAACTCCTCATGTGTTAGGAACCCAAATTCTATTGAAACGTGTTTTCAAACCGTGGTTGCCTACTTCAAGATCTTTAACTTGACCAACAATCCTTTCCTTCTTTACTGCTTCATCTTGTGCTCCTCGGATTCGTTCAAGTAAGCCCGAAGTCACAATGAGCTGCAACGATCGTACTCGTATCGGGGCATAGTCTGCCTTTCGGCTCAACGCATCAGCCACCACATTGGCTTTCCCGGTGTGGTAGTGTATTTCACAATCGTAATCCTTGACCGTTTCTAACCATCGTCTCTGGCGCATATTTAATTCCTTCTGATCGAAGAAGTATTTTAGGCTCTTGTGGTTAGTGAGTATGGTGCATTTTACCCCATATAAATAATGTCTCCATAGTTTTAACGCAAATACCGCCGCAGCTAATTCGAGATCATGCGTTGGATATTTCTTTTCATGTATTTTCAATTGCCTCGAGGCATAAGCTATGACATTGCCCCTTTGCATCAAAACGCATCCGAGCCCTGATAATGAGGCATCCGAGTAAACCACTAAGTCTTCGACTCCGTCCGGCAATGTTAATACCGGAGCTTGAGTTAGCTTCTCCTTTAGCGTCTGAAACGCCCTTTCTTGTTCAACACCCCAAGTGAACTTCTCCTCCTTCCGGGTTAACTTGGTCAGCGGCGACGCAATCTTGGAGAAATCTTGAATAAATCTCCTATAGTATCCCGCAAGCCCTAAGAAGCTTCTAATTTCCGAAGGGTTCTTCGGAGAGTTCCACTTCGACACAGCCTCAACTTTTGACGGATCTACAAATATTCCATCGGCACTTATGATGTGGCCGAGGAATTGTACCTCTCGTAACCAAAAGGCGCACTTAGAGAATTCCGCATACAACCTTTCTCGTCTAAGTGTCTCTAACACCTCTTGTAAGTGGTGCACATGCTCAGCTTCACTTTTCGAATACACCAAAATATCATCGATAAACACAGTGACCGATTTATCTAGCATTGGCTTGCAAACCCGGTTCATGAGGCCCATGAAAGCTGCGGGTGCATTTGTCAACCCAAATGACATCACGAGAAATTCGTAATGCCCATATCGCGTGCGGAAAGCCGTCTTCGGCACATCTTCCTCCTTGACCTTTAGTTGGTGATACCCCGATCTAAGGTCAATCTTTGAAAACCAGTTCGCACCTTGCAATTGGTCGAATAAATCATCTATCCTCGGAAGCGGGTATCGGTTCTTTACCGTGAGTTTGTTTAACTGCCGGTAATCGATACACATGCGCATGCTTCTGTCTTTCTTTTTCACGAACAGTACCGGTGCGCCCCAAGGAGACACACTCGGCCTTATAAATCCTTTGTCAAGCAGGTCTTGAATCTGGGACATCAACTCTTGTAATTCCGACGGCGCGAGTCGGGATGGTGCTCTAGCTACGGGTTTTGCGCCTGGAATCAATTTGATTCCGAACTCTACTTCTCGTTCGGGCGGTATCCCCGGTAAATCTTCCGGAAATACATCTTCGAAGTCCCGTACTACCGGTACGTCTCCAATCTTCAATGATTCTTTCTCGGGCTCATTCGAGTATATCATAAACGCCTTACATCCTTGTTTCATAAGCTTGTGTTCTTTCTACATCGAGCATATTATGGGGTTACCTCCTTTTTCGCCATAGATAGTGACGTGTTTCCCGCTCGGAGATGTTAGCTTTATCTCCTTACGAAAACACACGACCTTTGCGTGGTGCTGAGATAACCAATCCATCCCAACGACTACTTGAAATTCCCCCATTGACATCGGGATCAGGTCTATCAAATATTCTTCATCATCGATGCTTAATTTGCAGCCTCGACAAACATCACAAACTATAAAACTTTTGTTGTCCCCTATTTCAACTTCTAAGGGCACAGATAATTTTGTCAATACAAATGAAGGATGTCGAATAAATCCATGTGAAATAAAGGATTTATTCGCACCCGTATCAAACAATACACGAGCAGGAATTGAGTTTATTGAGAATATACCTGAAACCACATCGGGTTCTGTCTTTGCTTCAGCCGAGGTAAGTTGGAAGGATCTAGCTTTCGCCTTTGGTGCTTCTGCTGGAGATTCTTTAACGTCTCTCCTTCCAACTAAGTCTGGGCATTCCGACCTTTTGTGGCCGGGCTGATAACATTTATAGCAAACGGAAACCTTGCTCGAACATAACGATGCGGTGTGTCCCGTCTTCCCACATACCGGACACAGCTTGTCTTTGAAGCGGCATTCACCTTTGTGCCCCTTCCCACACACCTTACAACTTGGCGACCCGCCTTTAGCATCCACTTTCTTTCCCGATTCCGTCGATCGAGCTTTCTTTGTAGGGCTTGGATTCACATCCTGTGCCCTTCGTTCACCCCTTTCAACTTGCTTCTTCAATTCAATTTCCCGTTCCCGGGCAACATTTATGATCTCGGTAAGGGTCTCGTATTTCGAAGGAGTCATAAACTCCCTATACTCGGTGCTCAGCATGTTATAGTAGTAGTATATCTTCTGTTCTTCATTCGTCACCAACTCACTACAAAACTTCATCTTATCCATAAACGTCGCCGTAATCTTGTCTATGGTCTCGCCCTTATGCCTAAGTTGCATGAACTCTTCCTTGATTCTATTAATAACAGCTTTGGGACTGTGATGTTTAAGAAACGGCGTCTTAAACTCCTCCCATATCATGGCCCTCGCCGCTTCGGCCCCTATTTCATTCGTTTTATTGTCCCACCAATCTTTGGCTTGACCTCTCAACTGACCCGTTCCATAAGCAACAAAGTCACTTTCATCACAATGGGTCCTTTCAAATACTCTTCCACGTCGCTCAACCATCTTTGGCATATTATCGGGTCGACCTCCCCATTGTAGATTGGCGGTTTACACGCCATAAACTCTTTGTACGAGCATCCTTTACGTTCTCCCGATTTATCTTTTATAAGGTTGATCTTCCAACCTTTTGACTCGTTCTTCGACAATCGACAACACCGTGTTTGGAATTTTGTCTATAAACCCGGATAGACTACCTTCAATTGCCTTCCCCACTTCTTCGGTAATTATCTCTTTCATTTGTTCGGTGCTTGTCGGCACCGGATCGTTGTCGTTTCCTTTCGACATCTTGAAACTGAAATGTTTACATTAAACGTTAAACATTTCATTTATAACATAGCTTTGTTTTCTTTGGTTTAGCCAAGTGCGTGACTTGCTTTTACCATTCACATTTAGTGCACTTTCCGGGTTTGAGTGAATTAACACACTCTTCCCATGCACATCAATTCACTTCTTATCTCTTACCTAAGATATAATCTATTAGAATAATAAGTTAATTCTTACCGGACGATCGATCAAGCTTGAACCGAACACTTGTTAACAACCTTAGGCTCTGATTACCAACTTGTAACACCCGTCTTGATTTTTATAAGAATTTAATGTAAATACGCGAGATTTTATAGAAAGGATACCTTACTTCATAATAAGAACAAATTCAAAGTTTTAAAAAGATCACATACACGATAACTACTAATTAGTTTAAACTTACAAAACATGATTAGTAGATTGTTTACATCATAAGCATTGTCTAAACAAAGTTAACTTAAGCGGAAGCTTCAAAAATTCGTGTTCGGTTCTTCAAAACATGCTTGATCATCGTCCACATACTTGCAACACCTACAAACTGAAACTTTGTCAATCATTAGTATTAGAATTCTTGGAATTATTGCTTAATCGAAACTACGTTTAGAAACAAATTCAAGTAGCTATGATATACAAAAATTATCCAAGATTTCCAGGCTCTACCGTAAGTTACGGTAGTCATTTTATATTTCTGGTCCACCGTAACTCAGGAGTAAACCACCGTAAACTATTGGTCTCTACCGTAAATTACGGTGGATACCGTAATTTACGGTTACCACTGCAATTCCATGTTTTGGTTGATTTGGTTATTTTGCCCAAACCCAAATTCTAAGATTTCCCATTCTAACAACTAACGCATTGATTTCTCGTATTCTAATATGTCTTTCACGAACAATAACAATGACCGAGTGATCATACTACAATGCATTAACCACGCATCATTAGATTATTCGACCCGTTTGGCTCATCTATGGAATCCCCCATTTTGATGACTACCAACGCGATCTAACAAATTCTTTATCTATTATTCAATATAGCGAACATTATCGCTTTAATTCAACTCGACTTCTATCCTAAAATTCAACTACACATATGCTAGTTATTAAATTACCCAATGTAACGAGTTAAGTTACATACCTTCAAAGCACACCTTTTAGTCGTGCGTCAACACCGGCTTGTCCGCTCGTAGCTCCGGCTTCCTTTCCTATAGAGTTCAATCACATTGTATTTAGAACCCTTTCTTTTACATGTAACGTACAATTTATCTTTAAGCTTAATTTATGCGTTTTTGTTTATATCTCAACATTTTGCCTTCTATTTGACATTTTCACAAACACTTTAAGGGCAGATTTTTATCTCTTTCATATTCAAGTTCATGGCTTGCTATTTAGCTAACATTTATATCAATTAAACTTTCATAGGACATTAAGCATCATTATTTCAGAAATCACCTTCTATGACCCATATTACACTAGAATAATTATTCAAAACCCTAGTGTTTACTAGTTTCCCACAAAACCCATGAACCACCTTCAATGTGTTCATGAAATTTCCTGAATTTAGACATGATTTTACATATTGTTGTCTAGGTTTTACTCCTAGACACTATATCATTCCTATTCTACCCGAATAACAAACATGCATCATAAATTTTCAGATTTCCCAAATTCATGAGAATTTCAAGTAGAGAATTCTCATCATATTTTACATACCTTATAACCCCCTTGCGATGAGGATCACAAATCTCAGCTCGGATTTCGTTTTGGACTTGATTTAAACCTTCAATTTCTGATATTTGTGGAGTTTTAGGGTTTGAAGAACCCTGGTCGCCCTTTTTCCCTGCCTGGTTCGATCTCCACACACGCCCACATGTGTTTTGGATTTTAATTTTCTTGTTTTAATTATATTAGTTTCAATTTAAGCACTTTCAGCCCCTCAACTATCATTTGGTTCTAACTTTTAGTGTTTTAACCCATTGTAAGTCACTACAAGGCTTTTACCTAACTAGGTTATTTTAATCCTAGTTAGTTCACTTGGTTTATTTAGCAGCATTATATTTGAAATAAATGATTTGCATTTTCGGGGTGTTACAAAAATGTTTCCTCGACTGCTATAAAGGGTATCACCAGGTACAGATGGCCGTCCAAGACGAGGACAAAACCGCATTCCGCACACCGACAGGGCTGTACTGCTACACCAAAATGCCTTTCGGTCTAAAGAATGCAGGGGCGACCTATCAGAGACTGATGAATGAAACGTTCAGCGATTCCATCGGCAAATACATCGAGATGTATATGGATGACTTGGTCATCATGAGCAAAGAGGAAAGTACGATGCTGGCGAATATTCAGAAGACATTTGATACACTGCGCGGAGTAAGCATCAAGCTAAACCCAGCGAAATGTTCCTTCGGCATGGAAGAAGGAAAGTTCATGGGTTTCATCGTCACAAAGGACGGTTTTAAAGTAAACCCTGAAAAGGTGAAAGCAATCGAGAGAATGCCTTCCCCGTCGACTATCAAAGAGATGCAAAAATTGGCTGGACGGTTGGCCGCACTCAACCGCTTCCTAGCCAATCACGCAGCCAAATCTTTCCCGTTTATCAAGACATTCCGTAATTGCATGAAGAAGAGTCAGTTCCAGTGGACTCCGGAAGCTGAAAAAGCGTTCCGCGAAATGAAAGACTGCCTCATAAGGCTACCAACACTAACGGCACCAGTGAAAGGAGAACCTTTAGTGATGTACCTGTCAGCTTCTGACAAAGCAGTCGGTGCAGTTCTGCTCGTAGATCGACAAGGCATACAGACACCAGTTTATTATGTGTCTCGCACTCTCAATGATCCAGAGACGAGGTATGCTATAATGGAAAAACTAGTGCTGGCCCTAATTCATGCATCAAGACGGCTGCACAGATATTTCGCCAATCATGTCATCCATGTCTTAACAAATTACAACATCGGCAACATCCTCGCATGGCCCGAGATCTCTGGAAGATTAGCGAAGTGGGCAATAGAGTTGGGAGGCCACAATGTGGTTTTCAGGCCAAGACCAGCAATTAAGGGCCAGGTGTTAGCTGATTTCATGACGGAAGTACCCGATGATAAGGACAGGGAATGTAAAGCAATGGAAAGAGCGGAAAGGCAACGTACAGAAGAACCATGGCTACTATACACAGACGGCGCGTCCAACGAGGATGGCGTAGGGGCGGGACTTAGGCTGGTAAGTCCGGAGAAACATGAATTCACATATGCCATCCGGTTAGACTTTAAGAGCATGAATAACGAAGCCGAATACGAAGCCTTCCTTGCCGGTCTGAGGTTAGCGATCAAGATGGGAGTCAAACACATAGAGGGGCATGTGGACTCCATGTTAGTAGCTGGGCAGATTAACGGCCAATATGATGCCAAAGGAGACGTAATGGCATTATACCTAGACCAAGCGAAAGCATTGCTACATAACTTCCATTCTTACAAAGTGCACCATATCAATAAAAGTGAGAACAAACCAGCTGACGCACTGAGTAAGTTAGCATCCACAAGTTTCCAACACTTGGCAAAGGACGTGCGCATCGAAGTCCTGAGCAATCCATCAGTACCCCTGAGGCAAGTGAACGTTATTCAATTGGGAACGACATCTTGGATGACCCCCATAATCATGTACCTCCAGTCTGGGATACTACCGGAAAACAAAGCGGACGCAAGAAAGATCCAATACAAGGCCGAACACTACCAGATGGTCGACAGAATCCTGTACCGAAAATCATATCTTGGCCCACTGCTAAGATGCGTTGACCCAGAAGATGCGAACTACCTGATTCGAGAAGTTCATGAAGGAATCTGTGGCATTCATGCCAGGCCAAGAATGGTGGTAGCGAAAGTGATGAATGCCGGGTATTACTGGCCCGGCATGCACCTAGACGAAGTGAAGGTTTTGAGGAGATGCAGCGGATGCCAGAGACATGCTCCGAAAACGATGTTCCCCAAGAACGAACTAGTCATCGTAACAACGGCGTGGCCGTTTCAACAATGGGGAATAGATATGGTTGGTCCCTTTCCCGAAGGCCCGGGTGCAGTGAAATTTATCATAGTCGCGGTAGACTATTTCACAAAATGGGTGGAAGCAAAGGCCTTAGCGTCAACCACATCTACCGTAGTACGTCGTTTCATCTGGGAACAGATAATCTGCAGATTCGGTTTGCCCCTAAGAATCATCACAGACAACGGAACGAATTTCGCTGCAGAAGATCTTCAACGTTGGTTTAAAGAGTTACACATAGAGCATGCCTTCTCCTCGGTCGCGCATCCGCAGGGGAATGGTCAAGTTGAAGCCGTCAACAAGAGCATCGTGGATGACATCAAGGCACGCTTAGGAATACAAAGAAGAGGCTGGGTTGATGAATTACCTAGCATATTATGGGCCCATAGAACAATGCCCAAAACAAGCAACGGAGAAACATCGTTCAGCTTAGTCTATGGGCCCGATGCTGTGATACCAGCAGAGATCGGACTGCCATCACCAAGAATGCTCTCCATGAACTTGATCGACAACGAAGAAGAAAGGAGGTTAGACCTTGACCTCCTAGAAGAAAGGAGAGAGATGGCGGCAATCAATGAAGCAAAATACAAAACAAAGCTGGAAAAATATTATAACTCCAAAGTCTGAATCTGCACCTTCAATCCCGGAAATTACGTCCTGAGGGACAATGAGGTGTCTAACGCCGAAAAGCCCGGAAAACTAGCTCCCAAGTGGGAGGGTCCTTATGTTGTAGACGCAGTACTCGGAAAAGGGGCATATAAGCTACGCACCCTAGACAACAAAGAAGTCCCAAGAACCTGGAATGCTCAACAGTAAAGAAGATGTTATATGTAGACAACCAAAGTTTTCCTTATATACTTGTAACGGCTGCGCACCAACACATTTAGCACTAATATAAAAAGTGTTTGGCAATCCTTTTTCATGCGAATTTCTTGTCACAACTGCATATATTACTTCGGGCATACACGAAAACATCCATGGCTCGACCTTAGGAAACGTTGTAGACCTCCAAGGCCTGGCACAAACGAATGCACAGCCGGGTCAAAAACACAACCAAAGCCTAAACAACGCCAAATAAATACTTCGTGCCCACATAAACACGAAAGCATCGAACACACGGTAAACAAACATTGTAAAGACCCCCAAAGCTGAGCACAGCTGGGTCCACACAATAACCTGTAACTCGATCACTTCGTATTCACGAAACAACCTGCGCACATAAACGACAGAAGAAACGTTGTAACTAACACAACACAACCTGTCACCGCCATCATTCATTCATGATACCTAATCAAAGTAATTACACATGCAAATATTGTAACGATAAAGAAATTCACAAGAAGCAAAACCACAGATTAAACATAAAATATGACAAACATAACAGAACATGTTGTAGATACGACAGTAATAGGTAATTTGTTCACGAAACATGAAGTTAAATTGTTCACAAAATTGTCAACTGATTACAAGGCTAGTCCCGGTACCCCCAGCGGCGTGATTTTCATCCCCAAGGGCCTTTTTCAATAAGGCAACGCCATCAGGCTTCCGGGATAATTTTTGGGTGGCTTTGACAACCCCAAACTCGAGGGACTCAAACTCTTGACGCTTTTCAGCATACCGGGCAACACAGTCAGTTTTGTACAAGTCAAAATTCTTCAACGGTTCCTTTGATTCAGCTGCAGTCCTTCCTTCCGCATACCCTTCTTTTCGACCAAGATCACGCGCAGCTTCCCCAAGCTCATATACGTACTTGGCTAATTCTTCAGAACCGGCAATACGCTGGGCAATCTGCAAGGTAGTACACACATGAGGGAAACAGCAAGGAATACAAAAAACAAACAAAGAGCAGATATTACCAGAGGTACTGCACGAGCAAGTAACCACTTGCAGTCGGCAGACATTTGCTCAGCTAAAATCTCCGAAGCCTTACACTCAGCAACTTTCTTCTCAGAAAACTTCTCCAACTTAGCTATGCGTTGGAGATACTCCTCTTCCCTATTCTGAGATGCAACACGCTCTTGCTCAGCTTCTTCACTGATTTTGCGTTTCTCAGCAGACAACCTGACGATCGCATCACGTTGAGATTGCAACTCCTTATTGGTCCGCTCGCAAGCGACCTCCCAATCCTTCTGCTTGTCAGCGTTAATCTGTTTCTGCTCAGCAAGTTTCTGCTCGGCATCAGACACCCTCCACGACAAACCTTTCTTTTCGGAGTTGAATTTCTCCCTCTCTTCAGCAAACGCTTTTTTCTCGTTCTCAAATTCAAGAGTCTCCTCCCCCATCAACTTCCATTCTCGAACAATCTCCTGCGAAGTAGCAAAGAAGTTGACACCGGCATGAATATGATCGTCCAAGAGTTCGAACCGGTTTCGCCTTTTCTGAAACAACCTCTCTACAGGGGGGAGGGACAAAGAGAAGAACTCTTGACAATTCGCATGGCTGTTCATCCGGGAACCCTGAGTTAAACGCCAGTAGGGAGCATGAGGCAGATCATCGCATGCAGGGTTGTGAGTATCCCAAGATCCACCTTGGACATTCTCAAACTCAGGACTCCGAACCACCCCTGAAGTAGCACCACCGCCACCGCCCGGTGGACGCCTGGTATAAATGGTCTGGCGTTGTGTAGCCTCACTAGACTCCGCCTCTGTTTCAATACCCTTATCTCGACCACCTCCATCACCACCACCTTCCCCAACCTGCTCAACTCCCACATGAACCTGCTTTTCCTTCTCAACTACACCCTCAGGAGGGGGAGACAGACCAAAAGTCCTGGAAGGTGGAGAAGTAGGAGGAGTAATCTCAGAAACATTAATGTGACAACCCGTACTCTCGTTGTCGAGAGAAGGGCATTTTAGTAATACGTGCGCGTATTAATAATTTACTATTATTATTATTGATATTATTATTACTATTATTATTGTTAACCCGTTATAAATTTGAGTGTTATGATAAGCGGGTCGGTCAGTTAAACGTAACACCCGAAACATTACGGATCCATTCGCATGAGCCCAAGCCCAACCCAAGACACATAAATCAAAACCCTAGCCTATTTATACATCCTATTCATCTACCCCCTTCTATTTTAAAAACCCTAAATAAGAAAAGACATCAGCCGCAAATGTCGGATTCCCCTTTCCCTCTCATCTCTGCCTTTCCGGTGACCGGAGCCGCATCTCCGACGACTTCCGGCACCCCTCCTTCTCGACTGATGACCTTCGTCGCACACCCCTCTTCATCATACACCTTGAAACCCGTCTATCTACACACCATTAACCCCCCCCCCCATCACACACATACAGGATGAGAGAGAGAGAGTAGCAGAGAGAGATATAGACGGAACGGAGAAGGATGAAGAGCCGTAACGGTGGCCCAAACTGGCAGCAGCGGTGATGGTCCTCCGACGAACCAGTGGCGCCGGCGACGGAAACAATGGCTGGTCCGTTCAACCCACGAATCAATTGGTCAGTATTCATAGGCTGTGTTTACATGCTTTTCGTGTTCATATGGATGTTTATCGAACTGGGTTTTCCATGAATGTACGACCAGTTCTGCGTAGAGTACAACCTGGTTAAGCATGTTTGAATACTTAACATGAAAATGATGTTTATGAGGATCACTGTTAAATGCCTTAAATGATTGTTTGAATGATGAAACGATGATAACAAATGACGTTGATTTCTGTTAAATATTGAAAGGATGATGATGAGGATTTGGGTTACTAGTCGATTAGAATGATAAAGATGTTGCTGGATATGTGAATCTGTTAACTGTTTGTAAGTTGAAGATGAGAATAATTAGTAATAGATACATGGATCTGCTTATGTTTCTAGATTTCATGATTGAATGAGGAATGAAGGTGACCGAGTATGAAAGTTTGATGATAGATTTTCATGGATTGTACATATGGGTATGCGTAGGGTACAACTGGTTGATGCGTGCTTTTGTATTTTGAAGGTGATGAGTGTCACGTGATGATTTGAGAATTTGGTGATTTCATGTTTTGTCTCTTTCTGATTGATTTGAAAAGAGTGAAAGGAATGTGTATAAATATTAGTGACAAACTATACAAAATGAAAATGTGTTTTTGTGTGGATAATGTTGAAGACTTTTGATACATATGTAGTTACTACCTGATTTGTGGAATTCGACATATATGTTAAATGTTTTGCTGTACATGAGCCTTAAGAATATGATTTTTAAATGTTGGGTCGACTGTGTCCATATTTGACGATGATGATTGTATAGGGGCGATAGATCTGGGTGTTATGTTGATAAAAGAATGTTAGAATTATTCAAGTTAGATTTGTTTGAACTGGTGTGAATAAGTAAAATGAAGAACATGATGAACTCTTTGAAGGTGCTATGAATATTTGAAATCTTTGTGTTTTGATCTGATTCTAGAAGTGTACGAAATTGAGAACATGTTAATGAAATTTGATTGGGTAGTACGGATATGAAAATTCTACAAGCATCTGCATAGTTGCGAGTCGAGACCTTACGGTTGCGACTCGAGACCACTTAACGACTACTCGAAACCGGGCAAGGCGCCTCAGGAGTCGAGACCAGCACAGTTGCGACTCGAGATCTCCTGATCTCGACTCGAGGCGGGACTCGAGACCTCTACAGGAGCAACTCAAATATGCGCTACTCGAGACCTTCGGCTGCAACTCGAAATCGCTGGGTTGCGACTCGAGACCTCATAGTCTCGAGTCGAGACCACCTGGTCTCGGTTGGGCTGTTTAACTCAGTTATTGGGCCACAATATGTATTGACGTACTTGGACTGCGTGCTTAACTTTACTACATGCTGCTACTGGTTGACTGTTCGTATGATTAGGACCGGCCCAATAACATTGGTGTGCCTTATACTATGTGTTAACTGATATTGTGGACAGTGTGCTGGTGTTACTGTTTAACTGTTTGCATGCTAGGATAGGCCCAATAACGTACATGCTAGTATGACTTACGTGCTATGTGTTAGATACGTGTAGTTGTACATGACATTTACTTGCACACGAACCTAATAAATGTTTAACAACCATAATAGGGTATGGTTGACCAACGTAACACGAGTAAATTAGCTACCGAGCAAAGCAAAGGTGAGTTCACTACTTTTTACTTAAAGCATGCGTTCCCGGTGGTTGGGAAACGGAACAAAACACTTTTCCTGGTTTGGGACTGCTTACTATCTCCTTGTGCGGGATACGGTATTTCTATCTCCTTGTGTGGGATACGGGTAACAACGCTATCTCCTTGTGAGGGATACCAACTTACTTTTCTTCCCTTGTTACTGGGAACAAACTTACTTACTTCCCTTGTTACTAGGAACTCTTAGTTAATTACTGTTTGTACGGAAATGCAACGAGCAACACTAAACGAAACTCTATCACTCAAGTCCCTACTACATAATACCGATTAGTCGCCGGGGTCGGGCGAATGGGTTATTAGTTGATAGCGCTATTTAGGTCTCACCAACCTCACACCGTGCCCGCGTATGGGATCGGGCGTGAACTAATGTACTCTGGCAAAACCGTCAATGATGATAGAACATTGACGAACGGGGCACTCTACGAAAACGTACGGATGAATAGTATTCGGTATTGGAAAAACAGTTTAGTCGCTCACTTATGGGGTAGCTCCCCATGGCATGTATAAACGGATAAATTAACTGGTTGAAACAAGTTTTTGGAATTAAAACTGGAAAACTACAAACACGTGAACTCGCCAACGTTATGTTGACACTCTACTGCATGCTTTGCAGGTTGCTCGATACAGCTCTGGACGGACGTTGCAATCGGATGGAGTGCGTGGTTCGTAAGTAACATGATAACAACTTGTGGTTTTAAATTACGATGCATTTTCTTCCCCTTTCCGCTGTGAACTTAAACTATGTTTTGAAAAATTTAAATTAGGTCACTAATTATGCTAATGTTTATAACAATAACTAATCCGTTCAAAATAATTAGTGGCTAAGATTCTGGTCAGTCACGCCTCCAAGCGGTGGTACTCCGCGTGTGGATTTTGGGGGTGTGACAATTAACTCTACGGGAAGTTCTCCCAGACTTCACACCTGGCACCAAGATAATCATGATAGTTAAAAACAAGACTAAAAGCCAAGTAATACGACTCACAAGTACAAAGGCTTTACCTTGAGGAGCAGAAGCAATGTATATTTCCTCCAACAAATTACCGCGCTTCGCGCTAAAAACATTCATGTCAATCTCAGATTCAGAAGGTGCAGGAGGAGTTTCCTTTTGGAGTTTAGATTTCTTGGCAGCAAGAGCAGCAGCAGCTTGTTCGTCAAGTTCTTTCTTCTTGGCATCAAGAGTTTTCCTTTTCTTCATAATTTCAGTCAGAGTCTCATCATCTTCAGGGTCATGTTCAGTACGCTTCTCCCCGGCCCCTAAACCAGACAGTGTATCAGAAACGACAACATAATCTAGGAAAGGAAGAGTAGAGGGTCGCTTACGAGGAGTTTCAGCGGTTCTTTCCTCAGCCCTCTTCTCCTTCCCCTCTGGCTTATCCTCTTTTGTTTTTCTCCGGGTTTCTAATTGATCAACAGGTTCAACTGGCACCTCAACATTAACAGCAACCGGCTCGTTAACAGCCTCATGCAAAACCCCTTGCGCTGGACCTGCAATCGGGGAATGAGAGGTTAGGTCCTCAAGAGATCGGTCAGAACCCTCACTCGAAAGAACAATAACTTCCTCACGAGTAGGGTCAGTAGCATCATCAACATCATCTTTACCATCTTCACCTAAAACGGTGTTGGCATAAGCAGAAAAACTCTCATCAGTAGGATGCAAGAAACGGTTGCGGATCTGGTCCAACCAGGTCGGTTTCCCATCCGTTTGAACAGCTTCAACCATCGCACCACCGGCCTTCGGATCAAGAACGTTCAACAAGCTATACCCAACTGCGAAATGCAAAGAGGTGAGGAAAAACGCAACAAAACCAAAGAAAAACACAAACAAATAAGGAACTACACATACATCTGCCTTGATAACCATAAACGGGAACACCCAAAGGGTTCTTTGGAACCCACAGCAAACTCATGCAGGCACCAACCAACGCCCTCTCCTCCAGTTGAGAAATAGACGTGGCTTTGTGCGTCACCTTCTTGTACCATTCTTGTGTAGCAAAATCCACAGTCACGTCGATCTTAGGGATCCCTTCACCCTCCGCTCGATAATGCATGTCTACCGGAATAACACCACGGCGTATATAAAAGAACTTTTGCTTCCAATCATGCAAGCTCTTCGGAGGATTGGAACTACAGGGGATAACACCACTGGTTCGGGAGTTAAAAGAATAAAAACCGCCGGTATACGTCACAGTATAAAAAACATTGAACATTTCAAAAGTTGGCTCAACACGGTTGGCCCGGCAAATAAACTCAAAGTGGGTAACACGAGGAAGTCCAATCGCGTTGATTTGGGAGATGTGGAGCCCATAATTCCTCAATACATCAGCAGTAAACTTGGTCATGGGAAGCCTGAAGTTACCCTCCCGAAAAAAGGCTGCATATAAGGTAATATAACCAGGAGGTGCATCCATGGCAGTAGAACCAGGGGTAGGAAACTGAGCACCCCAATCCGGACTAAAACCCATATCCCTAACCAAATTCTGAAACTCTTCTTCTTTCCAACTGATCGTCGCTCGATCAGGGCCAGGAGGATTCCTGCCCTTATACTTTCTTTTCTTAGCCAAAGGATTGGCTCCGGAAGACATGATGAAAGATAATGAGAAAAAGCAATGTGAATGACACTGGGAAGAAGAAGGAAGTAGGAGATGTATGGGAGGAAATTGCTGTTCAAATTTTGAAAAAGTGAGGAAATACGGAGAACCACCACATATTTATACCCATCGCATTTAATGCGATGGGTAGTGGGCCGTCAGGGATTCAGAACGTCAACCAACGGGCGAAAGACACGTCAGCAGAGAGAGAAACCGTCGCCTCTTTTTCCGGGAGCGTGGGCGGCACACGACTGACAACATGACAAAAAGCAACTGACACCACTGAAAAGGCGCCTGTTCACCTCCGAAAAGACAGAGACATCAGAAAGTCACATCAGTTGTCTCCATCCAAAGAAAGCAAACTTCTATCAGAAGAAAGTACCAACACGCCATGCGCCCAGTTGGTTCAACTTTGTAAAATCACCAACACGCCATGCACCATGCGTCCAGTTGGCTCAACTTTGCAGAGCTACCCACACGCCATGCGTCCAGTTGGCTCAACTTTGCAAAGCTATCAACACGCCATGCGCCATGCGGCCAATTAGCAGCCACGAACAGTTAAAAACATGAATTCGAACAAAGCCAACAAATCACTACCCTTATAAATCCAGAATCCCTCCTAGACGATCAACTCAACTAGAAGGCACACTGGACTGGGGAGGACTTGAAGAGGTATGGTCCCAATCCCTTGCCTACATGGCGAGGACCACACCACTTTTTCATCCTACATGGCGTCTGCATCAGCAAGTGAATCCAGAAGCTTCTAGAAGCTTCTGGAAGACGTCAAGGTGGCACCAAAGATGCTCCTTCCGACATAAAGGACAATACGTGTCACCACCCATCGAGCGCCATGTAGACCAGCAGCAAATCAAGGAGCAGACCCGACAGCAGCAGTACGATGTTTCCAGCATGGACGAATATGGGCGCGCCACGTGTACCACCATCCTGACCACAACAGAGGAGACCAAGAGGATATTCCCCTTGGTCGGACAGCTGGCGCCCCATAAACAGCTGGCAAGGTCGCTCCGCCCTCTATCGCCCTCCGGTTATAAATAGGACCCTTCATCATCCAGGTTGATTCATTCTATTCTCCACACTCTCACTCTTAACACACACTATTTTTACTCCTCAGAACAGAACTTATTCTCACGCCGGAGCCTGGTTAAGAGGGAAACCCCCACATTCCCCTCTTAACGAGCTAACGGTGTTGCTGTTTTGCAGGATCCGTCATTTGGCGAGTAACAAAGGAGATTGAACCCCACAAAAGAGACGACCAGACTAGTTTCACCTCAGGTGTTAACCAGTGTTTCATCACCTAGGCAAAGAAGCCATCGACTAATGTTATTTATGTTGCTAGACCAAACATGCAACATGCGAAATTAGCTCAATAGAATCCCAATTGGACTTGTAACTGACTTTATGTTCTTTGTTCGTTATTTCTTCCATTATTTAAATATTTAATGGAAAACTGAGTAAAGCTTCAATATTATTGTACAACTCGACCCCACGTGTCAGCTCAATCGTCACTGCCAAATGTAAACAAAATCCATGGGAATGCTTATTTAGTAGTTCGAGTGCTTTTCATAAATCTCGCGGCTCGCAGCTTAGCTCGTAGCTTGCTCGAAAGAAGCTCTAGAAAAACTAGCTAAAAAACTCAATTTGAGATGACGTGAACCAAGTTGGCTCATTTTGTAACTGAGCCCAGCTCGATCTATTCTCGGCTCGGCCCATGGCTCGTTCTTAGGCTCGTTTAACTCCGACGTAAAGCTCAAGCCGAGTTTAGCCGCCTGAATTACATTAAGCATTCATATTCATTCCTTTTCTTTATTCGCCTCGTTCTTAGGCTCGTTGGCTCGTTTTTAGGCTCGTTTAACTCCGAGTTTAGGCCCAACTATAGTCCATGAATGTGATACCATATAAGCATTCATATTCAATCCTTTTCTTCATTCCTATAATTACATTAAAAATTATTATTTTTTCTTTCCTTTTTAATTAAATAATATTTTTTATATCCTTGTTTTTACATTGTCTCTTTTTTTCACTCACAATTACTTTAAAAAATATTAAAAATTTTATAGCAGTGAATAGTGCTTCTCGTATATTTATAGATGAACAGTAATATTTTCTATCTCGTTCACTCATAACAATTCCTTATAATATAAGTAACACACTCACAAATATACAGGGATCCATTGTGAATGCTCTATCATTGTTTTCCCTTAGTCGTTAACTGTTCGAACTCCACTTGGGCATTTTTTTCTCTCTTCTTTCTTTTTTAAGTACAAACTTTTGCATTGGGCTGTTTTTAATAGAAACCAATGAAAACGAGATTCAAAAAGCCGGACCTTAATTTTTTTGTTGACCCAATTTAATATGGTAAAATGTATTTCGACGATTAGACCTGGTAATTTGGGGAGAATACTTCAATGGTCCGAGTAAGAAACTCCAGAATGATGCCCATGATACTCATGAGATTTGAAACTCATGAGAGCACACGGCCCAATCATCATTGCAACATATTTTTATGTAAACAAAATCCATGGACAATGCAAAGCTCAAGGCCCAACTATAGGCCATGGCCCATGAGTATGATATCCCAAAACAGCCCATTTATAGTGGTGATGCTGATAATGTTTTTTTTTTAACGCAAATTTCTTTTATTCCGGTCGTATGTGGGACTTGAATACAAGACCTCCCCTCCCAAGGTGTTTAAAGATTTTGCCTTTGACAATGGACCACCACCCCATTGGTTGTTGATAATGTTTGTTTGATAAAATTTAGAACAAGCTATCGACCGGCCAGCATCAACTTAAATTACACGTGTCCGCAAAACTAAAACATTATTTGCTTCAAAGTTAAAGGTTTGTTTGATAAAATTTGATGATTTAAAGACGTTTAGAAATGTTGAATGGACTTTCTTTTAAACGATTGTTTTTCAAAATAAAAATATTTGGAAATTATCATTTTATATTTTAACATTCATCATGATTTATCGTTAAATGAACTATGTGTTGTTAAATTAGTGTTCTAAATTAATAAATTTTGAAATATGAACAACCCGCTTATCACTTACCAAACAAACCCTAGATTTTTTATTTGTAGGAAAATACTGATTTTTATAATATATATTTGGGATGATCAGTCGTTCTTCTTGTTAAAAATATAATATAATGGTTTAGTATTTCAAATGGTAATCTTAAGTGTAGTTTTGGTTTATTTTGTTTTAGGATAAAAGTTCAAGGGGTAAAAGTGGAGCGGTGCGAAAACTCTGGATGAAATTGTCAAGCTTCAAAAGTTAAAGGACAATTGTTGCCATTCTATGGAAGTATCTGAGTGATTCATTTGGCTGCTCAATTTAGGGGATCTTCTTATCGTGTCTTGTTGTAGAGATCGTGGTATTCACATTCGTTTTTGTCTAGGTCTCATCGTCTTCGAGAGAACGTCTTGTATCTTATATTAATCATATACTTTTCTTGGTTAATAAAAAGGTTTGGGTTGCATTTTTGCCTACATTCTCAAGGAATATATAGTTTGTTGCTAACAAGTAATTACGTCACGGAATGTGGCATGGTGATGTATTGTCAAATGGAAGGCATGCAAGAGTGTATATCATATTCAATGATGTCAAATTGCAGCATTCATAGTAGTTTAAGATCCATCAATCGGAATGTTGCAAGTATAATTGTGGCAACCAACCACAAGATAGAATTTTTTTTTAAAAAAAAAGCAACGATGAGGTTGTGACATTAGAAAAGGCTTGTGTTATAGAGGAGATATTAGGGTATGTTTGGTATGAAATAATGAAATAGATGAGGGAATGGAATGAACGAGGTAATGAAATAGACAAAGGAATGAAATTGATCATTACATTACATAGTATTGTTTGGTTACCATGCAGGAAAGAAATAAATCATTACCTTGTGTTGTTTGTTAGGTAAGAAAACATAAATGAATTAAATCGGCGATTGAGGGTGGCGGTGATCGGTGGCGGCTAGTGGCGGTGACAGCGATGGGTGGCGGTGGTCGGTGGTAGCGGTGGTCGGTGGGTGACGGTTGGTAGCGGGTGGTGGCGGCGGAGGATGGTGGTGGTAGTGGTCGGTGGTGGCGGGTGGCCGCGATGGTGGTCGATGGTGGTGGCGACGACGACGGTGGGTGGTGGTGGTCGACGGTAGAGGGAGGTGGCCACGGAGGATGGCGGCTGTTGTCGGGGTGGTGGTGGTCGGTGGTGGCGGGTGGCGGCGATGGTGGTCGATGGTGGTGGCGACGGGTGGTGGTGGCGACGACGAAGGTGGGTGGTGGTGGTCGACGGTAGTGGGTGGTGGCAGCGGAGGATGGTGGTGGTGGTCGGCGGAGGGTGGCGGTTGTTTACAATGGCGGGGGGCAGCGATGGAAGTCGATGGCGGTGGGCGGTGGAGGACGGTGGTGGTGGTTGTCACACCCTGACTTTTTGCGGAAGCGTGATTATGGTGTGACTTTCTCAATACCATTGCATTCAATCATAACAACAACTATATGATAAAAACCATAGATAGTCATCCATTAAATTAAGTTTAGAAACAAAGCAACAACATTGTTTCAAGACATAAAATTTCAAACTCGAGTACAACCCATGCAACTTGTTTAAGAGTTCACAAAGACTCGACAAAAGATACTAAATAAAACCGGGATTTGGGTGACGTATCTCGTCCAGGAATAAGACATGCTGACCAAACCCTAAAAAAACGGATGACATCATTTATTCTTAACGCAGCTTGAAACATCCAACGCCCACCAGATCCACTATTAATTTCCTGAAATACATGTATTTTAAAAACATCAACAAAAGTTGAGCGAGTTCATGTGTTTGTTTGTGTGTATGAATAAACCTTTGATATCATTGTATGTATGTAAGTTTTGTAAATCCCGGTATGAAAGCAAAAACAAGGAAACAGATCGATTAATGGTGTGCAAGGCCATTAACATGCGTGCATGGCGTAGGAAGACTCAAACCTAGCAAATTTGTACCGGGCCTCCGGCTGTAAGGCATAGTCACCTCATATGCCACCCTGGTCCACACGGGTGTGGGCTCGCTACACCCAAATAGATCTATCACTCATACCCCTCGGTCCTAACACGATGATTAATGGTCTTAAGAGTGCGCCTACCCATTCACATGATCAACTGTACTTTCCAAAGCTAACCATACCAATTGAAATTGTTTGTAATCATTTTGTAACAAGTACTCCCCCCCCCCCCCCCCCCCGAAATTATAAAACAAAACAGTTTAAAGAAAAGGGGGACATGAACTCACAGTCTTGCGTCTTCAACCAACGTAACTCAAGCTCCTTCGGTAAACACGACTATCTACAACGTACTAATGTCTATTAGACGAACGGCTCGTGCCTTGATTTGGTATTTGTTAGTGTCTTTGAGTTATGTTCTTTGTATCTTCGATATTATTCCAAGTTATATAATTATTTGTTAAAATAAGTAATATTTTAACTTAAGTCATATCTATTATATTTAGGAATAATTGTTAAATCAATTATTTTAACTTAATACTTCTCAAGTATTTATACTTGTATGTCCTTCCCGAGGATGGGGGTATTTGTATTCGTGTTCTTATACTTGTATATTTTTGCCATGCATTAGAGTCGTATTCCGGTGTGCATTTATACGTATAAGAATACGTATTTTTATTGTATTCATTAAGTATTCTTATACTTAATTTCGTATTAATCTTTCCGGAATATTATCTTTACTAAAAGTCAATCAATATATATTTCCAAAGTATATATATTATAATGAATATTATTTAGAAAAAAAATTATTTATAATTTTTCTTTTGGCAAAAATATTTGTATTTTCTCACAAGTTTCAAAAATAATATATTTACATGTCTAACTTAGACAATATATATATAAACTCATTTTTCTCCAAAAATGATATACTTCATATTTACTTGAGAAAATATATCTTTCACCTCAAAAATATTGTATTTCGTGTTTGTGTAAGAAAATATATATTTCTTTAAAAATAATATATTTTCTAAAATCTCAAGAAAAATATATATTCATACATGCCAAAAATAATATATTTTTCCTTGTAAAAAATATGATATATTCTTGTAGTAATTGTAAAAATTATATTTTCATTTCCTTGGTGTCCAAAATATTATCTACCAAAATATACACTCGTGAATTAAATTCTGGAATATTTTGTAAGTCTTATTCCATAGTTCTGTTTCACCAATATTTTGTGTATAACTTGTATATTTATTCCTTGGAATTTTGGTAATATTTTTTGATAGTAATCCTTGGTATTTTGATGTGTTATATTATTTCTTGTCCTAAAATAATATAACTAATACACAAAATATACAAATAATCACACACATGGTGTCTTCTAAATATATATTTCCTAAATACATATTTAGTCACTTTTATTTATAAAAACCAACCTCCAATATTTATATTTTTGTAACAAAAAATTATGGCAAAGTTTATGTAACAATTTATTGTTGAAAGTACACTTGTAAGTGCATGTTTATAAATACTTTTCTAAGTGTTTGGATTTTTAGAAAATTTCGTCATAGTTTCCCCTAAAAAATGGAGGTTTCTATGCTTTCAAGCATATCATTTTCTTTTGTAAAAATCATCACAATCAATCCACAATCAACAATAAACAACCTTTACTTACCAATTTTGCCAAAATCAAGTAATAATCTACTACTTCATGAATTTGAATATTTGTAAAAATTTGTAGTAACTTACTAATGTTATTAGTAAGCCTTGTTACCTTCTAAAGTGCGATTAGTTCTTTAAAAACTTTATTTTTAAAGAATATGGATGTTTACAACTTGTGATCATCATTTCTAAAAATACTTCTTTATGAAATCTTTTTGTTACACAAGTGTTATTACACTTGTTTAACCACCGAAAATAATGTTTGTTTATGTAAGAACCACGATTTAGTAAAACTTATATTTTTAACTTGGTTTCTTTGAAAACTCATCCATAAATCTTTAGATCTATGTGACTAACAACTTACTTTGATCACTATTTTTCAAGAAAACATTATGTTCTTTCAAGTTCATGATCTTGTGTTGATGATCCATCATCCTACAATATTTCTACTTTCTCATCTTGCTAGATTATGTTTTTAATCATGATCTAGCAAGATCACATGATGATCTATATCATATACATGAACAAACAACATTCAACAAGCAAATCATGACATAAACAACTTAGTTTCATCATTAAACATGCTTATGTTCAAGTTTACATCTTATGATCTTTAGTGTTCTTCAAGATTATAAGTATGATTCTTCTTTTAACCACTTAAAATAGAAGTAAACTAGCAAGATCAAGACTCTTACCACTAGCATAAGGCTAAGGATGATCAAGTGAAGAAATGAGATGGATAAAAGCAAATAAGAGAGGTCCTTGAACTTCCGAAAGCTCCTAGCTTCTTTATATGGTCTCTAACACCTTTGTATATACTTGGAATGGTTGTAACTTCATTGAAAAATGGCGGTGATGGTGGTGCTTGGTTCGGCCGAGAGCAAGAAGAGGAGAGGAGAGAGTTGTGTGTGTTTAAGTGTGTGTAGAAATGATCTCATGGTCTTGCATATTCTTTTATAATCCATTTCAACCATCTAACCCTTGGTTTTTATGTCATTAAAGGGGGAACAATATCCATTACTAAATTGAAATAAAATCTTGAGGTATGGGGGTAAGGTATGGCCGATTACTAGGTGGGGGGGGGGGGAGTATGTAGAGTAGGTTTAATCATATAGTTAGTTTAGGGTAAAAATTCAAGTATATAGTTAGTTACTTAGTTACTTGATATTTTATAGGGTGTTATGATGTTCGGGGACCATAACTGGCTTGGTAATGTTAAAGCAGTGCTTCTAGTGTAAATTTGATGTTTCGGGTAGTGTCTGGTTGTTCGGTTGGTTACTGGTTCGTTAAAGTGCTAAACTTTGCAGTTTAGTGTGCTTTATGTACCTTTTGTGACACTTTTGATTCCCGACACTTAGGAAAGTATTCAGGACCATTTAACCATGTTTCTGCATAAAATTAAATTGTTAAAATGCTGATTTATGCTGAATTTTCCTGTATTCAGCACTTTGGGTGAGTTTTAGGCACTTTCCGGCACTTAAACTATCACTTAGAAGGGCAGTTTTGTGATCCTCACTTTTCTACACACTATACTAGTGTAAGACTTAGTTTCTGGTTCATTCTGTGTCTCAATACACTGTCTGTCTATGTGCTGAGTTCTGTCAGCACTTTCCTAATTTATCAGATAACTGTGCTAACTATGATTCGTGCATCATTTGAGTCAATAAGTTATCATGCAATAATCATATGACATCAAGAAATATGTGATGCACATGTATGTATATGACAGTAATCAAAAAGTAGTCAATTGCAAATTCAGCACAGTAATTAAGGACTAATCATGGTTAATTAATTGTACGGATACCTGAATTTTTGACAGTTGTTACATTCTCCCCCTGTTAAGAAAATTTCGTCCTGAAATTTTAAGCTCTACTACTAGCTGCAGGGTGTTACGGAATAAATGCGGGTACTTAGCTTTCATGCGGTCCTCACGCTCCCAAGTAAACTTTGGGCCGTGACGTGCGTTCCATCTAACCTTAACAAGCTTAACACTACTCCTACGAGTCTTGTTGAATTTCCAGTCAGTAACCTCAACAGGTTCTTCGGTAAAGTGGAGTGTGTCGTCAATGTGAACTTCATCGGCAGGTATGATCACTGTTTCTTGAGTTGGACTCTTCTTCAGATTAGATACATGGAATGTATCATGAACACCATGAAGTTCCGCTAGTAGTTCCAACTTGTAAGCCACAGGGCCTATCTTTTCCAGGATTTTGAATGGTCCGATAAATCGCGGGTTTAACTTACCACGCTTCCCAAAGCGTGCCATAGAAGATGCCTCCTCGAAGAAACAATCAGTTGCCCACAACAGAGGCAGAACTGCAAGAACGGATTTCACAAGCAATCGCACAACATGAGGCCTTGCGCTCTGAACACAGTGGAGGTACCTCAGGAAATAACCCACCTCACGGTAATGTTTAAGTCACTTAAGACACATTACGTTACGTTTGGACATTCTACGTGCGTTTGCTAACACTTTCTGTGAATGATGTTGCTTGTACAGGCTGTACTTACAAGCAGTTCCTTGATTGCAAGCCTCTGAACTTTGACGGCACTGAGGTGCTGTAGCTTTCGTTAGATGGGCTGAGAAAACCGATTTTGTGCTGCGAATGAGCAAATGTGCGCCAGAGCACCAGGTCACCTACATTTCTGGACTTTTCCTAGACGGAGCTCTATCATGGTGGAACCTTCAGGTTCAGACTCTGGGAGAAGAGGTTGCGTATGCTATGACTTGGGATGAGATGAAAGAACTGATGTGCAAGAAGTACTGTTCAAGGGCTGAGATTCAGAAGTTGGAAACCGAGTTTTGGAATCTTAAGATGGATGGACCTAAGATTGCTGAATACGTGCAAAGATTTCATGACTTATCTCGCGTTGTTGTCACACCCCAATATTTCCACACTTTACCGGTGGGCCCGGTAGGGGAGTAACGTGACGTGGTTGGCAATATCATAGTCAAACAACACAATATATAAATGCACAGCGGAAGCAAAAGGATAAATATATTACAATCCGAATATAAAGTAATATCCAAATATTACAAACGGAACATAAAGGATCCACAGGCGGATCTTAAAACAACAAAAGAAGTTATCAGACTAATGGCTTATGTGAAGGAGTTGCAAAGTCCTCAACTAACAAGTCCTGAGCAGCTTCCAGCCTATTACGTACTTGCACCTGTCACTTAGACTTTGGAAAATATGTCAGTTTTCACTGGTAAATACACTCAACTGACTCATTTGAAAAGTGTTTAAGAAAATTGGTTTAGGTGCACAAGGCACGAAAATATATTGACACTTTGATTAAAATGCTCAAGGCAAAATTAATCTTTTATACTTGGGACAAACTATATCTCGTGTTATCAGTTTTACATAACTTGCTCTACATACGGGGCCCGGTTCTATGCCGGTTCAAGATTAACCGACACACCACTATTCCCTTATTGGGAATCCCTTATTGGGTATAATTAATTAATAAGCATATAGCATCTGTCAGGTGTATGCCTACACCCCGTGCTTAGGTCGTGGCCATTGCAATTAATGAGTCAAGGATATCCAGGACACGGTCGCATTAACCCCCAATGTTTCAGTCAAGCAATACGAATTAAAAACAGGTTATTTGGATTTCCCGACTCATTGGTCTTCGAATCCCATACCTGACCATGCGGTAATTATATTACCGTATTCCAAGCCCGTAATAGGGAAAATAAGTTAAGAGTATTTACCTGAGCTAGCTCCTGTCTTAAATAGCAAGAATTATAATAACTCAGCCGTATTCACTTAAGTAAGCGTAGGTACAATTTACCGGAAGGCTCTAGTCTAGAATGATGGTATAAATAACCAATTAGAATACTAACGGGTCTTTAATTAAGCCTAAACTTAGACCGGTTAGTTTTAAGGAAATATACGGTTCAAACGCATGATTAAGCGAAGACCGGAATAGAATGTGTTTTAGACCCAACAAGTATGAAGACTTGTATAAAATGGGTAAACTAAATACATTCTGGATTTTGAAATGAAAATTATAAGGTTTGACCCGTTTCGGCTAATTTATGCAAACTAGTTACATAAACCGAACCGAACGCGCATGAAGCGTAACGGGTAACCATAAGAGTCATATACAGGTTTCCTAAGTTAATATGCCTTAAATATGTTGTGATATCTGTAGGATACCTTCCATTATGCCCAAAACGAGTTTAATCTCATATTAAGCCCCGTAGGGGTATTTTGGTCATTTTAAAGATTATAAAAGGGATTAATTAAGCTTCTGTGATCCGGGTCTGAATAAATCAGTAAAATAATTTATTTTAACAGGTTACCTCATTTGGTAATACATCTTATGTGACAAAATGGTTTTAAAACTCAAACTATGCGTTTAATATGCGTATAAAGCCGTTTTAAGCGATGTACGGGTTAAAATAGGATTCTGAGTTTTCTGATCAGTTAAACAGGTTCAAAATACTTCATTTATTATTTAAAATCATTGGCAACTGGATTTGTATCAAAAGGATTTATAAAACTCATTTTATGGCCTAAAAGGGCATAATCGGTAATTACCGGATTAAGGCGCTAATCCTAGCTTATGATCTGTTTAAAAATAATTAAAAATCTTCAAAAATCCCAAAATATTATATTACCTCAGTGGGTAAAAGGTTTGGTGTCAAAACTTGGGTTTAGATAGGCTTTACGCAAATGACGCCGTTTAATTAATAAAAACGTTCTTAATTACGCCATTGAGCATAACTCCTAATCTAGACTTCCGATTGATGTGAAATTTTAGGGACATTTTTAATAATCAGTAACAAATGTTATTGTCCATTAACATTATCAAAAATCTCGTTTTATGATAAAAAGGGCATATTGGTCAACTTTAGGCATTTAACGGAAACATCGGACGATCAATGATTCAAGTAGTATAAACGCAGAGGGTTATACTATCATGTAACTAGGTCCTAATGGAACTTTAAGGCATGTCTAAACCTATCTAAAGCGGGTCAGAACTGAAGTCAAAGCAAAAGTCAAAGTTTTGCGACTTTCGGTTCCGAACCGGTATAAAACAGAAAATTATCGAATCAAACAAGCTTAGATTAGTTTATATACTTATTACCAAGTTATATTAATGACAAAACAGGTTGCACGCCTTCTAGATTACTAATTATGCGTTTTATGCTTCTGTTGACTTTTTCGGATGAAGTTTGACCCGACAAACGACCTAGTTAGAGCGGGAATCAGCGGATGCCCTTTTAAGGGTTTAATGCCCACATAATTACCAACTCATAACTATCTTTACATTGACCAATCGCTGGATCGTTAGCGATTGATCGCTAAGTCAAACCGTAATTACGACGGTTTGACTTTTAAGCTATAAACTAAGTAAAATGCGTTTAAGGAAGGTTTTGGGTACTTACACAAGTCCTATGAACGATTTGGAAGCTTAGGAATTGGTCTTGTGCTCCAGAAATGACCAGAAGTTGAATGGTGATGAATGATCAATAAGTATGCAACTTAGTGTTCTATATATATGCTTTTTAATCTTCTAGGATCATGCCAAGCAAGCCTAGGATGGAACCAAGATGCTTACAAGTGCCCTCTAAGCCTATAAACCAGTTTAGGAAGCCCATGGTATGCAAAACAAGCAATTGGAGTCGGTTAAGGGGCTGGACAGACAGGTGTCTGTGTTTTCTGCATCTGGCAGTCGCAGGCGGCCCGCGTAAAGGTCTTCATGTCCTTACGCGGCCCGCGTGAGCCCTGGGTCAGGTTACCAAGTTTTTTGTTTATTGCATTTTTAGTCCCCGGTCCTCCTAAACGTCACTTTCACTATAAATCTTGCATTATAAGCCTTTTAAATTGACATATAAGGGCTCCAAGACTTATACCTATTTTGTAAAGTCCTTGATCACTTTGTTATTACCCGAAAAGTCATAAATTTCCATGTTGACGCTTCTAACCCCTCGCACACGAATTTTATCATAACTTTCTCATACGATAACGAAACTAGGTGAAATTTTTGTCATGCATTCTAGTGAGCACAATTAATCGTTACAAGGTTTCGGGTTTGCTAAAAGGTCACTCAGAGGTATATCTTAAACATGTTGACACATTTAACCCCTGTAGTTTGTAATCTCTCACTTTCTTCCACAATTTGCTTCGTATGATCCATGCTTCATTCGTTTTAGGGTATAAACATCATGTAGGGTTACTGTAAAGTATATTTATCCATTGTGGACAATTTAAACCCTTATATTCACATACTTTTCATGTTTGTCAACTTTAGTCCCTCTAGAGTATTCTTTCGCACTTTCAAGCTCATGACACGTGTCAATACATTATAGGACGTGAATTTTCGAGGTGTTACATCCTCACCCCCTTAAAAGAAATCTCTACCTCGAGATTTGTTAAAGTAAAGGAAGTATTTTCTGCCTTATATTGGGCTTAATCTTCCCCAGTACCCTTTGGAGCCTCTAAGGCACTCCAATTGACCTTTATAAAAGGTACATGTATCTTTTTGGAGCTTCAAATCCTGTCGATCCTCAATCGATACAGGATGCTCAACAAATCAGAATTCTGCATATCATTAGGTGATAGTGCTTCTTGACTTATTGGCGAACACATCCTTCAGTCACTAGTGTGCGATGTATTGCGAGCTCTGCCAAGCTCCTTAAATAGGTTTTAGCTTATAAGCTACTTGATCTTGATACATTCGATTTCCTTCGAATGATTCTATATATTTAGAGCTTTACTAGCCTGATAATTTTAACAAATTTGGTACACCCTTCCTGGGTGATACCTTTTGTTGAACCTTATTCCTTAACAAAAATGTAGGATGGTTGCTACTTTCATTAATTCTTGATTTTCTGCCGAATACTGGCAACTTACAGATAATTAGGGATTCGTATGATCTTATTCGTTGTTTCCAATGCAACTTTCAGATCCTGATAAGTGGACTTCCCAAAGTCTCGTTCATCCAACGGATGTTTTAATATTTCTTTTTTTTTTTTTTTTTTTACAAGGTCTCGAAAGGAGCCACCTTGATACTTATATATAGCAACTATTATGGAAAAGCTTATCTTAAGGTGAGATGGTTGTTCCAACCACTGCCTAACTAATCTCAAAGAATAGTTATTCCTTATAGCTAGTCGATCAAATCGACGATCCTGGGCAGCAAATGGCGATTCTTAAGTGTTGCCTAAATAGGGTTGCGGTAATCAATGCATAAGCAAGATAAACCGTCTTTCTTATTTACTAAAAATCGGAGTTCTTAGAACTTTGAATTTTGGCTTTATAAAACCTTCTCTAAAAACTTATTGATTTGGCTCTTAGTTCTTCCTATTTCATTGGTACCAACAGATATAAGACTCTTACAATAACTGCAGCCCTAAGCGGGATGTTTGTCCTAACATCCTCTTGTCTCTCAGGAGGTAAACATGGTAATTCTTGTAAAGAAGCTAATTATGATACATAGAGATGTCAGAGATTTCCGCATTCTCAGGCTTTGGCTCATCTATCGCTGTCGATGTCAGATAAATGACACATTCTCTTTACAATTGCAAAGATGCCCTAAGTAGAGATACTTATAAGGACATTTTTATATTGGATATCTTCTTTGAATACTACTAGTCGACTTTAGTACAATATGACCATTGGGATGTCTCAGGGGTTCCATGCATTAAACCTCCATACTGATCAGGCATGGAAGCAATCTATGGGACACACTAAGATACGCCAATCCTCATATGGCACTTTTATCAACATAGTTTGGCATTCGCAGGCGATAGAAAACAATGAGAAAAATAAAATAAAATAATATATATTGTCGTACTCTTTTTTGGGAAAGAGTACTCCAGATTCTTATGAAAGGATTATCTTCGAGGATGGGAGAGATGGTCATTATAGATTCCATTGGTAAGTTATACCTTACATTTAATATCTGGAGTTCTTATGAATGAAATCATGAGTTTGCTAAGCTTATGGTCTATTAAAGGTTTATTATCCCTTGCATTAATATAAAATACTTAGCAGAGACTATCAATGCTAAATGGTAAGGGACGTACCTAATGCTATTATCGATGTGCACTGTCTCTGGAATTCAACCGGTAGTCCAGGCGTTTCCTTTCTTATCCTTCCCTGACTTAGCTGCTCCTCTCTTGGCAGCCTTAGGGCAATTTGTACTGATGTGCCCCTTTTCGCCACAGCTGAAACAGTTTGCATCTTTTATGTCCCTACATTCATGGGACTGGTGGCCAGCTCTTTTACAGATGCCACATTGCTTTATCTTTTGGTTTAATCGACACTGTCCCCAATGTCTTCTTTTGCAGGTTTTGCATGTAGGCTTTTTGTTGGAATCCTGTTGGTTATTGTTGAACTCGGATTTGCTCTTCTTAGGATTCTGAGAGTTATCCTCCTCCCTTTGTCTTTTCTCATTAGTTTCATTCTTGAACGACTTTTGTCTCACTATATCTAGAGTGAGAGACAAGGATAGATCTACAGCTGATTTGTAGTTGATTGGCCTTGAAGCCTTAACATTCCCTTTTATTTCTGGTGCCAAACCACCGATGAAACGCGCAATGCGTTTTGGTTCCGGGGTAATTAAATAGGGTACCAGTCTAGATAGGGAGTTGAAGTCGGTAACATATTGCTGACAATTTAGGTTTTTCATTGTGAGAGTCAGAAAATCTGTCTCCACCTTTTCCACTTCGTGTTGTGGACAGTAGTTCTCTTTGATAAGGTCCACAAACTTGGACCATCCCATATGGTATAGGGGAATTTTCCCCGTGGACTGCATCATGGCCCTCCACCATACAAGAGCCTCTCCCTTGAAAGATTGTGAAACAAATTTTACTACGTCCTTATCAGCACAATCGCTGATGTCCACAACCGTTTCCATTTCCTCAAGCCATTCCATAGCATCAATTGCTCATTTTTCGCCATTGAAATTTCTGGGTTTCCATGAGACGAAATATTTGTAGGTGCACCCGCCTTCAGTTGAACGGGGCTTATCATAGAGTACTAACTCCTGAGGTTCGTTCTTTTCATCTGAAGAGTGAATGGAGCTCTCCTTACGAGCTGATGTATGTGTTTCCGTATGGACCTTTGAGTGAGTGACACTCGGTTCCTTTTTGTTCTCAAGGATCTTATCCACAACTTCACTAATTGCTGCGCTAATCAAGGCCTGAAGAGTAGTGCCATTAACATTTATATTTATATTTGCATCCTTGTTTTTAGCCGTAGTACTGCTGTGTGCTTCGTCGGAAACCTCCATTCTGGAGCTTTGGTACTAAACACCAAAAATAACATATGCTTAGATACAAACTAGTATGGAATCATCGTACTGGATGATTTATAAACCATGGTATTATTAAATCATAATGGCTGTTAGGTTTATAACTCCCTTATAGTTTGCTACTAGAAAGTATGTCAATTATATTTAGCCTAGGTCAAAAAGGACCATCAATTGTGTTAAGGTTTGGACCAAGTCCATTACCTTTTGACAGGGAATCACAATGTCACAATTGTCTTTGTCACAACGACAATCTTTAGATATTTGGAAGGCTTGTCACGAAGGACATTAATAATCATAGGCACGAAGGCCTTGTCACAAAGGACTTATAAGAATATGGCACTTAAGGCATTAATATATAAGCAGCAATTTTATCGGATTAGAGATCTTAAGGTTCGAACATAGTTCATCACCTTTGGACAGAGAGTCAAAGACTACAGCCGTCATTTCTTTGGAAGGTAATTTATTTTGCCACAAAGGCTAGTCAATGGACATAATTCTGATTAACCGGATAATGGTGAGCTTCAGAGGAGTCAGCCGTGGTGAAGCTTTGAAGGCTACTAATCCAAGTAGTAATAATTTGTTTAATTATATAGCGAATTGTCAAACTTGACGATTAAATAGCCATGGTGTAGCTCAACCATATAGACCAATAGATAGTATTAAATTTATTTGATTATGCTTGGCCTAGGTTTTTAGATAAACCATCTTTGGCGTTTAAACGGAATATGATCCTTCATATTTATTAGACAGGGGACATAAGTCACGACTGTCAATGTCGTACCGACATTTTATATAGCATAAGGGCTTGTCCCAAGGACTTTTTGATGGCACAGAGGCCTTGTCACTAGGGAGATTTTAAAACATAATCAATGATCCCTTTGGATCGGAAAATTTCATAATTCATTGTCTTGACAAGAAATTATGAAATAAAACTATCTTTTCATTTGTACATCTTTGCCCGTAGGTATACATCCCAATAGATGTTTTGATGTGTTCATCATGTTCAACGTTTATTAGCCATGATTCCTCTTGATCATTTATGCTAAATAAGGGGTTTGGAAAATATTTCCTAATATAAAGATGACAAGTGTGATTTTATCGCATCACTGTTGCCAGGAGTGTTAACATATTTAAAATGTTACAAGGATTTGAATCCTTTGAATAGGTTCTACCATCTTGGCCTCGTCTGGAATGACATATAGGCTAGGTCGTACTTTTAAGATTCTTTTTAATATGTATATTGGCAGGGAAGGAAAGATATTTATTTTATTCAGGATTTTTATCATAAATCCTAATTTACGAGTTAATAATAGAACAAATGGCCTAGTCGCGTAGACAAGTTTAATTTATAAGCCATGATTTCAGAGAATCGAGGCATTAAGGTCTGAATCAAAGTTCATTACCTTTTCTTGACAGTGAGTTGTAGGCTACCACTGTCTTTAGTCTTATATGATATTGGATATGACTCGTAAGTATTATATCCCCAATTATAATTTAATAATAGCTCAACAGCCTAGTCATATGGACAGATTTAATTTATAAACCAGGATTTTATAGAATCGAGGTATTAAGGCTTGAATCAAAGTTCATTGCTCTTTTTAACAGGGAGTTGTAGGCTACCACTGTCTTTAGTCTCAGAGGACGTTAATTATAGCCCGTAGGCACTTCCCTCTTAAGGGATGTTCATGGTATGATCATCTTTTCAGATGTGATTAGTCGAGATCGTATGGATCCTACCGACTATTATGTTTGGACGTATTCCAACATCTATAGACAGGGGTCAAAGACCACCACTGTCGTTGTCTTATCGGACAACAAGTTTAGCCTGTAGGCACTTCATCACTTACGGATGTTTATAATATGATCATCTCATAGGATGATATAAGCCATAATCTCTAGATCATAAGGCAAATTTGGAAATTTTAAAAAATTCCAATATAGGGATGACTATTGTGATTTTCTCGAATCACATTTGTCAAGAGTGCTAACACGTTCTTAGGTGTTAACAAGGATGTGAATCTCTTGAATAGGTCCTACCATCTTGGCCTCGTCATATAGGCTAGGTTTACCTTTAAGATTCCTTTTTAATAATTAACGCAGAACAATCCTAAATTGAGGTGTTAAATATGGATCTAAACCTAATTATGGAACTACCATCTTGGCCCGGTCTTAAAATGACACGTGGCTAGGTTTTGTCCTTTTTTAGATTTTGCCATTTTATCATAATGGTAGATCTTATAAAAGAAATGATACTTCTCATTTATTTCATGTAGTATATTTATATATTTTGATAAAAATGAAATGTTGATAAAACATTCCAATGATTTTAAAGGAGGTACAGAATTGCCCTGAACGAGACTTGAAAGGAATAATGTTGTCCTTGAAGGGACTGAAAAATGAATATGTCCTTAGAAGGACTATTAAGGAAACGATCTTCAGCAAAAAGGAGTTTCTTCTTCAAGTTATTTCTGAATGCTTTCTCCTTGGTTGCGCGTTTCACCCTGGCCGCGGTACAAAGCTCAACATTTCAAGGCTCCTGATGTGGAGAATTCCTATTACAGCTTCTTCGCTTGGCGACGTATCCAAAAATTTGGAAGCAAGGATTTCCAGATTAGGATTGCGAATATTCCTATGTTAGGTCTAGACTCAGAAGGTCAAGGAATGTGCTAATGTGTCATTGAGATTAAACACAAAAGCTAGTGTTTAATTCACTCAATGTTGGCTCTGATACCAACATGTCACACCCCAATATTTCCACACTTTACCGGTGGGCCCGGTAGGGGAGTAACGTGACGTGGTTGGCAATATCATAGTCAAACAACACAATATATAAATGCACAGCGGAAGCAAAAGGATAAATATATTACAATCCGAATATAAAGTAATATCCAAATATTACAAACGGAACATAAAGGATCCACAGGCGGATCTTAAAACAACAAAAGAAGTTATCAGACTAATGGCTTATGTGAAGGAGTTGCAAAGTCCTCAACTAACAAGTCCTGAGCAGCTTCCAGCCTATTACGTACTTGCACCTGTCACTTAGACTTTGGAAAATACATCAGTTTTCACTGGTAAATACACTCAACTGACTCATTTGAAAAGTGTTTAAGAAAATTGGTTTAGGTGCACAAGGCACGAAAATATATTGACACTTTGATTAAAATGCTCAAGGAAAAATTAATCTTTTATACTTGGGACAAACTATATCTCATGTTATCAGTTTTACATAACTTGCTCTACATACGGGGCCCAGTTCTATGCCGGTTCAAGATTAACCGACACACCACTATTCCCTTATTGGGTATAATTAATTAATAAGCATATAGCATCTGTCAGGTGTATGCCTACACCCCGTGCTTAGGTCGTGGCCATTGCAATTAATGAGTCAAGGATATCCAGGACACGGTCGTATTAACCCCCAATGTTTCAGTCAAGCAATACGAATTAAAAACAGGTTATTTGGATTTCCCGACTCATTGGTCTTCGAATCCCATACCTGACCATGCGGTAATTATATTACCGTATCCCAAGCCCGTAATAGGGAAAATAAGTTAAGAGTATTTACCTGAGCTAGCTCCTGTCTTAAATAGCAAGAATTATAATAACTCAGCCGTATTCACTTAAGTAAGCGTAGGTACAATTTACCGGAAGGCTCTAGTCTGGAATGATGGTACCAATTAGAATACTAACGGGTCTTTAATTAAGCCTAAACTTAGACCGGTTAGTTTTAAGGAAATATACGGTTCAAACGCATGATTAAGCGAAGACCGGAATAGAATGTGTTTTAGACCCAACAAGTATGAAGACTTGTATAAAATGGGAAAACTAAATACATTCTGGATTTTGAAATGAAAATTATAAGGTTTGACCCGTTTCGGCTAATTTATGCAAACTAGTTACATAAACCGAACCGAACGCGCATGAAGCGTAACGGGTAACCATAAGAGTCATATACGGGTTTCCTAAGTTAATATGCCTTAAATATGTTGTGATATCTGTAGGATACCTTCCATTATGCCCAAAACGAGTTTAATCTCATATTAAGCCCCGTAGGGGTATTTTGGTCATTTTAAAGATTATAAAAGGGATTAATTAAGCTTCTGTGATCCGGGTCTGAATAAATCAGTAAAACAATTTATTTTAACAGGTTACCTCATTTGGTAATACATCTTATGTGACAAAATGGTTTTAAAACTCAAACTATGCGTTTAATATGCGTAAAAAGCCGTTTTAAGCGATGTACGGGTTAAAATAGGATTCTGAGTTTTCTGATCAGTTAAACAGGTTCAAAATACTTCATTTATTATTTAAAATCATTGGCAACTGGATTTGTATCAAAAGGATTTATAAAACTCATTTTATGGCCTAAAAGGGCATAATCGGTAATTACCGGATTAAGGCGCTAATCCTAGCTTATGATCTGTTTAAAAATAATTAAAAATCTTCAAAAATCCCAAAATATTATATTACCTCAGTGGGTAAAAGGTTTGGTGTCAAAACTTGGGTTTAGATAGGCTTTACGCTAATGACGCCGTTTAATTAATAAAAACGTTCTTAATTACGCCATTGAGCATAACTCCTAATCTAGACTTCCGATTGATGTGAAATTTTAGGGACATTTTTAATAATTAGTAACAAATGTTATTGTCCATTCACATTATCAAAAATCTCGTTTTATGATAAAAAGGGCATATTGGTCAACTTTAGGCATTTAACGGAAACATCGGACGATCAATGATTCAAGTAATATAAACGCAGAGGGTTATACTATCATGTAACTAGGTCCTAATGGAACTTTAAGGCATGTCTAAACCTATCTAAAGCGGGTCAGAACTGAAGTCAAAGCAAAAGTCAAAGTTTTGCGACTTTCGGTTCCGAACCGGTATAAAACAGAAAATTATCGAATCAAACAAGCTTAGATTAGTTTATATACTTATTACCAAGTTATATTAATGACAAAACAGGTTGCACACCTTCTAGATTACTAATTATGCGTTTTATGCTTCTGTTGACTTTTTCGGATGAAGTTTGACCCGACAAACGACCTAGTTAGAGCTGGAATCAGCGGATGCCCTTTTAAGGGTTTAATGCCCACATAATTACCAACTCATAACTATCTTTACATTGACCAATCGCTGGATCGTTAGCGATTGATCGCTAAGTCAAACCGTAATTACGACGGTTTGACTTTTAAGCTATAAACTAAGTAAAATGCGTTTAAGGAAGGTTATGGGTACTTACACAAGTCCTATGAACGATTTGGAAGCTTAGGAATTGGTCTTGTGCTCCAGAAATGACCAGAAGTTGAATGGTGATGAATGATCAATAAGTATGCAACTTAGTGTTCTATATATATGCTTTTTAATCTTCTAGGATCATGCCAAGCAAGCCGAGGATGGAACCAAGATGCTTACAAGTGCCCTCTAAGCCTATAAACCAGTTTAGGAAGCTCATGGTATGCAAAACAAGCAATTGGAGTCGGTTAAGGGGCTGGACAGACAGGTGTCTGTTTTTTCTGCATCTGGCAGTCACAGGCGGCCCGCGTAAAGGTCTTCATGTCCTTACGCGGCCCGCGTGAGCCCTGGGTCAGGTTACCAAGTTTTTTGTTTATTGCATTTTTAGTCCCCGGTCCTCCTAAACGTCACTTTCACTATAAATCTTGCATTATAAGCCTTTTAAATTGACATATAAGGGCTCCAAGACTTATACCTATTTTGTAAAGTCCTTGATCACTTTGTTATTACCCGAAAAGTCATAAATTTCCATGTTGACGCTTCTAACCCCTCGCACACGAATTTTATCATAACTTTCTCATACGATAACGAAACTAGGTGAAATTTTTGTCATGCATTCTAGTGAGCATAATTAATCGTTACAAGGTTTCGGGTTTGCTAAAAGGTCACTCAGAGGTATATCTTAAACATGTTGACACATTTAACCCCTGTAGTTTGTAATCTCTCACTTTCTTCCACAATTTGCTTCGTATGATCCATGCTTCATTCGTTTTAGGGTATAAACATCATGTAGGGTTACTGTAAAGTATATTTATCCATTGTGGACAATTTAAACCCTTATATTCACATACTTTTCATGTTTGTCAACTTTAGTCCCTCTAGAGTATTCTTTCGCGCGTTCAAGCTCATGACACGTGTCAATACATTATAGGACGTGAATTTTCAAGGTGTTACAGTTGTTCCCTACATGGTTGATTCGGAGTTCAAGCGAATCGAGCGTTTTATTTGGGGATTGGCACCCCAAATCATGAGCATGGTGACGACATCAAAGCCTTCAACGATCACTGAGGCCATTGATCTGAGTGTGGCATTAACTGAAGAAGCAATTAGGTTGAACAAGTTCTCGATCTCTGATGGAAAGAAAAAGGAGACTCATGTAGAGTCATCTGGAGAGAACAAGAGGAAGTTCTCCAACTTCAAGAAGGGTACTCAAGGAAACAACAGTGGTAACAAGAAAAGGGATGCGAACCCACCAGCTGAGGTCAAGACTGGTGTTGCAAGTTCAGAGAACAAGGGGAAAGGATACATGGGCACCTTGCCTAAGTGTGATGTATGCCAGCTCCATCATGCCAGCCCATGTAGGTATAGGAAGTGTGAATCTTGTGGGAAGAATGGTCATTCAAAGGAGACATGCTGGGCCGGTACTGGTCGTGGAAATGGTGGTCAGAGAGGAAATAGTAGCGGAAACAGAAACGGAAACCGTGGTGGAAACGGTTACAGAAACCGCAATCAAGGAGGAAATGGCGGTATTGGTAATCGTGGTGGTACTGGAAACCAAGCTGGAAATGGAAACCGTAACCAAAACAACAACCAAGGTGGAACTGGAAACAAGCAAGGATGCTTTAGTTGCGGGGATATTGGGCAATTCAAGAGAAATTGCCCAAAGAACAACCAAGCTCACGGGAGAGTCTTTAACATTGGGGCTAGGGAAGCTCGCCAAGATCCAAACGTAGTCACGGGTACGTTCCCTATCAACCAACACTTTGCATCTGTACTGTTTGATACTGGTGCTGATTATAGCTTTGTATCCCTAGAATTTAAGAATATACTTGGGTTAGTAGCTAGTAAGCTAGATATTCCGTACTCAATGGAGCTAGCTAATGGAAAGCTAGTAGAGGAAAACAAAGTAATTAGAGGCTGTGTAATAGAGCTTGGAGAGCATGAGTTTATGCTTGACCTTCTGCCAGTCGAGTTGGGAAGCTTTGACGTGGTAGTGGGAATGGATTGGTTGTCGAGCAACCGAGCTGAGATCGTATGCCACGAGAAGATCATTCGCATTCCGATGGCGAATGGAGAGACGATTGTAGTGCATGGAGAGAAGCATGACATGCCTCTAAGGATTATTAGTTGTTTGAAGGCCCGAAAATGTTTGCAGAAAGGATGTGTTGCCTTCTTGGCGCACGTTGTGGACAAAGAAGCCGCTGAGTCGAAGCTGGAAGATATCCCAGTTGTAAGGGAATATCCTGAAGTCTTCCCCGAAGACTTGCCAGGATTGCCGCCGCACTGACAAGTCGAATTCCACATTGACTTAGTTCCAGGCGCCGTGCCTGTAGCTAAGGCACCTTATCGACTTGCGCCTTCCGAGATGCAAGAATTGTCGACGCAACTTCAAGAGCTTTTGGACAAGGGATTTATCAGACAAAGTTTCTCGCCTTGGGGAGCTCCAGTACTATTTGTCAAGAAGAAGGACGGTAGTTTTCGTATGTGCATTGACTACCGCGAGCTAAACAAGTTAACCATCAAGAATCGATATCCCTTGCCAAGGATTGATGACCTCTTCGATCAACTTCAAGGTTCGAGTTACTACTCCAAGATCGATCTTCGATCAGGCTATCACCAGCTGGGAATTCAAGAAGAGAGCATACCAAAGACTGCCTTCAGAAATCGTTATGGACACTACGAGTTTCTAGTAATGCCGTTTGGGTTGACAAACGCGCCAGCAGTATTTATGGATTTGATGAACCGAGTTTGCAAGCCATATCTCGATAAATTCGTGATTGTATTTATCGACGATATTTTGATTTATTCAAAGACGAAGGAAGAGTATGAACAGCACATTAGAGCCATTTTAGAGCTGCTCAAGAAGGAGAAACTATACGCAAAGTTCTCAAAGTGCGAGTTCTGGTTGCGTGAGGTACAGTTCCTTGGTCATGTGGTAAATGAAGATGGGATTCATGTGGACCCCAGCAAGATCGAGGCAATTAAGAATTGGGAAACTCCAAAGACGCCAACCGAGATTCGACAGTTTTTGGGTTTGGCAGGGTATTATCGCCGATTCATTGAGGATTTTTCTAAAATCGCTCAACCGCTGACATCCCTTACTCAAAAGGACAAGAAGTACGAATGGGGAGATAAACAAGAGGAAGCTTTTCAGCTGCTTAAGAACAAGCTTTGCGATGCACCTATTTTATCCCTACCTGAAGGCACCGATGACTTCGTGGTGTATTGTGACGCCTCGCGTCAGGGATTAGGCTGTGTGCTGATGCAGCGACAGAAGGTCATCGCTTATGCTTCGCGCCAGCTAAAGGTTCATGAGAAGAATTACACCACACACGACTTAGAGTTAGGCGCTGTGGTGTTTGCATTGAATATTTGGCGACATTATTTGTATGGCACCCGATGCATGATCTTTACCGATCAAAAGAGCCTACAGCACATATTTGATCAGAAAGAGCTTAACAAGAGACAACGACGATGGGTTGAGTTGTTAAACGATTATGATTGTGAAATCAGATATCACCCAGGAAAGGCGAATGTGGTGGCAGACGCCTTGAGTCGAAAAGAGAGGATTAAGCCCATAAGGGTTAGGGCTTTGGAGATGATTATAAAGACAGACCTCTAGTTGCGCATCCGTGCTGCGCAGAGAGAAGCTCTTAAGAAGGAGAATCTTAAGGATGAATATCTCCGTGGGATGGAGAAATAGTTGGTACCCAATGAGGAAGGAACATTATGTTTTTTGGGACGAATTTGGGTTCCCCTCTTTGGTGGTCTTAGAGATGTGATTTTCAATGAAGCTCATAAGTCGAGGTACTCGATCCACCCAGGATCGGATAAAATGTACCAGGATTTGAAGGATTACTACTGGTGGCCGAGATTGAAAGGAGATGTTGCAACTTACGTTGGAAAGTGCTTAACCTGTGCCAAAGTAAAGGCCGAATATCAGAAGCCTTCAGGTCTTCTGCACCAACCCGAGATACCTATGTGAAAGTGGGAGCAAATCTCAATGGATTTTATAACGAAGTTACCAAAGATACCCAGAGGTCATGACACGATTTGGGTAATCGTAGACCGTCTGACAAAATCTGCGCACTTTCTGCCGATCAGGGAAAAGGATAACACATGTAAGCTAGCTGAGCTGTACCTAAGGGAGATAGTTGCACGACATGGAGTGCCTATCTCGATTATTTCTGACAGAGACGGAAGATTTGTGTCGAGGATTTGGCAATCTTTCCAGGAAGCGTTTGGTTCTCAACTGAATTTGAGTACTGCTTTTCATCCGCAGACGGATGGTCAAAGTGAGAGAACGATTCAGACGCTAGAAGACATGTTACGAGCATGTGTAATGGACTTGGGTGGCAGTTGGGACACTCACCTACCTTTGGTTGAGTTCTCCTATAACAACAGCTACCATACAAGCATTCAAGCTGCACCGTTCGAAGCTCTTTACGGACGCAAGTGTCGATCGTCGTTATGCTGGGCAGATGCGGGCGATAGACAGCTAGTTGGTCCCGAGTTGGTTCAAGAAATGACAGATAAGTTCATACAGATCCGAGAGCGCATTAAGGCGGCTCGTGATCGACAAAAGAGCTATGCGGACCAAAGAAGGAAACCTTTGGAATTCGAAGTGGGAGATATGGTTTTATTGAAAGTCTCACCTTGGAAAGGTGTGGCACGCTTTGGGAAGCGTGGAAAGTTAAACCCACGATATATTGGACCGTTCAAAATCTTGGAAAGGATTGGGCTTGTATCTTATAAGTTGGATCTACCTGCGGAACTTAATGGTGTTCATGATACATTCCATGTATCTAATCTGAAAAAGAGTCCAACACAGGAAACAGTGGTTGTTCCTGCCGACGAAGTTCACATTGACGACACACTCCACTTCACCGAAGAACCCGTTGAGGTTACGGATTGGAAAGTTAACAAAACTCGGAGGAGTAGTGTTAAACTTGTTAAGTTTCGATGGAACGCACGTCACGGCCCAGAGCTCACTTGGGAGCGTGAGGACCGCATGAAAGCTAGATACCCGCATTTATTCCCTAACACCCCTGCAGCTAGTAGTAAAGCTAAAAATTTCGGGACGAAATTTTCTTAACAAGGGGAGAATGTGACAACTGTCAAAAATCCAGGTATCCGTACAATTAATTAATCTTGATTAGTGCCTAGTGACTATGCTAAAATTTCAATTAACTGCATTCTGATTACTGCCATACACAAACATATGCATCATACATTATCAAATGTCATACCAATATTGCATGAAAGCTATATTGCCTCAAATGATGCATTAAGTATAGTTAGCACAGTTATTTGATAAATCAGGAAAAGGCTGATAGAACTCAGCACATAGACAGACAGTGTTTTGAGACCCAGTATGGGCCGGAAACTCAGTACTACACTAGTATAGAGTGTAGGAAAGTAAGGATCCCAAAACTGCATTCCTAGTGATAGTTTAAGTGCCGAAAAGTGCCTAAAACTCACATAAAGTGCTGAATTTAGCAAAATTTAGCATAAATCAGCATTTAAACACACTAATATTATGCAGAAACATGGTTAAATGGTCCTGAATGCTTTCCTAAGTGTCGGGAATTAAAAGTGTCACAAAAGGGTATATAAAGAACACTAAACTGCAAAGTTTAGCACTTTAACGAACCAGTATCTAACCGAACAACCGGACACTACCCGAAACAACCAAATTACACTAGAAGTACTGTTTTAATGTTTCCAAGCTAGTTATGGTCCCCGAACATCATAACACCCCATACAAAATATCTACTAACTAAAGCATGTAACTAACACTTACATTTTAACCTTAAACAAACCAACTAGTTAAAACCTATGCTAAGACTCCCCCCCCCCACTTATCTCACGGCCCAACATGGCCCCCACATGGAGATTTCATTTGATTATTTTATTGGATCTTGTTGTTAGTCCATGGAACATATTACACAAGGGTTAACACTTAAACTTGGTTATAAGTATGAACCTTTGTTCATAACATTCATTATCTCACGCACACTAACACACACCACTCATTCTTCCTCTCTTGCTCTTGCTCTCGGCCGAACACAAGCACCCCCACCATTACCATCATTCAACCTTCTTCATCCATTCTAAGCACATACAAGGGTGATAAAGTTCATACAAGGAAGCTTGGTGGCTTTGGATCTTGAAGGACCTCTGTTGTTAGCTTTTATCCTCATCATTTCTACACTTGAATCATCCCTAGCCTTGAGCTAGTGGTAAGATCCTTAAAAAATCCATTTTACTTCTATTTTAGTAGGTTAAAAGATGTTACAAGTAACTAATCTTGAAGAACACTAAAGATCATGAGAAGTAAATATGAACATAAGCTTAAAATGTGAAGTAATCTTGATGAATATAAGTTGTTATGCTTGTTGATCATTGATTGTTTGTAGAAATGATGTTGATCATCATATGATCTTGCTAGATCATCATTGAAAACATAATCTAGCAAGATGTGAGAATAGAAATTGTTGTAGGATGATGGATAATCCACACATAAAGCGTGAACTTGAAAGAAACATAATGTTTTCTTGTAAAGTAATGATCAAAGTATAATGTTAATCTTGTAGATCTAAATGTTTCATGGATTATTCTAAAGAAACCAAGTTAAAATCTAAGTTTTGTTAAAACTTGGTTTTTACATAAACAAACACTATTTTTGGTGGTTAAACAAGTGTAGAAACACTTGTGTAACAAGAAAATTTCGTAAAGAAACATTTTTATAAAACATGATTACAAGTTGTAAACATCTAAATCCTTCAAGAATGATTTTTTAAATAAACAACCCCACTTTAAGGGATAACTAAACTCACTAAACACACTACCAAGTCACTACAAATTTTCATAAACTTTCAAGTTCATGAAGTGGTAGATTAAGCATGATTTTGGCAAAATTGGTAAGTATAAGTTGTTTAGAGTTGATCGTAAATTGATTGAGATGATTTTTACAAAAGAAAATGATATGCTTGAAAGTATGGAAACCTCCATTTTTAGGGAAAACTATGGCAAAATTTTCTAAAAATATAAACACTTAGAAAAATATTTTCAAACAAATATTTATAAGTGTATTTTAACCATGAGTTTTCCACATAAACTTTGCCATAATTTTTGCTACAAAAATACAAGTATTGGAGGTTGGTTTTTATAAATAAAAGTGGCTAAATATATATATTGAATATATATATACATTAAAGACACATATGTGTGATTATTTGTATACTTTGTGTAATAGTTATGTTATTTTAGGACTTAAAATAATATGACACATCAAAATACCAAGTATTGCAATCCAGAATATTACCAAAATTTCAAGGAATAAATATACAAGTTACACACAAAATATTAGCGAAACCGAACAAGAAATGTAACTTACAAAATATTCCGGAAGATATGTTCACAAAGTATATTTTGGTAAATAATATTTTGGACACAAAGAAACGAAAATATGATTTTTACAATTACTACAAGCGTATATCATATTTTGACAAGGGAAAAAGATAGCATTTTTGACAAGTATAAATATATATATTTTCCTTGGAATTATTAGAAGATATATTATTTTTGGGAAAAATATATATTTTCTTGAGTAAACTTGAAATACATTATTTTTTGATAAAAATAAGTTTATAAATATTTTCTAAGTTAGACTTGAAAATATATTATTTTGGAACTACAAATATTTTTGCCAAAAGAAAAATTATAAATAATTTTTCTAAGTAATATTCCTAAAATATATATTTTGGAAATATATATTGGATATTTATTAAAGATAATATTTCGGAATAATTAATGTGAAATTAAGTATGAGAATACTTAATAAATACAATAACATACGTATTCTCACACGTATAAATACACACCAGAATACGACCCCAAAATATGGCAAAAATACACATGTATAAGATACCCCCATCATTGGGAAGGAAATACAAGTATAAATCCTTGGGAAGTATTATAACAAAAATATTGTTTAACAATTATTCCAAAATTTATAAATATAATTTAAGTTAAAATATTAATTAGTTTAACAAATAATTATGTGACTTGGAATAATATCAAAAGAAACGTAACTCAGAAACGTTAATACTAAGCCAAGGCACGGCCCGTTCCTAATAGACATTAGTACGTTGTAGGTAGTCGTGTTCACCGGAGAAGTTCAAGTTACGATTATTGAAGACGCAAGACTGTGAGTTTCGTGTTCCCCCTTTTCTTTAACTGTTTTCAGTTTTATAACTTCGGGGGTGAAGTACATGTTACAATTGTTTACAAACTTTATTATTTGGTATGGTTAGCTAAGGAAGGGTACACCTAGATCATGTGAGTGGTGGGTATAACGCTTAAGGCCATCAATCCTCGTTGTAGGACCGAGGGACATGAGTGATAGATCTATTTGGGTGTAGCGAGCCCCGCCCATGTTGGACCAGGGTTGGCCCATGGGTAGACTATGTCTTATAGCCGGAAGCCCGGTGAAAAATTTGCTAGGTTTGAACTTTCCTGCATTACGTCACACATATCAATGGCCTTGCAAACCATTGGTGATCTGTTTTTCCTTGTTGCTTTCATACCAGGATTTACAAACTTACATACATACTTACAATGGTTTCAAAGGTTTATTAATATACACAAGCAAACACACGAACTCGCTCAACTTTTGTTGATGTTTTTCAAAATACATGTATTTCAGGGAATTAGTAAGTGGATCTGGCGGGCGTTGGAAGTTTCATGTTGCGTTAAGAATAAAGATGTCATCCATGGTTTTGAGGTTTGGTTTGGGTGTCTTATTCCTGGACGAGACACGTCTTCCAAACCTTGGTTTCACTTAATATCTTTTGATGAGTCCTTAGTGAACTCATAAACAATTCGTATGGTTTGTAAAACTTGAATTTGAAGTCTATGTTTAAACAATGATGTTGTGATGTTTTCAAACTTATTTAATGGATGACGAATCTATGGTTTTATCATATAGTTGATGTTATGATTGAATGCAATGGTATTAAGAAAGTCACACCATAATCACGCTTCCGCAAAAGTCAGGGTGTGACATGGTGGGAAAACCTTGATCACAACGAGTAAACTACCAACCATTCCTGCTAAGCCATGTTGGCTTTGATGAGCCTCTAACAACCATTGGATGTCGATTGCATTAGGCTTCCTCAAGTGCTCTTTAGAATATATTTCAATAATATACTTGCAAAAATACCTTAAACATTCCAAGGCCGTAGTTTCACCGATCCGTCGTACTCATCAGTTGTGTAAGGGCCCGTGTTGTATGTTAGTTGACTTATGACGGAAGTGCATTTCTAAATCAAATATAGCCCTGTTCTGCCAACTGCATCCGTACATTGTGTAAAGTACGAATACTTTTCAGGTAGGCCGTTTACAATTCTAAGGAAAATTGAATGCCTCATCCTGAAACGACGTCTAAATCTGACTTCATCAAACACAGGTTGCAAGGCAAAGTAGTCGTTCCATAGACGCAAGTCTCCTTCCACTTGACCCCTATTTATTTCTTTGCGCTTCCCCCTTGTTCCTTCGTCTGGAACTTGAGCTTGCTTCGACGGCCGACGAATCATATAGTTCTAAGTACATATGTTCGACGTTGTCAGACTGCAAGATGTCGACTGTTTGTAAGACGGCATGCATGAATTGAGAATTAAAAAGATTGAGATCATAAGTCTGAACGGGAAGGTAAGGTAGTAAGGGAGATTGAGCGGCTTGTGAATCACTAGAGGTATTCGCTGCAAAAATATCATGTGTAGGTGAGTGTTGTGCGGTTTCTTCGTCGCTTGAGCTCTTTGTAATTAAATTGGAATTTAGAATTTAGAATTGGTAAATTGAAAGTGGGAGATGAGAGCGTTTGTTTGTTTGTGTGAGATGCGTAATATATAGTGGATAGGTTGTTTTAAAAATTAATTATTTTAATTTTTAAAAAAGTAGTTGTTTGAATTTTTTTTATTCCTCAACGGTCCAAAGGGACCCACCCCAACCCGTCACCTCGTTCTCCGCTAGAGCCTCAAACCAAACCGCCTGGTCATCTCCACAAATGCACCTCGTCCAATTTCATAGTGGTCCGAATTTTGGACGCCTCCAACAGACCAAGCATTGGAGGTAAGGCTAGCTTTCATAGAATAAAAAAGAGTTTTTTACAATTGTTTTGTTACACAAAAAAGATGTGTGATTTAACACAAAAAATAAAGTCGTGTTTTACATAAAAACTATAAAAATAAATATTATGTTGGCCGTGATAACACCGATATTGGTACCAATGTTTGTTTGATCGGTACCGGCCCGGGTTGTCACCATACCGCCATTTTGAATACACTTCATTTTCAATAAAATTTATATTGGAATGTAAAAAAATTAAATACAACCGCATATTAAGTTTTTATAAAAAAGACTTCATGAACGGAAGTTATATGAGAAAAGTTAAATTGTTAGGTTAAAAGATGTACATTATTTATAGTTTAAGGGATGAAACACAAACTTAAAAAAAAAGATGAATATTTTGCAAATATTATTATTATATACAACTCCTTTTTCAATAAACTTCATATCGGAATATGGAGAAAGAAAAAAATAAACGCAATCACACATTTAGTTTTTATAAAAAAATCTGACAAATGAAAGTTACAGGAGAAAAATAAAACTATTGGATTAAAGATGTATTTTATTTATAGTATAAGGGTGTAATTGTAACTTGAAAAAAATATTGGAACTTCGAGAAACGGGACAAACTAAACATAGCCACATATTTAGTTTTTATAAAAAAGAAAGAAACGAAGTTACAAGAGCAATATAAAACTATTGCGTATATTATTTATTATATAAGAATGAAATTGAAACTAAAATTCTAAAAAAATAAACCAAACTTGTAAATATATGCTTATTAATAATTATTAATAGCTTGGTGTAACAGCCTTTTTTTCTTGTTACGTGTAGTTCCAAATTTTATTAACATACAATTTTAAACTTCTTAGAACATTTTTTAGAGATTTTTTTATATATATTTTCAGCTTAAAATCATTCGTAACTTAATCAAATCAAGGAACATCTTTGAACTTGACATGTAAAAGAAAAAAACCTCCCCAAACCAAAATTCATACTTAGTTAACCTCTAAACACAACCAAACATCTTTATTTAAGATATACTTAGGGGTAGGGGTAGTCATCACTCACCACCAATTTATTACTCACAACTTCGAATCAAATTCCGCCACGTCATCGAGCTTTATTCAATCACTCACAACCTTTTTAGTGGAAATGTCCATCACTTGTTTAAAGGATTTTTTTTTAATTAAACAAAACATGCAAAACGGTTGATTTAAGAAGTTATAACGCGTCAAAAAAATAACGCAAATTAAGTTTCACTCGTTATCTTAGAGGGGTGGCGGTGGTGTTAAGCCTTGTTTCACGCGTGAAGAAAATCTATCACGCACAAATTTTGCACCACCCCGGGTGGCCTTATGGTTGATGTTTATTAGAAGAACACTTGAAAAGTGTAAATACATATTACAACTCGAACGGAAATGATTAACACACTTGGCCGCAAGATACACAATCACACACTAGAATTATACCAACACACCAACACACTCCTTTTAAAAGTCATCAAAGAGACCACTCTTTCTTAAGCATCGATCTAAGATCCGATATGTGATTCTTCGGAAGGGTGATGCTAACCGTAACCCCATCAGAGTGGTCTTTCCGTGATGGAAAAACCAACACGACACCTTCATCTCCAACGTTATCAATAGAACAGTTTACACAAACGGGCTTATATCCTCTAATATTCAAATCATAAACCGGGGCTTCATGCAAGTCAACAAAAGTCAAATTCGCTCCATATACCAGAAAGTCCGGTAATTCGATGTCTGATTCCATCGCTTCCTCGATTATCTTCGTCTCATCCACGGCTTGATTCATAATCAGCAACCCGAGTTCCATTGGGCTCAATTCCTCAACGGAAACGTCTGTTTTCACCACCATAACCATTTGTGCTTTGTTTGTAATAACCCCTTCGAATGAATTTTCCGGGTCCTTTTTGCAAATTGTCACCGTCTTCACATCCGACCCATGTTTAATCTTGGCTACACATTGCCAAACCACGGTGCACATCGACTCGAATGGTGATATCTTTTGATTGTCTTTATCTCCACATATCTTCGACCGAAGGCGGGTCAACTCAGCCCAAGAAACATCAAAAGAATAACTTTCCATTTTTGTGTCATTCGAAGTGACCCAATGGTCGACGACTGGCCCAACCCGTTTTATAGCGAGCGGTTCTTTTATCGGGCTTTTGGAGTTTCGGGCTTTATTGTTTGAATGGGCCATACGGAGTGGTTGGGACGGGTATTGTTTCCTTGTAGCTTGTCCCCACAGGTTCATAAATGCTGCAGCTGTGAAAGCATCTCCTAGGACATGTGCCCAGCTCACCCCAACAGCTGTCCCTCCGCATTTAAACTTGGTTAACTGTTGTAATAAATAATGGTTATGTACTTGACCTTTTATAGTTGGATCAATGAATTAGCAATCTACTTTTTACATACCTTGTTTTGGGAATAAATCTAATCATATCAACTCACACACACATCTGTCCCTCTCTCTCTGTCACTCACTCTCTCTCTCTCTGGTATATATATATATATATTTTAACGGCAAATTTGGATCACTGACGGACCACTAGAGTATCCTCGTGCCACTAGCAGAACCACCCGATCATATCCATCTCTACTAGGCAATAATGCCTATACACCAATTCAGAAGGAAACCCAATAAATTTGGGAAAAACCCCCTTTGTGGGAATCGAACCCATAACCTAATGGTCATACCCCAAGATGCCATGGGCTCTCTCTGGTATATATTAAGGGATCTTAATCTGAACTTTGTTTTTATAGGAATTTAGATACTACTAGATGTATTAGGTAAAAGTGCTAGAAGAAAATCTAGGAAGCCATATTGTTATGTGGATCGGGGGGGCAGGACAGACCGGAATTTTGTTTATAAGGTATCTGAGTTCGAGATAGATATGGTAGTTTGACCCCTCAAAATACATGTAACGTAGTAGTAGTAGAACTGAGAAAAAAAAAAGCAATGAAAGAATTTCGGAATTGAAGAATAACAAAATAACAAGATATATTATTGAGGATTAAAATTTTCCATTTATGCTTGGATTTGTTAAATCTAATAGATTATTTTCTTTTTAACAGCAAAGTTTTTTTTTTTCGGAAGGATTGAACCTTGGTTAAGTTTTTTTCTAGACATATTATTAGAAAACTATTCTGTAAAATAATTCGCACAAAGCTATTGATAAAAATGTATGGATTAAGATTATTAGCCAAAAAAAATTGTCTGCTTTTAGAGTAAGCTATTGATAAAAATGTATGGATTAAGATTATTAGCCAAAAAAAATTGTCTGCTTTTAGAGTATTTGTTACAGTTTTTTACCCCCAACTAAAAAAGTCTGGTTCCGTTACTGATCTTATTCCTTCCAAAAGCTTTTGACGCAAATTTGCAATATTAACAAAATATGAAGCCAAAGCCAAGAAATATTATTTAATACCAGGTTACATAGTTACGTATTTTGTTTAGATATAATATTATATATATGTGTGTTTATTTTATTCACAAATTATCAGTGACGTTATCTAGTTTTTTTCAAACATTCCAATTGATCCAACTAGTGGACCAATAAAGTGACGAGTTCTATGACCGGTACGGTTATGAAAACATGAGGTAGCAAAGCAAACCTGCATTAAAACTGGTGGAGAATAAAGCAAGTCCGGGCCAAGGACTTGGCTAGGAACAAGAAGCTTATGTCTTGCATCATCTCTTGACTCGAGCCACTCATCTAGACTCATGTTGCAGCTAGCCTCAATTAACCGCACCCCACAATCATTGCACTTGATATAGGGCCGGCCAGAGTCGGACTTCCTAAACCGTCCACAAGGGATATAGGCGTGGTTCATCCAATAGAACATGGTCTCTTTAATGTTGATGATGGTTAACCCTTCAAATGCTTGGCTTTGGAAATAGTAAACGGTTCGGATGTAGTGAAGCTTCATGGCTAGGTCCATGCCGGTTAGCTCTTGAACCACACCTTGACCGGATACATGTCCTGGTCCAACCGTTGAAATCTTGATGTCGTATATCGGGCTTTGTTCGTTCGACAACACCATTTTGTGTTTGACTGTTTTCTTGTATTGTGCCAAGATAGAATGAGGAATGGGAGATGTTTAAATAGACCAGAGTTACCACTTACATATTATTTTTATTATGAATATGAATTTCAAAATTAAGATCCCATCATGCAGTCAATGCTGAGCCCCCCATACCCCAACTAGTTACTTGAGATAATGTTGTTCATTAAATGGTCACTTTTTTTCTACCACAAGTGGTTGGATGTCTTTTAGACTATGGGGTATGGGGCTTGGGTTGGGGAGTGGGTAAGGGAAAACGCCCAAGCCACCACCCCGGGTGGGCTTGGGTTGGGGCGTGGCCCAAGGGGCTTGGGTTTGAAGACGGGCGTGGGGCGGGTCTAGCAAGCTGACATGGCGGGCTCTCAATGGCCAATTCAAACTAGCCGTTGGGGGCATTTTTTTTTTTTTTAAATTTCCTTTATAAATACCTTACCATATTTAACATTTTTCTCACACAATATCAAACACATAAAACACAATCTTGCCATGAGTTCTTCAAGTTCAAGTGTATCGTCATCATCATCTGACGATGGTGCGGAAATATTTCTACAAACGATCGCGGCGGTGGTGAAAGCTATCGTGGAAGACGAAGACAATGAGGAAGAGACTCCGCAACCTAAACGGAGGATAAGGTACATCGCTCGTGAACGGCACACCGCTAACAATTTGTTGGTAAGCGATTACTTCTCAGCGGAACCTAAGTATGATGAAAAAATGTTTAGGCGTCGTTTTCGTATGAGTAGAAACTTATTTTTAAGGATATCTAGAGATCTTGAGGAGAAATATGTTTATTTCCAACAAAAATCGGATGTAACCGGGAAATTAGGATTTGGTGGATCATGTTTCAACGATTCCTGGGTTCGAAACCGACGAAGACGACGAAGAATGATAGTTTTTTATTTTGATAATTATTTTGTATTTTATGTAGTTTTTAATGGTTATAAATATATATATATATTAAAAAAAATCTGATGTGGTTTGGCCACGCCCACCATACCCCATACAAAATGGGTTTATGAATTGAGTTTTCAAAGTTCCACGTGTCAACCCATGCCCCAAACCCCCGCCCCACCATACCCCACGGTCTTAACTCTTCTTTAAGTACACGTAAGTGTCACATCACACATTATTTTCTCATTTAATTATGCCTCACTTTAAGGAAATTGTTTAATCTCGTTAACTCCATCAAACACCTATTATTTAGTGGTTTATAAAAAAGAGTAATTAATTCAATCTCTTAACATTCGGTTAACATGTTAATACATAATTATTCCAACGCCCCTTAACACAAAGAGGTATACAATGTAGGTTAACATGTCATGTCACCGTTAACACCGCGAATATTAATGTAATTGATTCATATGCTAGATTTGTTTAGAAAACTGAATAATGTCATAAATTATATAATTATATAAAATTATTATAGACGCATATAAAACTAGGTTAAAACAAATATGAAGCTACTTATTCTTTTGGATATTGACCGGTGCTAGAGAGAAATAAAATATCTAAATGTTTTATAATAATCTATTTGGGAATAGCCTAATAGTGTTGGTGAGTTTAGATAGAGCTTAGGACATGAGAGGTTAGGGGTTCAATCCCTATGGTGTGCAACGTTAGTCATTAAAAAAAATAATGTTGTATAATAACAATGGGACGAGAGAGTTGGTCACATTGATATAGGAGGAAACATCAACATCTCAATGAAGAAGAGTTGGTCACATTGATATACGAGGAAACATCAACTTCTAATCTTTTTACAATGTATAAAGATTAATGAATTTAGTAGACACACACACCAACATACTATCTTTAATTTTTTATTACATATATACATATTATATCTTATTAGATTTCAATATATTATATTAAGTAATATTTGATTATATTATTTCAATTCAATAGCTTTATGCCTTTCCTGAGTTTAAGGAATGTTCAAAATTCGATATACTAAGACCACCCGTAGTGGGGCGTGGTTTTTAACAAAAGGGATTCTAAACAGAAATAACACCTAATTGGTCTATTTGGTTAATTTCATTTTTTTTTTTTACTTTTCTTCCCAGGTTTGTTATTTATTTTTTCATAAATATTTTTTTATTTTTTCTTTACTTCTCTACAAATTTTAGCTTTATTTTTTATTCTTATTTTTACGTTATAACTCCCGTTGTATTAATATTAAACAAGAACTACAATACCGTCGCGAATCGCGGATTAAATACTAGTTATTAAATACTTTACATATATTCTCACCCTGCAATTAAATGATATTTTATTGTAAACTTGAAAAATGACACAATTGAAATGAGAGTATAAAACTTATATCTAAATTCTAATGTACCAACTTTTGTAAAAACTAGTGGGGAGCCCGCGCGTTGCGGCGGGTCGACAATTTACAATCGTATACATCTGAATGTAAACACATAAACTTCCAAAAATGCTTCATCTTTTTCAACTCATTCTTTTGCTTCTGGCCCACATCCCTCGTGAAGCCATAGCCCAATATCCACCACCTTACACTTGTTTTTTTGCTCCACTCCACAAGCACACGGATGCGGTTAACCCTCTCTACAGTGTTCAGATCATGACAGCATACATAAACATGCAATTCGTGCATTCGTACTTCCTTATGGACATCGATGCTCCTGTCACATGGCACGATTGCATTGTACAATGGAATATGTATCCAGGCAGTTGCCCTAACAACACGCTTTGCACCTCACCGGGCTCTTGCGACGAATATCAATGTACAGAAGTGCAGACTTCTTACTCTTATAAAAGTCCTTATTGTCCTCAAGTAAAAGATACTACTCCATCACCTGAAGAATTCTGCACATGCTCGATAAATGTAATGAACCCGATAAACTGGCCATGTAGTCAAGCTTTACTTAACTATGACAACTTTTTTGTGAACACAAGTAATGGTAGGAACCCTCTTCCTGGTTTCTACGCAACTTTCTCAAACGCTGCGTGTGCTCCTTCGTCAGCATTCGAATCATTCCCAACAAATGTTAATGGTGTCATGGCACTTTCCTTGTCCCCTTCTGCCTTTCTAGTTTCTTTAGATCAACCACCACTTAAAAGAACATTTTCTTAACCAGAACCTATTTAACACCAACTTTCAATCTAACATCACCTCAACTTTAAATCCAAACCGAATTATAAACTTCAAAGCAACTTTGACTTCCTGAATTATAAACTGAATTATAGTCTTTAAATTCTTTAGACCAACACCCTTGACCACTTACTTCATATCAATTATCATATTCCTCAATTTCTTGCCTAAAATCCAAAAAAAGAAGTGCCCCTTTCCCACATTTATTAGAGATTAAGTCGTATTTTTAACAGGTAAAATTCATATAAAATAACTTTAAAAGAAATGGATCAAATGATCAAACGGGTCAACAACCGTCCAACTTGCACTTTTAATGCTAAAATCTCTTTTAATTATTTCATTCGAAAATTTAGTTTAGGGAATATATGTGATCATAGCTTAAACTATTATTTATTAAAAAGATAAATATGTTGAACAACTGTCTTGGATCAACGTAACCAGGCCTGTTTCGGCCCGCACAAAATCCATCGGCCCAACCAGCCCATTTTCCCACCTCTAACATGTATAAAAGAACAATTATTAAAGATGTAATACTCTGCCTTTTTCAGATACTTTTTATGAATTTTCAGTGCTCCTGTCAAAGCCTTTTTTGCATCCAAGCTTCCAGTTATATCACCCATGCTCTGAAACAATAAACGATTATAAATTCCAAAATACCAAAAAGAAATAAGAGTAAAGTGAGGTTGGAACCATTTATTATGAACCTTTTTTGCATCCAAGCTTCCGGTTATATCACCCAACAACCCACCCCTTTGTCGTTCACACTGATGGCACATAACCGACTCGACATACTTCAAAACTCCCTGCAAGTAACACAATTTTTACAATAATAATGCAAGTCTATATAAAAAAGCATAAGCCAGTGGACATTCTTCATATTCATTGGGGCTTTATTTAAACCTTTTTCTATAGTTTTCCAAACACTCAAGGATCGTTTAAGCAGAGACTAAGCTATGTTTTAGGGTGTTAGTATAGTTGGGACTATCTTAATCCAATTCGATCAATTAATCGGCTTGTTAGTTGGGTTGTTGTATATCTACAACAATAATAAAAATAAATTTATAATTAAGTCGTTAGGTTTATAAAAATAAAGTTGGCATTCATCGTTAGTTGGGTTGTTGTAAATTTATAGAAATAAAGTTACAAACTCGGATCGACAGCTTCAGCACCACCAATCGCACCACCTTGCAAGCCCAACCATCGATAGTCTCCTGATGCACCACTAAACCCAAAACAGCCTACACCATGGTCAAATTGGTCAATAAGAGACTAAGAGGGACACAAATTTATCACATAGAGGTGACAAGATGGGCGCGTAGGTGTATTAGGTATATGGTGTAATCAGTTTGTATTAAAACAAGTCGGGTTGATTAAAATATATCATTTTTTTCTATTTTAAAATTTGTTTTATACCACTTAATGCATTATTAACTATTATAAACTATACTATTATAATATCATCAAAATAAAAAATAAAAGATCGATTTATAAGATATACATTAAAAGCTTTTAATCATGAATTCTAGTGAAAACAACTTGGAGCATTTCTAAAATACTAAAATGGAATTAAATTCTACCACACTACAGTTTATTAGTATAACTTTGTCTACAATTCTTTTACCTTATTCGCTAATTTGTTAGTCTCATCCGTTACATCAGTGTCTAGCAGATAGGTCCTCCATCTAATAATACGAGTTGACGCTAAGCCGAGCGTTGCGGCGGGACATAATCAAAGCTGAAAATATATAGAAAAAAACTTTTAAAACTGACAGGGCTATTCATAAACGTATGGAGTAAAATACAACACTATCAATCTGCGTTTCGTACATTCTGCAAGGAATTTGTACATTCTGAAGACAACCAACCACCAGAAAAAATCATATTCATAATAATATCACATTAAGATCAATTCCTGCAGGACGAAGGTGAAGGTTGAAGAATGTGGATGGAAATCGAGCCTGTCGTCGATGTTGATGTTTGTCGATGCGATAATATCATCACATTTTGTTGAGTGGTTCTGAAAGAACTCACACATATATCTTTATGCCATATAAAGCAGCATATTTCCTAATAAGACGTTCAACCGAGTACCATTCTGACTGGTCTGACCCATTCTGATGACCAATTCGCGTCATGTGGATCGAAGCTATTACGAATTTTAATAAATATAAAATAAATCAAACGAGTTAGCAATAAGAATAAACCAAACATACCTGACTTTTGAGCAGCAGAAAACGAAGCTTTCGACAAGCACTGTTCCAGTTCAGGAATAGAGATACTGCTACGAGGCACTTTGCGTCTGGGATTATACATTTGAACCACAGCTAGAGCTACCCACTGATTAACATTACCATCTTTATTCTCCTCATCTTCACCTGCTGCACAAACAGGCGTTTAAAAATTGAATGCGAACAAACACGCTAAACAACCGCATTGATCAAGAACTTAGAACCTAAGAAGCTGACCAGTAATTTCTAAAAGATGGATGTAACACCCCGTGTTTTCGTAAGTGAAAGTTAAAGTCAAGATAAAAATCAACGACCGATTCGCGCAACTTGACTTGTAGAAATGTCTTTATTTTATTTGTATTATGTGGAGTAAGTGTCGTTCATTACAATAATCGATGAGTATTAATCGTATTTCAACCGACCTACGGCTGTGAACTATAGGAAGTAACAATGCGATAAAGTTAATCAACCAATAATCAAGCTATGCTAATTGAATCGACATCGAATCGTAACTCGAACTACGTAATTTTACTTATTAATTATACATGTGTGTGTACCTTACGTGTTACCTGTGCATGTTTATTTATGTTATGTTATGTTGTGGTAATCAAGCGAACTCAATCGAACTCGAAATCTAACTCGAATGCTATCAAACTCGAACTCAAAACGTAATCGAACCATGGTAGATAGTGGGAAAGAGATTACGCTAGATACAAAGTAGTTGAGACTGAAAGTAATTTGACTAGGAAACCCTATCATATCGAACCGCTCGCAATCGAAATCGAAATAACTGAAATCGTCGCGCGAAACACTCGAAAGGTGCAACCGATCGATCAGGCTTCCCAGCCGATCGAACAGTCAGCCGAACGGACTGCTGTCCGATCGGACAGGCTGTCCGATCGAGGTGCCAGCCGATCGGCTAGCCCTTTCCTCTTTTGTCTTCCTATAAATACCCCTGTCATTATCACCCCTTACCACTTTTGGAAACCTCTGTTCGACCAGCACGCTCAACTCGCTTTTTCCCAGATTTCTCTCGATTCCGTTAAGTTTTCGTCCTAAACCTTGTACTTTCTTGATCTATACACACTCCTACACCTTTCTATCTTTCGAATCTAAACTTTTAACCGTGAAATCATCAAAAATCAAGTGTTCTAGGATGATGCCATCATGGGTTCTTGAAGAACTTCATGTTTTGGCCTCAATCCACCAAGAACGACTTGGATCTAGCCGATTTCCACATAAACAAACAAGGATCTCATTGTAAAACCCTTGCAGGATCAATCAATGATATCAACAATATCTTGTGAAAGCGCGGAAATCAATCACAAGACGATTCAAGATTAAATAATGATAATAAAGAACAATAGTCGAGAGCAATAGAAATCACAAACCAATAGATTCTTGCATTCAACGATAAATGTAGACTGATACAAGATCTAGCAAAGGAACTCGCAACCTTCTCCTTTGTGTCGCCCCCACTATTCACCTAATCAACAACCTCAAACAATGAGGTAATAGTGTGCTTAAATACAAAACCAACTGGGCCACTAACCTAAGCCCATGCGACACAAGTCTACTAACCCAAATACTAACAAAACCGACCCAAACATGTAAATTAAACATAAACATAATCAACCCTCAAACTATGCTAACCTACATGAATAAACCTTCAGGTTCCAACAATCTCCCCCTAGGTTTATGCATGCAGGTTCTTGACACTTTAACCTTCACGATCACCTTGCAACCGATCCTTAATACCACCGAAACCCTTTGTATGAATATGAATAGATGTTGTAACAGCTTTAGTCCAAGCTTTTGCAATTTCTTCATATTTCTCAGTAGCTCTAATTTGATGACGAGCTAACACTTCCAAATCTTCATGAGCAACATTCAGTAAATCAATCTGATCCACCAAGCGAAAACACACATTATCATCACAAACAATCACTGCCTGCCCTAAGCGCTCATCATAAGACCAAAAATGTAAGGACTTCAGAGCACCCTGTGGTATCTTTTTCACCAATGGAATCATCTTCTCTTTATCAGTTACAGGCCAACGCACAATCTTCATTCGCTTGTTTGTATATGGATCTCTGATGCCTTTAGCGGGTTTAACAATGGACTCTGCAGTACGCATTGAAGGAAAACCCTTAAGAACCTCCCTCTTCAACCGTTCGAAAAACAAATGTCCAACTCCTCCAGGCTTATCATCTACATAAGGTGCATTAGACAAATTCGTCAAATCCACTTTAGTAAACGACTGAAACTGGCCTGGATGTTTATACCACTCAACAGGTCCAATCTTCCTTTTTATCCACCATCTCTTGCGATCATGATCATAACCCCAGCTAACTACACCAGAACGATTTCCAACCTTATCATAGAGAGTTTCACCAACATCCATCAAATGATGAGTTGCATGAGCATCATCATCATCTGGATTTAGATTCCGATTCTTCATAATTACAAACTCTCTTTTCTTCTTGATTCTTTCAGCCTTCTCTTTGTCTGCAACAGGATCAATGATTCTTCTAAAGTAATGTTTCATAGCAGCACTTCTTTCAGCATCATCCTTTTCAAAAGCCTTTTTCCTATTTTCAACATCAGTTGGATCTGAGAACTCCTGTCCAAATTTCTTCTCCAACTTTCCACGCAAGTCATACACCATGTTAAACAACAAACTAACATCTCCTTGAAGCTGCTCAATCTGTTGATCTTTCTTCACAATAGTATCTTCAAGTTGAATAATCTTTGCATCTTTATGGATTGAATCTTGCTCAAGTACAACCATTCGTTTCTTCATATCTCTCATACTGATAAACTCATCTTCATCACTAGAATCATCATCAAATGGCATTCTAAATGGCTCTTCAGGTCTCTTACCACTTGAACTGCTAGGCATATCAAGATCAACTCTAGAAGGACCTGCAGATTCAGTAGCACTAGGTAGCGTTGTCTCAACAGTGGCATCAACATCAACACTAGTAACCTGAACATCATCAGTAGTAATATCCATATCAGTTCTTCCAGTATCAACATCAAAATCAAAGAAGTTTTCAGTAGTGGTGGTGGTATCGGTGACATTCTTCTCAAACTCGAAGTCATAAAGACCTTCATCATCTTCATCAGTAATTACGGGTTGATCTTTGCTATGCTCAATATACATTCCGAGCCGAGGATCCCTCCTTTTCCGTTTCAATGGCATGGAATCAGAATCCTTTGGGTCTTCACTAGGCTTTTCACTTGACACTGAAAGATCAGAAGGAGGATTTCCCATCTTATCAGTTACAGATTTCAATAACAAAGCCAAACTTTCAGCAGTAATCACGGGTGGAACAGCAGAAACAGCAGTATCAACTTCAGCTTCAGGAGGAAGCTCTTCATCTTCACCAGAATCACACATAATCTCAACACCTTCATTGTCAGAGTCTATTGTTAAAATCTCTGTCTCAGGCTGATCTTCAGCATCCATACGAATATCATGTTCTTCAGCAACAATAGCACTTGCAGATACACTACGCTCTGGAACAGATCGTGCCATCACTGGATTCTCACCAACATCTTCTGTCTCTGCAAACTGACCAAATTTCTCCAACTCAATCAAACCTTCAAACCTTTTCTCAGTTCCTTTCTTTGTAGTGAGAGCACCAAAACATGAAGGTCCCATAGGCTTTAATTCCAACGTATTACCAGATCTCTTCAATTCCGGATAATGCTCATTCAAAATCATCTGCACAAATCTTGGATACATAAGAAACTTATCCTTTCGAAGTCCAATTGCATTTCTCTTCATAGCTTCCAAAATATATCTTGAATAATTGAACGGCTCGTTTGTAATCACACATATCAATGCAGCAGTCTGTGTGGTATTCAACTGATCAATTCCCCCTCTATTTTCTGTCATGCACAAAAGAAACATGTGCAGTAATAGACGCCAGTAAGGGTGCACAAACTTCTTCACCAGGGGAGGAAACTTTCCTTCATAACTTAAACGAGGTAAAATTGCTTCCACTGTTCCAGCAGGAAGTTCGATTGGATCTGTTTCCTGATCATTAAACTTCAACACATCTCTAATAATCTGCTCAGTCACTATAACCTTTATCTCGTCAATCTCAGCAACTATAGCTCCCTTTCCTTCAATGATTTCTACTTTAGCAGTCTTCCAAAAGTCTCGAATAAGGCTTTCATAGACAACTGGATTCTCACGAAGAGCATGAACAATCCGGCATGTATTTAGGCCTTTCATCAACGATGTATACAGCTGCTTGTGCTTCACTGGCGGAGGTGCTAAGTATCCAACTTGATTATGAGAAGATATAAACTTTAAATCCATTTTCTGCACACAACACAAATCATATAAGTTTCCAACTACTGATATAACAGTGACAAAAGTAAAATTAAAACAAACACTGTTACTGTTCACTCGAAACCATGAGTCGCAACCAAAAGGTTTCGAGTCGAAACCATGAGTCGTAACCAGCAGATTACGAGTCGCAATCATGAGTCGCAACAAACAAATTGAGTCGCAACCATGAGTCGCAATCTTGTTGTTGCGACTCGTAACCACTGATTTCGAGTTCTAAACGTTCTTGATTGCGAGTCAAAACTTCATCGGAAATATCAAAACTTCGTCGGAAACATCAAAACTTCATCGGAAACATCATCGGAATCTTCAAACATTCATCGGAATCTTCAACAAGATATTCATAATCCCTGCAAAACTTGAATGATGATGTCATAATACCTTGAAGATTAACAAGGTAGATTGCGAGTCGCAATCGGAAACCAGTCGAAATTGTTGATGAATGCCGGAATCTTGAGAGAGAAAAAGAGATCAGATTGCGAGTGAATAAGGATTATGACTCGTAATCCCCTTTTGTACTCAACTGTTTTCATGGGCCCATGTCTTATGGGCTTGGACCTTATGGACTTGGGCTCAAAACAGATTTATCAATTAATTTTTAAACCCATTTAAAAATCTGATTTAATAAAAACTATCCATTAAACCTTTTGAGCAATGTTTGCAAAATAAAAACCTAAAAAAACAAAACAAATAATAAATATTATTTACAAAATAAACTTAGGAAATTTGCATAGATACTCAGGGATCAAATCACAAGGTTTCGGGCTTGACTTCACTTATCAACACTGATCTACTACTGGATGATCTAGACAATTGCCAGTATATTTGTCCCCTTAAACTCATCTCCCTAGACCTTTTCCATATAACTGCCTGTAACTCATTTTATCATGTTTTGTTATTTTAACAATGAACACCCAAACAAATACTAATCAATTCTCGGAATTATGCACAGCACACTCTATCATGCATGTAGTGTCCCTACCACATATTTCACAAGTCCAATCCAAATCTCTGAAATCTTAACTGGGAATAGATTGAGAAGAGAACAGAATAGATCTTAAGCAGAGATGGTATAATATACAGATCAAATGAGTTTTTCTCAATTTGATATAGGTTTCTAGGGTTTCTTTTGGGCACTTGAGGGCCTCTTTCGGGTGTATTAGATCTATAGCGCGACAACGTACAGCTAGGTCAGCATGTATCTGGATGCAGCAGAAGCTGTCGTTGCCTAGCACCTCCAGGTCAGCATATATCTGGATGCAGCAGAGGAGGTACACGACTTTTTCAGAGAAGATTTCAGAGTCAGACCAAAATTGTGTGTATCAGGACAACATACAGACATTCAAATAGAAATGAGCTAATTTCAAGTGATTTTCTTTTCTGAGGTCATGTACTCTTTTTAGTTCTGAACAGAAACAGCCAATGTTTCCAGTCTTAAGGATAGAGCCTACCAACACATCATACTAGAGTCAAACTATTTCGATACTGGTCTTACATGAGTCAGCCCTCGACCATAATGTGAAAATTCATTTCATTTCCCAGTCCTGCCACACCTCTTTTTGTATTTTTCAATTTTTTAATGTTTTTGTATTTTTTTCAAAATTTCTCCCCCTAAATTTGAGCATAAATAAAAACTACCTAAGAATAGAAAACTTTATGAACAAATTTACCTACGAAAAACAAAAACATGCTCAGTCAGTAAAGCGGATCATTTTCAGAAAATCCACAAGCACTCTGAATTTTGAGCTGCTGACAGGTTTAGTGAACAAATCGGCAGCATTTGCATCTGTGTCGATTTGTTCAAGAGTAATAAGACCTCTGTCAAAACAGTCTCGAATAAAATGAACTTTAATATCAATGTGCTTGGTTTTGGAGTGAAAAACAGGATTTCTAACAATTTGTATTGCAGCATCATTATCGCAGTAAATAGTAGTGTTGAGATAAGTCAAACCGTAGTCCTGCAATTGATGTTGCATCCACACCACTTGAGAGCAAGAAGCAGAAGCAGCAACATACTCGGCTTCAGCTGTAGATATCGCCACTGTTTGTTGTTTCTTGCATTGCCAAGAAATGAGCCGATCACCCAAAAATTGGCATCCCGCAGACGTAGATTTCCTGTCACTGTCAGTACCTCCAAAATTGCTGTCAGAGAAAGCAAACAAGTCAAAATTGGAATCCCTCGGATACCACAGGCCAAACCGAGGTCGGCCTTTAAGATACCGAAAGATCCTTTTAACAGCAATAAGGTGAGAAGTTTTAGGATTAGCCTGATAGCGTGCACAGTTGCAAACAGCAAACATAATGTCCGGACGGCTAGCTGTGAGATACATCAATGACCCGATCATGGACCTATATTGACGTTGATTGACAGACTCTCCTTCTTCATCTTCAGTCAATAGTGGTCTCTCTGCCATAGGTGTTTCAGCAGGCTTTGCGTCCGTGAATTTGAATTTTGCCAGCACATCATCCACATACTTCCCTTGATGAATAAGAATTCCTTGTGAACTCTGCTTGACTTGTAGACCCAAAAACAGTGTCATTTCCCCCAGAGCACTCATTTCAAACTTCTTCTTCATAACTCTCTCGAATTCCTTGCAAAGATCCTCACTTGTAGATCCGAAAATGATATCATCAACATAGATTTGAACCAAGATTTGATCACGTTCTACCTTCTTGATAAACAGAGTCTGGTCTATGGTGCCACGCGTATACCCATGAGCCAATAGATGCTCTGTTAGTGTGGCATACCAAGCTCGAGGAGCCTGATGTAACCCGTACAGTGCCTTGTCTAGCTTGTAAGCGTAATCAGGATGGTCTGGATGTACAAACCCTGGTGGCTGCTCGACAAAAATTTCCTCCTTCACATCTCCATAGAGAAACGCGGTCTTGACATCCATCTGATAAACAGTGAATCCCATGTATGACGCGTAAGCCAAGAAGATCCAGATGGCTTCAAGTCGTGCAACCGGAGCATACACTTCATCATAATCCAGTCCTTCAATTTGTCGAAATCCCTGAACCACCAGCCTTGCTTTGTTTCGAACGATGACTCCTGCAGAATCCTGCTTGTTTCGAAATACCCATCTAGTTCCAAGTTTACGTTTTCCTGATGGCAACTTGACGAGCTTCCATACTCCAAGTTTTTCAAACTGGTTCAGCTCTTCATGCATAGCATCTACCCAGCCAGGTTCCTGCAGAGCTATATCAATAGTTTTAGGTTCGATTTGAGAAAGATAACAAGAATATAAGCAAGTGTTAATGGTTCCTGATTGACTCCTGGTCAAAATTCCTGCATTTACAGGACCAATCACATTCTCGATTGGATGATTTCGTTGAACGCTCGTAGGTATGGCCAAATCAGGTACAATTTCCTCTTCAGTGGTGGTGTTGCTAGACTCCCCCTCATTAGGTGCTGTAGTAGTGTGAACTACAGGAGAAGTGACAATACAATCCTCAGGAATTGGTTCAGGAAACAATGCAGAGTCACTAGTTGATGCGCCCTCAGAGGATCGATTGACCGTTGGAGTTGGTGTAGGATGTTGCGTAAACACCATTCCCGGTGGATCAATGGTATGATGCCTTACGGTGTCTTGCATCTGTGCTTCGTCTTCCGTATCTTCAAATGACAATGGTTGTTTGGGAACAGACACACCTGCAACTGAAACATCACTTGACTAAATGTTAAATGATTTAAACAGAGCAGAATAATCGTATAGCCAATCTGGACCAACTCTAGCATCCGTAGCATTCTCTTCAAGCCATTCGATGTTGCACGACTCAACGACCTTTTTAGTTACTTTGTTGTATACCCTATAAGCAGAGCCTTTAGCATATCCAACAAAGTAACATTCGTCACCTTTGACTTCAAACTTGCCGTTGGAGTCCATTAGTAATAATACACATGGACAACCAAAAATACGAAAGTGTGAAACCGAAGGTTTACGTCCTTCCAGAATCTCATAAGGGGTTTTCATGTGACGTTTGTTTACTAAAGCATGATTCTGGATATAACAAGCCGTGCTAACAGCCTCGGCCCAAAAGAAGCTAGGAAGCTTTGAATCAGCCAGCATAGTACGTGCGGCCTCAATGAGAGTACGATTTCTTCTTTCAGCCACTCCATTTTGTTGTGGAGTTCGAGGTGCACTGAACTGACGATCGATTCCCTTATCCATGCAGAAAGTATCCAAAGTAACATTCTTGAATTCTGTCCCATTGTCTGATCGAATAACCTTCACTTTAGTACTCGCTTGATTTTCAGCCAAAGTAATGAATTGTTTTACCAAGACAGCAGTTTCATTTTTGTGGCTGAGAAAATACACCCAAGTATAGCGAGAGTAATCATCGACGATTACTAGACAGTAAGCTTTCTTCCCAATACTCAGCACATTTACTGGACCAAAAAGATCCATGTGAAGTAGTTCTAGCACAGCTTTCGTCGAGGGTACTGATTTAGTCTTATGAGGTTTTCGATGAGCTTTCCCTTTCGCACAAGCAACACATTTTTCCACCAACATGAAATCCTTGATTGGAAGATCACGTACCAGTTGACCTTTAGCCAGACGGTTCAGATTTTTCATATTCACATGCCCAAGTCGACGATGCCACAACAGACCATCATGCTCTGAAATCTTTGAAAATAGACAAGTGATCTCTTCACACGGTTTCTTGTTCATATCAATGACGTAAGCATTTCCCTTTCTTTCAGCTGTCATCAAGAACCAGTCTTCTGGAATAACAATCCCAGGCTTAAGAACATGACATCCCTTCTTCGTGAAATGAACTGAATTCCCTCGATCACAAATCTGCGAAATACTTAACAGATTGTGTTTCAGTTCTGGAACATAATTAACATTTTCAAAGCTGAGAACACCGTTTCGAACAGTTCCTTTCAATGTGATTCTGCCAGATTCACCTCCCGCAAATGAGACATATCCTCCATTAAATTCTTTGACGTTCACAAGTTGGGATAAGTCTCCTGTCATGTGCCTGGAACAGCCACTATCCATGTACCAGAGGCGCACGGTAGTCCTCCACAGCTGTTCCTGCACGATTAGCGGGATTAGTTAGATTTAGGTACCCAGCCCATAGTGGATCTGGGTTTTCCATTTGCATCAATGTACGTTACTTTTTGCCAGATCAGATTATCTTTATTCAAAAATTTTGATTTATCTCTGTTGACAAAAGAGTTTGCATTCATGTTTGACTGGGCAGCCTTGACTTTTGGTTTCCAATGTTGATATGACCATTTAGAGCAATAATTATAAAAAAAATTTTGTTGGTGTCTTTGAAAATTTTTTTGACTTTGTTGGTTTCTTCGTTTGGCTGCATTCCAGTCAAAATCAGAGGGCTTGGTCCTTCGACTGTTATTCTTCATTGCCTCAGTCTTTGTGACGTTCATGGGCTTTGAATAACTAGTTCGATTGGATTTATCCTTCTGATTTTTGAAGCCTTTGTGCTCAGATGACTTCCTTGGGAGATGGACACAATTTCGTGCAATGTGTCCCGCAATTCCACAATTGAAACAAGTTTGTCGTTTCAATGGGTGGAGAGTCGAGGTTTTCTGAAAATTGTTCCTGTTTTGCTTTTCAGGTTTTGCGATTTTTGCTGGCTTTCGTTTAGAGCGATCTGGGTTCGGCTGATTTGACGTTTCACAAGCATGTGATGTATGTTGAGATTCAGTCGCAACTTTCTTACTGTGATTACCTTTTTCTTGAAAATCTGATGACTTGGGATCAGTTTTATTAGGTAAAACGTCTGTTGAAGATTTTACGTTCATGTTAACATTTAATTCTTTGTCGATGATTTTTGATTCAGTTTCAATTTCAGAAGCATTTGAAATTTCACAAACACATGCTTCTTCAACATGTGTATCAACAGTTTCCAATGGGGTCCCACTAGATTCAACATTAGGGACTCCCACTGAGACCGATTTCAAAGAAGAATCAGGACATTCTTGATTTTCTTGAGAAGAAGTATCAGTGGTTTCACTGAATGTATCCTGAGGGACCTCACCTGCAACACTATCATCTGACATATTAGAACCATCACATTCACAATTATTAACCGAAGAAAATTCATCACCAGAATTAAAGTTCACAGTTTCAACACAACCATCATCAGTCTTGCCTAAAACATCAGGCCCATTAGCAGCTAAAGAAAGAAACATGCTAAAAATATTTTGTCCCAAAATAACATCAGGATGATTTTCATCAAAACAAGGTTTTTGTGAATCAGAATTTAAAACGTGTTCTCCCCCAAGAGTATCTTCACATTTCAAATCAACTTTTTCTGCACATGCAAACGACTGGTTAGGATCAACATTTCCTTTTGAGACGAAATTCATTGAAGGAGCTAGTTGTTTGTTATCAACAGATTTGCTGTTGATTGATGACTTATCGGTTTTTGGACCGTAAGTCATCTTGCCCTCATTAATTAACTCCTCTTCCGTGAAAGGCATATAAGTGTAGTTATGATTGTATGGAGGAGGAGTTTTTGTGTATCCCAGACCAGCCCCTTTCTTTTCTTTATACTCTAGTTGTATATCACAAATGTTCTTGACCAAATTACTAGAGGTGTCAAATTTTTTAATATTGATTTCATTTACCTGATATTTGACTTTCAAGTCCTCTAATTCTTTGGTTAGGTCACTAATTGTGGCTAGAGCATCTAAGAAATTACAGTTTTTAGCACTGAGGTCTTCTTTTAGCTGAACTATATCCTTTCGTTGGGCCTCAATTTTTTCTTTGTAAAGTTTTTCATTTTTGGCCAAAGTAAAGTTTTTATTCTTAAGATCTTGATAATCTTGAATAAGTTCAGCATTATGTATCCTATAAGCCTCAACTCTTTCTCTGCATTCAGTAGTACAGAAAATAGAACGTACCTCCTTAGCAGTGAGTCCATGAACAGGAGCTGACAAGATTTTGGTCATGAACGCAATGTTCTCAGCTTGAGGCTCAGCATCTGGCGAAGAATCCTTTTCATCAGAAGTCATGAAAGCTATGTTTTCAGCAGCACTCTGGATTTCTGGTTGAGAGATGTTCAGGCGTTGAATTTCATCTTCCCAATTGAACTCTGCACTTGGTTGAACAACAAGGGCTGAACTCTGAGTTCCTTCACCAGCAGCAGTTGAATCGTTTGTCGTTACAAGAGCCCTTTCAGGATTTGGAGGGGCAGGATGTGCAGGTGTATAGTCTTTGTTGTTGTTGGACTTAGGACAATTTCGTGCCAAATGACCTGGTTCGTGACAGTTGTAGCAGCGTAACTTCAGTGGAACATTTGCAGAGTTTGAAAAAGAAGATCCCCATCTATTTTTGCCAGTTTTATTTGCGAATTTTTGTGCTCTGAATGCTGCCATTGCCATTTGCCAGGTGATGTCCATCTCCTCCACATCGTCAGGATGATACTGATATAGATCATTCAACGACCAGCTAGGAGGTTGTATTTTACCTGCGACAAAAGCATTTAAACAATTTATAACAGAAGCAGCGACCTCCAGATTCTCTTTAGATTGCTGAGTAAAGAAAGCAATGAGCTCGGATTTTGCTGAATGAGTTGTGGCAATCTTTGCTGCAGACGATGAGGGGCTTGAGCTAGAGTAATGCACAGTAGTGGTCGACCCAGAAGTAGCCTTTTTCGATCCATTCTGTGAAATCAGTGCAGCGTTGTCATTGCTTGAATTGGTAGAAGAAACAGAAATGCCTGCTGCTAACAAACTGGACTTGTGATTATTCTCCCGTTGCTTGTCATCAAGCTCACAAGCTTTGATATGAGAAATCATTTCAGTCAAGGTGCATCTTGCGAGATCTTTCGTCCGCTTGATCATAGCAACGTGGTTATCCCAACTCTTTGGCAAGGCATTCAGAAGTTGTCGATTCTGAGCAGCCTTTGAAGGAAGGATTTCTTCTAGGTCCATTTGAGTAATGATTTTTGAGAAACGCTGAATCTGATTCTCAATGGTTTCCCCATAGATGTAGTTGAAATTATTGAAATTTTGCCTTAACAGGTTCCTTCTGCTTTCCCTCATGTCTTCATTCCCTTCGTACACATCAAGCAAAGCTTCCCACATTTCTTTAGCCGATTTGCAAGTGCGAAATCCCATAGCGATGTCTGACCCCAGTCCCATAGTCAAGTAAGACGTTGCTCGATTATCTTCTTCTTCAATAGCATAATCTTCATCAGTATATTCGGCACGAGGTTTCTTGACCTTGACTCCAGGGTTCGTTTCCCTCTCATACATGATTTCTCTAGGACCTCTTTCAATAACCCTCCAAAGTTTAGGCTCCTTAAACTTGATATGTTGCTCAAAACGCCACTTCCATTCAGGAAAATCATTTGCATCTAAAAGCCTTGGAATACGAGAGCTGGTTCCAATTTTGGAGTCCAACTCTTGCTGAGCATTTGTGACAGCTAGGTCATTAGCAGTTGACATGTTTTCTTAAATATAATTAATTAAATCAATTATTTAAAGTCCAACAGTCCAACAGTCCAAAGGTCCAAAAGTCCAACAGTCCGTAAATCAGTGTCGTTGCGAGTCGTAACAGAGGTTGCGAGTCAAATCTACTGTGATTGCGAGTCGTAACTGCAGAGGTTGCGAGTCGTAATTAAAACAGAATGAGCCGAAACCAGTGAGGATTGCGAGTCGCAATTGACACAGGATGAACCGAAACCAGTGATGGTTGCGAGTCGTAACTGGAACGTGATGAGCCGCAACTAGATGGTTGCGAGTCGAAACCAATACAGAACAAGCCGAGACCACAGTTGTTGCGAGTCGAGACCTGCAAAACAGAAAAGAGATAAGAACTGTTGACTCGTAATCCCGGATTTCCAGCACTTCCAAAATTCAAAGATTTGAGATCTTTGAATTTTCTTCAATCAGCTCCGAACAATCAGCAAACAGATTTCTAAAAATTATACGATCCAAATCAGTAACAATTTTTAACAAAATCACCAAGAACAGATCCAAAACAGATCGGTAAAACTAGTTCCTTTCACTGCAAAACAATCACCACAAACCAGATTAGTAATAACGGTTTAATCTTGAATCTGATTGATATCAAAACCGAACCAAGAATGGTTTCTTGGCTCTGATACCAATTGTAAAACCCTTGCAGGATCAATCAATGATATCAACAATATCTTGTGAAAGCGCGGAAATCAATCACAAGACGATTCAAGATTAAATAATGATAATAAAGAACAATAGTCGAGAGCAATAGAAATCACAAACCAATAGATTCTTGCATTCAACGATAAACGTAGACTGATACAAGATCTAGCAAAGGAACTCGCAACCTTCTCCTTTGTGTCGCCCCCACTATTCACCTAATCAACAACCTCAAACAATGAGGTAATAGTGTGCTTAAATACAAAACCAACTGGGCCACTAACCTAAGCCCATGCGACACAAGTCTACTAACCCAAATACTAACAAAACCGACCCAAACATGTAAATTAAACATAAACATAATCAACCCTCAAACTATGCTAACCTACATGAATAAACCTTCAGGTTCCAACACTCATGTAGATCTAAACATATACGTGGTGAAAGGGATTGAAGGATGGATTTTCCCAACTTTTCTCAACTCTTTTCACTCGAACCAGTAGAAACAGAACCCGAGCCAGTTTACTGACCACTTCGGTGGTTATACGACTCGAGATCTGGGTTCTATCCACGAGGTTAACCGACTTCGGGTTAAATGTTAAACTTCGTTCCGAACAGACCACCGACCGGATTCGGGTGATTCCTGTCCGACCCGGGAGACCAAGTAAGAACGAGGCACCCACGGTTTTACTCGCTGTCGAAGTACCTCGATAAAACGACAAACAAACAGAACAACCAAGGTGTTAGACGCAAGGCTGATCAGGTCAGGATGCTGACCGATCGGACTGCTGTCCGAACGGGCAGCCAGCCGAAAGGATAAACCAGCCGATTGACTTGCCAGCTGATCGGCTAGCACATGGTCCTACACAAACAACTTGTTTTGAAGAATGGTATGGAACGAACTGTTGTTCGATCGAACTATTGTCCGATCGGATTACACTTTGGATCATGAGATACTATGCTTCAACACTTAATCAATTTTCAACATGTTCAATGCACTAAGAAGTGCCACCCGATCGAACTGCCGTCCGACCAGGTGACACCCTGCTGTCCGATCGAACAGCAGTTGTGCTATTCGATCGACCAACCATCCGATCCACTGAATCACACTCACTAAAGTTTTTGACTTGTTGACTTGCCAACCGATCGAACACCTGTCCGATCGAACGCCTGTCCGATCGAACACCTGTCCGATCCAAAGGCTAAACCTTGAAATTCTGTTGAATGCCTAACCGATCGGGCTATTGGCCGATCGAACTGCCGTCCGATCGACCGACCTGAAAGGCAAAGGTACTTCAATGTTTTCAAAATGCTACAACGAAAACTTCAAAGGACAAGCCATCATACACAAACACATCCTTCCCAAAGGAAGAAACAATCCACTCGTACAGCCATCCGATCGGCCTACCGACCGACCGAACAGCAGACCGTACGGACTGTCAGCCGAATGGTCAGCCGTCCGATCGAACTGCCGTCCGATCGACCAGCTGTCCGACTCCCCAGCACTTGTTTCCTGTTTTACGTTTCTCTTATCGTTATGCTATCAAATCTATTCAGGCTAACCGTATTCGCTAAGCGCTCCCTTCAATCCATAAATCACTGTGAGTATACTCGAACCCTTTTTGCTTTAAACACTTTTGGGTGTTACATACGTTACGAATATTCAAACTGCAACTATCACACTACTCAAACTATTTGAATGCAAACCGTTACTGCATGTTATACGTGGCTCATGAATGCTTGTTTGTTATGTTTACACATGGAATGCTGTCTACCTGCCTTAGCAACGATAGTACTATAGTTTGGACTCAGCACCCGTTCACACGGGGGTTGTTAAGGATCTTTTACTTGCATGGATTACGGTGGTAATCATGTATTGCGAACTGCCTCAGGCAGTCAACCCGCAGTCATTGGTATCGATGGATCTATGTCGATAACTAACGTGCTTCATTTCACTATGTGTACGTGCTGGTTATGCGTAAACGAATTCGAACTCTATATGCTATTATCAAACTTGTATGCTCACCTTTACATTATATGTATTGACTCTTATTTTAACATATGTGACAGGTGCTTAGGATGCATGTGTGGTAGGAAATGGAAGCTAGAATAAAGCTTTAGAGCCCAACAAATAGTTGTCTGTAGATAACGAATTAGGGGTCTCTAGAAGCAGATAAACAATTGCTACTTATTTAAATCTGAGTTGTCGGAACAGAATATTTGTCTTGATGCTTGTCTGTAATAATTATTTGACTGTTTGAGATACGGTATGGGACGTATTATTTAAATTGAATAGTTATGATAATTGTTGTGGAAACTTCTGGACAGTCTGTTTCGCTCAGTGCCATGCCCCGATGACTCCGCCATCGGTTGGGGTGTGACAGATTGGTATCAGAGCCATAACTATAGGGAATTAGGCGAGACTCGACCTAGTCCAGGTCGAAGTCTTAGATACCTAGACTATAGTTAAGAACCAACAGACCGACTTGTGCATAACCATTAGAGATTATGTACGGGCTTATATTCCTCGCTATTCTCGCTTATTTCACGCTATCACCGCACTCAAAATTTTAACTATGAGCAAGCAACAAGGTCGAGAATAGGTGTGAAAACCACAAACTCTCGACTAAAGTTGCTTAAACAACTTGCATTTTAACCACAAACGAGGAGAATTATGCCAAATTAGGAGTGAAATCCATATTTTGATGAATAATCTCCTCAACTTTATCAAAACAGGGACGAAGTTGTTAAGCCAGGGGTGAAACCCTAACCTTGTCAACTTGTTCCGCCCTTCATACAAAACTCTTATCAAAGTCTCGATGGACTCCAACGACCTAAAGTCACGGTATGACCAACGGGATGCGCGCCAAATGCCCAAGAATCGAGGCAAAGGCACAGTCCTGGAGGTTAATGTGCGCAACGGGTCCTTGTGAATAGTCGAACCGCTTTGGTTAGTTGAAGTCTACTAGCCGCAGACGATCCATTTCTCGAATTTTATGTGTCCTTATTCTGAGTCCGCAACTGCTGATTCGGATGATTTGACGATTTTATGTGCTTATTTATGTGCTTTCCTGTTTATATGCTGTTACAATTCGGGAATTACTCGATTTTGTTTCCACTACGGTCGACACACACGACTCGCACTGCTATTCTACCTCAAATCGCTAACAAATCGCTCGCACTATACTATATTCGAACACTCGCGAGCTTTGAATGATAGGTTTCTGTATTCTGACTGCCTCTTGTGTGAAAACGCTTCTTTGCTCTACGTGCCTAGGAATTTTGTGACTATGTGCCCGATGTACTTATGTGATTATGTGATTTCATGTTAGTATTTCTGTAATTATACGTGTTCCTGCGCTTTAGTAATAGTAGACGTGTGAGGTGAGATTCGAATACATGTGTTGAGTTCCGTGGCGATGTCTATTGCAGACAATGTCTTCTGGATCCCATCATGCTCTCTCTCGTCAGGAAAAGAGGGACAAACGCCTTGCTTCCATCATCGCGAAAAGTGTGGCAAAGGCCGTGAGTGACGTCTATGAGAATGCCAGCAAATCATCCGAGGAATCGAGAACCGAAGCTCCTAAGACTGCCGCAAGGCCCTTCAGTTTCAAACAATTCAAGTCGTGTGGGCCAAAAGAATTCACTGGCGAAGGAGGTCCCACTGCACTATTTCACTGGTTTGACTCGATCGAGGTTACTCTGTGACAGAGTGGTTGCCCTGATGACCTTCGAACTCTGAATGCTACCGGCGTCTTTCAGTCCCGTGCTCTAGACTGGTGGACGGCCGAGAGGAACAAGCGAGGGAACGATGCAGCCTACGGCCTGTCATGGGACGAGCTCAAGGAAGTCATGCTGGAGGAATTCTGCCCTCCTCACGAACGTCAAAAGCTTGAAGATGAATTTTGGCACATACAACAGAAGGATGGTGACAATGCTGGTCTCACTGCTCGTTTCAAGCAGCTCAGCATTATCTGTCCCGATCAAGTCAAGACTCCCGACATGACCATCAAGAAGTATATCCGAGCTTTGCCCGACTGCGTTGCTGATTTCGTGCAAGCGGCTAAGACTACAACGATCGAGGAAACTTATCTGTTGGCCGCAGAGATCAACGACAAACGGGTTAAGGCTGGGGTATGGGATAAGACTTCCAAGCATCTACATCAAGCTACCGCCACCGCACCAACTGCTGAACCCACCTCATCAAGCAACAAGAGAAAGAACAAGAGAAAGAACAGCTCCACCAACAAGAACTGTGCGATTACTGCTGCACCGATCCAAGCTGTACATGCCCAACAGCGTCAAGTAGCGGCGCCTGTGGCCAATGCACTGCCTGCAAAGCATGCATACACTGGGCCACACCCGCTCTGCCCTACTTGCACCTACCACCACCCGACTGCTATTCAATGCCGCTTCTGTGCTCATTGCAATGTGTACGGCCACTTTACTGCCAACTGCCGTATTCGTCAAGCTCCTGCCAATCAAGCTCTCCTCACTGCCCCATAGGGTCAGCAAGCCCCTCCGGCACCCGCAGTCAAAGCCAGAGCCTGCTTCTCATGTGGCGACCCGAACCATTTCGCCAACGTGTGCCCAAACAGGGTTGTGAAACAAGAGCCTCAGCAACAGCCGCCACAGCAGCAACAGCAACAGCAGCAGCAACAACAGGCCGCACGCGCCAGAACTTTCAACCTCAACGTGCGTCAAGCCCAGGCCGACAACAACGTGGTCAATGGTACGTTCCTTGTGAATGGTATTTATGCTTCATGTTTGTTTGATACCGGAGCCGATAACTGCTTTGTGTCGCTCGAATTTGAGAAACTCCTTAGTCGTAAACGTTCCCAACTCTCCTCTGCTTTCGATGTTGAAGTCGCTACCGGAAGAACCGTCGCTGTCAATTCCGTTATCCGTGATTGTACTCTTGAGCTCAACAATCACATCTTCCCAATTGATCTCATTCCGATGCAACTCGGAAGCTTCGACGTCATAGTAGGCATGGACTTTCTTCGAGAAAACCATGCTGAAGTTGTGTGCTTCGATAAGATGATTCGTTTTTCGCTCGCGAATGGTGATTTATTGTGTGTTTATGGTGATACTACTTCGAAAGGTCTCAAACTTATGTTATGCCTCCAAGCTAGCAAGTATCTCCGCAAGGAATACATAGCTTTCTTGGCTAACGTCGTAGCAGCGGAGAAGGAAAAGAAAGAGAAGAAGGAAGTGAAAGACATTCCTGTGGTTCGAGAATTCCCTCAAGTTTTTCCAGAGGACCTTCCCGGACTACCGCCAAGTCGTGATATCGACTTTCGTATTGACCTCATTCCTGGAGCTAATCCTATTGCCAAAGCTCCTTATCGACTCGCGCCGTCCGAAATGCGCGAACTCTCAACCCAACTCCAGGAATTACTTAAAAAAGGCTTCATTCGCCCGAGCACCTCTCCTTGGGGCGCACCAGTCCTTTTCGTCAAAAAGAAGGATGGGTTGTTCCGGATCTGCATCGATTACCGGGAATTGAAGAAGTTAACTATCAAGAACCGCTACCCTCTGCCTCGTATCGACGATCTGTTTGATCAACTACAAGGCGCTACGTGTTTCTCAAAGATCGATCTACGTTCAGGTTACCATCAGCTACGCATTCAAGAGGAGGATATACCCAAAACCGCATTTCGAACTCGTTACGGCCATTACGAATTCGTTGCCATGCCTTTCAGTCTAACCAACGCACCAGCGGTTTTCATGGATCTGATGAATCGCGTGTGTAAACCATATCTCGACCGTTTCGTCATCGTATTCATCGACGATGTCTTGATCTATTCCAAATCGAGAGCCGAACACGCGCAACATCTACGTTTGGTTCTCGAGTTACTCCAGGGGAACCAACTCTACGCCAAATTCTCAAAGTGTGAATTTTGGTTGGGGGAGGTTCAGTTTCTGGGTCACATTGTAAATAGTCGGGGTATCCACATTGATCCTGCGAAGATTGAAGCAGTCAAGAGTTGGGTTACACCTAAGAATCCGTCCAAAGTCCGCTCCTTTCTCGGGCTAGCGGGCTATTATTGACGATTCATTGAAGGATTCTCGAAGATTGTTGTACCACTTACCTCTCTTACGCATAAGGACCAGCCTTTTTTCTGGGGAACCAAACAAGAGTCTGCCTTTCGAACCCTCAAACACATGCTTTGCAATGCTCCTGTTCTCACATTTCCCGATGGAAACAATGATTTCATTGTCTACTTTGATGCTTCCAACCTTGGTCTCGGGTATGTTCTTATGCAACGAGACAAGGTCATAGCTTACGCATCTCGTCAGCTCAAAATCCACGAGAAGAACTATACAACTCATGATCTCGAGCTAGGCGCAGTTGTTTTTGCATTAAAGATTTGGCGACACTACCTGTATGGTACTAAGTGTACGATCTTCACCGATCATAGGAGCCTACAACATATCTTTAATCAGAAGGAACTTAATATGCGTCAACGCCGATGGGTAGAACTTCTCAACGATTACGACGGTGAGATTCGTTATCACCCAGGCAAAGCAAATGTTGTTGCCGACGCACTTAGCAGACGGAGCTACCTGCTTAGCACTCCTAATGTTCAAGCCCAGCACAACCTCGAAACTCTCATCCGCGACGCTCAGCATGCATGTTTCAACGAACGCACTTTGAAGAAAGAAAGAATCTACCACGTTGGAGCCCAGCTTGTGAGCAAATCAAATGGGATATTCCACTTTCTAGACCGAATTTGGATTCCCAAGCGAACCAATTTGCGACAGATTATCATGGACGAAGCCCATAAATCCCGCTATTCTATTCATCCCGGTGCTGACAAGATGTACCAGGATCTTCGTTATAAGTACTGGTGGCCGGGTATGAAAAGGGATATCGCTCTCCACGTAGGAAGATGCCTAACTTGTGCTAGAATCAAGGCTGAACATCAAAGACCCTCTGGCTTGCTCGAACAACCGCCGATTCCCATGTGGAAGTGGGAGAGCATAGCTATGGACTTCTTAACCAAGCTTCCACCCACGTCATCAGGTCACGACAGCATATGGGTTGTGGTCGACCGATTGACTAAATCAACTCACTTTCTGCCTATACGGGAAGACTACAAGGTGGAACGATTAGCCCGAATCTACACCGACGAGATCATTTGTAATCATGGGACGCCTCGTGACATCATTTCTGACCGTGACGCTCGGTTTACTTCGCGATTGTGGGAAACGTTTCAAACGGCACTCGGTACAACGCTTAATCTAAGTACTGCTTTCCACCCTCAAACCGATGGCCAGACTGAAAGAACGATCCGTACTCTTGAAGACATGCTCCGTGCGTGTGTCCTAGACTTCGGTGGTAATTGGGATAAACACCTGCCGTTAGTCGAATTCTCGTATAACAACAGCTATCATTCTAGCATCGAGATGGCACCTTTCGAGGCATTGTACGGAAGAAGATGTCGGTCGCCTATTGTGTGGCACGAGATCGGTCACTCGCAACTAACCGGCCCTGAGCTATTACAAGAAACGACAGACAAAATTTTCCAAATCAGAAACAACCTGGTGAAAGCTCGGGATCGACAAAAAGTTTACGCCGATAAAAAGCGCAAGCCCCGTGAATTTGGCGTTGGTGACTACGTACTCCTAAAGGTATCACCTTGGAAGGGTGTAGTCCAATTCGGCAAGAAAGGGAAACTCGCGCCTCGATATGTTGGACCTTTTAAGATTCTGGAAAGGATCGGAAAAGTCGCCTACAGACTCGAATTACCGGAGGAACTTAGTAATGTCCACCCGACTTTCCACGTGTCAAACCTCCGAAAGTGCATCGCCGACCACGATTTACATGTCTCTCTAGACGATCTACAAGTGAACGAAACATTACACTTCATGGAAAAGCCTGTCGAAATCATGGATCGCCAAACCAAGCAGCTCAGGCGCTCACGCATTCCTATTGTGAAGGTCCGATGGGAAGGCAAACGAGGCGCAGAGTTCACCTGGGAACTCGAAAGCGATATGAAGGCTAAGTACCCGCAGTTGTTCCAAGAGTGAGGCTAGAGAGAGAAAGTAGTATTGTGACTCTAGTGTTTTGTACGATTTCATATCAAACTGTAGAACCACCGATTATAGTACGAATCTGTGCGTTTGACCTTCGCAACCGAGAACCTGCTCAAATACCACTTGTAGGTCCCAGTTTTCAACTCCGTCAAGATTGCGTATGACACGTTACATGTTCGGTTCGCAATCGTTTTAGAGTCAAAATCGGTCCAAACAAAAGTTCTCACACGTGATTCACGGCTTTGTTACGGCTTCCAGCTTAATTTCGGGACGAAATTCCCTAAACAAGAGGAGGCTGTAACACCCCGTGTTTTCGTAAGTGAAAGTCAAAGTCAAGATAAAAATCAACGACCGATTCGCGCAACTTGACTTGTAGAAATGTCTTTATTTTATTTGTATTATGTGGAGTAAGTGTCGTTCATTACAATAATCGATGAGTATTAATCGTATTTCAACCGACCTACGGCTGTGAACTATAGGAAGTAACAATGCGATAAAGTTAATCAACCAATAATCAAGCTATGCTAATTGAATCGACATCGAATCGTAACTCGAACTACGTAATTTTACTTATTAATTATACATGTGTGTGTACCTTACGTGTTACCTGTGCATGTTTATTTATGTTATGTTATGTTGTGGTAATCAAGCGAACTCAATCGAACTCGAAATCTAACTCGAATGCTATCAAACTCGAACTCAAAACGTAATCGAACCATGGTAGATAGTGGGAAAGAGATTACGCTAGATACGAAGTAGTTGAGACTGAAAGTAATTTGACTAGGAAACCCTATCATATCGAACCGCTCGCAATCGAAATCGAAATAACTGAAATCGTCGCGCGAAACACTTGAAAGGTGCAACCGATCGATCAGGCTTCCCAGCCGATCGAACAGTCAGCCGAACGGACTGCTGTCCGATCGGACAGGCTGTCCGATCGAGGTGCCAGCCGATCGGCTAGCCCTTTCCTCTTTTGTCTTCCTATAAATACCCCTGTCATTATCACCCCTTACCACTTTTGGAAACCTCTGTTCGACCACCACGCTCAACTCGCTTTTTCCCAGATTTCTCTCGATTCCGTTAAGTTTTCGTCCTAAACCTTGTACTTTCTTGATCTATACACACTCCTACACCTTTCTATCTTTCGAATCTAAACTTTTAACCGTGAAATCATCAAGAATCAAGTGTTCTAGGATGATGTCATCATGGGTTCTTGAAGAACTTCATGTTTTGGCCTCAATCCACCAAGAACGACTTGGATCTAGCCGATTTCCACATAAACAAACAAGGATCTCATGTAGATCTAAACATATACGTGGTGAAAGGGATTGAAGGATGGATTTTCCCAACTTTCCTCAACTCTTTTCACTCGAACCAGTAGAAACAGAACCCGAGCCGGTTTACTGACCACTTCGGTGGTTATACGACTCGAGATCTGGGTTCTATCCACGAGGTTAACCGACTTCGGGTTAAATGTTAAACTTCGTTCCGAACAGACCACCGACCGGATTCGGGTGATTCCTGTCCGACCCGGGAGACCAAGTAAGAATGAGGCACCCACGGTTTTACTCGCTGTCGAAGTACCTCGATAAAACGACAAACAAACAGAACAACCAAGGTGTTAGACGCAAGGCTGATCAGGTCAAGATGCTGACCGATCGGACTGCTGTCTGAACGGGCAGCCAGCCGAACGGATAAACCAGTCGATCGACTTGCCAGCTGATCGGCTAGCACATGGTCCCATACAAACAACTTGTTTTGAAGAATGGTATGGAACGAACTATTGTTCGATCGAACTATTGTCCGATCGGATTACACTTTGGATCATGAGATACTATGCTTCAACACTTAAACAATTTTCAACATGTTCAATGCACTAAGAAGTGCCACCCGATCGAACTGCCGTCCGACCAGGTGACACCCTGCTGTCCGATCGAACAGCAGCTGTGCTATTCGATCGACCAACCATCCGATCCACTGAATCACACTCACTAAAGTTTTTGACTTGTTGACTTGCCAACCGATCGAACACCTGTCCGATCGAACGCCTGTCCGATCGAACACCTGTCCGATCCAAAGGCTAAACCTTGAAATTCTGTTGAATGCCTAACCGATCGGGCTACCGGCCGATCGAACTGCCGTCCGATCGACCGACCTGAAAGGCAAAGGTACTTCAATGTTTTCAAAATGCTACAACGAAAACTTCAAAGGACAAGCCATCATACACAAACACATCCTTCCCAAAGGAAGAAACAATCCACTCGTACAGCCATCCGATCGGCCTACCGACCGACCGAACAGCAGACCGTACGGACTGTCAGCCGAACGGTCAGCCGTCCGATCGAACTGCCGTCCGATCGACCAGTTGTCCGACTCCCCAGCACTTGTTTCCTGTTTTACGTTTCTCTTATCGTTATGCTATCAAATCTATTCAGGCTAACCGTATTCGCTAAGCGCTCCCTTCAATCCATAAATCACTGTGAGTATACTCGAACCCTTTTTGCTTTAAACACTTTTGGGTGTTACATACGTTACGAATATTCAAACTGCAACTATCACACTACTCAAACTATTTGAACGCAAACCGTTACTGCATGTTATACGTGGCTCATGAATGCTTGTTTGTTATGTTTACACATGGAATGCTGTCTACCTGCCTTAGCAACGATAGTACTATAGTTTGGACTCAGCACCCGTTCACACGGGGGTTGTTAAGGATCTTTTACTTGCATGGATTACGGTGGTAATCATGTATTGCGAACTGCCTCAGGCAGTCAACCCGCAGTCATTGATATCGATGGATCTATGTCGATAACTAACGTGCTTCATTTCACTATGTGTACGTGCTGGTTATGCGTAAACGAATTCGAACTCTATATGCTATTATCAAACTTGTATGCTCACCTTTACATTATATGTATTGACTCTTATTTGAACATATGTGACAGGTGCTTAGGATGCATGTGTGGTAGGAAATGGAAGCTAGAATAAAGCTTTAGAGCCCAACAAATAGTTGTCTGTAGATAACGAATTAGGGGTCTCTAGAAGCAGATAAACAATTGCTACTTATTTAAATCTGAGTTGTCGGAACAGAATATTTGTCTTGATGCTTGTCTGTAATAATTATTTGACTGTTTGAGATACGGTATGGGACGTATTATTTAAATTGAATAGTTATGATAATTGTTGTGGAAACTTCTGGACAATCTGTTTCGCTCAGTGCCATGTCCCGATGACTCCGCCATCGGTTGGGGTGTGACAATGGAGATCACGAAGGAGTCGATAATTTACATCATTATACTCGTCTATTAGTTTATAAATTGTACAAGCCAAAAAACCTATTATCCAACACTTTCATGCATAAAAAAAACATAAAACACCCAAAATACATAAGGTGAGCGCCTCTAACCCGAACCCGTTCCGACCCGAACCCAGTTTGACCCGAACCAAAACAACCCCTTTTTCAATTGACCCATTTTGACCCAAATCCGTTTTGACCAGACCAGACCCGACCCGTTTGCTAAGTCTACTATTAAAAAGTCATCAGCCATATGAAACTATCAAAATAATAGAAAGGCTTGAATGTCACCTGCTTACGTACAATTATAAACAAACAAACAAACAATGACTTGTATCCAATTAGAATTTATTGTTTACTTCATTTAACTATAATTAGCAACAGTCATATACTTAAACAAAACCCTAATCGAGTGTAACTGGGAAACTGTAAATCCAAACCAACAACAATGGCCTAAATCCTCCAAGACCCTAAAGTGCCACCTATTTTATCCCATATATGCATAAATCCTAATTACAACAATTAATCTCACCATCACGCTTTAATTAGTTTTCAAAAGCTTCACAAAACCCACACACATCATGCGTAACCTGTTATTATCATCCTCATCTTTGCAACCTTAATCAACACACAACCTTTCTAAACCATGGCCAAGAGACATATATAAACTGAACATATAAATGGAGTCATAAACAAAAGATAAAACAGTGGTGATGTACCCATGAGTGAAGCCTCTAGCTAATGAGTTATCCAAAGAACCTGATCCATGGGTGTCATCGTACCAATCCTTTTCCGGAATCCATAGCCATCGTTGGGTGAAGTTAGACTCGCCGGAAACCCACCCCATGCTGTTCGTAGAACACCGTCAACCATCGCTAAACCCTAGTCATACATCAAACCTCATGAACAACGCCGGTGGAATGAAGCAAATATCAAACACCGAAGAAAAAAAAAGCAAAAAATAGGGGAAGAGAAAATTGTGGTCTCTGATTTAGATTCAGACGAAGTGATACGACAATTGATGGTTTTGAGAAGAAAAATAAAGAGGAAGATCCTTGAAATTCTTAATTGAATATGTGAGATAATCAAAGGACGGAGGTTTCATTCTGAGGCGTCGATTAGGTTTGTTGAGGGCAGAGAAGGAAAGGATTGTGCGGGTGTGAGTACAGAGTCCAGGTCCAATTTACTATTCTACCCTCCTAGTGTCTTAAAAACTTGAACTCTTTACAATTTTACCCTTTTAAAACAAGCTTTTATTAATTGTGCATATTGCTTTAAGAGTTGGACGCATGTAAAATTACATGTTTGTACATCACTTCTCCTTTTTATAGTAATAGATAGATAAACCAAGTCAATCAACATATCAAAAAACCGTGAAGACTGACATTGGCGGTGGTTTTGGGTGGTGGTTTTGAACGGTGACATGATAGCCACTAGCGGAGATTTTGCAACGGCATCTCCATGGTTATGGTAATTTTAATACTTATTTATAATTCATTCTAGTCTAGTACTATACGTCCCGTTTGCGGTGTGCACATATAATGTATATATGTATGGGCTGTCGGGGGGTAAAAGTGAAATTGCACTAATTTTAATGTTATTTTACTAATTTCGTGAAAATAACGTTAAAAGCGGCGGACGGTTAATCACGCATCATATGGTGGCATTGATAGTCGAAAGACAAAATGGTACATGCACTAATCGGCCTTTGTCCCGATTGTTGAGTGTTATGTGCCCTATGTCCAAGGCTTGATGCAAAACTACTATCAAGCCGGTGGTTTCTCTGGAAGCAGTCTCTCTATTCTTACGGAGTGGAGGTAAAGTTGTCTATATCTTACTCTACTAAGACGCTACCTTAGTTTTACTATTGGTGGGTTTAGTGTGATGATGATGATTCTAGTCTAGTCCTCCATGGCTGCATACCTAAAATTGGAAAAAATAATTTTAGTAATTGATACGTGTTAATGCACTATTTCACTCTATATTGTAATTTTATTTTATTTTTCATGCTAATGCGATAATTTTTTGTCCTCATATATCAAGTCAATACCATCCGCTAATAGCTATATGACGTGAAAAAAAAAATATATATATTCAACTCGTATAAAGACTTTGTCAATTTGATCAAACACCGTATTGAAATATGCTTCAAGGATTTTAATTAATCTTGAGTAGTTTTATTTGATATAAAGTGGGATCATTAGACGATAACCAAGTATATTTTGTATTCTCATTTTCTAAAATCTTAATAACTATAGTATCACTTTCACATTTATGGATTTCGTGTATTAAGTTAACTATTTATATATTCAAAGCAATGAGTAAATGTAAATCCAAATAGGAAAACACGAGGTCCAACCTGGATCAACAATTGGTGACTCAGGGCATAGAATAGGAGACGTCAGGGGCTTAATCCATATGTTATGCAATTTTAGCCATTAAAAAAAATCTGAATCAACAAAGGGGCAGAGGGACGAGTCGACGACGACATATGGTAGTGGTAAGATGGCGCAAAAGGAGGGGTGGTGTCACCGTGGTCGGAGGTGGATAGAGGAGGGTAAAGAAGAGGTCAGAGTGGTTGAAGTATAAAAGTAGATGCAGTGGCGAAGCTTGACGCTTACGACGGGGGGTCGGAAATGTATATACCCAAAAATTTCTATAGAACCGGGGGGTCGAAAATGTATATATCCAAAAATTTCTATACGAAAACTACATATATAACACTATCGAGCGAAAAGTTCGGGGGGTCGGGCGCCCCTCCCGGCTCCTTCAAAGCTGCGGCTCTGTAGATGTAAGTTTTTGTGTAATTTATTTTTTTTTTCAATGAAAATAATAAATAGTTATTTCATACTAATTTGCTTACAAACATTTTAACGATTGTTAAGGTGAAGTACATAATACGTTGGACACTAGGTTTCAAATAACTGGGACTAATTGATAATGGGAAAATTACGAAAATCTCGGTTGACCAAACATGTTTTCAAATTTGTCACGCTCCTGCGTCCTTGGAGCGGCACATTATGTGCGGGATGCGTCCTTGAAGCACGAGATGCGTCCTTAGAGCAAAACCCAATAAAAAATGGACACGTGGCCACGGGATGCGTCCTTCAAGTTTCTGAAGCGTCCGGCGAGGTTTCCGACGAGTTATTAGATAACCCCATGCATGAATACATGCCAACATCCAACACAGTAAGGAGTTCGGTTCCAATTTATTTTTCCACATGCATCAAAACATTATTTTTTTTTCTCATTAAACGGCTCATTCTTGAACAACATCTAAGATTGGGAATCAGTTACGTGAGTTAACTGAAATAGATGATGGGAAGGTTGCAATTGGCCTCGGCGAATGACGACCTTGAAATCGAGCTTTAATGGTGACTGGAACGTCCATCAATAAAGAGACCATCTCAATAACGACCGGTTCAGCCCCCAACGGTTGTAGATGAATAAACTCCATCTCATCGCCACCATTTATAGTTATTAGATACCTCTGCAACTAGTGATGTATCTAATAACTCGCCGGAAAACTCGTCGGAAATCTGCAACTCGCCGGAAACCTCGTCGGACGCTTCAGAAACTTGAAGGACGCATCCCGTGCTTGAAGGACGCATCCCGTGGCCACGTGTCCATTTTTATTGGGTTTTGCTCTAAGGACGCATCCCGTGCTTGAAGGACGCATCCCGCGCATAATGTGCCGCTCCAAGGACGCAGGAGCGTGACAAATTTGAAAACATGTTTGGTCAACCGATATTTTCGTAACTTTCCCATTGATAATTTCTTAAATTCTAGAAGGTAAAGATGAAATAAAAATTCATGTAAATATTAAAGTGTGTGAGTTTTCATTTTAAAATGGAAACAAATCTCAAAGCTTTGTGTTATAGAGTAACACCTCAGTAAGATATATGAATGGGTGTGGAACACCGCCTTGTGGGCGGTGAAAATCCCTCTATGAACTGCACAATGGCCATTTTGGTGAAAAAGGGTTAGAGGTGGGCCCCATGAAAATCAATCAATCAAATTATATTCTTTCTTTTTTTAGTTTATTAGATTCAATATTACTTTAACGGGTGATGGACAGTAAAAAACTTGTAAAACTATAACATACCAAAGTTGTAAAAAAAATAAGAGCTCATACCTACATGTAAAAATTTGTAAACTGATTACACATAGTCTAAGGGTTAAACCTTGTAATATGTCAGGTATACAAATGTGACCTCACGGCCTCACTCAACTTCTTAATATGAGCTCTTAATATCACCTAGAGGTGTTTATGACTTGATTCGCATTCGAAAAATTCAAACTTCGACTTTTTTCGAATTCGATTTATAAAAATTTGAATTCAATTCGATTCGTATTCGAGTCCAGTAATCGGATACGAATTTATGAATTTTAGATTTGAATTCAGTTTATTAAAATATTTTAGTGTTTACACACACATATAACTTCTAAATTTTGGCCAAAGTATAAATTACATCCATAAGGATTAGCCATGATTGTAAAACAAAGTCTCAAAGGCCGAGTATTACCCGAGTAATCGCTACAAGGTAGGCTGCCAAGGCGACTTTCTTCAACTCCGCCTAATTACTCGGAATTGATCAAACACGGTTAACCTCAGCCAGACTTGGATCTAGTAGGTCAATTCGGGCCGAGTTTGACTTAAACAAAATAAACATAATTTCAATGTCTATCATATTAAAGAATGAATATATTTTTCACGTATTTTGTTATAAATATTAATAAATTTATGTTATTTGACATATATTTAATTTTCGAAAACAAATTTCTTTATAATTTAACATGTCCGATTAGTCTCCGAGTACTCTCCCCTGCGCCGAGTACTCTCAACTCCTCGGTCGACTGACTAGAGAGAGTCTAGCGACTTTTGCAACCATGGGATTAGCCCATTATTCATAACATTACCAAGCTCAAATGACAAATAACTCATACTACTTATTTTTAAATTTTTACCTAACTACCAGTCTAAGTTCTAAGTTTTGGCCTTTTGACGTATTGATAGTTTATTAATTTTGTAGATTAGTATTTCAGTTGTTAAAAATAATAAGTTTGTAGCAGTTTCAAAAATAAAAGTAAAATAATTTAGTGTTTAGGTTGAATATGAATTCAATCGAATTTATTCGAATTCAAATTTCAAATACGAATCAATCAAATCTAAATCGAACACGAATCAAATAAGAATTCAGATAAAAATAATAATTTAGTTCTAATAATTTGAAAACTTGTTATTCAATTCGGTAAATAACCCTAATATCACCAATCAAGCATAAATCAATTTAAGACAGATGTCTTTTTCTCCCTTTTTGGTTCTTATTTTCTTTTTTTCTTTATTACCATTACTTTTCATCTAAAAACACATATACATAAAAAAAATATAAACATTAGATGTAATTAATAAAAGAGCTTGAGAATTTTATTAACAAAAAAAAAGTAATACATAATAATTTATAAGGTTATATATATATATAACAAAAAGTAAGGAAAGGATCATTTGATAAAAACAAAACTTAATGTGAGAAGAAAAAAAAATAGTATAATAGTAAAACAATAAATAGTTTATAACTTCTCTCATTAGTTATCATGTCACTAATCAATTAGACAAATACACATTATCATACATATTTTAAAGTTTATCCAACACATATCATAATTTATCGTATATATACACATATCGACATTTATCCTACACATATCGAAAATTGTCCTTCACCAAAAATTAGGTTGTCTTGAAAGAGAATGTTTTAAAAATGAGTTACAAGTTTAATTAGTTAGCTAATTTAAGAATATACAATAAATTAATTATAAATGTAAATTCACCTATTATATAATACTCTAATTTTCAACATTTCTATGCAATAGAGGTTGTACCATTAGCTTTGTTTCTTTTTTGTGCAATACGAGTTGTACATAATGCAGTCATGATTGTACAGTGGTTTGAGAAACCTGGGTGTCACACCCCGACCGCGTAAAACAACAAACAGCGGCGGAAACGTCGGGGAGTGATGCTACAGAATTATTGTTTCAACAACCATGGTAATTAAAGTTTTGTATTACTAAGATTAAAGTTTACATTGTCTTGGAAATTAACAGAAACATAACATAATTAACTGTCTTTTAAGTCACTAAGGCCCAAGTCTGCCTAAGTGTAGCACAAGCATCATCATGCATTAGCACCTGAAACACATGCGAAAATAGGTACGTCAACATAAAAATGCTTGTGAGATACATTGGTTTTGTTTATGCAGGATTGATGACTTGTAGTTAAAAAGAAGTGTTTAACAAAAATGTAGTCATGAACCTTGTAAAATGTTTCCCTTAATAAAATCATGTGAAAATCGATGTGAAGATCAAATGATAATAAAAGGATAATGCATGGTTACATGAATAACCAAGTAAAAGTGAATTTGTATAAAATATGTAATTTGTAAAACAATGTCGTGTTCTTGTAAAAATGTTACATGTCCTTGACAAAGTGGTTTAGGTAACGCACAATGTATAATACAATAAAAGCACTTATATATAGGAAGTACCAGCGGCGTATCCACCATGCTTTTATCATATAACACATAGCCCCGTTACATAAGTCACTTATCAATAACCAACCAAAATATCTTGTTCAATGTCAAAATGTTTATGTGTAAACCATGTTCAATGTCATGTGTGAAATGTATCATGTATAACCAAATGTAATGCGTAGAAAGTATCTACTCAAACTATGTGATAATGTCAATGTGAAAACAAATGTCATGTATGGTGAATAACTAGTAATTACTCAACCCCATAGGAAAATGTACAAAACAAAGTTTTTGAATAAACCTAAGTTTAAATCAAATGTTATGTTTTGCAGAAAACAATGCTTTATGATTACAAACATTTATGCAGTAATATTTATTCGCATACATTCAAGCCTTGCGACTGTGGCGACAAACCTTTAAACAAATTAAAGGTTTATCTAAATTATGTATATCGGATTCTGTCATTCCCAACTTCCAAACAAACCTAGGAAGTCGGAAACGGGATTTGTCAAGTCCTATGGTACCATTACATACTACCGAGCGGCGTGATCAATGTTAATGAATGTATTATTATCCCGATTAAACATACCAAATGTCATAACCAATGTAGCATGTGAAAACCATGTACTAAGTATGCTAAGTAAACATACATAGTAGAAATGTTCATGAAATCAATGTGCTAGCATGCTAAGTAAACATACATAGCAAAAATATTTATGAAATCAATGTGCTAGCATGCTAAGTAAACATACATAGCAAAACACAATGGGAAAATCATGTACTATATTTGTACTAGGTGAAATTAGCATGTTTATGTCATAAAAGCAATGAAAAGCATGAAAGTAACAAGCATGCACATGTGTATCACCCCAAAGTATTTGAAAGCGGTAAAAGAGGTGAACTATGTACTCACTTGGGATTGCTTATTAGTCTTGAGATTAAGACCAAATTAAGCTCCAAGTATCACGGAATCAACAAGGCACCTAGTATAAGTAACTATGTTAATAAACGGATCCTAAATCGAGAGATAGGATAGAATGGTGTTCTATAAATCAAATGAGTATTTGAACTCATATGGTATGATTTAATAGAGCTAACATTCTGATTTGGAAGTCTACCTAAGTGCTCTTGACCCGTTTCAACCCGTTATGGTAGTATAAGCTACTATAACGCGTCGGTTGCGTAAAACTATGGTCGGATGGTTAACTATGTGCTATGTTAAGTCTTACATGCCCAATTATACCTAAACATGCTACTAAATCAGATTATATGTCAAAAATATGTTCACATATGCACAATATGGATTTATGCTACAAAAGGGAATTTTGGTCATTTCCTATGGGCATATAAGCTACTTAACAAACAACTAACCAATCCTAAGTGATCATAAGGTATAACCTCAGAGGTTATTCCCTATGAAACTATGATCACTAAACATGCTTGGTCGGATCCTAATGATTGACCAAACGGGTTGGGTTCGAAAGTCTAAGAGGTTGTTTAGACCGCTTAACTTACGACCCTAAACAAGCACTAAACTAATAGTGACGAGTTAAACATGTCAAAACATGTTTAACTAACTTAGAAAACTGATTTGGTATCAAAACAAAGTGTTTTGATACCTAAAAGTAGTTCCGTTGCAAAATGCATGCTAAAACGCATTTTGACCGAAACTTTGACTCGTTACTACACCTAGTTAACGTGGTAATCAGTAGGTATAATCGCTAAGGATTATAACCATCGTGATTACAATCACGTTGCAAAGTTCAATTGAACTTTGACTTGACCAATAGATGGCCAAAACCGAAAGTCAAACTATTGGTCAAACAGTTTGACTTTCAGCTCTACAAGCTGAAAATCACAACTAAAGCCATGAAAGAACACATACTTGGTGTTCAAAGGCTAGAAGGATGATCTTAGAACTCAGGTAGGTGGTCCATTTGAAGGAAATCCTCCACTTAGAGCTCCAAAATGGAAATGAGCAAAGAACCAAGAAGAAATGAGGGGTATTTATAGTTGTGTTGATGCTCTACGATCATCAGAAGTGGCTTGTGTGATTACCAAGAAAGAAATCCTAGCCATACATGTGTTTATGACAGATTTCCTTTGCTTGGAGAAGGCTTAACTTGGTGATTAAGGTGTTAAAACAATTAAACAAAACCAAGGACTTAAGCTGAATTGCCAAAACAAGATTCTGCCCAGATGTGATGGTGGCGTGGCACCACAGCACAACCTCCAGGCTGTGGCGCGACGCGACGGGGTATGGCTGTAGTTTTAAATTTTGGCAGAAATGGTCCCTGCACGTGTTTGAACTCGTTTTCGACGTTTTTAACCTCCGTTAAGCCATTTTCAAGGCTCTAAAAGGTCGTGAAAGTGTAGAGGACTCAAAATATGCTCGGAAAAGTCCCAGATGTCGGTTCTTTGGTCGTACGGTCACGTTATTCGTCTAATTACGACGAAACCCGAACGGACGCGAAAACGATCCAAATTAAGCGACGAACGGTATTTTTGCATGCCGATCACTAAAATAAAAATATTTTAGTGTCTACAAAAATTTTGGATGTCCGGATGTGGCCAGAACGTAAGATATGCGCGTAAATGCAAACTTACGCCGTTTTTGACACTTTTAGTTCCTGAAGGATCAAATAAGCATATTTTTGCACACCGAACCACTCAAAGCTTATTTCTAAGCTATGTTTAGGTTATATATGGTATGTTTAGCTTATGATCATATTCCGGACTGTATGTTGCCTTACGAAATGGCAGACTTTTGCAGTTTGACGCAAATAGTCCCTGCGAGCGAATAAACTTGTTTTTTTTTTTGCCATACCAAACCCTTTTAAACTTATTTCTAAGTTATGTAAGGGTTATTTAAGGTATTTTAAGCTTATGTCACTATTCTAGAGTGTTTGTCGCATTAAACTGATTACGTTTACGCATCAGTTTGCGTATAACTTCCGAGAAAGCGATATAGAGTTTAAAATCGATCAAAAGTCAAAACGTGGAAAATGTCAAACATAAATAAACGAACATTGGGATCAAAACACATTGTTTTATTAATATTGAATTGTCCAGAGTTTGTACAATGATAACACAAGCACAAATGTCACAGTCTCCCCTACTTTAGGAAATTTCGTCCCGAAATTTATTTAGAGGAAACTTGTGAGAATAGATGTGGATATTTTGCTTTCATATGATCTTCACATTCCCAAGTAAATTCTGGGCCACGTTTAGATTCCCAGCGAACTTTGACAATTGGGATGCGCTTGTGTTTGAGCGTTTTGACATCACGGTCCATGATTTCCACAGGTTTCTCAACGAAGTGCATCGTGTTATCAACACGAATTTCATCAAGTGGTATGTGGAGGTTCTCATCAGCTAAACACTTTTTGAGATTGGACACGTGGAAAGTTGGATGAACATTTCCAAGTTCAGGAGGTAGCTCAAGTCTGTAGGCTACTTTTCCGATTCTTTCAACGATCTTGAATGGTCCAACATAGCGCGGTGCAAGTTTTCCTTTCTTTCCAAATCTAATCACACCTTTCCAAGGGGATACCTTGAGTAGGACGTGATCACCGACTTGAAATTCTAAGGGCTTGCGTCGTCGATCTGCGTAACTCTTTTGACGGCTTCTAGCTGTCTGAAGGTTATCACGAATCTTCTTGACTTTATATGTAGTCTCTAGAATGAGTTCAGGTTCAGTAAGCTGAGCTTCACCTATCTCATTCCATCAAACCGGTGAACGACATTTTCGACCGTATAAAGCTTCGAAAGGAGCCATGTTGATGCTAGAGTGATAACTATTGTTGTAGGAGAATTCGATCAACGGTAGATGCGAATCCCCACTACCACCAAAATCAATCACACACGCTCTAAGCATATCCTCCAGTGTCTGGATTGTTCTCTCAGATTGACCATCTGTTTGAGGATGATACGCTGTGCTCAAATTGAGTTGGGTTCCCATGGCAGATTGCATGGTTCTCCAAAAGCGAGACGAGAATCGAGCATCTCTGTCAGATATAATGTTCAAAGGAACACCATGTCGGGATACAATCTCATCCACATAAATTTTAGCAAGCTTTTCAGTAGATAGATCCTCACGGATCGACAAGAAATGTGCTGACTTTGTTAGACGATCAACGATTACCCAAATGGCATCATGACATCTTTTAGTGCGCGACAGCTTGGTAATGAGATCCATAGCAATGTTTTCCCATTTCCAAACCGGAATCTCTGGTTGCTCCAATAATCCAGAGGGATGTTGGTGTTCTGCCTTAACCTTAAGACAAGTAAGGCATTATGAAACATATAAGGCAATGTCCTTCTTCATACCCGGCCACCAATACTGGGTTCGAAGGTCCTTATACATTTTATCTGCACCAGGATGAATAGAATAACGAGACTTATGAGCTTCATCCATTAGCAAGGTGCGAAGATTGCCTTGACTTGGGACCCACAAACGGCCCATGAAATAAAATATCCCAAAGTCTCTTAGTTCAAGCTCAGGTTTAATATGACATGGTAATTCTTTACCCATAAAGCCTTGTGTAACACAAGTATGTTGAGCCTGAGAAATGCGGGTTTGAATGTCAGATCGAACTTGGACACAATGAAGCTTGACACGTTCCTTACGACTCAATGCATCAGCCACGACATTCACCTTACCAGGATGGTAGCGAATTTCGCAATCGTAGTCGTTTAGAAGTTCAACCCAACGTCGTTGCCTCATGTTAAGTTCTTTCTGATTGAAAATATGCTGGAGACTTTTGTGGTCAGTAAACACTACACACTTTGTACCATACAGGTAGTGTCTCCAGATTTTGAGAGCAAAAACTACTGCACCCAATTCAAGATCATGAGTTGTGTAGTTTTTCTCGTGCACCTTCAGCTGTCTTGATGCATAAGCTATGACTTTGTTTCTTTGCATAAGAACGCAGCCAAGGCCTAAGTTAGACGCATCACAATACACGACAAAATCGTCATTGCCATCAGGTAAAGATAGAATAGGTGCATTGCAGAGCTTCTGTTTCAAGGTCAGAAAAGCCTCTTCCTGTTTGGGTCCCCACTCAAAAGGTTTATTCTTCAGAGTTAAAGCAGTGAGAGGAACCGCAATCTTGGAGAAGTTTTCAATGAAACGGCGGTAATAACCCGCTAGACCAAGAAATGAACGAACCTCGGTAGGAGTAGTAGGTGCCCAATCCTTAATCGCACTGATTTTGGCTGGATCTACATGTATACCTTGTTCGTTAACAATGTGCCCCAAAAATTGAACTTCCTTAAGCCAGAATTCGCACTTGGGGAATTTGGCGAAAAGCGGTTCTTTCTTTAGGAGCTCCATTGTAAGACGAAGATGCTGCTCATGATCAGCTCGAGTCTTAGAATAGATCAAAATATCGTCAATTAAAAACAATGATGAACTTGTCCAAATAAGGCTTACAAACCCTATTCATCAAGTCCATGAAAACAGCAGGAGCATTTGTTAAACCGAAAGGCATAACAGTGAACTCATAATGACCATATCGAGTACGGAAAGCTGTTTTGGGAATATCTTCTTCAAGCACTCGAAGTTGATGATACCCAGAAGGCAGATCAATCTTTGAAAAGCAAGTTGCACCCTGTAGCTGATCAAAGAGATCATCAATACGAGGTAGGGGATATCGATTCTTGATGGTAAGCTTGTTAAGCTCACGATAATCGATACACATCCTGAAAGATCCATCTTTCTTTTTCACGAATAGGACAGGAGCGCCCCAAGGTGAAAAGCTCGGACGAATGAATCCTTTGTCAGAAAGTTCCTGAAGCTGCTTAGATAACTCTTGCATCTTAGACGGTGCAAGACGGTAAGGGGATTTAGCAATGGGATTTGCGCCAGGCATAAGATCATTGCGGAACTCAACTTGGTGCATGGGGGTAAACCAGGTAATTCTTCAGGAAATACCTCAGGATAATCCCAAACAACCGGGATATCTTGGATAGTCTTACCCTTGCCTTTCTCCTCTACAACATGTGCCAAGAAGGTGACATATTTCTTTCGTAGGTATTTTTAGGCTTGGGTACAAGACATGAGTTTAAGGCTACTAACATGTTTCTCCTCACGAACTTCTAAGATCTCACCAGTCGATAGAGGTATGCGGACAATCTTCTCAAAACAAACAACCTCCGCATGGTATTTGGCTAACCAATCCATTCCTACTATAACATCGAAGCTCCTGAGTTGCATTGGTGTGAGGTCAATAGGAAAAAGATGGTTATAAAGGTTCAACTGGCAATTTCGAAGAACGGAATCGAGTACAACGGGTTCACCACTAGCTACTTCTACTGTCAAGGGCTTTCCTAGTTTTGTTCTAGTCATCGAAAGCATAGGCTCAAAAGCTAAGGACACAAAACTCTTATCGGCACCCGAATCAAATAAAACAGAAGCAGGTTGGTTGTTAACAAAGAACGTACCGTTCACCACTTCGTTATCTGCGCTTGCCTTATTTGCATTCAGATTGAAAGCTCTCCCATGAGCCGGTGCCTGATTTACGTTTGCCAACCTCGGGCAGTTGTTCCTGTAGTGGGTCAGATCCCCACAGTTGAAACATGAACCAGGCGGATAGTGAGGTCGTGTAAGATTCTGGGCAGGGTTTTGTGCTAGGTTTTGAGCTGCCTGATTTTGGTTAGGAGCAAAACGGCAGGTGTTTGCAAGATGACCAGACTTCCCACAGTTTGTGCAGATGCGGCATTGCACCTGTGGCTGATGATGATTGTTACATCTGTTGCACAGGGGTGCGTTGCCAGCATACTGCCTCTTGGCGACAGATTGTGCAACCTGATTAGGAGCAGCCTGGTTGGTCTGAGCAGTGACAGCGAAATTCTTGGAAGCCTTACGCTTCCTTGATTTCTTTGAAGACTCAGCAGCCTTCTTGCCCTTCTGCTCCTTGGTGCTATCAGACTGTTTCTGTTTCTTATCCCCCTTTCTGTGGGGTTTACCCTTCTTGACTTGCGATTCAGTAAGGGTTGCAGCTAGCTCAATGGCCTGACGGATGGTAGTAGGGTTGCTGCCAGTGACAACACCCTGAACAGGATCTGGCAAACCGTCTATGTATTTTTCAATAGCCTTATCCAAAGGCGTGACTGATGTGTGCAAAATGAAACATATAAATTACATCAATTGTGGCATAAAACTAACCCTTTTTTAGTACTAATGTTGGAAAAAGTGTGCTTTTGTCTTCCTTTTGTATTTTCAGGATTAAATGAGCTCAAATTAACAAAAGAAGCAAAAAGGCAGCTAAATCTAGCATAAATACAAGAAAAAGAACAAACGTGACATGCCCGACCCCACGACAGCATCTTCCCAAGCAAAACAAGAAGACAGAAGACTGAACACGCCCCGTGCTTAGCCAGCACGGGGGCGTGCCCAAGTGTCAGCAGAAAAGACAAAGTGGTAGAAGCTTCCATTGCCCACCACGGGGCCGTGCTCAGCGGGCACGGGGCCTTGGTCAACTATAAGATTCGCAGAATCCAGGCAAATCTTCATAGTACAGATATGCTTCTGCACACGGGGTCGTGCTCAGCGGACACGGGGGCGTGGTCAACTAATACAGACAAGCTGCAATAAATGAAGAAAGAGAAGGATGTGGACACGGGGCCGTGCCCACTGGACACGGGGCCGTGCCCGAGCTTCTGTTCAGCCTAGAAATAAGAGTGCTTGGCTCAAGCTCAAACCATCCCTTGGCACACCACCTCTCTCACACTTCACCCACCACCTATCACCACCATAACACCATCATCCACCACCATCCACCACCATCATCCATTGTCCATCATAGAGTGTGTGAGTCGTCTCGGGATCCAAGATTGATCGTAAGAGTTCTTGACAATCAAGGCCATGTTTGCCTAAGTCTCTTACATCACTTGGTGAAGACAAAGTGTCTAGTGTAATACTTTTTATTTTTAATCTTTTCCACTTTTTAATTGGTTTTGTATTAATGACTTTAATAACTAGTTTCTTATGTTGAAGGTGATTCTTCCTTATCGTTTGTCCGTGGTGTCTTGGCATTATTTTACTGTCTATATAAAATAAAAGATTTTCACCATTCATATCTCCATGGTCTATATGGAGGTATGTTGGCTACCTGGTCGGGGGTTAAGGGAACGGTTTGGTAAGAGTCTTGCCGTTGTTCAGCGTTTAGAGATCCTGCAAGGGACCTGGGTCAAATTTAGTAGGACCTCCTTCAATACTTAACGGTATTGGATGGGGGGGGGGTCCAAACTCTTTGATCCCCTCATAAGTTAAACTACTATTAATACTATAACCCGGCTACTTAGGACTGTATCCTTGCTGACTCAGACTACTTAGCCGAGGGTAACATCACCTTCAAAAGAGGGGCCTACCATAATTTGCATTAATAACTTAATTAATTATCTTTCAATAATCCGACCCTTTAGGATTGTATCCTTGCTGACTCAAACTACTGGGTTGAGGGTAACGTCACCTTCAAAAGAGGGGCCTACTACAATAACTAAGATAATCTCTTAAAATAGTGCAAAAGTGCAGAAATAATCAAAGGTTACACTAAACACGAGTCGAAACCAAGTGATTCATCTTGTCTATCTGTTTTTATTTTTATTTTTATTTTAAGCATTTTAGTTAGTTTTTATTTTTCTAGTTTAAAACCTTTTTCTAACTTTTTGATTTGATTAGACGTTGAGGATAAACTGGTACTAAAAGCTCTTGTGTCCTTGGACGACCTCGGTATCTTACCAACACTATACTACGCTCACGATGGGTGCACTTGCCCATATGTGTGTTTAGTGTTAGTAAATATCGTGTTTTATAAATTTAAAACTTGGCTAAAAAAAGTGTAAAATGGCTTAAAATATACTTAAACTTATATATACACTTCACACGCATCAAGTTTTTGGCGCCGCTGCCGGGGACACAAGGATTTTAAGAAAGTTAGGAATCAACGGCCTAATCGTTTTTTCTTAATTTTCATTTTTTTTAGGATTTTTCTTAGTTTTTCAGCTTCTGCAGAACTCAGCACGGGCCGTGCCCGCTGAACACGCCCCGTGCCCAATCATTGGAATTGGCAATCCTGTTTTAAGTCAGACAGTAGGCTGAACACGGGGCCGTGCCCACTCAACACGCCCCCGTGCCCAAGATTTAGTTACTGAAAACAGAACCGTAAGATCCCGACGGTTGGTAATTTCTGACACAAACATGAGTGATACTGATACTTTTTACTTTCGGCACTCTTATGGTACGTGGTGTCAATTATGTGGTGGTAACCATGAGGAATTAGAATGTTATTTTCTAAATTATAAGCCCCACTATATAGACCCATCGTCTCCTTATATCCTTAAGAGGGGCAAAAGTAAAAATAATCCCTATCTCTCCCTCGAATGCTCTCAACCGGATTTTCTAGGAGAAATGCTTCTCGATGAATTATTTTAATTAGAAGATCTAATTCTTAATTGGTTAAAAGAACTTAGGGAAGATTTCAATAATCTATCCCAAGACGATAACCAAGAAGAAGGGTTGGGCTCGCATTCAAACAACTTCGTTGTTTCCGACGATACTTCTAACTCTAGTGAGGACTTGAGCGATAGTCGTCCCTGTGTCGATTGTGCCGTGAAGGACTCCCCATCGACTTCGTTCGATGCATACATAGACCTGAGCGATTCGACATACACCTTCTTTAACGAGAGCCCGGAAAAGGGTTAGACTTGTCCACCTACATATAGCATAGGAATCACCCTCACCGACAACCTCTTGCGTTCTTGTCTTAATCTATAGAAATTAAGGTATCTTAGGCACTTTGGGGTTGTTCCATCCAGTAAGGAACCGCCCGATCCGGAAAAGTTCCTTGAAAATTGATGAACTTCATAAACAGCCTTTCAAACACGGGGCCGTGCCCAGGTCAACACGCCCCCGTGTCCACCAAAAGATTCCCTTCTGACTTTTTGTCAGAATACGGACAAAACGTGTCAGGATCCTACCTGCACACGGGGCCGTGTCCAGCCGACACGGGGCCGTGTCCAGCATGCTGTCGTTTTCTATAAATGCAGCCAAGAATCCTGCACATTTGGACCATCCAGGGACAGAGATTTGAAAGGATTTTCTAATTTACCATCCTAGGTATGTTCTAAAAGAAGGTTCTAACAAACATCTTGTCCTTTCCTCTTTTATCCATTACCTTCTTCTTCACCTTTCTTGCAACAACACCTCCATTGAAGCTTGATTTCAAGCTTTATTGTGATGATTGTTGAGCTTTTGTTCAAGGAATCTTGTTAAAAATAAGTTACACAACATTGTTTTAAGTTATTTCTGTTCAACAATGCTTCATAAATTGGGAAAATAATTTAAAACTCCAAGATTCCTTATTCTAAAAAACTGCAGAAAGTTGAACACGGGGCCGTGTCCGTGGTACTGTTTCATTAAAACGAACTATTTTTGGTTTGTTTTCGTAGAATGTCTAGCCAAAACAGTGGAACCTCTTCTGCACACTCCAGAAACAGTAGAAGGGAAAGGAGGCCATCAATTGAAGCAACTCTCGTAAGATACGTAATGGCGTTACGTGAAGCTCTTGACGAGATGACTTCGGCAGAGGAGGTCCTAATAGACCGTATAAATTATCTTTCGGTGGGGTTGGAAAACAGTTTTCAAGAAATAAACCTCTTGCACCAGAGGTTAAACATTCTTGTAACACCTCCCATGGAACCAATCCTCCCTCAAGAGGATTGGAACCTAGCACTTGGAATCCACAATCCTACCGGTTGGGACGACATTCCAGCGGAACCTCCTCTTGAAGATCTACAAGAAGTCCCGGTGGAAGTCGCACCTCCTCAACCTGATGCCAATGAGCCCGCTTTTCTTCTCCCTAGGGAGATAGAAGAATGGCTCGCCGACGTGTGAGGAACCCATGCCCAGAGAAAGAAGTTCTTCAAGCCACATTTAACCGAGGGATTTACCTTTTCGGAAATTTTGCTAATAAAATAAGTAGTAGGCTAGAACTTCTTGGTTTAGATTTCTTGTGTTTCTTTGACCTAACTATCTAGTATTTTAATTTTTAGGACTATTATGTAATTCTCTCTATGACTTAATGAATGATGGTTTTAGTTAAATTGGTGTTTGGATGGTGTTGAAATGAATAAAACACACTTGAGATGGCAAAGGATACAAGGGAAACTTGAACCAGCACCCCATGCAGGAAAACAGGACCATCCGACAAAATTTCTTCGTTACAGTAAGTTCGGCACGGGCCGTGTCCGCCCAACACGGCCCCGTGCTGCACAGTCTGCAGAAATGACCCAGTTCAGGTAAACTGGACACGGGGGGCCGTGTTCACCCAACACGCCCCCGTGTCCAGACCTCTGTTTCTTTTGTTTAATTTTTGGTACTGGCACTTGAACACGGGGCCGTGCCCGGACAACACGGGGTCGTGTCCAACGCCCAGTAACACAAATTTTTGCTTTTTCACACCTTTTTACACATTCAATCAGCCTAAAAACTTATTTTTGGGACACATTAAGGACAATGTGTAATTTAAGTGTGGGGGGGATGCTAAAACCTTGAATCTTGCAAGTCCTAAATACAAGCCTTACACAAAACTCTATTGGAACCGCTAATGACCCCAATTTTTTTTCAAAAATTTTCATTTTTTGTACTTGTCTAGGTTTAATTTGGGAATTTCAAAATTCTAAAAAGGTTATATTTTTACAAATTTACAACCGAGAGCGTCGTGATAAAATGAACCAACATAAGAAAATTATGAAAAGGCATGGCAAACTTAGTTAAAATTTGATTATATATACTTGATCACATAAAAACCCATTCACACAAAAGTGAGTTTTGAGCCTTTATTGAGCATTCAAATACATATCTTTAAATTAAATGCTCATTTTTCGTTTCTTGTGTGAATAGCCGCTTGGTTCTTACGACTCTAGAACTTGCCACGACGATACATTCCCGGTCCTTACCAACTTAAACCCGAGTAAGTAAATGATGGAGGCATTAGGACTAACCCTTTTTATTTCTACACCATTATTTTTCTTTTTTTTTTACCACCTACCCAAAATCCCCCTAGTTAACCCCTTTGAGCCTAAACCTTTTCATTTCATAACCCAAAACCAAACACCTTTTCACCCACCAAAACCTTTTTCATTTTTAACCCTTTGTTTTAGTAACTAGCTCGGTTTTTCGTATGACTTTTAAAAAAAAAAAAAAAAAAATTTGTTGATGATGAAGCAAAAAGAAAATAAACAAACAAGTTTATCAAAAATAACTTTGTTTGAATAAATAGCTTCATCAAAATAAAAGTTACAAAAATAAAAAGTCTTATGAAAACCGACGCTTGTTACGTTTTTCGCCCTTTCTACTAACCACTAACCACTAACCCAACCACCTACCTTTAACCCAAGCCTAACCCTTCACCCAAAAGTCCTCTTGATATTTACAAAGGTATATAGTTAAAAAGGAGGATGATTGATTGCTTGGCAAGCCTATGGTAGGAGTAAGTTCCATGCCGCTCTCGAGTGATTCACTAAAATACATCTTCGGCCGAGTGTTGAGTGATCCCCGTGAGGTATGTGAACTTGTATATAAATAGAATTTTAAATAAGCATGTTATGCCCTAATAAGTAATTTATCTTATGAAAAGTTTTAAAAAAATCATGACGAATAGGATTGTAAATAAATAAAAATAAAACTTAATAAAGAATCTTGGAAATCCCGACACTCTATGACAAGCCCAAAAAACTTTCTCTTCTACCCATTCCATTTGGGAGTGTAAAGCCACATTATAAAGAGTTTTGCTTGAGGACAAGCAAAGATTCAAGTGTGGGGGTATTTGATGTGTGCAAAATGCAACATATAAATTACATCAATTGTGGCATAAAACTAACCCTTTTTAGTACTAATGTTGGAAAAAGTGTGCTTTTGTCTTCCTTTTGTATTTTCAGGATTAAATGAGCTCAAATTAACAAAAGAAGCAAAAAGGCAGCTAAATCTAGCATAAATACAAGAAAAGGAACAAACGTGACATGCCCGACCCCACGACAGCATCTTCCCAAGCAAAACAAGAAGACAGAAGACTGAACACGCCCCGTGCTCAGCCAGCACGGGGGCGTGCCCAAGTGTCAGCAGAAAAGACAAAGTGGTAGAAGCTTCCATTGCCCACCACGGGGCCGTGCTCAGCGGGCACGGGGCCGTGGTCAACTATAAGATTCGCAGAATCCAGGCAAATCTTCATAGTACAGATATGCTTCTGCACACGGGGTCGTGCTCAGCGGACACGGGGGCGTGGTCAACTAATACAGACAAGCTGCAATAAATGAAGAAAGAGAAGGATGTGGACACGGGGCCGTGCCCGAGCTTCTGTTCAGCCTATAAATAGGAGTGCTTGGCTCAAGCTCAAACCATCCCTTGGCACACCACCTCTCTCACACTTCACCCACCACCCATCACCACCATAACACCATCATCCACCACCATCATCCATTGTCCATCATAGAGTGTGTGAGTCGTCTCGGGATCCAAGATTGATCGTAAGAGTTCTTGACAATCAAGGCCATGTTTGCCTAAGTCTCTTACATCACTTGGTGAAGACAAAGTGTCTAGTGTAATACTTTTTATTTTTAATCTTTTCGCACTTTTTAATTGGTTTTGTATTAATGACTTTAATAACTAGTTTCTTATATTGAAGGTGATTCTTCCTTATCATTTGTCCGTGGTGTCTTGGCATTATTTTACTGTCTATATAAAATAAAAGATTTTCACCATTCATATCTCCACGGTCTATATGGAGGTATGTTGGCTACCTGGTCGGGGGTTAAGGGAACGGTTTGGTAAGAGTCTTGCCGTTGTTTAGCGTTTAGAGATCCTGCAAGGGACCTGGGTCAAATTTAGTAGGACCTCCTTCAATACTTAACGGTATTGGATGGCGGGGGTCCAAACTCTTTGATCCCCTCATAAGTTAAACTACTATTAATACTATAACCCGGCTACTTAGGACTGTATCCTTGCTGACTCAGACTACTTAGCCGAGGGTAGCGTCACCTTCAAAAGAGGGGCCTAGCATAATTTGCATTAATAACTTAATTAATTATCTTTCAATAATCCGACCCTTTAGGATTGTATCCTTGCTGACTCAAACTACTGGGTTGAGGGTAACGTCACCTTCAAAAGAGGGGCCTACTACAATAACTAAGATAATCTCTTAAAATAGTGCAAAAGTGCGAAAATAATCAAAGGTTACACTAAACACGAGTCGGAACCAAGTGATTCATCTTGTCTATCTGTTTTTATTTTTATTTTTATTTTCAGCATTTTTGTTAGTTTTTATTTTTCTAGTTAAAACCTTTTTCTAACTTTTTGATTTGATTAGACGTTGAGGATAAACCGGTACTAAAAGCTCTTGTGTCCTTGGACGACCTCGGTATCTTACCAACACTATACTACGCTCACGATGGGTGCACTTGCCCATATGTGTGTTTAGTGTTAGTAAATATCGTGTTTTATAAATTTAAAACTTGGCTTAAAAAAAGTGTAAAAGGGCTTAAAATATACTTAAACTTATATATACACTTCTCACGCATCAGTGACCATTGTAGGACAGAGCAAGTTTAACTCCTCGTATCTGTCAGTGTAAGCCCGGTGTTCACCACTGTCTTGTTTCAGGTCATGGAACTCATTTTCAAGTGCCCTCTGCTGGTGACGAGGGCAGAACTCTCTCATCATAAGAGCTCTGAGTTCCTCCCATGTCTGACCCAAATCAACATCAGCACCTCGGTCTCTCATTACTCCATTCCACCAGGTGAGAGCCCTCTTTTGGAATACGCTTGAATCAAACTCGACCTTACGGTTGTCAGGACACTGAACAAGGCGAAAAGTGCTCTCAAGACTCTCGAACCACTGGAGAAGCCCTGTTGCTCCTTCAGAACCACTAAACTTGAGTGGTTTAGCCGAATTAAAACTTTTGAAATTGCACGGAGCAGGTGCATTATTGTTATTGTTGGCTTGGTTTATTTGAGTGATGAGATTAGGTAGAATAGCATTCATCTGCTGTGCTATAATAGTCGCCAGTTCAGCATTAGGTTGCTGAACGTTACATCGAGGAGGCATTCTAAAAGAGGAAACATGAGAGAAAACGAGTGAGATGACGTGATGAAAAATGAGATGCCAATAAAAATCGACAAAATGCAAGGATGGTGGTCATTTGTTCATTACCACAAAGCAAACAAACGACACACAGTGACAAATCAAAGTAAATAGGTCATAATAATGTATCACCGAAGACATGCTCGCCTATAAGTGGATACTCACCCCAAGAGTTCCCAGGTAAGAGTGACTGGTCCGATACTGCGGATTTGTACGAACACTCTAGCCTTAGACAGAAAACTCAGGGTACAGGCATCCACCCTTCCAGTTTGCACGTGTTCACATTATTTAGACCCAAACTTTGACGAGATTTTGAAAATTTGGAAGGCACATGGCCAAAAGAAATCATCTAAGGATAGATAATTGATTTCAAAATCATTTTGAAAATTTGGTGTTCATGTTTTGGTAATCACCTAAGGATAGGTGACGTGTATTGTTTTAAAATCTAAACACAAGAAAACTTGTGTTAGGGTCCTAGAAAGTTATAGTCTAGGTCAAAGCATTACTAAAAACCTAATTCCCTATAACCATTGGCTCTGATACCAACTCTTCTTTAACACCCCGACCGCGTAAAACAACAAACCGCGACGGAAACGTCGGGGAGTGATGCGACAGAATAATTGTTTCAACAACCATGGTAATTAAAGTTTTGTATTATTAAGATTAAAGTTTACATTGTCTTGGAAATTAACAGAAACATAACATAATTAACTGTCTTTTAAGTCACTAAGGCCCAAGTCCGCCTAAGTGTAGCACTAGCATCATCATGCATTAGCACCTGAAACACATGCGAAAATAGGTACGTCAGCATAAAAATGCCTGTGAGATACATAGGTTTTGTTTATGCAGGATTCATGACTTGTAGTTAAAAAGAAGTGTTTAATAAAAATGTAGTCATGAACCTTGTAAAATGTTTCCCTTAATAAAATCATGTGAAAATCGATGTGAAGATCAAATGATAATAAAAGGATAATGCATGGTTACATGAAAAACCAAGTAAAAGTGAATTTGTATAAAATATGTAATTTGTAAAACAATGTCGTGATCTTGTAAAAATGTTACATGTCCTTGACAAAGTGGTTTAGGTAACGCAACAATGTATAATACAATAAAAGCACTTATATATAGGAAGTACCAGCGGCGTATCCACCATGCTTTTATCATATAACACATAGCCCCGTTACATAAGTCACTTATCAATAACCAACCAAAATGTCTTGTTCAATGTCAAAATGTTTATGTGTAAACCATGTTCAATGTCATGTGTGAAATGTATCATGTATAACCAAATGTAATGCATAGCAAGTAGAAAGTATCTACTCAAACTATGTGATAATGTCAATGTGAAAACAAATATCATGTATGGTGAATAACTAGTAATTACTCAACCCCATAGGAAAATGTACAAAATAAAGTTTTTGAATAAACCTAAGTTTAAATCAAATGTTATGTTTTGCAGAAAACAATGCTTTATGATTACAAACATTTATGCAGTAATGTTTATTTGCATACATTCAAGCCTTGCGACTGTGGCGACAAACCTTTAAACAAATTAAAGGTTTATCTAAATTATGTATATCAGATTCTGTCATTCCCAACTTCCAAACAAACCTAGGAAGTCGGAAACGGGATTTGTCAAGTCCTATGGTACCATTACATACTACCGAGCGGCGTGATCAATGTTAATGAATGTATTATTGTCCCGATTAAACATACCAAATGTCATAACCAATGTAGCATGTGAAAACCATGTACTAAGTATGCTAAGTAAACATACATAGTAGAAATGTTAATGAAATCAATGTGCTAGCATGCTAAGTAAACATACATAGCAAAAAAGTTTATGAAATCAATGTGCTAGCATGCTAAGTAAACATACATAGCAAAAATGTTTATGAAATCAATGTGCTAGCATGCTAAGTAAACATACATAGCAAAACAGAATGGGAAAATCACGTACTATATGTGTACTAGGTGAAATTAGCATGTTTATGTCATAAAAGCAATGAAAAGCACGGAAGTATCAAGTATACACATGTGTATCACCCCTAAGTATTTGAAAGCGGTAAAAGAGGGGAACTATGTACTCACTTGGGATAGCTTATGAGTCTTGAGATTAAGACCAAATTAAGCTCCAAGTATCACGGAATCAACAAGGCACCTAGTATAAGTAACTATGTTAATAAACGGATCCTTAACCGGGAGATAGGATGGAATGGTGTTCTATAAATCAAATGAGTATTTGAACTCATATGGTATGATTTAATAGAGCTAACATTCTGATTTGGAAGTCTACCTTAGTGCTCTTGACCCGTTTCGACCCGTTATGGTAGTATAAGCTACTATAACGCGTCGGTTGCGTAAAACTATGGTCGGATGGTTAACTATGTGCTATATTAAGTCTTACATGCCCAATTATACCTAAACATGTTACTAAATCAGATTATATGTAAAAAAATATGTTCACATATGCACAATATGGATTTATGCTACAAAAGGGCATTTTGGTCATTTCCTATGGGTATATAAGCTACTTAACAAACAACTAACCAATCCTAAGTGATCATAAGGTATAACCTCAGAGGTTATTCCCTATGCAACTATGATCACTAAACATGCTTGGTCGGATCCTAATGATCGACCAAACGGGTCAGGTTCGAAAGTCTAAACGGTTGTTTAGACCGCTTAACTTACGACCCTAAACAAGCACTAAACTAATACTGACGAGTTAAAGATGTTAAAACATGTTTAACTAACTTAGAAAACTGATTTGGTATCAAAACAAAGTGTTTTGATACCTAAAAGTAGTTCCGTTGCAAAATGAGTGCTAAAACGCATTTTGACCGAAACTTTGACTCGTCACTACACCTAGTTAACGTGGTAATCAGTAGGTATAATCGCTAAGGATTATAACCATCGTGATTACAATCACGTTGCAAAGTTCAATTGAACTTTGACTTGACCAATAGATGGCCAAAACCGAAAGTCAAACTGTTGGTCAAACAGTTTGACTTTCAGCTCTACAAGCTGAAAATCACAACTAAAGCCATGAAAGAACACATACTTGGTGTTCAAAGGCTAGAAGGATGATCTTAGAACTCAGGTAGGTGGTCCCTTTGCAGGAAATCCTCCACTTAGAGCTCCAAAATGGAAATGAGCAAAGAACCAAGAAGAAATGAGGGGTATTTGTAGTTGTGTTGATGCTCTAGGATCATCACAAGTGGTTTGTGTGATTACCAAGCAAGAAATCCTAGCCATACATGTGTTTATGACAGATTTCCTTTGCTTGGGGAAGGCTTAACTTGGTGATTAAGGTGTTAAAACAATTAAACAAAACCAAGGACTTAAGCTGAATTGCCAAAACAAGATTCTGCCCAGATGTGATGGTGACGTGGCGCCACAACTAGGGCTGGCAAATCGTGTCTTAGCAGGTTTAACAGGTATCTGAGCACGCGAACAACAAAAATTTTAAACATGAATACGACTCGTTTAACTACTTTATATCCAATGTCAATAAGACAGATGTATATTTTATGCACCTAGAGAGAGAAATAATGGATCCTAACTTTCAAATTTCGATTATTTTTAAAAACGTAAAAAATCACATGGTGTAATTTTCTGTTATCGTGTCTTAGCAGGTTACCTACAGGTTACCTATTGCCAGCCCTAGCCACAACACAGCCTCCAGGTTGTGGCGCGACGCGACGGGGTAGGGCTGCAGTTTCAAATTTTGGCAGAAATGGTCCCTGCACGTGTTTGAACTCGTTTTCGACGTTTTTAACCTCCGTTAAGCCATTTTTAAGGCTCTACAAGGTCGTCAAAGTGTAGAGGACTCAAAATATGCTCGGAAAAGTCCCGGATGTCGGTTCGTTTGGTCGTACGGTCGCGTTATTCGTCTAATTACGACGAAACTCGAACGGACGCGAAAACGATCCAAATTAAGCGACGAACGGTATTTTTGCATGCCGATCACTAAAATAAAAATATTTTAGTGACTACAAAAATTTTGGATGTCTGGATGTGGTCAGAACGTAAGATATGCGCGTAAATGCAAACTTACGCCAATTTTGACACTTTTAGTCCCTGAAAGATCAAATAAGCATATTTTTGCACACCGAACCCTTCAAAGCTTATTTCTAAGCTATTTTTAGGTTATATATGGTATGTTTAGCTTATAATCATATTCCGAACTGTATGTTGCCTTACGAAACGACAGACTTTTGCAGTTTGACGCAAATAGTCCCAGCGAGCGAATAAACTTGTTTTTTTTTTGCCATACCAAACCCTATAAAACTTATTTCTAAGTTATGTAAAGTTTATTTAAGGTATATTAAGCTTATGTCACTATTACAGAGTGTTTGTCGCGTTTAACTGATTACGTTTACGCATAAGTTTGCGTATAACTTGCCAGAAAGGGATATAGAGTTTAAAATCGATCAAAAGTCAAAACGTGAAAAATGTCAAACATAAATAAACAAACATTGGGATCAAAACACATTGTTTTATTAATATTGAATTTTCCTGAGTTTATACAATGATAACACAAGCACAAATGTCATACTGGGGTTGTACCATGGTTTTGGAAAACAATCTTTTCTTACCAAAAGACAACATCTTCTCAAGAAACTAAAGAAACTAAATGAATAGAGAGAGAAAGATGGATGTCTCTCACCACCGCAAACTATCACAAACCGCCGCAAGATGCTGAAAGATGCAAGGGTTTTGGATGTCTCTCCACCTTACAACTAGGGTTCTAGAAAGATGTTGAAATCCATGAGAGTTCGACCAGGTAATTCGTTCATAATGAATTCGGTTTGGATCGAGTTTAAGTATTTCTCGAGATCCGAATGCATTTGCTGCTAAAAATGGACATCTATCTATGCCTGTTAGGGAAAAGACGTTGTGGCGTCAAGTAAAGAGATCGAGCGATGTGCTCTGTTGGTAGGAAGCCTTCGGTGGTTTTGGGCACTACTTCTTCTGCTATTTTGTTTGTTTAGGTCAGTGACGGTTTTCTACACCTTAGTTTCGGTATCATAATCTATGGTTTGTTCTCTATTCTATGATATGTGCTTAAAGTTTGCATCTTTTTTGGGCACTTCTTAATGCACACCAACTGCTCGACAATTTGTCTTGATAGATTGGTATTTGTGGTTTTACTCTAAGCTTTAGAAGATTATTTTTTGTATATTAGGAGTACAAAATGTGATACATTGAATCAGTATATCCTTAGAAATATGGATTGTTAACTAATTAATCAAGTGTTGGGGTTTTGATCTTTTCAAATCTTTAGCAACGAGCATCAATTTGTAAGACTTTCTTAACCTTTTTCCCCTGCTTTGTAACAAATATTAAATACGAGTGATCAGTATGTGTTTCGTATTTCAATTCTGTCTTTATTATATGTATGTGTCTATTGGCTGAATACATTCTGTCTCCAATGGAAAGACTTCCACCGACATCTGCTACGGCTCCGCAATCGTCTTTTATTTTTGTGATTAATTTGATTGTTTCCTCTTATATGTAATTTTGTTTTTATATAGATTGTTTGTGCAAAAACTGGATGCCGCTGCCTCTCGCCGTCGTTCCGTTCTTTCACGATATGATTTTTAGGGTTTTAGTTTATGAATCTGATTGTTTTGTTGACTCCTTTTAAAATGTGCTCATATATTTTGTTTACATACAAATTGTTTGTGCAAATTCGATTATTACTCATCTTATGAAGATGGATGGGGTATGGTATATTTTCATTATTTAGCTGATGCTTTTTAATGTATGAGCAGACTGAACACATTGGTCATATCAGAGGCTAGGCAAGCATCGCATCATGCGGCGATTCTACTCGTAAAATTCTCACACTTTTTGGTTATTTACTTTGCTTTTTTCTTTAAATGTTAAAATGCAGTCAAGTAAATGAATTTCAAAAAAATGTTTAGAGATGATGCTTTGGAGCTCTTAGTGGCATATAAGTGATATTGCTTTAGAACGTGCTCCTAGTGGTGAGTGATACATTACGTGTACAAGGCCTTTTGTTCTTTTTCGCAGCTGTTATTTTGGCACATATATTTTTGGTTATTAAAAAGAAACAGTTCGAGAAAGTTCAATTGTCCGAAATGAATTTCTAAACTCGCGAATTTATCGACATCAAGTTTGTAAAAAGAACCAAATTCTTTTTAGTAATTGTGATATAAAATGAAATTATAAAAGCCTTTTTTTTGTTTATACTCTTTTTCTACGAGATGCCGGTGATTCCTTGTACATATTTCTAGCCATAGTATGTAGATTGTGAAGAAGATTATTTGACTTGATCAAACGAGAACCAAACAGTTACTAATGGTGTGGTTTGGTTCGGTTTAGTTGTTTTACGGTTTGGTTTTGGTTTACAAAAATAAAAAACCGTAACTAACGGTTTGGCTTAAGGTTTGACCTAAAAACTAAGAAAACTGGACCGCGAACACCCATAGTTATAAACAAGAAACTGGTTATTGGGTGATTAAATTACCAAATTACCATGTTAAAAAGGTACCGGGTTGGGACATAATTGAGCATGATTAATAATACTGATTTTTATATCTTATTTTTCTTCTTTTAATTGTTAGTCTAGAACAAGAAGATGAAAATATTCAAAGTTCTTTATATCTTTTTAAACGATGATGACGAAAAACTGGGTTTGGATTTCTGAACCTGGTTTTTCATGTTCTTAAGTTTAGTAATGATTTCTTTATCATCTTCAAAACGTGTGTTAATCATTTAAACAACATTCATGATATAACGAAAACGTTGAAAAAACAGACTGTTTGATGATTGCGAGAATGAAAGGAAAGCCACTTGGAAGCGGAAATGGAATCAAAGGTATGATTACACTTTTTTTTCAAGTGAAACTTGCATCTTCTTCATCGCTTGGGAAACTCGCATTTTCTTTATCGCATGCACGTGGAAAAATGGGTGTTTTGTGGGTTGGGTAATGGGTCAAATGAGGGTCCTTTATCGAGCTAACAGTTTTTTGTTTGCCCCATTTATTTGAACAGTCAAGGTTAAATAAGTTGTTTAATTTTGCAGAGATGATGATGGGGAGATGGTTTCAAAGAAAAACGAACTCAGGAAGAGATTGTGAAGTTGAAGAAAAAGAAGAAGCAATGAGAAGGGAGGTGCAATGTACTTTAGAAAGCGAATTTGAAAGCATAGTATTAGTATTAATAAAAACACAGGTTTGGGTTGAAATACTTTGGTGTAACCTATTAGGCATGAAAGCTGGTTGGACTCTAAATTTTTATGGATATTACATAACATTAATGGATTTTGTAAAGAAAACTCTTGAACTAGTAAGTGTTAATTTTTAATTTCAAACATGCTACAATGTACAATTCTTTGTATAATAAACCAAATTGCAATCGAATAATCGTGTTACTTACGTCACGGCTCAAAATAATTAATTTCAGTGATGTTATTTGTGAGTTTGTGCCCAATTTTGAATATGGGTTTATTGCCTATTCTAGTCTAGATTACTATCATGATGGGTTCAATGTAAGCACTAAGCATGCAATTATCTTATGTTCTTTACATTACGATGAATCAAGTAACAAGCTTTGAGATTAGGGTGTTTGCATTATGATCCACTGGATGTTTTAATATATTGTTGGAATTGTATTTTGCACTCCAAGCAGTGTTTCATACATTTACATTGTGACAAACCGAGATTTCAATGTCCTTTTCCTACGAATCAATTGTTTCATAATCCTGTTTTGATTTCAATTCATATATGTGATGTTGTGTGTACTTATTTGAATGTTAAATGTTAATGTGTAAGCTGGGTTGTTAAATGTGAAAATATCAAATATAGTATATTTAATGTTTTTCGCCGCAAATCTCACTCGACGAAGAAAGGGTTCTTCACCATCTTTAGTCTCGACGAAGAATGGGTTCTTCGTCGAGCAGGTTCTTCGCCAGGAAGGGGGCTTCGTCCCAGGTCATTCGAGGCCCAGAATGGGCTGCTGTTATTTTATAACTCCTCATAATCTGCGAAACCTAGAACAAACGTAAAACCCTAGATCTTTTCTCTCCTTTCCTTACACGCGACGGCTGCCATAGTTCTTCCTTGAAGCTTTTCATGATTTTCGTCTTATCCATCTCGGTTAGTTGTCGTTATCACTATTTTACTCGATTCTCTGGTTATATGTGATTATATGGTTACATGATAGGGTGTTAAATCGTATCTATACATGATGAAGTAGGGTTATATGTTAATAAGAATTATCAATGAAACCACTTGGGTTTAATCTAAAGGAACGATCGTTATTGAGTGCTCATGAAACCGTCCGGCAGATTGTATTATGTGTTGATTTGATCTGATTATCGGGTACATATATGTTATAATCTGGATCGTATATTGTTATTTTATGATTTAGGGCATGTATTAGATGTTAAATGTTGTGATGTTATTAGAGTGTTGATGAATAGCAATTAGGGTTTGTTGAACTTAGAAAATAACTGTTGTTTGATCCGATGATCATGCCCAAGGAATTGTTAACTGTTGTTACGGGATTATAGGGGGGTGTAAATGACTGTTGTAGGCAGCAACGAAAGACGCCCCGACGAAGAACACGGTTCGACGAAGAACATGGTTCTACGTTGACTGGATGTTGACGAAACACTAGGGTCTTTCGCCATATGCATCGTCGACGAAGGATAGTTCTTCGCCGAGAGGGTCTTTCGCCGTAATGATGCACCACGAAATATGGTTCTTCGTGGAAGATGTTACATGTGAACAAACGAACAGAACATTTTATGCAGTGTATATGTGTATGCTGATGAATGTATGAGGATGAGTTTATGCTATGTGAAATGTGATAATCTTTGAGATGAATGCAAGCTGTGAAATTACATGACTTGATCAATTATTAAACTGACTTCACTTGGTAACCACGGTAGGGTTGGTTGGGTAACTAGAACGAGTAACTTTTTATACCGAGCAAATCTAAGGTGAGTTCACTGCTCTTTTTCCTAGCATGCATCCCGGGGAGGGACATCTGGTAAACGTTCCGGGGAGGAATGTCAGGTAAATGGGTTTAACTGGAATGTTAAACTTGGGATGTTGGTTTATACACTCATATCTATCATTTAAGTCCCTTATACTGATTTGTTGCCGGGGAAGCAACGGGGTATTAGTTGATAGCGCTATTTAGGTTTGGCACCCTCACACCGTACCGGGGAGGACGGGCGTGAACTAATGACCCTAGTCTTGACCATTGGTTTGATAGAGGCATTGGGGAATAGGGCAAATAATCTGGAGCCATCGACGGTAATCGAGTTATTAACAACATCAAATCTCTGAAATGTTTTATACTTATATCTGGTAACTAAAACGTGTTAACAAACTTTGAACTCACCAGCGTCGTCTGACACACTTGTCTGCATGCTTGCAGGTCGTTAGATTCACGGATGAAACTTGCTATCTGGGAGTGCTGGAGTGGTCATGGGTCGTAGCTCTTGGATACTTGTTTATTGATCTTGCACATTTGTTTTGAATTACTCGAATAACTATTTACATATGCTTCCGCTGACTGAATTTGGTTTAAGTTGTGTTTTGGAATTTCTTATGAAATAAATGGAAACTTTTATTTAATACTATATTATGGTTCAATGTGATTGGTGGCTGGATCCTGGTACGTCACACGTCCCTAGGTGTTTTCGCATGTGGTATTTTGGGGGTGTGACAGTTTGGTATCAGAGCCATTGGTTATAGTGAACTAGGTTTTAAAACATTTTTATAAAACCAGACTATAACCGAACAGCTTCGAAAATCGACCATGACACTTAGCTCCAGATCACAAGGTTCGTATCTCGTTTACTTATTGCATAGTATATCTAGTATACATTCATGTATGAGATTGCATGTGATTGCACACTTAGTATTACAGACTGAAGTCATGTGTATTTGCCTGGGTTATGTGATTGATAGAGTCACAGTGTGATATCCCGTTAGACATTCATGACTTATGTTTTGTGGTGTCTTCTGATTTGTTACTCGAATTTGAGGAACCTTGTAGCACGAGTTGGGAGTAGCTGAGATAAACATGCAAATTGCATTGTTATTATGGGTGCGCACATAATAATAACGAGGGGTGCATGTGAGTCCCAGTGAGCCTTAACGAGTGTGAAAGGGGTTTCGCTCTGTTCTTAATGTAAACTTAGTAGCCTGTAGAAGTCTTCATGAGCTTTGACTCCTACCATATCTCAACTCTTAACCTTTTCCTTCTCTTATATAGAATCATGAGCGGACGAGGCCATGGGCGTGGTCACATTGCGATGACTCAGGCTGAGTTGACAAACTTGATTAACACACATGTGGCTGAGGCTTTGGAAGCCTACCAAGCTGGTACGAAATGTGCCAAATACTCTCTATTCTTGTGTCGCGTACACAACTCTTACCCTTGTGTTGTATTTTCTTTCATCCATTAGGTCAACAAGGGAATCAGAATCACAACAATCCGCCTGCTTGCACTTTCAAAACGTTCATGGATGGTAAGCCACAGAAATTCAGTGGGACTGAAGGGGCTGTGGGGTTACTACGTTGGTTTGAGAAGGCTGAGTCAGTGTTCGCTATGTGTAACTATCCCGAGGGGGACCTAGTGAAGTATGCTACAGGCACCTTGGAGGATGGTGCCTTAACCTGGTGGAATGCACAAGTGCAAATGTTGGGCATCGAAATGGCTAATGCAACGACATGGGATGATTTTAAGGAGTTGATGCGGGAGGAGTACTGTCCTCGTGACGAGATTCAGAAGCTTGAGAACGAGTACTACAATTTGAAGATGGAAGGGTCCGAGATCGAGGCTTATACGAAACGATCTCATGAACTAGCGAACATGTGCCCTAATTTGTCTCGACCTCCACCTCGAAGAATTGAGTTGTACATCAAAGGCCTGGCACCAGCAGTAAAAAGTTTGGTCACTGCTGCAAACCTTAACAATCTGCCTCAAATCATCCGTTTAGCACACAAGATTACTGATCAAGAGGTCGAACGTGGCTCATTGCCGCCACGTGTTTCTGCTACTACCCCTGCTGCTACAGCTACCACACCTGCTAGTGATAATAAGCGTAAATGGAACGATGCTGACAAAACAACCAGTGCAAGTCAATCTCAAAAAAGGCCTGACAACAGTAATAACCGTAGTTTCAGTCAGTCGTCTTCAGTTAACCAAGGCCATGGCAGCAATCAGAGCCAAGGCTCCTACGTTGGTAGGAAGCCAAAGTGCAACAAGTGTGGGTATCATCATCATGGACCGTGTGTTCGGGCTTGCCATAGGTGTGATAAGGTTGGCCACATGGCAAAAGACTGTAGAGCTCCGTACCCAAAGCAGCAGCAGCAAAATCAGCAGCAGAATCAGCAGCATCAGCAACAGCAAAGGCAGCAGCCCCATCAGAACCAAGGCTTTAGGAAGGGGTGTTTCCAGTGTGAGGACGAGGTCCACATTAAACGGGATTGCCCTCAGCTGAATCAAAATGCCAACGATAACAACAACCGTCAGAACAACAACAACAATGCTGAGAACAACAATAACGGCAACAATGGGGGCAATGGTGCTCGTGGAAGAGTATTTACGATCGGTGCTGGTGATGTTAGGAACGACGGCAATGTCGTGACTGGTACGTTTTCTGTGAACAACCTTTTTGCTTCTGTATTATTTGATTTCGGAGCCGATTGGAGTTATGTGCCTCTAGAGTTCAGTCAAGGATTAGGGTTAACTCCAACACCTTTAGAAGCTAAGCATGTAGTAGAATTAGCTGATGGTAAGACGATTGAAGCCTCACATGTTATTATGGGATGCATACTTGATCTTGTTGGTCAAATGTTTGACATTGACCTCCTTCCTGTTACCCTCGATAGTTTTGATGTAGTGGTTGGTATGGATTGGTTGTCTAAGCATCAAGCTGAAATTCTCTGTAAGGAGAAGATCGTACGTATTCCTCTTCCCGGTGGAGAATCTCTTTCGGTTCAAAGACATCGCAGTGGGGCGATGGTGGGTATTATGTCAGCTATGCAAGCTCAGAAGTGTCTACGAAAGGGGTACCCTGCTATTCTAGCACTTGTTACTGATACCCCATCTGAAGAAAGAAAGATCGAAGACCTGCCAGTTGTTCATGAATTTCCTGATCTATTTCCTGAGGAATTTCCTGGTTTACCTCCTCATCGTCAAGTGGAATTTCAGATTGATCTTACACCAGGAGCAGCTCCGATTGCTCGTGCTCCTTATCGTCTTGTACCTGGGGAGTTACAAGAGCTATCTAATCAACTTCAAGAACTATTGGATAGAGGTTTTATCCGACCCAATTCTTCGCCTTGGGGAGCCCCAGTTCTGTTTGTGAAGAAGAAAGACGGGTCCTTTCGTATGTGTATTGATTATCCGGAACTCAACAAGGTGACTGTCAAGAACCGCTATCCTTTGTCACGCATCGACGACCTGTTTGACCAGTTGCAAGGGTCAAGTTTTTACCCGAAGATCGATTTAAGATCAGGATATCATCAGATGAGAGTCCGAGAGGAGGATGTTCCTAAAACGGCTTTTCGAACACGGTATGGGCACTATGAGTTTTTAGTTATGCCGTTTGGGTTGACGAACGCACCAGCGGTCTTCATGGACCTCATGAACTGTGTATGCAAACCGTATCTCGATGACTTCGTTATCATGTTTATCGACGACATTCTGATCTATTCAAAGAGCAAGGAAGATCACGAGCGACACTTGCGTCTTATCTTGGAGCTTCTGAGGAAGGAGCAGCTCTACGCGAAATTCTCTAAGTGTGACTTCTGGATTCGAGAGGTACACTTCCTTGGCCACATTGTGAATGAATCGGGAATACACATAGATCCTACAAAGATTGATGCTATCAGAAATTGGGCGGCACTAAAGAATCCTTCGGAAGTGCGACAATTTCTCGGTCTTGCTGGGTACTATCGGAGATTTATTAAAGACTTTTCGAAGATTGCTCAACCTCTTACTTCGTTGACACAGAAAGGTGTTGCATACTCATGGGGAACGAAACAAGAAGATGCTTTCTAGTTGTTGAAACAAAAACTTTGCAGTGCGCCGATCTTATCTTTACCCGAAGGTACCGAAGATTTTGTGGTATATTGTGATGCTTCTATTCAGGGTCTCGGTTGCGTGCTGATGCAACGCGAGAAGGTGATAGCTTACGCCTCTCGACAGTTGAAGGTTCACGAGAGAAATTACGTGACTTAGAGTTGGGTGCCGTGGTGTTTGCACTCAAAATCCGGAGGCATTACCTGTACGGTACTAAATGCACTATTTATACCGACCACAGGAGCCTTTAGCATATTTTCGACCAGAAGGAATTGAATATGCGACAGCGTCGCTGGGTAGAACTCTTAAACGATTATGATTGTGCCATTAAGTATCACCCGGGTAAGGCTAACGGTGTAGCTGATGCACACAGTCGAAAGGAATCGAAACCCAAACGTGTTCGCGCCTTGCAGCTCACCATCCATTCTAACTTGCCTAACCAGATCCATTCTGCACAAATCGAAGCGTTGAAAGAGGAAAACATTGAAGCAGAGTACTTAAGGGGCATGGAAAAACGAATTGTAGAGAGATCGGATGGTATTCTCTACTTCATGGAGCGTGTATGGGTTCCTTTGTTTGGTAACCTTAGAGAGCTTTGATGGACGAAGCGCATAAGTCTCGATAATCTGTTCATCCGGGTTTGGATAAAATGTATCAGGATCTCAAGGTTTTGTACTGGTGGCCGAAGATGAAGGCTCACATCGCGACTTACGTGAGTAAGTGCCTGACTTGTGCTAAAGTTAAAGTGGAATATCAGAAACCCTCGGGTCTACTTCAGCAACCAGAAATACCCATGTGGAAATGGGAGAAGATTGCCATGGATTTCATCACGGGTCTGCCGAGAACTCAAAACGGAAACGATACCATCTGGATGATCGTTGATCGTCTCACGAAGTCATCACATTTTCTAGCAATCAAGGAAACGGATAAGTTCTCACAACTTGCAGCTGTTTATCTGAAGGAAGTGGTTTCTAGGCACGGGGTGCCAACCTCTATTATCTCTTATCGAGACCCGTGTTTCATTTCAGATTTGTGGCAGTCGATGCACAAATCGTTTGGCTCACGCCTCGACATGAGTATTGCTTACCATCCACATACGGATGGTCAAAGTGAACGGACCATCCAGACACTTGAAGACATGCTGCGGGCGTGCGTTATTGATTTTGGCAAGGGTTGGGAGAAACACTTGCCTTTGATAGAGTTTTCTTATAACAATAGCTACCATACCAGTATCCAGGCAGCTCCATTCGAAACATTGTACGGACGGAAATGTCGTTCACCTCTCAGTTGGGCTGAGGTGGGTGACAGCCAGATCACAGGCCCGAAACTTGTGCTCGAAACTTCAGAGAAAATCGTTCAGATCAGAAAAAGTATGGCGGCAGCGCGTGACCGTCAGAAAAGCTACGCTGACAAGCGTAGGAAACCATTGGAGTTTGCTGTAGGCGATCGTGTGATGTTAAAAGTCTCACCCTGGAAGGGAGTGGTACGGTTTGGGAAGCGCGACAAGCTTAATCCACGTTATGTTGGGCCATTCAAAATTCTGGAGCGAATTGGTAAAGTGGCCTACAAGCTAGAGTTACCTGCTGAATTGGCTAACGTTCATGATGTTTTCCACGTGTCGCAACTAAAGAAGTATTTGTCTGATGAGACACTAGTAGTACCATTTCAAGAGCTGAAAATTGATGACAACTTGCAGTTTGTCGAGGAACCTATCGAAATCATGGACCGGGAAGTCAAGGTCCGTAAGCATAGTCGAATTCTGATCGTGAGGGTTCGTTGGAACTCAAGACGTGGACCAGAGTTTACATGGGAAGGCGAGGATTAGATGAAGCTCAAGTACCTCACTTATTCCCAATGGACAAATCTAAATCTGATGCAACTGTGGAATTTCGGGACGAAATTCCCTTTCAAGTTGGGGATGATGTGGCACCTAGGGAAAATCCACAGTCATCCTGATCTAACACCTTGCTGTTTTGGGATTGCTTATCAAATTTGTTGGTGCATATGTCTGACGATTTCGTCTTGTATCGAGTCTTGTTTTAGTTTAAGATAGATCAAGGCACGAAAAACGAAAAATATGTTAAATAGGTCATTTCGCACGAAATAGAGCAAAGACCATTTCGCACGAAATGAAGAGTTCATTTCGTACGAAATGAGTCTTAGTCATTTCACACGAAATGATATTTCGTATGAGTTGTTTTCGTACGAAATAGGTATGCCTATAAATACTAGGTTGTGCCATTTCATTTGTAACTTTACGATTCCAGAGCCGAAGTGCTACTGAAGTGTCTACTCGCTGTAAGAAGCTGTTATATCAATCAAAAAGACAATTAGAGTGTATTTCAAGCTGTTTCAAAGTCGATACGTTAGTTTCCGCCTCTTGTATTGACAAGAACTCTTCTGAACGACTCGTTTTGGTCGTGCAAACGATCCTACAAGTGGTATCAGAGCTCAGGAAGAGGAGTTCTTACCGAATTCAGCTTGATTTCATCAAATTTCTGACTTCTACACCTTCTTTTTCAAAATTAACAAGTTTTCATGGTTAAAATGGGCTGATTTTCACACATTATAAGCGAAACACTGTTTTAACTAATCCTTGAAAGAATTGTACCTAAAATCGACCTAAAATTTGCTCAAACTGTTCATTTCGCTTGAAAATATGCTCGGATGGATGATGTCAGCAGCATTTCGCACGAATTGAGGTTTCATTTCGTACGAAATCATCATTTCGTTTGAAGAATAGGTTCATTTCGCACGAAATCATCCATTTCGTGTGAAATCATTTGGTACGAAATTATCTTGCAAATCATTTTGTTTGAACAGGGCTTTTCGCTTGAAAAGGTTTATCATTTCGTACGAAATCATTTATTTCGTACCAAAGAGGTCAGTTCGCTTGAAGAGTGCATTTCGTTTGATGGGTTCTTTTCGTGTGAAACTTCATTTCGTTTGAAAGTTGTGTTTGTGAAAAATTTTACCGAAACATGGAAGAGGAATTTTACAATGCATTTGCTACTGCCCCGAGTACTCCTGTTACCGTTGCTCAGAGCATGAACATGGAAAATGAAACAGGAACTTTGCAAAAACCCCCGAAGCTAATGGGCATTGAGGAATATTATGGTTGGAAAGATAGATTTGAAAATTGGGTTCAAGCAAATCATTTGAGGTCTTGGGAATGTATTGAAAAGAAGTATGTTAAACCCCGTACAGATGTGGGTGTTATTAAAACTATTTCTGAGTTGTCGGACAAAGAACGAGACATGTACAAAGCAGAAAAAATGATGATTAGTCTACTCCAGCAAGCCGTGAAAGAAGACATCTTCATATTACTTCAACATGATAATACTTCACGTTCGATTTGGGAAGCACTTAGAATTAAGTTTGAAGGAAGTGAGATGATGATCAGGAGTAAGAAATCTTTGTTAAAGAAAGAATTTGACTTGTTTACGAGTTTGTCGGGTGAATCTTCAAAGAAGCTGATTGAAAGATATTGTAATTTAGTGCGATCACTGTCTCTGTTAGATATCAACAAAGATCGAGAAGAATGGGTTGACAAATTAGCTGATGCTTTACCTCAGAAAGAATGGGGTACGTATTTGATGATCTTAAAGAATACTTGAGAATATGACAAATTGACAATTTCTCAATTCATTGAAAAGATTGAAGGACAGGATCTTGAATAGCAGAAAATTGCTAGAATGAACAGTCCAAGTGGTCAACAAGACATCAAAATGTATTACAAAGGAAGTGTTCAAGATGTTGAAGCAAGTCCGAAGATCCAAACCGCTTTCAGTGCAGAAAACTCATCAGGATCAGTTAATCAAAGTCAAAGCGGCAACAGTGGTTTTTCTTCATACTCGAGTGTTAGTCCGAATGTTTCAACCTCAAGTCATCAGTTCCAAAGCTTAAACAACAGTAATGGTCATGTGTTACACTGTAACATCGCGTTGCATTTTCAGAATGGTCAAAGTTTCTCTGAAAAGATTGCTAAAGGTCATATGGCATTACTTGCTACAGTGTTAGAATCATATGAGGGTTTGATTGCTGGAAGGATCGGAAATCCTATGCTGACAAAAGAGGATTACGATCAGATTGATGCTGAAGAAATGGAGCTTATGGATATTAAGTGGTGTTTAGCTAGTGTTCTGAGGAGAGCTGAGAAGTTTAAGATGATTACAGGAAGAGATTATTTCAGGAATGCTAATGTTTCTACTTTGGGTTTTGATAAATCTAAAGTTACTTGTTTTAGATGCAGGGAAAAAGGACATTTCAAGAGGGAATGTACCAATCGAGAAGCAGGTGGAGCACATAATCCATTTGGAAATAATGATTACTATCGGAAAGCTATATATCAACAAGTTGCTCAACAACCGTATCAACAACAAGAACCACAAACTGCACATGCTAAAAAGGCGATCGAAGATTCAACAAAGAAAGCTTATTTTGGTATAATTGATCAAGATGTTGAAAAAGTAGCAGAAGGTTTTAGCTGGGACAAATACATTCCGCCTGATTCAAAGTTAGTAGCATTCATTGCACAAATAGTTCAAGAACCAGACTTGATGAAAGAATGGATGAGTGTGTTTGATAACAGTGAGAAAAGCCAAAATGGAGAGTTTGTTTCTTTAGACGATGGTTCAGAAAAGACTCAAGTGTTTGATCAATCATCAACTGATAGCAGTGATGATGAAGAAGAAATTCAAATAAGCATTGGAAAATCTCAATTATCTCCTGAAAGTTTTAAATTTTATTTTGCAGATAGAATAGAGAAGCTAAAGGAGAAGCGAGCAGCAAAGAATCAGAAAAAGGTGAAAAGCAAAAATGTTGCTCAGAAAATTAATTCTGAACAAAATGAAGAAGTTAAAGAAGATGAGCAGGTGGTTGAAGTTGAAAAAGTGGTTGAAGTTGAAAAGATAGTCAAAATTGAAAAGATTGTTGAGGTCATCAAACCATGTCTAAAGTGTTTGGAACCTTGCAAACATTGCGAAGAAAAAGATGAGAAGTTGAGTGAGCTCGACAATTTGAAAGAAAAATTATTGTTCGATGTCAATTATGTGAAAGAATCATATGATGTTTTGAATAGAACGGTAAATAGTTTGCAAAAGACAAACTCTGAAAGAGAAGATGCTTTAACCATGATGAATGCAGTGATGATGTCTAAGCAGAAGGCTATCAATCACTATATCGAAGAATGTGCAAAGTTGAAGCAAGAGTTGGAGACTGAAAAGATAGAAAATGAAATAATCAGAAGATTGTTACAAAGTTATTCAAGATCTGATTATTTGATTGATAGAATTTATCCAACTGTTGCAGGTTTTGAAGCATTTCAAGACAATAAGACTGAAGAGAAGGATACTGGTAAGAAACAAAATGCAAATTATAAAAAGTGTCCACCTCCGATCTGGGAAGGTTATTCTCCCAGAAAACCAAATGAGGAACATGTCAAAAAGGCAGTCAATATAAAGTTAAAGTCTGAAACAATTGATGATTTACCAGAAAACATTGACGTCACATTCACATCGTCTGACACTGATCATGAGTCTGAGTTAATAAAGAAAGTGGTCGATCAGGTGTTGGATAAGGATGAGGAGTCAGAATCAAAGTCTGAGTCAGAAACCTCGAGTTCGTCGGTCAACAGTCCAAAATTGTCGGTGAAACGGGTTTACAATAAAGAATTCTTGTTATCAAAATCTAATTTGAATTATGAACCAATCAAAGTGGCATATACTTTGAGTGATTCAGAAAAATTATATTCTGATGAGGAATTTCCTATAAGAGGTGTTAAAATTGAAATGATAAATTTTTTTTTCAAATTAACATAAATTAATATTTCTGAAATAAAAGATGTAAATCTTACTGAAAAACATAAACCTTACACCTCAAGAGTTCAACAAAGGCTAAACAAGAAAAAAGGGTTACAGTTCTGGTTCAGGTTATCGAAAGAAACCAAACAATAACAGTAATTTCAAAAAGAAAGGTCTTGGTTTTATTCCACCGAAAAATCATAAAAATGAGAAAACTTATAAACCAAAAACTGTATTTGTTTCAGGATCCAGTTCTGAAGAAGAAGAAAAGAGCTTATTCTGGAAACAATCGAACAAAGAGTTCTTTGCAGAGAAACAAAAATTTGAGAAGAATGGAGTTCATCAGAGAAAGGAGACAAGAACCTGTTATAGATGTCAAGAAGTTGGTCACATTGCCTGGAACTGTCCAAAGGCAACCAACACAAAACAGGAAGTTGTTTCTAAACTCAAAGAAAAGATTGTTGATAAAACCAAACCACCAACTGAAAAATTTAAAGTCTTTAAAAACTCAACATTTGAAGTTGGTGAATGTTCGAAAAGGTTTTACAAAAGAAGAGTGAATCTTGAGAACCAAATGTGGGTTGTTAAGAAATATGATGTGAAATTTGGCGATGAATCTGACTCGTCAAAGTCAGAGGAGCCACAAGTTGAGATAAAATTAGAAACATCAGTACCGCCAATGGATGATGTTAATTTTCCACCATTGCGGGCTGACAATTTTAAACAAAAAGATGGAAAGATGGAGATTTCGAATCAATTCTATTCTGAAAAGAAAGAATTTGATGTCGAAAAGGTTTTCAATGGAAAAGTGAAACATATTTTTGGGAAAATGGTAGATGGGAAGGTAAAAGGGGTGAAAGATTTTTATGAAGAAAAAAGAAATGTTGAAACCCCAAGTGAAACTGAAAAGGTCACATCCAAGTTTGGTCAGGCTTGGATGTATGTATTTCATATGTGAAAAGTATGACTTGCCGAAGCTTCCAAGTTGGTAATTGTGGAGCAGGAATCGGCATCTTTCTTGAGAAATTCACATCTGTGATATTTCGACTTACAAGTGGTGATATTATTCTTGAAAATTGTTATATTTTGATTTTCAAATGGTATGGTTGGTAAGTGAACCTTCAAGTGGTTGGAGAAGGATTTTCACCTACAAGTGGTTAATCAAGGTCATTAAGTTGAACTTGATTTAACTTTTATTCAAAAGGTTGAGAAAACAAAGTGATGAATGAATCCCCATTCCTATAAGTGGTAAAATCAACAAAACTAATTTTCCGGAAAAACCATTTGCTTAAAACAAACTTAAGTGTTTTGAAATCATAATGGGAAAATAGTTTGTTGTAAGGGGGAGTTCTGATTGTTTAAGCCTAGTGGATGGCGATTTGAAGCAATTCACATCAGTTTGTCACTTTTGTTGTACAGTTTATTTTCAAATTTCTTAAATGGTTTTGAATTTTAGGGGGAGTAATAATTTCAGAAAATCCAAAAAACATTAGAAAATTTGAAAAAATCAAAAACATGATAAAATCAAAAACGAGTTTTGTTGAGAAAAAGAGGAAATGATAGTACATCAGTGGACTATCACAGCACGCTAAAGAATTGGAAATAAAAAATGTGATAAACGGTCTCACTGATGATATGCCAGTAGGTTTTTACACGCTTAGTAGATTGTGTTCGAGATATAAACCTAAATATCAAACTTGCTTATTTCGTGGGGAATATCTCTCGGATATATAGGTAACCCCTGAAATCTTGTTTGAAGGGCTTTCTATTTCTGACATACTAGGTCTTTGTGCGTGGTGATATCTGGGGTATTATACCTGGACTTCTGATTTTGCGGGAGCAATAGCCTAGTCCTCGTATAATACTTTGCATTGCTTTATTCTTAAAGCTCGCCCTCCGCATAAAAAAGGATGAAACATTGAAAAATGCTAATCATTTGCTGTTGAAAATAAAAGATTCTCTAAAGGGAACCCACCGAAAAGCGAACCATCATCTCTTTGATTTTGCGGAAGCAATAGCCTGAGCTCTCATGGTCTCGCATTTAACCCCTTATAGATATTACTAGTGTACATTCACCTGTAAGACTGAATATAGGAGTCTGGATACAGGAGTATATTCTGAGGTGGTATACGCAAATAAGTTTAAGTCTCTAAAACACTAATCTCATATCTCGAAACAGTTGAACTTTGTGTGAAAATTTAATTGGATCAGTATACTGACAATCTACGTGAATCGTTTAGAACTTAAAATGTTTAAAGCTTAATGGTGTTGGTGATTTGTCTTAAAAAACTGATATGATCCTCTTACACAAACTCGAAAAAATATTGTATGTATATATTTCTTTACTGTATTTTCTATAATATCATAAATCCAAAAAGAGTTTCTGTGTGTTTTAGCATAAATTTAAAAAAAAAATACAAAAAGATTTTCGACAACTGATGTTGGAGAAGCTGATTTTCAAAATTCCGAGTGGTAAACATGATGAACAAGTTTGGGATAATTTGTTTGAAAAGATTTTCTTACAAGTGGTCATTCGAATTATAAAATGTTAAATCATTTTGATGATATGTTCATGTGATTATTTGAGATTGTTTTTACAAGTGATAAGCAGAGTTTAAATTTGTTAAATTTTTAAAATTGTGAAATTTATTTTGAGGTAGAGAATGTGCAGGTTAGCCAAGTTCCAATACCTGAAAGAATATGCAAACTGCGATCCCGGAACAACTTAAGGGGGAGTCTGTTAGAAAAAGGGGAGTTTGAAGATTGTTAGATCAATATCCAAGGGGGAGTTTAGATGTTGATGCTGATAAAGAGAAGAGAGAAGATTGAGGATGCTTTACACTGTTAGATACTTTGGTGATAGCACAAGAAGACTGATAAAGATTGAAGACTCGACTTTCTGAAGATTTGTTCTGAAGACTCGTCGACATCCAAGGGGGAGTCTGTTGGTGCATATGTCTGTCGATTTCGTCTTGTATCGAGTCTTGTTTTAGTTTAAGATAGATCAAGGCACGAAAAATGAAAAATATGTTAAATAGGTCATTTCGCACGAAATAGAGCAAAGACCATTTCGCACGAAATGAAGAGTATATTTCGTATGAGTTGTTTTCGTACGAAATAGCTATGCCTATAAATACTAGGTTGTGCCATTTCATTTGTAACTTTACGATTCCAGAGCCGAAGTGCTGCTGAAGTGTCTACTCGCTGTAAAAAGCTGTTATATCAATCAAAAAGACAATTAGAGTGTATTTCAAGATGTTTCAAAGTCGATACGTTAGTTTCCGCCTCTCGTATTGACAAGAACTCTTCTGAACGACTCGTTTTGGTCGTGCAAACGATCCTACAAAATTTCGGGACGAAATTTCTTTCAAGTTGGGGATGATGTGACAAACCGAGATTTCAAGGTCCTTTTCCTACGAATTAATTGTTTCATAATCCTGTTTTGATTTCAATTCGTCTATGTGATGTTGTGTATAGTTATTTGAATGTTAAATGTTAATGTGTAAGCTGGGTTGTTAAATGTGAAAATATCAAATATAGTTTATTTAATTTTTTTCGCCGCAAATCTCACTCGACGAAGAAAGGGTTCTTCGCCATCTTTAGTCTCGACGAAGAATGGGATCTTCGTCGAGCAGGTTCTTCACCGGGAAGGGGGCTTCGGCCCAGGTCGTTCGAGGCCCATAATGGGCTGCTGTTATTTTATAACTCCTCATAATCTGCGAAACTTAGAACAAACGTAAAAACCCAGAGCGTTTCTCTCCTTTCCTTGCACGCGACGGCTGCCATAGTTCTTCTGTGAAGCTTTTCATGATTTTCGTCTTATCCATCTCGGTAAGTTGTCGTTATCACTGTTTTACTCGATTCTCTGGTTATATGTGATTATATGGTTACATGATAGGGTGTTAAATCGTATCTAAACATGATGAAGTAGGGTTGTATGTTAATAAGAATTATCAATGAAACCACTTGGGTTTAATCTAAACGAATGATCGTTATTGAGTGCTCATGAAACCTTCCAGCTGATCGTATTCTGTGTTGATTTGATCTGATTATCGGGTACATATATGTTATAATCTGGATCGTATATGGTTATTTTATGATTTAGGGCATGTATTAGATGTTAAATGTTGTGATGTTATTAGAGTGTTGATGAATAGCAATTAGGGTTTGTTGAACTTAGAAAATAACTGTTGTTTGATCCGATGATCATGCCCAAGGAATTGTTAATTATTGTTACGGGATTATAGGGGGGTGTAACTGACTGTTGTAGGCAGCGACGAAAGACACCCCGACGAAGAACACGGTTTGACGAAGAACATGGTTCTTCGTTGACTGGATGTTGACAAAACACTAGGGTCTTTCGCCATATGCATCCTCGACGAAGGATAGTTCTTCGCCGAGAGGGTCTTTCGCCGTAATGATGCACCACGAAATATGGTTCTTCGTGGAAGATGTTACATGTGAACAAATGAACAGAACAGTTTATGCAGTGTATATGTGTATGATGATGAATGTATGAGGATGAGTTTATGCTATGTGAAATGTGATAATCTTTGAGATGAATGCAAGCTGTGAAATTACGTGACTTGATCGATTATGAAACTGACTTCACTTGGTAACCACGGTAGGGTTGGTTGGCTAACTAGAACGAGTAACTTTTTATACCGAGCAAATCTAAGGTGAGTTCACTGCTCTTTTTCCAAGCATGCGTCCCGGGGAGGGACATCTGGTAAACGTTCCGGGGAGGAATGTCGGGTAAATGGGTTTAACTGGAATGTTAAACTTGGGATGTTGGTTTATACACTCATATCTATCATTTAAGTCCCTTCTACCGATTTGTTGCATGTGAGGCAACGGGGTATTAGTTGATAGCGCTATTTAGGTTTGGCACCCTCACACCGTACCGGGGAGGACGGGCGTGAACTAATGACCCCAGTCTTGACCATTGCTTTGATAGAGACATTGGGGAATAGGGCAAATAATCTGGAGCCATCGGCGGTAATCGAGTTATTAACAACATCAAATCTCTGAAATGTTTTATACTTATATCTGGTAACCAAAACATGTTAACAAACTTTGAACTCACCAACGTCGTCTGACACACTTGTCTGCATGCTTGCAGGTCGTTAGATTCACGGATGGAACTTGCTATCTGGGAGTGCTGGAGTGGTCATGGGTCGCAGCTCTTGGATACTTGTTTATTGATCTTGCACATTTGTTTTGAATTACTCGAATAACTATTTACATTATGCTTCCGCTGACTGAATTTGGTTTAAGTTGTGTTTTGGAATTTCTTATGAAATAAATGGAAACTTTTATTTAATACTATATTATGGTTCAATGTGATTGGTGGCTGGATCCTGGTACGTCACACGCCCGCGGTGTTTCCGCATGTGGTATTTTGGGGGTGTGACATACATAGTGTCATTTTGCAGTAGCTACTGAATGATTGGCTCGTTTATGTATATTTAGGGTGATTTGGGCTACCGAGCGCTTTATTCGGTCGCAGGCGGTGGGTTAACCTTTGGCCATTTGGTTACCCAAGTAACCGGGAATTTATTCACTGGCTATTCAAAAAAAACATGGGATGCTTTTATGTATTCATAAATTGTTAGAAGCATGTTCATTCTTAAAGTTAATCTATATCTATATATATTAATAAATGAGATGATTTGGGCTATGTGTCATTGGATGGTGGAGCCATTTTGCTTATGTGGCATCCTATGGTTAAATAGAGAGTCATTTTGGAAGGGAATTCCTATCATTCTTTATACACAAACAAAAACCACAATTTGGAGGAGGGATCCGGCTAAATTCGGGTCGGATTTATGGATAATATGGATCCTATAAATCCTATAAACACACTTTTTGACAAACCCTAGATTGGTATGTTCTCTCTTCTTCAATACGCTGGTTCTTCTCATTCTTCGCCGCCGATTCATCATCCAAAACTGATCCATCATCCAAAACTGATTGGTAAGTTATCTCTCGATACAATTCTAGCTTCTTTGGGATTAGGGTTTAATTGTTGGTCAGAATTCGAACTTGGAGAACATTCAAAACATGTTTGGTGTTCATCAAAATATTATAGGGAATACAATAGGTCCTGGTTATTTTGTAAATCAAAGGCAACAGATACAAGGAAGACAACAACTTATTTTAAATAGATGATACTTCGAATAGATATGGTGTGGTGTTATTTTATGCCTTACTTTGATGCTATTTTCAGGGAATCAAAAGTAGAAGATGGAGTTTCGGGATCCTTAAGTTCAATCGCCACTACCATTCACTTGAAACACCAATTAAGGTCAGTCTATATATGTTATTCTCTCTTTATTTTCAATTATTTTTTTCTACTATCCAGTGTCGGATAGGTGAATTGATCAGGTGCGGGGCTCGTGGTCAAATGTATATGGGAATGAATCTTGATTCTGGAGAGCTTTGTACTGTTAGACAGGTTAGATGTTGATCGAGTTTATTCATTTTTTTGATGTATAAGATGTACTAACACATATTTATATTATAACATATAAATCCTGGTTAATTCTATTTGTTATTTGGGGTGAGCTTTCAATCAGATTCTCTTAAGTAGATCAGTATATGTAATATAAAACAGCTATATCATGAAGCATATAGATATTTGATTACTTAAATAGTTTAATTTCTATACGAAACAACTATACGTGCCACATGACTTTCTAAATAAATGGTATTTAGTTTTGTACTTTGACAAGGATGGGTTATTAAGAAGCTAAGAGCTATTTGCTTATCTGATTATCACTATTGTTTGATGCTTGTCTGTTCATGGTTCCTATGTAGTCAGTTGGTAGTTTTCTACTTTGACATGGATGGCTTATTCAGAATGACCAGGTGATGTTTTATTAGTCTAACAGATTTAAATTTTTTTATTCCTTATTAATTTACATATGTTCATGTTCACCGGGATACAGAAGGATCACTTGAAGAGAAGGCTGGATACTCACCAATTTGATTCCAATAAAACAATGGTATACTTCTATCACTGAACTTTTCATAGATTGTTATGTAGCTTAGTTCTCATTGAATAATACCAGTGGACCAGACATGTAAGGCAAACCAACATGAATCAATTTGGTCACAGTTTACGGTTTTTGTGTTAAAAGCATACCTAAAACAACTCCATTTTTAAGTTTAAAAAAATAAATAAATAAACAAAAAACTGGTTCAGTTCTAAATTCAAACCAAACCAAGAACCATTTCTTTCAAAAAAATTAAGAAGTGGGTCGAACATAGCTTGTTCAGGTCCCGTTTCACCCGATTTGTTTTTTATGTTTTTTTGGTTTTCTGGACTGGTTCCCCCCAATTTTGGTGCATTTGTGTCTTGGCCTTCAGGTATGCCTCAGAACAACTTCAACCAATCATAAGTGGGCCCACCAATGGTGTTCGTGGGCTTACCGCAAGGAGTTGCAATGCCTAATCAACTTCAAATGGAATACAATAACAGTGCTGTGAGACCTTTTGTTGCTGTCGCAAATGGTGAAAGTTCTAAAAATTTAATCAAGGCAACGGATTTTCAAATCGTGGAGGGAGAAAGCCATTTCAAAGGGGTGGCGGTCGTTTCCGAGGGGGCAGAAGTGGGCCGCGATCCGGGTGAGTTGTGAACATTCTGTTATTTTTCGGATTAGTTTTCTGTGTTTTATTTTTGATGCAAAGAATTAACTGCTGCTTTAGCTTCAAGTTGTTATTTTGATGTAAAATTTATATTATGTTATATATGTGGTTTTAGTGTTTTCAGTCTTTTATCTCAATTCAATTTATTTGGCTTTCACTATACCCGATGTTCTTCTTAGATGGGTTATCTACTACTTATCTGTCATACTACAATTGACTTTTATGGTCAACTGAATTGATCTTATATCCGATCGATTATATGAACTTTCCAGTTTTGATATGCTTAACGAGTATCGAGTACAATGTAGTCATTGCTGTTGAATGCGTTGGTGAGTTCATATTATTATTATTTCCGAAGTTGGTGTGTACTTAGTTTGACCTCTAAAAGGTCAAATGAATGGAGTTTATATTTTGGACTTTGATGTTTGGGCGACATCATTCAAAATCATGGAGCTGACCTGTAGTGAAGTTTCTTTATTAATGATCTTTTTTAGGATCCAAAGGAGAAAGCCATGTCATAAACTAGATATTGGTTGAACAATACGGTATGGCACTATTTATCTGATTAAAATAACTGCACTTTTTAATATTGGCTTGGGTTTTGCTTTTGTTCTTTTATTGCTAAGTGAATGAATCCTTTGTGACTATACTGGTAGGCGTAAAGAGTTTCGTTATTTCAAAAATTCATGTCATTTTCAATCTTCCAGCCTGATGCGGCCTTGCTTATGAAGAAGCTTCAGGATAAATACCCGGTTAGTCACTTGTACATAAGGGGATTATCGCGTGTGAAGATAGTCACTTGTACAAAATTCAAAGCCTAATAGATGGTCGATTGTGGTATCGAAGTTGATGCATAAGGGGATTATCGAGTGTGAAGATAGTCACTTGTACAAAATTAAACAGTGTTATCACCTCACAAAACTTTTTTGTGAATTAATAGAGGGTTACTCACAAACAAAAAGTTACAGTTAGCAAAAGTATGAAGAAAATGAATCATGCATTACCTCATTGTACATAAAGTATATAGTCACTTGTACAAAACTGAACAGTGTTATAACCTCACAAAACTTTTTTGTGAATTAATAGAGGGGAAATTAGTAAATGGAATTGTGATGGTTAAAAAAACAAATTTGCCCTCATCTCTTTTAAATTAGTTAATATAAAATTTGAGCATGTGTCACGGCCCCCGTTCCGGTTTTACCCGGTTCAGGAGCCGCGGGACAGAAACCCGTGGTATTTGTAATTAATTTGGCAGCGGAAATATTAACAGGATCGTTAAACTGAAAATACCCAATTATTTTATTTTACATTTTGGGACAAACCCCATAGTTTACATTAAGGAAATTTCACTGGGAAATTCCCCGTTTACAAAAAAACATGTTTATTTATTTTACTGAGCCACTTTATCCAAGCTGGGAGTGCTACGCGGCACTTTTCCTGGTTCACGGTAAATCACCTGAAACATGTTTAAAAAGATTTTATCAGCGGGGAAATGCTGGCGAGTCACTCAATTGTACAAAAACGACACATTGTTATCATTTACAACATTATGAGTTTTCACATTTGCCCCTATCTATTAATTAGCTGGTTCAGTTGTCACTTGACCGTATCTATGACCGTGGACATATCACAAAATTAGGCTCGCCCACCTAACGTGATAAATCATTAGTAGTAATGTGCACAAAACCCCCACATACTGCCAGTAATTAAAGATTTAGCAAAGACTTAATCACTGCAAAGTATAACTGGAAAACATTTAGGGTTTTGTAAAGCAATTTGATAAAAAGAGAATGACTCACCTTGCAAGTTTAGTTGGACAGAACCTTGCCTACTGATTTAGCCTTGTAACCTAGTTAAACAACAATACACACGAAACTAGGTCAGTAACTTAATACAACATTTACGATAAACTCACGAAATCAAAACCCTCACGACGAATGACAAAGTATAGCCCGAATTCGGGCAGCACTTAAACATCCATCGGATCGGTTTCAATCGATCAGACATTGTATCGTAGCAGTGATCGAGTTGATATCCTGTTGCCACAGCAGAGGGTTGTGAATGTGTGTGTTTTTGAACGAAACAGCGAATATCTCAACGTACGTGACTAATTTTTTCGTCGTAACAGATTTCCCATGCAAGTGCCAACCCCTACTATATATACTGAAAATTAGTCCCCCCCACCCCGCGTGTCGCGCAGACTGCCAAGGATCCTGGCGCGACACGTGGGGCACACCTATTTTAGCTAGGGTGGCCTCGTGTCTGACACAGCCCTGGTGAGTCAACATTAAGCGAAAATTCATGATTTACAACTGTTTTGAAGGATAATTATCCATTAGGGGATACCCCCTTGAGTTTTAGGGGGTCCCGATCCTAGCTTTGATCGTGTTAAAAATTATGGGTCATGCCATACTACTTGGGGGGGTCTCAAATAGGGTTTCCTAATGGACATTATTAAAACAAGAAACAATAATTTTGGCAAGAGTTGTTACACCCTCCCCACCTTGTTTAAAATCTCGTCCTCGAGATTTACTGAAACAAGTGAGGATATCTTCGCTTCATTTCCGATTCTAGTTCCCATGTATACTCTGGTCCTCTTTTCGAATCCCATTTTACTTTGACTAGTACCAGTCTCTTGTGCTTGAGGAACTTGACTTTTCTGTCTTCTATTTGAAGAGGTTTTTCCATGAATTTCAACTTTTCATTTACCTCTACATCTTGAAGAGGGACTACCAGGGATTCATCAGACAAACATTAATTGAGATTAGATACATGAAACACGTCGTGTACCTCGGATAATTCTTCTGGTAGCTGTAAGCGATAGGAAACCGGTCCTATTCGCTGAATTACAGGGAACGGTCCTATGTACCTTGGACTTAGCTTTCCTTTCTTACCGAATCAGACTACTCTTTTCCAAGGAGAAACTTTCAAGAGTACCTTGTCTCCAACTTGGAATTCTAATGGATTACGTCGATTGTCGGCATAACTTTTCTGGCGATCTCGAGCCGTCTTCAGTCTTTCCTTGATTTGAGTTATCTTGTCGGTGGTTTCTTGTACAATCTCAGAACCTGATAATTGGCTTTCTCCTATTTCTGCTGTCGCAACCCCCGATCCCTTATTCCTGGGAACGGGCGGACGCGATCTCAGTTGTGGTGGTATCAGGCTATTTAATCTTGTAGCGGAATTTACATCAGGACCGTTGTTAGGAAATGTTTATCAGAGTAAAACCACCTTATTTGATATTAATAATAACATGGACAAAACCCAAGTTTCTTGTTACAGTACAATTATAGGGACAAAACCCTATTTTATTGAATTTAAAACATCGTTTATTAGGTAACTTTTATAGCTACATTTTCCCCAAGCCTTCAGTGCTCTCCAGCTGGCTTTCATTAATTGGCTGTTCACATTGTGTTACCTGTAACGCGTTTTTAAAAACATTTGTCAGTCGGAAATACTGGTGAGTGAATCCCAGTTTAATCAAGAAACATTTTATCAATTAAAACAGTATTGAGAGCAATCACATTGTTTATTTCTACACAATTACTCATTCAGTATTTGCCACTCGACCGGATCTATGGCTATGGTCAAATTACCCATTGGCTAACTCGTCGTCCAATGGTAATGCACTGTCATTCAGACTTACTACAACTCGTAGTAAATTTTGTATACAAAACCCCATAATACCGGCAGTAATTGAAGAACTACAAAGACTCAATCACTGCTTAATCACATTGTAAAATAATTAAGGTTTTGTAAAACATTCTAAAAACATTAACAAAAAGAGGATAAACTCACATTGCTGTCTTAGGCTTTTCGTAAGGGTTTCCTGGATATAATCTATAATTTATACAAATGTACATTGGTTAGTATCATAACCCTTTGAAAATATTAATAATACCCTCCCCGAGATGGCATTCCAACAACTACGTCGGGCAGAACCACGACAGTTGTTACAGAACCCTAAATCAATCGGGCAGCGTAACTGTTACGAAACTGGGGTTATAATACTTACAACGGAGCAGAATCTCGCTAATTAGGGGTATAGTACCCGACTATAATGCTTAATACTTTCAGAATTCGAGATTGAGAAGTGTGAATGAGCGACGGAAATTGTAATCTGATGCTATCTACTTATATGGCTGGATTCTGGTCCTGTCGCGGCCCGCGTAAAAGACAAGGGTCACTTACGCGGCCCGCATCAACATCGGTCAACGCTGTAGCTTAGCTGGGTCACCAAGTAGACTCGACACGATGTCGACACGTGTCAGCACCGGATGTCTCCGCGTTTCATGATCTGTCGCGGCCCGCGTCAACTACAAATACACCCTTACGCGGCCAGCTTCAACTAAAGAAGTCAGCGAAGTCAATTCCAGCATTGATACCGCCCGCGTAAGAAATTGGGGGGGTCTACGCGGCCCGCCTCAGTCCTATATTTCTTATTTTTAATTTATTTTATATGTTATAACCTATTTAGGGCTCGGTTTTCACATACGGGGTGTAATACAAAACATACTGAGACATTTTATAATATATTAGAGTGTCGTAAATATTATAAGGGTGTTGGTTTTACCGAGGGTTGTTACATTCTCCCCACCTTGTTTTAGAGCTCGTCCTCGATATCTACTGAAATAAATGCGGATATTTCTTTTGCATTTCTGACTCGAGTTCCCATGTGTACTCAGGTCCTCTTTTGGAGTCCCACTTCACTTTGACTAGAATTAGTCTCTTATGTTTGAGGTTCTTAACTTTTCTGTCTTCAATCTGTAGAGGCCTTTCTACAAACTTGAGTTGTTCATTTATCTTTATATCCTTAAGAGATACTATTAATGATTCATCAGCTAAACACTTTTTGAGATTTGATACATGAAACACATCATGTATTCCTGCCATTTCCTCTGGCAGTTGCAGCTGATAGGCTACAGGTCCTATTTTTCTAATAATCTTAAAAGGTCCAACATACCTGGGACTTAGCTTTCCCCGTTTGATAAATCTTACCACTCCTTTCCAAGGAGAGACTTTCAACAATAATTTATCTCCTACTTGAAACTCCAATGGTTTTCGCCTGTTATTAGCATAACTTTCTGTCTGTCACGTGCTGCTTTCAGTCGTTCCTTGACTTGAATAATCTTATCAGTTGTTTGTTGTACTATCTCAGGACCAGATAGTTGCTTTTCCCCAATTTCTGCCCAACAGACTGGGGTTCGACACTTTCGTCCATAAAGTGCTTCAAATGGTACAGCATTGATACTTGTGTGATAGCTATTATTATAAGAAAATTCTATTAAAGGTAAGTGATCATCCCAATTACCTCCAAAGTCAATTACACAAGCTCTAAGCATATCTTCCATTGTCTTAATTTTCCTTTCACTTTGTCCATCTGTTTGTGGATGATAAGCCGTACTTAGCTTTAACTTGGTTCCCATTGCCTTTTGGAAACTTGACAAAAAATGAGATGTAAAGCGGCTATCCCTATCAGAAACAATTGATAAATGAATACCATGTAAAGAAACAATTTCATTTACATACAATTTAGATAATTGTTCCATACTAATTGTTTCCTTCATTGGTAGAAAATGAGCTGACTTAGTTAGTCTATCTACAATCACCTAGATTGTATCATTTCCTTTCCTAGTTTTGGGTAATTTAGTGACAAAATCCATTGTTATCAATTCCCATTTCCAAACTGGCATTTCTAATTGTTGTAACAAACCTGAGGGTTTCTGATGTTCAGCTTTAACTTGTGAACAGGTCAAACATTTAGAAACATAAACTGCTATGTCCTTTTTCATTCCTATCCACCAGAAATTTTTCCTTAAATCCTGGTACATTTTATCACTTCCTGGATGCATTGTATACTTAGACTTATGGGCTTCTTCTAATATACGATTACGTAAATTTCCTAATTTAGGTATCCACATTCTTTTTCCATGAAATCTCCATATTCCATCTGTTCCTTGTTCTAATTCTTTTAACATACCTTTTAATTTTTCAGAATCATCCTTGATTAGTGATTCTTGTGCTTCTCTTATTTGATCATTTAAATCTACTTGCAGATTTAATTTAAGAGAACGTACCCTTTTTGTCTTTTCATGATATTTTCGACTTAAAGCATCTGCTACTACATTTGCTTTTCCTTCATGATACTGGATATCACAATCATAATCACTAAGAAATTCCATCCAACGTCTTTGTCTCATATTCAACTCTTTCTGCCCGAAAACATACCTTAAACTTTTGTGATCAGTAAATATGGTAAACTTACTACCATAAAGGTAATGTCTCCAAATCTTAAGAGCAAAAATTATAGCTCCTAATTCTAAATCATGGGTTGAATAATTCTCTTCATGATTCTTAAGTTGTCTAGATGCATAAGCTATAACCTTTTGGCGTTGCATTAACACACATCCATAACCTAATTTAGAAGCATCACAATAGACTATGAAATCTTCAGTTCCTTCTGGTAATGCTAGTATGGGTGTATGGGTTAATCTTTGCTTAAGAATTCTAAAGGCTTCTTCTTGTTTTAATCCCCATTCAAACTTAACAGATTTACAAGTTAATTTAGTTAAAACGGAGCAGAATCTCGCTAATTAGGGGTATAGTACCCGACTATAATGCTTAATACTTTCAGAATTCAAGATTGAGAAGTGTGAATGAGCGACGGAAATTGTAATCTGATGCTATCTATTTATATGGCTGGATTCTGGTCCTGTCGCGGCCCGCGTAAAAGACAAGGGTCACTTACGCGGCCCGCGTCAACATCGGTCAATGCTGTAGCTTAGCTGGGTCACCAAGTAGACTCGACACGATGTCGACACGTGTCAGCACCGGATGTCTCCGCGTTTCATGATCTGTCGCGGCCCGCGTCAACTACAAATACACCCTTACGCGGCCCGCTTCAACTAAAGAAGTCAGCGAAGTCAATTCCAGCATTGATACCGCCCGCGTAAGATATTGGGGTGGGTCTACGCGGCCCGCCTCAGTCCTATATTTCTTATTTTTAATTTATTTTATATGTTATAACCTATTTAGGGCTCGGTTTTCACATACGGGGTGTAATACAAAACATACTGAGACATTTTATAATATATTAGAGTGTCGTAAATATTATAAGGGTGTTGGTTTTACCGAGGGTTGTTACATCTGCCTAGCAAACTGGAGTTCTACACTTTCGTCCATACAGTGCTTCGAATGGGGCAGCTTCGATACTTGCATGGTAACTGTTGTTATAGGAGAATTCGATTAAGGGTAGGTGGTCATCCCAGTTTCCACCAAAATCTATTACACACGCTCTGAGCATGTCTTCCAGGGTTTGGATCGTCCTTTCACTCTGTCCGTCTGTTTGGTGATAATATGCAGTACTTAAATTCAATCGGGTCTCCATTTCTTCTTGGAAACTTGTCCATAAATGCGAAGTGAAACGACTATCCCTATCAGATACTATGGAGAGTGGGACTCCATGTAAGGATACTACCTCATCTACGTATAACTTTGCTAATCTTTCCATGCTAAAGGTCTCCTTCATTGGCAGGAAGTGGGCTGATTTGGTTAATCGATCCACAATTACCCAGATTGCATCGTTACCTTTCCTGGTTTTGGGTAATTTAGTAACAAAGTCCATTGTTATTAGTTCCCATTTCCATATAGGCATTTCTAATTGTTGGAGTAACCCTGCAGGTTTCTGGTGTTCTGCCTTAACTTGTGAACAAGTTAGCCACTTAGATACATATCTAGCTATGTCCTTTTTCATTCCTATCCACCAGAAGTTACGTCTTAAATCTTGATACATTTTATTATTACCAGGGTGCATGGTATATCTAGATTTATGGGCTTCTTCTAAAATTTTATCTCTTAAATTTCCTTGTTTAGGTACTCAAATCCTTTTCTTGTGGAATCTTTAAATTCCATCATTCCCCTGTTCTAATTCCTTTATTCGTCCTTTCATTCCTTCAGCATCATTGTAGGTCCCTATCCCGTATGGATCGTAGCAAAACTGACAATCTACCAAGGGTGCGGAATCCCCTTGATAAACCAAATAAACAGAAACAAGAACACCAGACGATTTACCAACCGATCTTCTATGATTATCCAACGAAAACGTTTACAATCACTCAAGATCTTCACGAACTCACAGCCAATAATCTGTGTATTCGAACTCTCTCTCAATTGCCTAAAAGTCTCCAAAAGTCTCCAAATGTCTAACCCTAAAACTCTAGGTAAAGGATGTTTATATACACACAACCATACAATTCGAACTGGACTCAAACCATACGAATTCTGTTAACAAATCGGGCTAAACTAGATAGACTTTAACTTGAAACAAACTTGGACTAGATTGGGCTTCAACAAACTCGAATTCCATTCAGTCTTCATAAGTCTTCGCGGCCCAAAACACGTTTAATATCCAAAGACCAATCCAACGCTGTTGTCACATAAAATGCACCAACAAACTCCCCCTTGACAATAGCTTGCAAAGGAAACTTTAGCCTTCAGAATATCACAGTCTTTGGTCTTTGGATAGCGTCAGCTTCAACATGAATTCTGTCAGCAACAGACTCCCCCTAAGCTGATGTATCCAATCACCAAATCTTCCAAGTTTTGATTCAGCATTCCAAGTAAGTCTTCACAGCATCCATTCTGCATTGTAGAAGGAGGATTCTACCAAGCAGCAACAAACTCCTCATCTCTTCAAAGCAACTTCTCATCAACAAACTGCTTCAATCTGTATACTATAAAACAAACATCTCGAGAAACCATAAGAATTTTTCAACATAGTTAAAGAATTATTATTATTCAAGAGATAGTTACACTGTATCAGATTAAGCATTTTCAAGTTAAACACCAACACGCAACAATTTTTAATCAAACACCTTATAACCTGCATCATTTCAAAATTTTGAACCCACTTACTAACACCGTCTCCCCCTATCAGTAACAATTCCTCCACGAATAACAGTTTTCCGTACATTAAGAATTTTAAACAGAAAAAGACACTATTTTTGTATTTTCTGAAAACAAATAAATACGAAAAGCAATAAACACTCTGTTTTTTTTCTGTGAGAATCACAGGTAAGAAGATCATATCAGCACAATCAAACTGTTTCACACTATTAGATAATTCTTTATTTAATTTTTCGTGAAAAGCAGTCCAAGATGATTACCAGTATGTTTGTCCACTTAAACAAATGCATGAACGTTTCAAGTACCATTACCGTATGATACGTTAAGGTAATTTTATATCTGATATATTAGTGTGTCCCACTTCAGGATATACCCCCGCGATCAAGGTATGCACAAAGATTCATCGTAGTAGGTGAGTATACTGAATTCATCCGTTTTGTTTTTCAACGATAGATAATTGGTGAACAGGTCAGTACTTCCGTACAGCAGAGAGACCAAAATATCTTATCGAGGGCTAAGACAGATACCATTTTTGGTACGATTTGTGCATTTTGCACTTATTTTGAATGACTCTCTATGAGAGCTTCTTCATTTTCAGGGTTTTGGCATTTTTAGCTCTTTTAAGATATCCGGGGTGTGTCTAGGTCAGCATGTATCTGGATGCAGCAGAAGGACACCCCTGATATCCCCAGATGAAATAACAGTATAAAGACCCAAAACTTCAGATTTTGGCAATCTATCAACGCAAGATTTAAGGTCATTAAACCATACACCACTGATGTGTTCCCCACTCATACTCAGTTGTATTTAAGTTTATATCACATTGGTAAGTTGATTATTTCATGCTTTTGCCTACTGGTATATCATATGATGAAGCTACTATCACACTTAAGCATTTTGATTCAGTTCGAGTGTGACAGTCTAACGTGCTGATGTACTATCATTTCTTCTTTTTCACACAGTGAAAACTCATTTTAGATTTTCTATTTTTTATGTTTTTGATTTTTCAATGTTTTTGTATTTTTGATTTTTAAGAAAAAACAGTAAACTATTTACAAAATTCTTATGAAAAACCAGTTATTCAGGATTCCTCATCCCGTTGAGTTCGACTAAGTGTTCAAAGCGAGCTCGATCAAAAGCTTTAGTATAAAGATCTGCCAGGTTATCTAGTGTGTCGACTTAGCACTTTGAATTTCAATTTAAATCAATCAATATATATATATCAACAATCTCACATCCCCCGTCATGTGCCTGAAGTAGCCACTATCAACATAAGTTGATAATCCTCCTTAGCAGCTCCTGCACACACCAACTAAGAAATTAGTTAGATTGGGGGACCCAAGCCTTAATGGTCTTGGGTCGTCCAAATTCACCAACTACTGGAACATCCATCCAATATCCATTACTCCTAACTGGAGTCTTGGATCTTGGACCTGTTGATGGAATTCGATTTTGATTTCCATAAGGTCTCTGGTCCTGAGGGTTCCTATATATATTTGGACTATTTGACCTTTGAAAATTTTGATTTTGGTACCTCGAATTTTGATTCCAAGAAGCTTGATTGTTATAATTTCTAAAGCCATTGTTATAAAAATTTCGACAACCATTATTTTGGTATCGATTTTGATATTGACCTTGACTTCTGAAATTATTTGAATTTTGATTTTTCATTCTTGGTGAGTTACTTCTAGGTCTTTCATATCTGCCTGATGTAGATTCAGGCTGAAATCTTGGTTGATTTCTTCGGAAACGAGGAACTTGTGGAGTTCCTTTTCCAGCCTTATCTACACCAACAGCAACATTCTCCGGTTGCTTAGGAGCAGATTTCTTTTGAGAATTTGAGCCTTTCTCCTCACTATCACCTTCCTTCACTGGTAATTTCCCTCTCTGTTTTTCACTAAGTTGTGCTTCACTCTTTTTGTTAGGACAGCAGCTTGCTACATGTCCCTTGACGTGACATTTGAAGCACGATCTCTTTCTCGAAGACTTCTTAGCTGGAGTCTTTGAGGTAGATCCCTTATCAGATGGTGATGATCCCTTAGATGAACCTTGTTCAGTTTGCTTGATTTCAGATTTTTCTATGCTCTTATTTTTAGCAAACTCTACATTCGATTCATTTTCAATAACAGCGGTTTCATTTTTCATATCACTACCTTGAACAAAATTAATCTTTTTCACAAAAGCTTGGTTTTTATTCTTAGGCGGTGAATTTTTCCTTTTCAAATCATCACTCTCAAATCCATCACCTTGACTTGATGTGGATGCGAAACTACTTGGTGTAGATGCCATAAAGTCTGCTAGCTCATCTTCACTAGGCAGGAATGAATAGTTATGACTAAGAGGAGGTGGAACTTCATTAAAGCCATGGAAGCCCACACTGGTCTTGTCATTACTCTTCTTTAACCCACCCATCATGTGTTTCATAACAAAAGTAGAGTCCCTGAATTGACCTAATTTCTTTTCAAGTTCAACAATTTTGAGTTGTGCATCTGACAACTCTTTGCATTTTTCAGAAATCTCTTTTGTTTTCTCAGCCATCATGTCATGAGCTAAATCTATTACTTGAAGTTTTTCATTTAACTTGCATGTTAAAGCTTCAATTTCAGCTTCACAACCTTTTATTTTCTTCAAGTATGACGATTCATTTCTTTTAACAAAAAAGTTTGCTTCTTTTATGTTAGACATCTCACTTACCAGACTTTGGTTTTGTGTTGTCAACCTGGCAACCTCACCCTGTAGTTCACGACATCTCAAACATACTGAATTAGATTGTACCTCTTTCTCATGAACCTCTGAGTTTTCATCAGCAACACCCTGTTCAGCTTCACTCTCCTTCTCTACTTCAGCATCCACTTTTGGTTTAGCATTTTCCACTTGAGCTTCAGCATTTTTCACTTCAGATTCAGCATCACTCACAATAATTTCAGCCTCATCAACTGGCACTATCTCTGCCATGAATGCCTGAGTGGCACTCTCATTTCCCTGATATCGCTTTTGTAAAGCATCCCACATATCCTTTGAATTAGTATACTTGTTGAAGATATGCTTGATGCTATCAGGTAAGGACATTTTAATTGCAGCCAAAGCTCTCTTTTCAGCCTCATACATTTTCTTTTGTTCGGCTTCCATATCAACATAAGCAGTTATACGTTGTCTTCCCTCAAACTCATGAGTTGGGTTCACATACCCATCGTCTATACATATCCACATACGAGTGTCCTCGTACTCAACAAAGGATTGAAACCTATCCTTCCATGTCAAGTAATTCTCCACCTTCATCATCTTAGGTGGTTTGTTCGTTGTGCCTACCTCGTGTTCCATCCTTAAAAGCTCGTTCAATTTAGACATGTTCGACATTTTAACTTAAGCAGACTGGTTAAACCGTACAATTTTAGTCCGAAACCTGTTTTTACTAAATTATACTGTGAAATTTTTCCTACGATTGCCTAGAAAAATTCCACCACTTTCAAACTTGCAACTACTCAGTCCAATCGAGACCACACCGTCCAATCGAGACCACTTGTTGCGAGTCGAGACCACTTGTTGCGAGTCAAATCAGCACAACTCGAGACCACTAGTTACGAGTCGAAACCACTGTTGCGAGTCGAAACCACTGTTGCGAGTCGAAACCACTGTTGCGAGTCAAATCAGCACAAATCAAAACCACGGTTGCGAGTCAAATCAGCACAAGTCGAAACCACGGTTGCGAGTCAACCAGCACAAGTCGAAATCACGGTTGCGAGTCAACCAGCACAAGTCGAAATCACGGTTGCGAGTGAAATCAACACAAGTCAAAACCACGGTTGCGAGTCGAAACCACGGTTGCGAGTCAACCAGCACAAGTCGAAATCACGGTTGCGAGTGAACAGTACCAGTCGAGATCACTTGTTACGAGTCGAGACCTGCAACCTTGAGTCGAGACCAGCTATTTTTCAACCAAAATCCCACAAAATCAGCACCTTTTACACCACAGAATCTTCTTATCGAAATCCTTCCAAACTAAACTCCTAAAAATCAGCAAACAACTTCACAATAACTCCAAAACAGATCAAAATCGTGAAAATTTTGACTGTTCTTCGATGTTCTTCGTGAATTCAAATAGCAACCCAAAAACTTGTTTCTTTCCGATCAGTTTTGAACCGTACACAAGAGCAAATGCTCTGATACCAATTGAACCCGAAAACTTGTTTCTTTCCGATCAGTTTTGAACCGTACACAAGAGCAAATGCTCTGATACCAATTGTAGGTCCCTATCCCGTATGGATCGTAGCAAAACTGACAATCTACCAAGGGTGCGGAATCCCCTTGATAAACCAAATAAACAGAAACAAGAACACCAGACGATTTACCAACCGATCTTCTATGATTATCCAACGAAAACGTTTACAATCACTCAAGATCTTCACGAACTCACAGCCAATAATCTGTGTATTCGAACTCTCTCTCAATTGCCTAAAAGTCTCCAAAAGTCTCCAAATGTCTAACCCTAAAACTCTAGGTAAAGGATGTTTATATACACACAACCATACAATTCGAACTGGACTCAAACCATACGAATTCTGTTAACAAATCGGGCTAAACTAGATAGACTTTAACTTGAAACAAACTTGGACTAGATTGGGCTTCAACAAACTCGAATTCCATTCAGTCTTCATAAGTCTTCGCGGCCCAAAACACGTTTAATATCCAAAGACCAATCCAACGCTGTTGTCACATAAAATGCACCAACAATCATCCTTGATTGCTGTTTCCTGAACATTCTTTAGCTGTTCCATTAAATCTAACTGTAGATTTAATCTAAGAGCACGAACTCGCCTTTGTTTTTCATGATACTTACGACTTAGGGCGTCTGCTACTACATTTGCCTTTCCCGCGTGATATTGAATATCACAGTCGTAGTCACTTAGAATTTCCGTCCATCTTCTTTGCCTCATGTTTAATTCTTTTTGCCCAAATATATACTTTAAACTCTTATGATCTGTATATACGGTAAACTTACTTCCATACAGATAGTGTCTCCAAATCTTAAGGGCAAAAATTATTACTCCTAACTCTACGTCATGAGTCGTATAATTTTCCTCGTGCTTTTTTAATTGCCTTGAGGCATACGCAATTACCCTTTTACGTTGCATTAGCACACATCCTAACCCTAGCTTAGAAACGTCACAGTAAACTTCAAAATCTTCTGTCCCTTCTGGTAAGGCTAGGATTGGGGCGTTTGTTAATTTTAGCTTTAAAGTCCTAAAGGCCTCTTCTTGCTTGGGTCCCCATTCAAATTTGACTGTCTTACAGGTTAACTTATTTAATGGAACAACTATCTTAGAGAAGTCTCTTATGAAACACCTGTAATATCCAGCTAATCCTAGAAAACTTCTAACTTCGGTAGCTGATTGCCGGACCTTCCAATTGGTGATTGCTTCTATCTTGGAGGGGTCTACGTGAATACCTTTGTGATTCACCATATGTCCTAAGAATTGCACCTCCTGTAGCCAAAATTCACACTTTGAGAATTTGGCGTAAAGCTTTTCTTTTCTTAACAGAGTTAAGAGTGCATGTAGGTGTTCACAATGTTCGTCCTGACTTTTGGAATAAATAAGTATATCGTCAATGAAGACAATTACGAAATTATCCAAATATGGTTTACAGATTCTATTCATCATGTCCATAAATGCTGCTGGAGCATTTGTTAATCCAAATGGTATGACTGTAACTCGTAGTGGCCATACCTAGTCCTGAAAGCAGTTTTAGGTATGTCTTCTTCTTGTACATTCAACTGATGGTATCCGGGGCGTAAATCTATCTTAGAAAAATATCTAGCTCCCTGAAGCTGATCAAAAAGATCATCAATTCTAGGTAATGGGTATCGATTCTTAATTGTAACTTTATTTAATTCCCTATAATCGATACACATTCGCATTGAACCATCTTTCTTTTTCACAAACAACACTGGTGCTCCCCATGGGGATGAACTAGGTTGTATGAATCCTTTACTTAACAATTCATCTAACTGCTTCTTCAGATCTAACATTTCAGTGGGTGCTAACCGATAGGGTGCCTTGGCTATTGGTGTAGTTTCAGGAATTAGATGAATTCTAAACTCTACTTCCCTATCTGGTGGTAATCCTGGTAGCTCTTCTAGGAATACATCCTGGTATTTTGACACTACTGGGATTTCCTTAAGTTCCTTACCTTTAGTGTTAATGATTACCGAAATCATATACACTATTCCTTGTTTTCGTCCATAACTAGCAACTTTCATTACTGAAATGAACTTCATTGGTTTACGCGGCTTATCTCCTGTAATCATAATTACTTCCCCTGCGGGTGTATGAATTTCTATGGAATTCTTATCACAGAGGATTCAAGCATGGTTGGCTACTAACCAATCCATTCATAACACGACATCGAATCCAGCTAAATTCATAGGTAAAAGATTTTCAGAAAATTTATGGCCTGAGAGTTCTATCTTTCCTTCTTGCAAAATCTTATCTATGTTGACAGAATTTCCATCGGCCGTTTCTACTGTATAAATCTGCTTAAGTTTGGTTAAGGGTTGCTTAAGGGCTTGGCAGAACGAATTATTTATAAAACTTTTGTTTGCACCAGAGTCAAATAATACCTTTGCAAAAACATCATGTACAAGAAACGTACCAGCTATCACATCTGGGATCAGATCTGCCTCTTGCGTTGTTAGCTAAAAGGCTCTCGCATTCTTCTTATTAGTTCCTTCAGCAGGTTTGGTTTTGTTATCAGTTGGCTTGATTAGTTTGCGATCAAGCTCCTCCCATGGTGGCATTTCCTGGGCTTGCCCGGAACTTTCCCCGATCTCGTTTCCTTTACCTTTATCTTTCGGCTCCTCAGTCTTTTTAACCTTCTGGGCAGCTGTCTTCTTCCTACGCCCGCGTTTCCAGTCCAAGATTCTCCTCCTCTTTTTCAGCTTTGGTTTCTCCTGGGTCTGGGCCTGGAATGTTAGGGGTTTCTCAGTATCCGCCTGGTAGCCAGATGGGTTTCCTGTGGTATCCATATCGGTGGTATGGATAGTAAAGTTTCGAAGTGCCTCCGACAGTTCATTCATGCTGTTAGCACACATGAAGAAACACACAAATTTAAGTTAAAATTTTATTTATTAAATTAAATTCTCATAGAATCACAAAATGGCAATCTGAAAAATTAAGTATTTATAAATACTTAATTAGCTTAAATCAGTGGCTCTGATACCACCTTTTTCTGTCACGGACCCCGTCCCGGTTTTACCCGGTTCAGGAGCCGCGGGACAGAAACCCGTGGTATTTGTAATTAATTTGGCAGCAGAAATATTAACAGGATCGTTAAACTGAAAATACCCAATTATTTTATTTTACATTTTGGGACAAACCCCATAGTTTACAATAAGGAAATTTCACTGGGAAATTCCCCGTTTACAAAAAAACATGTTTATTTATTTTACTGAGCCACTTTATCCAAGCTGGGAGTGTTACGCGGAACCTTTTCTAGTTCACAGTAAATCACCTGAAACATGTTTAAAAAGATTTTATCAGCGGGGAAATACTGGCGAGTCACTCAATTGTACAAAAAAGACACATTGTTACCATTTACAGCATTAAGAGTTATCACATTTGCCTCTATCTATTAATTAGCTGGTTCAGTTGTCACTCGACCGTATCTATGACCTTGGACATATCACAAAATTAGGCTCGCCCACCTAACGTGATAAATCATTAGTAGTAATGTTCACAAAACCCCCCACATACTGCCAGTAATTAAAGATTTAGCAAAGACTTAATCACTGCAAAGTATAACTGGAAAACATTTAGGGTTTTGTAAAGCAATTTGATAAAAAGAGAATGACTCACCTTGCAAGTTTAGTTGGACATAACCTTGCCTACTGATTTAGCCTTGTAACCTAGTTAAACAACAATGCACACGAAACTAGGTCAGTAACTTAATACAACATTTATGATAAACTCACGACATCAAAACCCTCACGACGAATGACAAAGTATAGCCCGAATTCGGGCAGCACATAAACATCCATCGGATCGGTTTCAATCGATCGGACATTGTATCGTAGCAGTGATCGAGTTAATACCCTGTTGTCACAGCAGAGGTTTGTGAATGTGTGTGTTTTTGAACGAAACAGCGAATATCTCAACGTACGTGACTAATTTTTTCGTCGTAACAGATTTCCCATGCAAGTGTCAACCCCTACTATATATACTGAAAATTAGTCCCTCCCGCGTGTCGCGCAGGCTGCCAGGGATCCTGGCGCGACACGCGGGGCACACCTATTTTAGCTAGGGTGGCCTCGTGTCCCACATAGCCCTGGTGAGTCAACATTAAACGAAAAATCGTGATTTACAACTGTTTTGAAGGATAATTATCCATTAGGGGATACCCCCTTGAGTTTTAGGGGGTCCTGATCCTAGCTTTGATCGTGTTAAAAATTATAGGTCATGCCATACTACTTGGGGGGTCTCAATTAGGGTTTCCTAATAGACATTATTAAAATAAGAAATAATAATTTTGGCAAGAGTTGTTACATCATGTGTTAGAATCTACCTCTTAGACATAGTCCTTAACTAAATACTTGATTCCTAATATACACATAAATATGATTCCTAATAATTATCAATAGTTACATGTTGAAGTAGTTCAGTATGTTGTCATATCATATATTGGGTTTACAAATGTCATATTAGATTCTAGATAAAAAGGAAAAGTCATCATCACCTTTAGAAGTATCCGAACCATACATTGAATTTCGATGCAATATGAGCAGATCCCGTAATTCAAGAATGCGATTTCTCTGTTGTATCATTTTATTTAACATGTCATACTTTTTATGATTTTAAGTATGTATTAACCATAAATAAAAGTTATATAAGTAATTTCCTCGAGCCCGGGATGCTCTCATGGGTGATAACCTGTATCATTAGTTTGTGACTCTTCTTGCGACTTTGGATTTTATATTTGAAATTTGGGCCTTTAAAAATGGATTAATTTCAAGTATTTAAAAGTGAGTAAGCCATTAGTGTGGCGCAGAGGTTTTCAATGGTTTAGTGTTGGAAGAAAAAATAAGTTTGGAATGGTTGAGGTTTGAAATGATGTGGCGAGTGATGTGACGGGTTTGGATTTTGGGCTTTAACCAGCGTTTTGCATGCTCTTAGTATGAGACTGATTATGATTAGATTCTTTTAGTATGATAACTCATATCTGAAGCACCTTATGTCCGAAGAAGAGAAAAGTAGAGTTGCATTTGGCTTTAAATTTAGTTGTCCAACTAATCTATATTTGAAAATTATTTTTAATTTTGAAGACGTTAACGTTTAATTAATATACCTTATTAGTCACACATTATTCTTTATTTAATATATATATATATAGTTGTGTTTAAGAAAATTTAAATATACCCGCGAAATTCGCGGGTGATAACCTAGTGTTGTTGATACTTGAATTGCTTTATAATGAAATCTGCATGTATCTACACTTTGATTCCACATGTCACCATCACTATACCCTTTGTAATTCTAATTGTCTTTTTCACAACTATAATTACATGTGGATATTGTAACAACTCTCATCAAAAGTTATAATTATTGAATTAATTAGTCCAATAAGAAACCCTAATTGAGAAACCCAAGTGATTCTGAACAAATCCTAAAATTTTCATAATTTTCAGAATCAGGATTAGGACCCCTAAAACTCAGGGGGGGTAAACCCTACTCGGTAAAATCTAAACAGTTTGCTGTCGAAAACTTAAAATGACACGAAACCAACTCACCCAAGCTACTGGGACACGAAGCAACCCTATGGTAGACTAGGGTGCGTCGTGCCACGCGCCACCCCCTCGCGCCACGCGAGGGGGACTGTTTTTCAGCTATATATAGAACAGTTTGGGACTTGATATTCTGCGTTAATTCGACGTAGAAATTCTGTTTGTACTTCGAGTTATAGTAGAAATACTCTAAAAACACTCACTGATCTCGAAATTCTGCTGCAAAACAGGGTATTAGCACAATCACTGCTACGATTCATTTATTCGACGATCAATATATCCAATGAATGTTTAAGTGCCGCCCACATTAGGGTTATACTTTGTCGTTCGTCGTTAATTCGATGAATGAGTTGAAGTATCGTACTTTGTCGTTCGTCGTTAATTCGATGGATGAGTTGAAGTACCGCTCTTATCATTTATTGTGAGAATTTGATCTCGTGAGTTATCGTAATTGCTAACCCCGTTTTGTGTGCATTGTATTTAAATTAGGTTAACAAGGCTAAATCATAAACTAGACTCTGTCCGAATTAAACCAGCAATGTGAGTCATTCTCTCTTTTTATCAAATCTATTTACAAAACCCTATTTATTTCAAAGTTATAATTACAGGGATTAAGTTTATGTAATCACCATATTACAGCCGGTATGTGGGGTTTTGTATACATTACTTGATAATCTTCACCATTGGGGCAGCCAAGGGGTGATATGACCATAGTCACAGACACCATTGGACGGAAGGGCCAATGGGTCGAGTGACAAAGTACTGTGGGTAATTGGTTTGATATCAGAAACATTGTAATTTTCCTTAATACTGTACATTATAACAAAATGTGTCATTTTAGTAAATAGAATGATTCACTCAGTATTTTCCGCTGACAAAACCTTTTTCAAACATGTTTCAGGTGATCTGTTGTAATTCAGGAAAAGTGCTGGGGAGCATATCAAGCTTAAGATAGTGGCTCATTATAAAAATAAAGAAATAAGTTTTGTAACATAACGATTTTATTGTAAAATCATACTATTGTAAATTATCGAGGTTTTATCCCGAAATGTGAAATAAAATAAATCGGGAAAATTTAGCTTTAAACGATCCTGTTTCCGCTGTTAAACTCAATTAAATAAATACCGCAGGATTTCTGTCCCGCGGCTCCTGAAACGGGTCAAACCGGGTCGGGGGCCGTGACAGAAATAAGGTGGTATCAGAGCCACTGAGTTAAGCTAATTAAGTATTTAGAAATACTTAAATTTTTCCTGATTACTATTATGTGATTATTTGTATTATTAACTGATTATTTGATAGTTACAGTATGGGTAAGAAAAAGCTGTCAAGTATCTATCTTAAATTAGAGAGATCATCCAATGAGAAGGGAAGTTCATCTCGAACCAAATCCTCGAATCAGGCTGAAATTCCTGAAGAAGGAATATTTGTGCGAAAGGCACATTACGAGGAAACACTTTCTCCTGAAAGGAGGGAGATGATTCTTAAGAAAAGTAAAGAGAAAATCCGAGAGAAGAGGATTAAACGAGAAATCCAGGAATTAATTGATAAATCACCTTGGGAAGATAAGCTAGATGAGAAATGGGCAAATTTATATATGCTAGCCACAGTAGCAGAAAATATAAATCTTTAAAGATTAGCACCCTACCCTCACAATCTAGAAACTCTGTGTGATAAATAAAATTTGAAACCTAAGTGTGTTTGTCAGTTATCTTAGTAATCAACTAGTACACATTATGTAATAAATTACAAAGTTATTTGTAAATTTTAACTTAGTGTTTCATGCATTTTTGCATATATGCTACATCAGCATGAATGGGATATCTGAAGCTTTTCAGAACCTTAATCTTTACCCAGTAAATATCGAAGCTTCCAAAGAATATACTAGTTACTTTCCCGATATAGAACAACCGGTAGAATTCAAGGTTCCACCTGTGAACAAGCAAAAACGAAAGAAAAAGAAGAATTACGTGTGGGGAAGTCGCATACGTAAGAAAAAGCCAGCCACAAAACTTCCCAAAATAAACAATCCTTTGAAAAAGGGAAAAGAAATTATAACCGGAGAAAGTTCTAAACAACCGGAAATTGAAACCAGGAAAAGTCCTAGACTACAGGAGATGAAAACTAAAGACAAGGAAGAGGTTAAGGAGATAGGAATACAGATAGAGACTGAAGCCAAAGAAGATTCTAGGCAGATGGAAAGGCAGTTTGAGGAATACTCTAAAGACATAGTAATGGAAGTTGGGCAAGGGTCTAGACCAACTCAGAGAGAAATCGGAGAGAGCTCCAATCAAAACCAGGGAAGGACCTTTCAAGAAGAGATAGATTTCCTATTGGCAAGCTGTGAAACCATTCAGCCTGTCAATAATAATAATAATAATAATAATAATATTTATAATTATCCTCTTGAAAACCAAATCCCTATGAATTGGGAACCAGCAATTCCAGACCCAATAGTCCACTCCCAACCCATAGGAATGGACGAATGGTGGACGAACGATTGGCAATTTCAAAATATTGTCAACGATCCTTACTCTTTTCTTCCACAATTCGATCCAGAACCATTACCTAATCCACCCATGAGCAATGAAAACATGGCTGAACTTCGCCACTTTGGCGAAGAGTTGTTTGATGCTGGAACTAGAATCAGGGAAATAGGGGGACAGATTGCTTGGAAGTACGATGAGAGGGAAATGCGTTTTTAGGATGACCAGTGACGAGAGATAGGATGTTGGAAAAAAATGGTAGTTGTATAATAGTAATAATAAAGCAGTCTGTAAATAACAAATAAAACTTTGTAAAATATTGGCGAGTATGGATGTATATTATTAAATGGAATCGAGAAATCAGTTGTTTTGATTATATCTGTATTAATTTTTCTGATTATTTGTATATAATTGTTGTTTAGCAAAGTACTAATAAAATTTATATATACATTATCAGATGGCAAACAGTGGTAATGAACCTATAAATGAAGTTAATCAATCTGAGCAACATCCAGGAGATCAATATATGACTCGGCAAGATATTGAAAACATTGTTGCTCAAGGGATAGCCAATGCTATTCCAGCATTCGTAGCTGCTATAAAGAATCCAATTGAACCGCAACAAATTGTTCCTAGTAAACAGATTACTGAAGATAACTTCAGTAATAGTGTAAATGGAGACAATAATCATAATAAGGAACCACATCAAGCTCCATTACCCAAGAAAATGAAAACTGCAACGCCTGGTTGCACTTTCAAAGAATTCCTTGCTTGTAAACCCACTGAATTTGCAGGCAATGAAGGAGCAACTGCATCACTGCGTTGGTTAGAGAAAACCGAAGCAGTCATTGCAATAAGTAAATGTGGTAAAGATGATCAGGTCATGTACGCGTCAAATCTGTTCAAAGAAGGAGCACTTGAGTGGTGGAACACTGTGTTACAATCAAAAGGAAGAGTAATAGCTTATGCTATGACTTGGGAAGAATTTAAGGGTTTGGTGGAAAGAAAATTCTGTCCCGAGTATGAAAAGGAACAAATGGCGAATAAGTTTCTAAGTCATCGGATGATGGGTGTAGATTGTCGCAGTTATACCTCGACATTCTTTGAATATGCTAGAGTGGTACCAACACTGGCTTCGCCAGAACCGGTACTTATTTCTCGCTATATTTGGGGGCTAATTAGCGAAATCCGCAATATTGTTAAAGCTGCGAGACCTCGCACTATTGATGATGCGGTAGAATTAGCCAATACCCTAACCGATGAATTGGTGCGCACAAGAGATGAAGACAGGAAAAAGGAACTGGCTCAGAAGATTACCCAAGGATTTCGGACGGGTAATAGTAATAATTTCAAGAAAAGAGGAACAGGGCAATATTCAAATCCACCATTCTGTAGAAATTGCAAAAGGAAGCATTACGGAAAATGCAATTTAACCTGCAACCTTTGCAAGGGTATAGGGCACCGTGAAGAAAACTGCAGAAAGAAAACCGTAATCTGTTTTAACTGTGGAGAAGCAGGGCATTATAAAACAGAATGTCCTAAATTGGTCAAACCAGTAGATAACAAGCCCAAGACGACCGAAGGAACTACTAAGAAAAATGCCAGGGCATTTCAGCTGACCACTCAAGAAGCAGAACTCATTCCGGATGTGATAGCGGGTACGTTCTTAGTTCACAACGTTTACGCCAAAGTATTATTTGACTCTGGTGCAAACCAAAGTTTTATAAATACTTCATTCTGTCAGGCTCTTAGTTTACCTTTAACCAATACTAGGCAGATTTTTACAGTTGAAACTGCAGACGGAAATTCAGTTAAAATAGATAAAGTTTTGCAAGAAGGAAACATAGAACTTTTAGGACATAAATTCTCTGCAAGACTATTGCCGATGAATTTAGCTGAATTTGATGTTGTATTAGGAATGGATTGGTTAGTAGCCAACCATGCTAGAATCCTTTGTGATCAGAATTCTATAGAAATTCAATCACCTACCGGAGAAGTGATTAGGATTACAGGAGATAAACCACGTAAGCCCATGAAGTTCATATCAGTAATGAAAGTTGCTAATTATGAACGAAAACAAGGAATAGTGTATATGATTTCAGTAATCATTAGCACTAAGGGAAAAGATCTTAAGGAAATACCAGTAGTATCAGAATATTCTGATATATTTCCAGAAGATTTACCAGGATTACCTCCAGACAGGGAAGTAGAATTTAGAATTCATTTAATTCCAGGAACTACACCGATAGCCAAGGCACCTTATCGGTTAGCACCCACAGAAATGTTAGAACTGAAAAAGCAATTAGATGAATTACTAAGTAAAGGATTCATACAACCTAGCTCATCCCCTTGGGGAGCGCCAGTGTTGTTTGTGAAGAAAAAGGATGGTTCAATGAGAATGTGTATCGATTATAGGGAATTGAATAAGGTTACAATTAAGAATCGATATCCATTACCTAGGATTGATGATCTTTTTGATCAACTTCAGGGGGCTAGATATTTTTCTAAAATAGATTTACGCTCCGGATATCATCAATTGAAGGTACAAGAAGAAGACATACCTAAGACTGCTTTCAGAACTAGGTATGGTCATTACGAGTTTACAGTCATGCCCTTCGGGTTAACGAATGCACCTGCAGCATTCATGGACATGATGAATAGGATCTGTAAACCGTATTTGGATAAATTTGTAATTGTTTTCATAGACGATATACTTATTTATTCCAAAAATCAGGCAGAGCATTGTGAACATCTTCATGCACTCTTAACTTTGTTAAGAAAAGAAAAGTTGTACGCCAAATTCTCGAAATGCGAATTTTGGCTAAAAGAAGTGCAATTTTTAGGACACATGGTGAATCACGAAGGTATTCATGTAGATCCTGCTAAGATAGAGGCAATTACTAAGTGGAAGGTTCCACAAACAGCAATGGAAATAAGAAGTTTTATAGGATTAGCTGGGTATTATAGACGGTTTATTAAGGATTTTTCCAAGATAGCTGTACCATTAACTAAGCTAACCTGTAAAACCACTAAGTTTGAATGGGGACCTAAACAAGAAGAAGCTTTTAGAATTTTGAAACAGAAATTAACCCATGCACCAATCTTAGCCTTACCAGAAGGAACTGAAGATTTTGAAGTATATTGTGATGCTTCAAAATTAGGATATGGATGTGTGCTTATGCAACGCAAGAAGGTAATTGCGTACGCATCAAGGCAGTTGAAAAAGAACGAAGAAAACTATACGACTCATGATTTAGAATTAGGAGCCATAATTTTTGCCCTTAAGATTTGGAGACATTATCTTTACGGAAGTAAATTTACTGTCTACACAGACCACAAAAGTTTAAAATATATATTTGGGCAAAAAGAGTTAAACATGAGGCAAAGGAGATGGATGGAAATCTTAAGCGACTACGACTGTGATATTCAATATCATGAAGGAAAGGCAAATGTAGTTGCAGATGCCTTAAGTCGTAAGTATTATGAGAAACAACGACGAGTTCGTGCTCTCAGATTAAATCTACAAATAGATTTAATGGAACAATTGAAAAATGTTCAAACTACAGCAATCAAGGATGATGCTGAAGGAATAAAGGGACGAATCAAGGAATTAGAACAAGGAGCAGATGGAATTTGGAGATTCCACAAAAGTAGAATTTGGGTACCTAAGCAGGGAGACTTAAGACCTAAGATTTTAGAAGAAGCTCATAAATCTAGGTATACCATGCATGCAGGAAACAATAAGATGTACCAAGATTTAAGAAAGAACTTTTGGTGGATAGGAATGAAAAAGGACATAGCCAGCTATGTTTCTAAATGTCTTACTTGTTCACAAGTTAAGGCAGAACATCAGAAACCTTCAGGACTACTACAACAGTTAGAGATGCCAGTATGGAAATGGGAACTTATAACAATGGATTTTGTTACTAAGTTACCCAAAACCAGAAAAGGTAATGATGCGATTTGGGTAATTGTGGATCGATTAACCAAATCAGCTCACTTTCTGCCTATAAAAGAAACCTTTAGTATGGAAAGACTGGCTAAATTATATGTAGATGAAGTTGTATCCTTACATGGAGTTCCACTCTCCATTGTTTCGGATAGGGATAGTCGTTTCACTTCTCATTTTTGGAAAAGTTTCCAGCAAGCTATGGGAACTCGATTAAATTTGAGCACTGCATATCATCCCCAAACAGATGGGCAAAGTGAAAGAACGATCCAAACTCTAGAAGACATGCTCCGAGCATGTGTAATAGACTTTGGTGGAAGTTGGGATGATCATTTACCATTAATTGGATTCTCCTATAATAATAGTTATCATTCAAGCATTGATACTGCTCCATTTGAGGCACTATATGGAAGAAAGTGCAGAACTCCCGTTTGTTGGGCAGAAATAGGAGAAAGTCAATTATCAGGTCCTGAAATTGTGCAAGAAACAACTGATAAGATTACTCAAATCAAAGAAAGGCTGAAGACGGCTCGAGATCGCCAGAAAAGTTATGCAGACAATAGAAGCAAGCCGTTAGAATTCCAAGTTGGAGACAGAGTACTGTTAAAAGTTTCTCCTTGGAAAGGAGTTGTTAGATTTGGAAAGAAAGGAAAGCTAAGTCCAAGATACGTAGGACCATTTTCAGTGATCCAACGTATAGGACCAGTAGCTTATCGTTTACAATTACCAGAAGAATTATCTGGAGTACATAATGTATTTCATGTATCCAATCTCAAGAAATGCTTATCAGATGAATCACTGGTAGTACCTCTTCGAGATATAAAAGTAAATGAAAAACTGAAATTTGTGGAGAAACCTCTTCAAATTGAGGATCGAAAGATCAAGTTTCTCAAGCACAAACGCCTAGTGTTAGTCAAAGTAAAGTGGGACTCAAAGAGAGGAGCTGAATACACTTGGGAGCTGGAATCAGAAATGAAGCGAAAGTATCCTCATTTATTCCAGTAAATCTCGAGGACGAGATTTTCTTAAGGTGGGGAGAATGTAACAACTCTCATCAAAAGTTATAATTATTGAATTAATTAGTCCAATAAGAAACCCTAATTGAGAAACCCAAGTGATTCTGAACAAATCCTAAAATTTTCATAATTTTCAGAATCAGGATTAGGACCCCTAAAACTCAGGGGGGGTAAACCCTACTCGGTAAAATCTAAACAGTTTGCTGTCGAAAACTTAAAATGACACGAAACCAACTCACCCAAGCTACTGGGACACGAAGCAACCCTATGGTAGACTAGGGTGCGTCGTGCCACGCGCCACCCCCTCGCGCCACGCGAGGGGGACTGTTTTTCAGCTATATATAGAACAGTTTGGGACTTGATATTCTGCGTTAATTCGACGTAGAAATTCTGTTTGTACTTCGAGTTATAGTAGAAATACTCTAAAAACACTCACTGATCTCGAAATTCTGCTGCAAAACAGGGTATTAGCACAATCACTGCTACGATTCATTTATTCGACGATCAATATATCCAATGAATGTTTAAGTGCCGCCCACATTAGGGTTATACTTTGTCGTTCGTCGTTAATTCGATGAATGAGTTGAAGTATCGTACTTTGTCGTTCGTCGTTAATTCGATGGATGAGTTGAAGTACCGCTCTTATCATTTATTGTGAGAATTTGATCTCGTGAGTTATCGTAATTGCTAACCCCGTTTTGTGTGCATTGTATTTAAATTAGGTTAACAAGGCTAAATCATAAACTAGACTCTGTCCGAATTAAACCAGCAATGTGAGTCATTCTCTCTTTTTATCAAATCTATTTACAAAACCCTATTTATTTCAAAGTTATAATTACAGGGATTAAGTTTATGTAATCACCATATTACAGCCGGTATGTGGGGTTTTGTATACATTACTTGATAATCTTCACCATTGGGGCAGCCAAGGGGTGATATGACCATAGTCACAGACACCATTGGACGGAAGGGCCAATGGGTCGAGTGACAAAGTACTGTGGGTAATTGGTTTGATATCAGAAACATTGTAATTTTCCTTAATACTGTACATTATAACAAAATGTGTCATTTTAGTAAATAGAATGATTCACTCAGTATTTTCCGCTGACAAAACCTTTTTCAAACATGTTTCAGGTGATCTGTTGTAATTCAGGAAAAGTGCTGGGGAGCATATCAAGCTTAAGATAGTGGCTCATTATAAAAATAAAGAAATAAGTTTTGTAACATAACGATTTTATTGTAAAATCATACTATTGTAAATTATCGAGGTTTTATCCCGAAATGTGAAATAAAATAAATCGGGAAAATTTAGCTTTAAACGATCCTGTTTCCGCTGTTAAACTCAATTAAATAAATACCGCAGGATTTCTGTCCCGCGGCTCCTGAAACGGGTCAAACCGGGTCGGGGGCCGTGACAGATATATATGAAGGGGTATGTCCTGATGGTTTATAGTGATTACTTGAAGAACATGGTCAAGAAACACTATACCGTTATAGTCTGATGTGCTTCATCGGAGCAACAAATCGTAGTACCCGCCGCAACGCGGTGGGGTGCTACTTCTAGTTCCTTCTCGTTTAAACCCTTCACTAAAACAATATACTAAATAAACAAGCTTGAAAAAGAACTTAAAACGACTGACAGTTAATTCTTTTTTTTTTCCTTCTCATTAAACGATTGTATTTTGTTGGAACAATACAATCTAGCATGGAAGAGTGCATTAGTCTTGCGTTTAAAACGACTGACAGTTAATTATTTTTTTTAACATCCAAACTTTTGTTAAAACGAGAAACCATGAGTAGGAGGATAATAGCCAGAAAACAATTGAAACTCAAAACAATTGATATAAACCGGAACCACAAAATCTAATAGACTCTAACCCAAGTAACCAAAGGAAAAAACACAACCAACGTATAGAGACACATAAAAACACATGAAACAAAAAAAAAGGATGCCAAAATCGAACTAATCAAGAACAAACTCTCATGGACCGACCCAAATGTAACACCCTTCTCGTTATTATATGAATTTAATATAAAATACACATTTTACTAAAACAAAATACTTCAATTCATTAAAAGATACGAAATAGAAATTTCATAGTGTCAACTTTCTAGTTAACTACTAACTAGTTTAACATCCCAAAATCATAGTTTAAGTAATTACAACTTAAAACATTGTTTCAACAAGATTAAACAAGCGCGGAAGCTTCAAAAGATAGTGTTCGGTTCTTGAATTGTTGCTTGATTTTCATCCGGAGCATGATCAACATCACCTAAGGTCAAAACCACATCAAATGTTAGTTTTGACAACGTTAGAATGGGTATAAAAAAGTTCTGAAATCAAACAATGAAAACGAAACAAAATTCTGCACATTTGGGTCTGTCGCGCCCCGCGACGAACCCCTTGTTAGCCTTCGCGGCCCGCGACTGACGTCGCGTTACGCAACGATGAACCTAGTTTGGTGTCACGTGACGCGACACCCTGTTTTTCACAGACTGCTGCTTATTTTGAGCTGCAGATTTCCAGCTCTTAAGTTTGGCACATTTTTAACTTCAAACATTCATGACTTTTGATCCGAAAGTCCGTTTTAGGTGATTCTTTTTCCTATGCGTCCGTAATACAATTACCGCCGCGTCTATCATAATTATTGTATCAAAATAGAATGTACGGGCTGGAAGTCTATAAATGCATAATGTATTTATCTGACCCGTATAAATTTTGCGCTAATCTAACCACTAACAAATTTTATCACCGCAGGGCGTATTTACCCGAACATCCGGGGCTTACGATCACCGGCGTTTCATTACCAAATCTATGGCTTCACGCTCTTGTGATCCGTCTTCGCCAAATGCTATTCAAAACACAATTTTGCTACTACTAAACAATTATTTGACCCGTTTGGCTCATTTACGAAATCCTCCATTTCTAATGACTACCAAACGCTTTCTCATATATTTTTAACTCATTCAATCAAGTAGTGAACAATGTCATTTCAACTAATACCAACCTTTATACTAAAACACAACTATGAATGATTGAAATATCTAATTTGCATATTGTAACGAAACAAGTTACATACCTTCAAAGCACACCCTTCAAACGCGCGTCACCACCGGCTTGTCCGCATGACGTTCCGGTTTCCTTTCCTATAGAGTTCAACCGCAAACCGTTTAGAACTCTTTTACTATCATATAACGCATAGTTCACCAACTAGTACAAGTATGCATTTTTGTTCAAATTTCAACATTTAGCCTTCTCTTAGGCATTTTTACAAACACTTTAAGGGCGGAATTTTACACAATTCATTATCAAGTTCATAACTTGTTATATAGCCAAAATTAACATCAATCGGACAATTTCATATAAATTTTAACATCAATAAATCATAAATTACTTCATAAAAATCAGATTACACTAGAACAAAAACCAAAATCCTAGTGTTTATCAAGTTCCCACAAAACCCTCTAATCACCTTCATTGGTGTTCATGGAATTCACAGGAATTAAGCATGATTTTGACATATAATTGTCTAGGGTTCACTCCTAGACACAATATTATTCCTATTCCATCCATATAACATTCATCCAACAACAATTTCGAATTCTCTAAGTTCATCCAGAAATTTCAAATAGAGATTTCCTATAAAATTCACATACCTTATGACCCCCTTACAGTGGAGATCACCAATCTAAGCTCGGATTTCGTTTTGGAGCTGATTTGTGCCTTCAATTTGTGAGATTTGTGTGATCTAGGGTTTGATGGAGGTTCTTGGTCGCCTCCTGTGTTCTATTCGATCCAGACACACACTCAAAGTGTGTGTTTGGTGTTTTTATTTTGTTTTTAATAAGTTAAGTTTCAAACTTAACAACTTTAGTCGCTCATCTATTATCAGGTTTTTATCTTAGGTGTTTTAACCCACTAGCATGTCACTACAAGGCTTTTCCTCTAACTAGGTTATTTTATTCCTAGTTAATTCATTTTGTTTATTTACCAACACCGTATTTATAATAACAAATTTATATTTTCTGGGTGTTACACCAAAGATCTGTTGCACTATACCACTAACACAAAGCGATCTAAACATCATTTATACACTTCAAAATCTCACGTGAATTCTTGATAGCAAAACCTTGTGTGCCATTTGTCTCTCTTAAACATCATATAGAAGAATGTTATATTTTCCCTTCACATTTGTTTACTAAATACTAAATACGCAGAGAAAAGTTTATTGTTGTTCCATATAAATAACTGTGTAATAGAAAACGGGTCTTGAGTTTTCTCAACTGGATCTTTATAATGCCATATAATCTCTGTTTTTGAAGCTTTTGTCTTTTGTTGAACCAACATAGTCTAGTGACGAATTTTGATAACTGAAAACTATCTTTGATGATCTTCTTCTTTTAGTATTAACTTGGTTTACTACTAATGAATTGTTTTTGTCGCTAGTAATTTAGTTATTGTTAGCACTAACTCAAGTTCTTGTTGATCATGTAGTCATTATGGATCATACAATTGTTTTTAATCTGCAAGATACTATTGATTACTCAGTTCCAACTAACAATTCATACTTTCGGATTAGTTGTTGTTGATAGACCAATTCTTTGATATTTCTGTTGGGATTCTTACATGTATTTTAAATAATTTTATGCAACGGAAACGTGTGTACGAACCAATCCAAAACTTCATTATCTGCCACATGCACAATCTCTAAAAAACACCATAAACATGCAGTTCTAAAACACACCATAAACCTGCATTTCTAAAACACCATAAACCTACGGTTCTAAAACACCATAAACTTATAGTTCTAAAAAAACACACACTTGTTGTTCTAAAAGAACATAAACCGGCAATTCTAAAACACTACAAACCTGCAATTTTAAAACACCATAGATTTCTTATTCTTAAAAACACCATAAACATGTTGTTCTAAAATGCCATAAACCTGCAATTCTAAAACACCATAAACATGCAGTTCTAAACAACGCCATAAACCACACAGTTTCATGAATACCCACAAACGCGCCATAAAATGAAAAACACCATAAAAACATACAGTTAAAAACACCATAAAAAATCAGTTCATATTTTTCAAAGATAAAAATGCTCGATTATATAGTGTAATTTAAAAAAAAAACCCATAAAAAGGTTATAGACATTTAAAAGTATGGGGTTAATGACATGTGACTTACATGTGCGTGGCTTTTTGACGATATTGCCCTTCAGTATAAGTTAGCTCCAGTGCAACATCTCAACGCGAGATTCTTTCCTACACTTCCTAAGGTTTTGCCTCTTTGTAGAATATCATATATATATATACACATATACGCACGAGTTCCTCTACAAAGGACCAAAGTCATAAAAAGTGTAAGAAGGATTAAGAGATTGACATGTGGCAGTCATTAAAATTAAGAGTCAATGGTATAAGAGTAAATTAAACTATTATTTAATTATGATAAAGACATCATGTCCCTACAAAAATAAAACATCATATATCATTTGTTATATGCAAAATATAACACCATGCACCCTTTGTTAGATAAAAATAAAATACCATATGCATGCTACTAATAAAACACTACAAAATGAATCATTTGTTACCTACAAAATAACACATCATGTACAAGCTACAAATAAAATATCATTGGATAAACAGAACAAAAACACCATATTCTAAAAACACTTAGTTGAAACGTATTTTTTATATAACAATAAGGTATTCATATAAAAGATAAAAAACGCAACCTCTGTTCGTTTTCGTTTGTTTAACTAAACGAGCAAAATTTTCTTGTTCGTGTTTGTTTATTATATTAAACGAATGAACACAAATGAACTTCCCGCCGAACGTTTCATGAACTGTTTGTTGAACGTTTGTTTCGTTTACAACCCGAGTTTTGAACGCTAGATAGCTTCTCGAATCTAAGAATATGTGTGGTGGCCTCAGAGGTTTGGTATCTTATAAGTAGATCGTGTAACATAAGCCCTATTTTCGCCTTTTCACTGAATGATTTGCTGGAAGTTCATGATTTCTCTGGTTTGGGTGCCAAAGCTAAGAACATCCTAAAGGTATCATCATGGTTGGGTGGTGGTGCTTATGGCTTGCTAGAAACAATAGAAAAAAAAAAGATAGCTTCTCGAATCAGCTTCTTTCAATGCAATCAACATCTAACAACTCTTTAATTTGATGGAAACAAATGCAACAATTACGAGGCTTGGGAGATTTTGTGATCGCAATGAATAAATGCAACAATTACGAGGCTTAGGAGATTTTGTGATCGCAATGAATGCCCCATGTACCAACATAATGGGTCTTTTGTTTTTTAATTATATTATATTATATTATATTATATGATATTATATTTATATTTATATATTTATAATAGAAGTTAATGAATATTTGTATATTTATTATATATATATATATATATATATTTTCTTTTTGTACTTTTATTAAGTTTAGTGTTAATTGGTATCGAACAAGTATTGGTATCGAAAATACTGGTACGGTACTGTCCGTTATCGGTACATGAAGATAAAACTGGCACCAGCCCAGTACAGAAAACGCCAAAAGTCGGTACCGAAGTGATATTGAAAATCTTTTAGTTCGGGAAATTCGGTGCTGCTACCCAGTACTATTTGCTCATCGCTGATCACGAGTACCGTATGAACAACAAAGGTATCATACAATTTTTTTTGTTGATTTTCTTCAACTTTTAATGATTTCTTTTTTTTAGTTTCAAGGGTAGGGACCAACCGCTACCGAATCGATACTGGTACCGAAAATACCGGTATATGAAGGTAAAAACCTGTAGCGAATCGGTACCAGGAACGCCAAAAGTATACCGAATTGGTACTTAAGATCTTTCGGTTCGGGAAATTCGGTACCGGTACCCAGTATCATTTGCTCATCTGTGACCACGGGTTTCATACGAACAACATCATTACCATGCAACTATTTTTGTTGATTTTTTTCGGTTATCTTTTAGTGTTTTTTTCTGCATTTTCTTTCTATTCTTGTCAGCGGTCATGTGCGCAACACGCTCATAATGATTTCAAACACATGTAAACACAGATTAAATAACAAAAGAAGTTAGCCGCAACGTGGCGATGTGATAAACCTAGTTATTCTTAAAAGAGTTAACTGCCATTTTCGTCCATGTGGTTTGGTGGAAAATGACACTTCAGTCCAAAAAAAATTTGCGTCAGTTCCGTCCTCAACATTTTTGAAACGTGCCACTACAGTCCAAAAAGATAACTAGCCGTTAAAAATGTTGAGGATGGAACTGGCGCAATGTGATATCTTTTTGGACTGAAATGACACGTTTCAAAATGTTGAGGAGGAAACTGACGCAATTTTTTTTTTTGAACTGAAGTGCCATTTTCCACCAAACCACATGGATAAAAATGATAAAAATATATTCTTCTATGTCACACCTACTAAATTAACATTGTTTTTAATTTAATTGTTTTATTACTTATTAAATTTATTTTCTACATCTCATATTAACATTCATCTATATAAATTTATCTCATATTAACATTTCTATATATATATTATCGAAAATATGTTAATACGAGATTCAAAAAATGAATCTCATATTAACATTCATCTATATAAATTAATCTCATATTAACATATCTATATATGTTATTGAAAATTTGTTAATATGGGATTCAGAAAACAATTTTAATAACTAACGCGATAAAAAAATGTGTTGCTATTTACACCATACTCTATAACACCCTTAATACATAAGCATTAATTACCTAATCTTTTTTCTTTTTATCTCTATATATTGTCAAGAATTAACTTTTATGAATATTCGTGTTTATTTCTTGTAAATGTAATAATCTTTTTTATAACATATTACGCATCAATGCAAAAAATAATATTTTTTATATAAATAGCGTTGATAAGAAAAAACTATGCGAGGCAAAAAAATTATCTGGTGGTAGTTTGATTGCTAAGGGTATACGGAGTGACATCGGTTTCTTGCGGTAAACTTGGCTTACCGAAGTGGTAAATCACTGCCAACATAAGTTTACCGATCAAGCTAAAGGATTTCGGTGAACCTTCACCGAATCGGGGAGAGGGGTGTGTGTGGTGGGGTCCATGTCTTCTCAACCAATCACACATTTTTTTTTAAATAGTTTACCTATTCCAAAGTGTCTAACCACCGCCAACGTTTTTGAGCAATAGGTAAAATGACGTGACACTGTTTGATTGAGTGATTTGAGAATTTACCTATTCAAAGTGTCTAACCTCTCCCTACACCCTAATGCAGTGCCAAAAAGTTTGTTGTAAAAATGATTGCAAAATATATGTAGGATGAAAATATGTTTGATATTTTTATTTTGAGTAAACTGTCATTTTAGTCCCTGTGGTTTGGCCAATTTTGCCACTTTTGTCCAAATTTCAAACTTTTTACATCCAGGGCCCTGTGGTTTGGTTTTTGTTGCCATTTTGGTCCAAATTTCAAATTTGACCATATTTCCCATTAATGACCTGCTATTTTGTCTTTACCCTCAGGGGCATTTTGGTCATTTTAGATTTATTATCTTATTATTATAACTCAATTATAATAAAACCTCCTAATCATCATCATCTTCAACCTCATCTCTCAACATACAGACATCTCTCTCTCTCTCTCTCTCTCTCTCTCTCTCTCTCAACATACAACTCTGCTCTCTCTCTAAAATACCACCACCACACCACCACCACCCCCACCATCGCATCATCCCCACCACCATCCCACCGCCGCCAACTCTGCTCTCTCTCTAAAATGACATGCTCTCTCTCTAAAATACGCAACGAGCAGGGCACAAATGGCATCTTCTGCTGGTGCTTAAATCGAAGCTCAAACGCTCGAAAACCCTAACCCTAAGAACACACAGATCTCCGCCTCAAGATTTTGAAGACGATGATGATGAATCCGGAATGAGACACACAGATCTCCGCCTCAAGAACACATGGTAAACCGATTAGGGTTTTTAAGGTGGGATAAGGCGACGGTGGTGGAGAATAGTGGAAGATTAGGGCGAATTTATGAAGATAGCGGTAGGGTCTATAGTGTTTGCCCAGTCGTTTTTTGGGTGGAGGTGCTCACCGGATTGAGTTGCAGGTTCATCAAAAAGCCATTTTGGTCACCGGATTGGTGTGGCAGTTGTGGAGGTGGAGGTGGAGGTGATGGTGTTGTGATGTAAGAGAGAGAGAGGGGCGGTGGTTGCAGGGGGTGCGAGAGGGTGGTGGCAGGTGGTGGTGCTTCTCAGTTCCAAATGTCAACAGCGGCTTTGAATTTCTCAGTCTGTAGACAGTACACCGAAGCATCATCGGTTCAAATTAGGTCACGTTTTAGACCTAATTCGGTGATTAACTGTAAGCTGCCATGTAATTCAAGGCTTTTTTCTCAGGTACTTCGATGTACTAATTAATTTGCTATGAAATGTATCTTTGTTTGCGATTTAATCGTAACGAATTTACCTCAACAATTTCAGATTTAGTGAAGTTATATGCACTGAAATGTCTACTTGTTTGTGAGTTATTGCAGAATTTTTGTTGTTTCAATTGCTGATTCGGATTACTTTTATGTGATTCAGTGGAATTTGTGACGAATTTACCTCGATATCTTCAGATTCAATGAAGTTAATAGGCACTGAAATGTCTGTTTGTTTGTTTGTTTGAAAAAGGGTTAAAGATGATGATGTAATTGGGAAGGGGGTGTGGGTGTGACAGTTGGATGGGACGACGCCGGAGTGGCGGTGGTGAGAAGGGGGAAGAGGTGGCGGTGGTGGTGCTATAGAGAGAGAGAAGAGAGAGAGGGAGGAGGTGGCGGTGGTGGTGGTGCTATAGAGAGAGAGAGAGAAGAGAGAGAGAGAGAGCTGATTATTTTGATCTGGGTTTTATTGCTAAAAAAAATGAAATTTAAAAAATGACCAAAATGCCCCTGCACTAAAGGACAAAATAATCAGTTTTCAACAGTTAAAATAGAGGGTTTTTGGATTTTGGACTAAAATGACAACAAAATGCAAACCACAGGGACCCAGATGTAAAAAGTTTGAGATTTGGACTAAAATGGCAAAAGTGCCCAAACCACAGGGACCAAAATGGCAGTTTACTCTTTTATTTTTATTATCAATTAAATATTGTTTACAATATTCTTAATGCATCTTTTATAAGTGTATAACAACAAAAACTATATTTATAAAAGTTACACGAGTTATAGTTTTATTAAAATATGACATATACTTATATGTGATTTGACGTTAAAAGATAAAAATATGGCATTTTTTTAATTTTTTTTTGAACGGCTAATTTCTTTAATTCCCTGTCGTCTGTGGAATTTGAACCCAAGACCTCCCTCTTCCCAACCTTGGTGTTTTAAAGGCTTTACCTTTGCCAATGGACCACCACCCCATTAGTGGTATTTTTTTTAATTCAATGTAGTAATTTATTTAACTTGGTTTTATTATTAATCTAAAATTAAATATATTATATTAGTATATATATTAGCAGCATCATAAAAAATGAAAAGAATAATGGCAGCTAAAATGGGGCAAATACTAAAAAAAAAAAAAAAAAAAAAAAACTAACATACTTTTTATTTTTTCTCACAAAAGTCCCTTCACTTTCTTTTTGGATAGAGTTAATTACACCGTTAGTTCTTATGGTTTATGAAAAGTAACAAAGTGAGGCACTAATATTTTAAAGTTACATTCTGTAGTTCTAACTTTTCATTTTGTTACAACCTAGGGAACTAAGACTAACATATATTAGTTTTTTTTGTTAGATTTCTATATAATGACTAAAATACCCTTTATGACTTCAAGTAACATTTATGTAATTATTTGATTTCATTAAAGGGACCATTTGTGTAAAATACACACACATATAAGAACGGGTTCAGGAGAAAACGCCCTAAAGTGTGAGAACGGTGAGAATACGTCTTGATGGAACACGTGGCGCAAGATATAATTAGGGTGGGAGGGTTTTTTTTTTTTTTTTTTTTTGTCTTTTTAATCTTCTTTTTTTTTTCCAATTCCGTGTGTCACAATGCTGCTTCATTTTTTGTGTCTAAGATTATTTTACCGTTAATTAGATTCAACAACTACATGACGTTTTACTGTTTTTTTGATCTGTCTCGTTGAATTAATTGTTTTTGTGTCACATAGATAATTTTTTTGGCGTTATGGCGTTCCCAGTTGAATTAATCCCATATATGTTGTAAAGGTATATTTTTGGCGTTCGTGGCGTTATCCTTCGTTACCATTCATTAGTATTTCATAAGATTACAATAAAATGAAATCAAAACAAACTAATAGTCTTCTGTGAATGGGATTACATCAGAGATGTGCCCATCGCTTTGTTCCTCACTTTCTTCAGATTCATCATCATATTTTGCATTGGCATATAACGCCATCATCTCGTCTCTTCTTTGCTGTAGCCTATACTTAAATATCATTGCAACCCTGTATCTTGCATCGTTCGAATGTGCTAAATCACAGAGTTGTTTAAGGAGATGTAGCCTCCCTGTCTTCAACATTTCCTCAACCGGCAATGAATATTTCACCCCGTATCGATAAGTCACTTCAACCGTTCCTGCTTCTTCATGCACCACCCAACTGTTAATTGTTGGTAGAAGAGTATCGTCAATATCATCATCATCATCATCATCATCTGTTGGAAATTTTCTCTCCAATCTTCTTATTACCTTTCGAGTTCTTTCACAATCGTTGGCCATTGGAACCCCAAGGGCCAGAATATCCCTCTGAACTCCTTCATCCATATTAAGTATGGCTTTGATTGTCTTGGCTTTCACCCTTCTCCTATCAGAGAACTTTAGGATGAAACGTGTCTCCGACCTCTCAAACCTCCATGCAATAACCTCTGCCATATTTCTAAGTTGTATGGCGGTTTGGACAATGTTTGGCGTTTTAGACAATGTAAGGCGTGTTAAGTTGTGTTTACATGCTCTAATTTTATAATGACTTTTTATTTTCCTGCCATGTAGGATGAATAAATTCAATTTCCCATGTAGTGGCTTTTAATATAATAAATGTTAGTAATAATGTTTCCGTCGCTTCATTTTACTGTTTGTAGTTACTGTTTTGCTTCAGCTTTATCTGTTTATGGCTGTAACACGTCCCATCTTTATGGCTGTAATTATGGCATTTTGTATTTTCAATAGCGTTTAGATAAAGACGACACTTTGTTTTATTCTCTTGCACATTGTTTTATACTTTTTTTTGAGTTCTATTATAATAATACTTGTCCAAAGTAATTTTATTATAGTTTGGTAGTTTGGGCGTTTTATGGCATGATGGCGTTTCACAAGCATTTGCCCGTTTGGCATTTTATTATTTTTCTTAGAGAATTAATGTATTATGTTCTTAGCTGAAAATTACATAACAAACAACAGAAAAAGAAAATTAAAAAAAAATATAAGTAATTTATCTTCCAAATCTTCATTGTCATCAGTCTCTTTCTTCTTTTGAAACTACAAAAATTGTCATAAATATATGACGTTTTGGTTTTGGTATGGTTTTTTGTTGTTCGTGTGTTGAAGTTGGTTTGTGGATGTTGGTGACATAGATCAACGACGTGTGGGTGGATGCTAATTGCCCGTCATCGTCATTATCATCATCGAGTCCAAAATAGCATTTACACTGGGATCGGTCTCTTCTCCTCATCCAAACCTTCTTCAAGAACAAAGAAGACAAAATGACATATCGGTGTCATTAGTCTCTTTTTCTTGAAATTTGTCAATCTCATGCAGTAAAATCTTACTTCCATCACCTAACAAACCATTCAGCGAAACTTCATGCAGAACATTACTGAGTATCCAAGAAATGATGTTTGCCATCGTTGTTTTTTCTAACTTTTTGGCTTTTTACAGTGATTGGTATTTAGGAATCATTGTGTTTTTTTGGTGTGATCAACGAAAGGTGCTACGACGTTTCTCTTTATAGGATGTTTTTGACGCGTAGTTTAGGCGGGATATTATTATAACAATAAATGCAATTCACAAAGTATCCGGTTTTGCTCAGTTTTATCCGTTAAGTCTGTAACACATCCCATCTTTCAGGCTTGGCGTTTATATTTTATGGCGTTTTTTAGGCTAAGACCTTAATTAAACACAGAAAAAACTACGCATTAATAAAATTGGCGTTTTGTATTTACTTGGCGTTTTATATTTTAATGGCGTTTTATGTATGAAAGTACATTTACCCCTTTTACCCTTAATGAAGCATGTTCTAGTAATAAAAATGATGTTATTTACGATAACGCCACCGCGCCAATCTAGTCAATAGATTGTTTTGATATGGTGATCCATAACCGTTCTCATCGTTCTTACACTTTTCACCATTTTCCCTAAATCCTGACCCTATATATATAGGGGAAGGTTCAAATGAAAACCACTAGTTAACGCGAAAACTCGAAAACTAACTAAAAAAGCCTAAAAAACATACCAATTTTGTTCTCATACCAATTTTCGCTATTTTAGGTATACAAAACAAAACTTTTTTTCAAAAAAAAAAATTGTAGTGAACATGTGTATGTGTACTACACATGTGAATTATTACACATGTGCACTACAATTTTTTTTTTTGAAAAAAAGTTTTTTTTATATACAAAAACTAGCGATTTTTAATAAAAAATTGCAAAAAAAAAAATTTGTGTGTTTTTTAGGCTTTTATAGTTAGTTTTCGAGTTTTCGCGTTAAAAGTGGTTTTCATATGAACCATCCCCTATATATATATATATAGTGGATGGTTCAAATGAAAACCACTTTTAACGCGAAAACTCGAAAACTAACTAAAAAAAGCCTAAAAAACACACAAAATTTTTTTTATTTTTTTTTCAATTTTTTTAATAAAAATCGCTGGTTTTTATATATATAAAAAAAAAATTTCAAAAAAAAAAAAAAAAAAATTTTTTTTGTAGTGCACATGTGTAATAATACACATGTGTAGTACAGATACACATGTGTAGTATTACACATGTGCACTACACAAAAAAATTTTTTTTTTTTTTTTTTTTTTTGAAAATTTTTTTTTTTTATATAAAAAAACCTGCGAAATTTGGTTTTGCAAAAAAAAAAAAAAAAAAAAAAATTTTTGTGTGTTTTTTAGGCTTTTTTTAGTTAGTTTTCGAGTTTTCGCGTTAAGTAGTGGTTTTCATTTGAACCTTCCCCTATATATATATATATATATATATATATATATATATATATATGAGAGGGTTTAAATGAGAACGCTAAATATCGCGAGAACCGTGAGAACGAATGAAAAACCACGAGAACTTGGTCAAAAACAATTCAAATTCAAAATTTCTTTTTACACTTATCATTATTATACGAATACAATGTTAGAAATTAAATTTACACGTTTAAATTTTCGTGAATTCGTAAATAAAGAAAATTTACACATGTGTAAGTTTGCCATTTACACATGTGTAATTTTGTTATATTTACACATGTGTAAAAAATCTAGTGAGGAGAAATGAATTATTTGATATTGTAAATTCTTTTTTGAAGTTGTATTTTTATTACAGTGAGGTTTGTATTAAAAAAAATTCGGTTTTGATTGGTTTTTTCATTCGTTCTCACGGTTCTCGCAATATTTAGCGTTCTCAAGATAACAATCTCATATATACATACATACATACATACATACATACATACATACATACATACATACATACAGGGGAAGGTTATCTTGAGAACGCCAAATATTGCGAGAACCGTGAGAACTAGGGGTGTAAATGAGCCGGGCCGAGCCCGAGCTCGACTGGGCTCGAGCTCGGCTCGTCATGTTTTTTTGAAGCTCGAGCTCGGCTCGGTTCGAGCCTACTTATTTGAGCTCGAGCTCGGATTGCGAGTAAAACCCAAAAGCTCGAGCTCGGCTCGAGCTATTTTAAGAACAACCTCAGAAGAGCTAAAAACTCGGTTCGAGCTCGCTTCAGTATCGCTTAAAAGAGCCAAAGCTCGGCTTGCCAATGTTATCATCATTATTATCATATTATATATAAAAAAAATTGTTTGGGCTCGTTTAGACTCGCGAGCCTAAACGAGCTTTGAATTTCAGACTCGGGTTCGGGCTCGATAACTAAACGAGTTCTATTTCAGGCTCGAGCTCGGACTCGGGCTCGTTAAAGCTAGGCTCGTTCGAACTTTTAACCGAGCCGATAACGAGTAGCTCTCGAGCCTTTGGGCTTGTTTACACCCCTAGTGAGAACGCAATCAAAACCAAATTTTTAATACAAATCTCATTGTAATTAAAATACAACATCAAAAAAAGAATTTACAACATCAAATAATTCATTTTTCCTCTCAAAATCACTTTTATTAAAATTTTTACACATGTGTAAATTTTCTTTATTTACGAATTCACGTAAATTTAAAGGTATAAATGAAATTTATAACATTGTATTCGAATAATAATGATAAGTGTAAAAAAATTTTGAATTTGAATTGTTTTTTTTGACAAAGTTCTCGCGTTTTTTTTATTCGTTCTTACAATTCTCGCGATATTTAGCGTTCTCATTTAAACTCTCACCTATATATATATATATATATATATATATATATATATATAGGATTATGTTCAAGAGTGAACAATAGTGTAGTTTGCGAACTGAGCGAACTAATCCTGGCCATACATGTGTGTAGATCAATGGCCAAGATTTGATGATGAAATACACTAGTGTATCTTACGATTTGATTATGAAATTATAACAACCCTCCTAAATAATATTCCAACACCTCTAATATAAGTAAAAATATCCCTATATGTCCTACAATATACCCCGTATATGAAAACCGAGCCTAAAATACAATATATAATTAAAAATAAAACAAAAACAAGATCTTTACTTCGCTCGCGGGCCGCGTAGCCTTTGGTTACGTCTTACGCGGGGCGCGACTGCCTGGCCACCAGGCTTAACCCGGTAATGCCACGTGTCTGATACGCGTCGAGGCTGCATCGGTGAGCTGACAAAGCTAGGCCCTACAGACCTTATGTCGCGGGCCGCGTAGGCCCTTCCTTTCTCTTACGCGGGCCGCGAGGAACTGGTCGACCAGCCCTATATAATAGGAGCTCAGGCCTTCAGTTCCAACTCGCACCACGAATAACTTTCTCTCTCAATTCTCTGAAGTATAAGCACTGTAGCGAGCAAAATACCCCCCCCCCCCTAAATAATGAAGTTCTGCCCCGTTGTAAGGATCATAACCCCGGTTACGTATTAGATACGCTGCCCGATTGATCCAGGGTTCCGTAACGGCTGTCGTGGTTCTGCTCGACGTAGTCGTTGGAATGCCGTCTCGGGGAGGGTATTACTAATGTAAATATTGGGTTATTATACTAACGTGTGTGCATTTTTGTACTTAATAGATAATCATCAGGAAACCCTAAAGGAAAACATAAGACAGCAATGTGAGTAAATCTCCTTTTTGCAAATTGTTTTTACAAAACCTCACACAATTAATAATATATTAAATAGTGATTGAGTATTTGTATTCTACAATTATCGTCGGTATGTTGGGGTTTTGTATACAAAATTTGTTACTACCTTGCGAGGAGTAACATGACCACAAGTCGGGTTGACAGTACCGTGGGTGGTAATTAAGTAGATGGAAACAAATGTAATTGCGCGACCACCCTCAATATTGTACAATGGTTTTTACTTAACTTGATTAAACTGGGATTTACTCACCAGTATTTCCCACTGACAAATGTTTTTAAACGCGTTTCAGGTAACAAAATGTGAAAGCCAAATAGAAGCCAGCTGGACAGCACTGAAGGCTTGGAAAAGTGGCAATAAAGTTACCTAAAATAAAGATATGTTTTATTTAAATAAAATAGGGTTTATCCCTATAAAAATATGTGTACTTGAAACTTGGGATTTTCCCATGTGTTTAATATATTAAAAGCGTCGTATTTTACTCTGATAAAATATTTCCTAACTACGATCCTGATGTAATTTTCGCTGCCAAAATGATAAACACCTGGATACCACCGAAACTGGCCGCGGCCGCCCGTTCCCGAGTTGTTAGGGGACGAGGGTTGCGACAGAAGGTGGTATCAGAGCTAAGCCACTGATTCAGCCACAGAATTGTTCTGCTGACACCAAGATATTGTTCAAATCGTTAGGAAATTTATTACGAAAATACGTGCATATCTGTATTTTATTGTTGTGTGTTATTTGACTATTGTTAGTTTACAGTATGAGCGATCAAGGACCCTCCGACGCTTATCGTCAGTTGTCCGGCTCACCTAGGAGCGAAGGCACCTCTTCATAGCCTGCCCTCTCAGGGTATTCAGCTGACAATGAAGATGGGATATTCGTGTTTAAGGCTCAGTCTGAAGAGCCATTCCCTCCTAAAAAGAGAGGATGGTTTAGTAGGGGAGCACATGAGCGTAGGAAGAGAATGAAAAAGTTACAACAGTAGGGAGTTCTAGCAGCCGCTAAAAGAGAAACAGATGCCCACACCCAAGACATGCTCAATAGGGGTTTAGCAAACTTCCATATCTTAGCAACCACAGCTGCTGACCCAAACCTGGAGCAACTCATAGCCCTTCAGCCATTACCCTTGTTTCCCACCCAGCCAATGGAGATTGAAAACAACCCAGAAAACCAAGTTCAAATGCATGATTTCAACCCAGAAGATATACCTAGGATACCAGCACCCAATCCCTTAGACCCAGACTACGACTCGTGGTTCAATGATCATAGGGATTATTTACAAAGCTACCACCTAACAGACGAACCCATGCCAAACCTAGCAGCTTACCCAGGTCTGGACCCTCTAGATCCCAACTATGATAATGATGAATACATTAGGGAAATCCTAGAGAATACATACCCCCAGGAAGAACCCATGCCACGGTACCCAGATCCAGTACCAGCACCTGCACCCCCAATGAGTGCAGAAAATGTGCAAGAGCTCCGAACTTTCGGAGAGGAGATTTTAGAAAGTAGCGAGAGAATGAGGCAAGTTGGAGAACGACTCATCTGGAAGTACGACGAGCGTAATATGGTGTTCTGGATGAACCCATATCCGTGATGGTGATAGTAATAATAATAATATAATAAATATATATATATATATATATATATATATATATATAATATGTGTGTATGAAAAAAAATATATGTGTAATAATAATAATATATATGTTGTAGTATAGACCACCTCATGGTTAGTGATGCATAATAGTATTGTAATTTTAAATTCCAGTATCGGTTTGTATTAGATGCATACTCTAAGAAAAAGTAAGTCGCAATGTTCGACGTTTTTGATCAATATGCGTGTTATGTGAATGTTTGCATTAAATATTATCTTGTGATATTAATAATTGGCAAATGTTTAAAATTCAGATGGACAACGAAGTGAACCAGGAAAACCAGAATAACGATAACCAGAGTAACAATAACCTGGATAACGATAACCCGAACAACAACAATAATGGAAACCAAGTGGATAACAGTGCCATCCAACACATAGTGGCACAAGGAATACTAGATGTGATGCCATATATTATCAAACGGTTAAGGAAGCAGATAATAAAAGTAAACGTGATAGTAAACGACCCACTGAACCTGAACACAGCGTAAACAATGGACCCATACTTCAAGCGCCCATTCCCAAAAGAAGAAGAACCATGTCTTATGGTTGTTCTTATAAAGAATTCTGGTCTTGTAAACCAATGGAATTCTCGGGCAATGAAGGGGCCATTGCAGCTCTACGCTGGATAGAAAAGACTGAGGCAGTCTTAAAAATAAGCAAATGTGCGGAAGAGGATAAGATAATGTTTGCTTACAATCTGTTCAAGAACTCAGCCTTAGAATGGTGGAACACTATCCTCCAGTCAAGGGGAAGTTATAGAGTATACAATATGGAATGGGAGGAATTTAAGAACATGGTAGAAAGGAAATTCTACCCTCCCAATGAAAAAGAACAGATAGCAGATAAATTCCTAAACCTTAGGATGACTGGAGTGGATAGTAAGGGGTACACTACGTTATTCTTTGAATATGCTAGAATAGTGCCAACCCTTGCATCACCTGAACCAGTATTAATCTCCCGTTACATCTGGGGATTAATCAGTGAAATAAGGCATGTAGTCAAGGCAGCTAGACCTCAAACCATAGAAGAAGCTGTAGAACTAGCAAACACCTTGACAGATAAATCAGTGCGTACACGAGAAGAGGATCAGAGGAGAAACCTAGCCCAGAGGCTTACCCAGGAATTTCGCTACGGTAATTCCAACTGTGGGAAAAATGTAGGATCTACCTCTGCACCCTACTGCAAGGCTTGCAAGAAGAAGCATTCAGGAAAATGCTCTACCTACTGCAATTTCTGCAAGATACCAGGGCACAAGGAAGAAGATTGCAGGAAGAAACCTAATAATGGAATGTGCTTCAACTGTGGAGAAAAAGGTCACATCAAGCCAAATTGTCCGAAACTAGCTCCAGCCCAGAACACCAAGAATACTAAAAATGCTAGGGCATTTGTTCTGACTGCAGAAGAAGAAAAGATGATACCGGATGTGATCGCCGGTACGTTTTTAGTTAATGATGTTTTTGCCAAAGTATTATTTGACTCTGGTGCGAACCAAAGTTTTATTAATACTTCATTTTTGCAAACTTCTCAATCAACCATTAACTAAACTTCCACAAGAATGTCTAGTAGAGACAGCAAATGGGGAAACCATTAAGATTTCTGAAATCTTGAAGGGGGCAAGAATAGAATTTCTAAATCAAAAGTTTATTGCAAACCTTTACCCAATGAATCTGACAGAATTTGATGTTGTGTTGGGAATGGATTGGTTAATAGCCAATAAAGCCAGTATTTTATGTGATCAAAAGTCAATCCAAGTAAATTCACCAAAAGGTGAAAATATCACAATTAAAGGGGATAAGCCCTCTAGATCCACAAAATTCATCTCTGTGATGAAAACAACAAGTTATATAAGAAAAGGATCATTAGTGTATTTGATTTCTATAATCACTAACACTAAAGGAAAAGAACTAAAAGATATTCCAGTAGTATCCTAGTTTTCAGATGTATTTCCAGAAGAATTACCAGGGCAACCGCCAGACAGAGAAGTTGAATTTAGGATTCATCTACTACCAGGAACAGCACCGATTGCCAAAGCACCCTACCGTTTGGCACCCGAAAAAATGCAGAAACTGAAGAAACAGTTAGATGAATTATTGGAAAAAGGATTCATACAGCCAAGTTCATCGCCATGGGGAGCGCCGATCTTATACGTTAAAAAGAAGGACAGATCAATGCGTATGTGCATTGACTACCGTGAATTGAACAAAGTCACGATTAAGAACCGGTACCCATTACCGAGAATCGATGATCTGTTTGATCAATTGCAAGGAGCTCGATTTTTCTCTAAAATCGATTTACGGTCAAGATATCATCAATTGAAGGTACAGGAAGAGGACATTCCTAAGACCGCTTTCAGGACAAGGTATGACCATTATGGATTTACTGTCATGCCATTTGGTCTAACCAATGCCCCAGCTGCATTTATCGACATGATGAACCGAATATGTAAGCCATATTTGGATAAATTCATAATTGTCTTTATAGATGATATTCTTATTTATTCTAAGAGGAAAGAGGAACATGCAAAGCATTTGCACGCACTTCTAAGTTTATTGAAAAAAGAAAGGCTTTATGCTAAGTTTTCAAAGTGTGAATTTTGGTTAGAACATGTGCAGTTTCTTGGACATTTAGTCAACCATGAAGGAATTCATGTGGATCCCACAAAGATCGAGGCAATTACCAAATGGAAAACCCCTGAATCACCAACCGAGGTTAGAAGTTTCTTAGGATTGGCCGGTTATTATAGAAGGTTTATTCGAGATTTTTCTAGAATAGCCAGTCCCTTAACTAAGTTAACCTGTAAATCTGTTAAGTTTGAATGAGGACCAAAACAAGAAGAAGCCTTTAGAATTCTTAAGCAAAGATTAACCCATGCACCCATACTAGCGTTACCAGAAGGAACTGAAGACTTTGTAGTCTATTGTGACGCTTCTAAATTAGGTTATGGATGTGTGTTAATGCAACGTCAAAAGGTGATAGCCTATGCATCCAGACAACTTAAGAATCATGAAGAGAATTATTCAACCCATGATCTAGAATTAGGAGCCATAATTTTTGCCCTTAAGATTTGGAGACATTACCTATATGGTAGTAAGTTTACCATTTTCATCGACCATAAAAGTTTAAGGTATGTTTTTGGGCAAAAGGAATTGAATATGAGACAAAGACGCTGGATGGAGATACTTAGTGATTATGATTGTAATATCCAGTACCATGCAGGAAAGGAAAACGTAGTAGCAGATGCTTTAACTCGAAGATATCATGAAAAGCCAAAAAGAGTACGTTCACTTAAACTAAATCTGCAAGTAGATTTGAATGAACAAATTAGAAAGGCACAAGAATCAGTAATCAAGGATGATACTGAAAAATTGAAAGGAATGATTAAGAAATTAGAACAAGGAACAGACGGAATTTGGAAATTCCATAAGAAAAGAATGCGGATACCTAAATTAGGAAACCTACACCACCGTATATAAGAAGAAGCCCATAAGTCTAAGTATACGATGCATCCTAGAAGTGATAAGATGTATCAGGACTTAAGAAAGAATTTTTGGTGGATAGGAATGAAAAAGGATATAGCAGCATATGTTGCAAAGTGTCTAACTTGTTCACAAGTTAAAGCTGAACATCAGAAACCCTCAGGTTTATTACAGCAGTTAGAAATGCCAGTTTGGAAATGAGAATTAATAACAATGGATTTTGTTACTAAATTACCCAAAACAAGAAAAGACAATGATACAATCTGGGTGATTGTAGACAGGCTAACTAAGTCAGCTCATTTCCTACCAATGAAGGAAACCTTCAGTATGGAACAGTTAGCTAAATTATATGTAAATGAAATAGTTTCATTACATGGAATTCCTCTATCAATTGTTTCTGACAGAGATAGTCATTTTACCTCTCATTTTTGGACAAGTTTCCAAAAAGCAATGGGAACCAAGTTAAATCTAAGCACAACTTATCATCCTCAAACGGACGGACAAAGCGAAAGAACAATTCAGACAATGGAGGACATGCTTAGAGCTTGTGTAATTGATTTCGGAGGTAATTGGGACGATCACTTACCATTGATAGAATTTTTTTTATAATAACAGTTATCACACAAGTATCAATGCTGCACCATTCGAAGCACTTTATGGATGAGAGTGCCGAACGCCAGTCTGTTGGGCAGAAATTGGAGAAAAGCAACTATCCGGACCTGAGATAGTACAAGAAACAACAGACAAGATCATTCAAGTCATGGAACAATTGAAAGCAGCACGTGATCGACAAAAGAGTTATGCTGATAACAGACAAAAGCCGTTGGAATTTCAAGTAGGAGACAAAGTATTATTAAAAGTCTCTCCTTGGAAAGGAGTGGTAAGATTCATCAAAAGAGGAAAGCTAACCCCCAGGTATGTTGGACCTTTTGAAATTATTAGAAAAATAGGACCTGTAGCCTATCAGCTACAACTGCCAGAGGAAATGGCAGGAATACATGATATATTTCATGTATGCAATCTCAAGAAATGCTTAGCTGATGAATCATTGATGATACCTCTTAAGGATATAAAGGTAAATGAACAACTTAAATTTGTAGAAAAGGCTCTACAGATTGAAGACAGGAAAGTTAAGAACCTCAAGCACAAGAGATTAGTTCTGGTCAAAGTGAAATGGGACTCCAAAAGAGGACCAGAGTATACATGGGAACTTGAATCAGAAATGCAAAGAAAATATCCACACCTGTTCCAGTAGATCTCGAGGACGAGCTCTAAAACAAGTTGGGGAGGATATAACAACCCTCCTAAATAATGTTCCAACACCTCTAATATACGAAAACCGAGACTAAAATACAATATATAATTAAAAATAAAAAAAAACAAGATCTTTACTTCGCTCGCGGGCCACGTAGCCTTTGGCTACGTCTTACGCGGGGCACGACAGCCTGGAAACCAGGCTTAACTCGGTGCTGCCACGTGTCTGATACGCGTCGAGGCTACATCGGTGAGCTGGCAAAGCTAGGCCCTACGGACCCTATGTCACAGGCCGCGTAGGCCCTTCCTTTCTCTCTCAATTCTCTGAAGTATAAGCACTATAGCGGGCAAAATACCCCCCTAAATAACGAAGTTCTGCCCCGTTGTAAGTATCATAACCCCGGTTACGTATTAGATACGCTGCCCGATTGATCCAGGGTTCCGTAACGGTTGTCGTGGTTCTGCCCGACGTAGTCGTTGGAATGTCGTCTCGGGGATGGTATTACTAATGTAAATATTGGGTTATTATACTAACGCGTGTGCATTTTTGTATTTAATAGATAATCACCAGGAAACCCTAAAGGAAAACATAAGACAACAATGTGAGTAATCTCCTTTTTGCAAATTGTTTTTACAAAACCTCACACAATTAATAATATATTAAACAATGATTGAGTATTTGTATTCTACAATTATTGTCGGTATGTTGGGGTTTTGTATACAAAATTTGTTACTACCTTGCGAGGAGTAACATGACCACAAGTCGGGTTTACAGTACCATGGTGTAACACCACGTAAAAACGTGTCCAATTATGTAAAGACACGTGTCCTAAACTCTAAAGGTGTGAAAGATAGAGTTTGAAGGACTAAAGTTGTCAAACAGTGAAACTATGAAACCACAGGGACTAAAAGTGTCAACATGCCAAACTTGTGCCTCTGAATGACCATACATGATGAATATATTCTTAAACGAGTGATTGATTGGATATAAGAAGCCGTTTATGAAAATAATCGGAAGATTATTAAATTTCAAGGGTTAAACGTGTCAACATGTTGATTCTGACCTCTGAGTGACTTTTTAATGAAACCGAGGCTTCGAATTATTCAAATATACTCTTAAGAAAAAGTGGTATAAATTTCACGTGGTTTCAAGATCGTTAAGTATGATTTCAAGACTTTGGGCTATAAGTGTCAACTTGATGAAACTTGCTTTCAGAGAGATATTTAACGAACCCGAACCTAACAAAGTTAGTTTATTCATCCTTGCGCCTCAACAAACTAACTACAAGGGCCTTACATGTCAACAATGAGGTTAAAAAGGGATTAAAATGATCAGGGACTGAATCTGCCAGCATTGAAACTTGTTTTGCCAGTTCCCAAGTTCCAGGCGGGCCGCGTAAGTCCTTAAGGACTCTTACGCGGGCCGTGTGAGGATGCCCAACACAGAAACAAGCTGCCAGATGCAGGTTCAAGCTGTTGCACCGCCTTAACCTTGTTTGTAACGACTCTAGGGGCTGTAAGTCGGTCATAATAAACCACCAGGACACCTAGGGTGATCCTAGGGCCTCCCTTAACACCTGGAGATGATCTATGATCTTGTGAATTGCTATATAAAGGAACTAGTTCTTGAGTTCACAAGCACTCTTGCAACAATCTTTTATTCTACAACATCTGGAGCTTGCAAAGGACAAGGAGAAGACTTACAAGGGTAGAAAAGACAGCTAGGACCATTAGTAAGCTTCTAATTACTTGCTTAGTTGTTTTAATTAGCTTAATTTCCTAAAAGTCAAACTTATAGTAATTTAGGTTTGACTTTCAGTTTAATCTCATATGGTTTAACCACTGATCTAAACGAAAGTGGTTATAGAACCATATTAAGGGAGGTGATTAACCCTTAAAAGGGCACCTCCTAATTATCTCGTTTGACTAGTCAATTGTCAGGTCAAAGTAGTTTGACAAAAAGTCAAACTGGACAGAATGTTTGTGAATGACTAAAATTAATAAATCAGAGGTTCTAAATTATATATTAACATTCTAATGACTTGGTAATTAATATCAAAACATGTTTTATCAGTCCTAACCCGACAATTAATAGTCTAAGGTCAGTTTATAACCGAAAGTCGCAAAAGCTTGACTTTTACTTTGACTTTCAGTTCTGACCCGTTCAAGCTCAATTCTTCCATGTTTTAAGCTTCCATTAAGACCACATTACTTAGTAGTATAACCCTCTGGAGTTGTATTCCATGGTGCCTAGTGGTTTGAATTATATGCACTTGATCGTAATCATGCTTAAAAATGCCATAAACGCCCTTTTGACACACAATTGAGATTTTTAGCAATGTGAATGGACTAACACCTTTGCTATAGATATTTAGACATGTTTCGAAAATTTGACATCAGTTTGAGGTCTAGAATAGGAGTTATGCTCAATAGCGTAATTAAGGAGCTTTTTATTATTTAAATGGCGTAATTTGCATAAAGCCTATCTAAACCTGATTTTTGATACCAAACTTTTTACCTACTGATGTAAAATAATATTTTGGGATTTTTGAAGATTTTTATTTATTTTTAGGCTTAGCATTACATAGAATTATAGCTGGAATTCGGTAATTGTCGATTTTACCCTTTTTGTGCATAAAATGAGTTTTACATAACATTTTGATGTCAAACTTGTTGCTACTGATTTTATATGATAAATAAAATATTTTAAACTTTATAAACTGATCAAAAACTCAGATTTCCTGTTTTAACCCGGATATCCCTTAAAACCGACTTTTAAGCGTTTTTAGCACCTAGTATGGGTCAAAATTATTTTTGGCATATAAAACTTATTACCCACTGATGTTTTAAACTAATTTATATAATTAAACAGTAAGCCAAAGTTTTTAAACTCAGAAGTGTATTTTGACCTTTAAAGCCTAAGTGAAATTACCAAAATGCCCCTACGGTGCATAGTTTGGTTATATAAGATAAATTTCACATATATAAAATACCCTACTGATATAACTTATAAAAATATATATTTTTACTAATTAAATCAGACCTGAAACTCAGTTTCACATTTAAACTCTTTTATGGACATTAAAATTTCCAAAATGCCATTATGGGACTTATTTTGGTTTAAATTACTTTTTGGGCATATATGTTAACATCTTACTGACGTATTAACATATTTTGAGCATAATAATGATTAAGACCTGTATATAATTTTATTTGGTTACCCGTTACGCGTTTATGCGTTCGGATCGGTTTACGTGACTAGTTTACGTAAAATAGCCGAAATGGGCTTAACCTTATCATTAAATTCTCATTTTCCAGAATGTGTTTAGTTTACCCATATTATACAAGTATCCAAGCTTGTTGGGTCTAAACCACAATCTATTACGGTCTCCGCTTTATCTAGCGTTTAGAACCGTAAGGTTTCCTTCTAGCTAGCCGGTCTAAGTCCTTGACTTAATTAAAGACCCGTTAGCATCCTAATAGGTTAATAAACCTTCTATACAGATTAAATAGCTTCCGGTAGAAGGTGCCTTCAAAAAAGCTTTAGGATTTTACTGCTAGCATCAGGTAAATACTTTTAACTTATTTTCCGTTATACGGGCTTGGGATATGGTATTTAATATACCGCTTGGTCGGGTATGAAATCATTTAATCGGATTGTGATTAATAAATTTACATAACCCGTTTTAATCTGTTTTGTTTGATAACATAAACATTGGGGGTTAATACGACCGTGTCCTAGATATCCTCGGCTCATTTCATTTGAAAATGGCCACGACCTATGCACAGGGTGTAGGCATACACCTGACAGATGCAAATGCTAATATAACCCACATGTTGGGGATAACTCCTTTGTGGGTTCTATAAGTGGTGAGTCGGTTAATCATGACCGGCTTCCAAACCGGCCCCATATGTAAGACAAACATATAAATCTGTATACAAGATTATATTTAAATAATTGTCCCAAGTTATAAAGGATTTGTGCCATGTGCATTTAAATTAATTTTCATAAATGTTTTCCAAAGAGTCAGTTAATTGTATTTACCAGTGTAAACTGACGTATTTTCTTAAAAGACTGATTTGACAGGTACCTCTCGTAATAGGCTGGAGCTATTAGGTGTCATAAGAGGATCTTGCAAATCCATAGATACCTGAAGTCTGTTATTTTGTTTCTTTGTATTTATTTATGATCCGCCTGTGGATCTTATTACATTCCAGTCTGTATATTCTTTCACTTGAACACTCAGACATTATGGTTTGTATAGTTTATTCACCAAGCCTTCCGCTGTGCTATTATATTGTGTGTATTGACTATGATGATATCAACTACGTCACGATACTCCCCTCCGGGCCCACCGGTAATATGTGGAAATATCGGGGTGTGACAGGTTGGTTTCAGAGCCAACATTGAGTGAATTAAACACTAACCTTTTGTGTTTAATCTCAATGACACAATAAGCACAATTCTTAGACTTCCGAGTCTAGGCTAATGACCTAGGATTTTACTCTTAACTTTCCTTTTTATTGTTTATATTATATTTACTTGTTTTTTACAGGTTACCACTTGGAAAAATGCCACCACGAGTGAGAGGAAAAGGCAAAGGACCAATGCGTGGAGGACCGTCTGGCCACGCGGGACCCTCCCACCGACGTACACCATCCGATTCTCTCTCTGGCTCCTACTCAAAGGATAATTGGAGCCATTGCTTCGAACCAGCATGACATTCTGTCTCACTTGGATCCTCACCATCTGACCCTCCTTATTTTGGGTTGCCCATTCCTATTGAACCCCAACATTCTCATCATTCGCAAGGATCACATCACTCAAACCAATCACACCACTCCTTTGACTCCCACCCTTTTCATCACTCGGATTCTACCTACTCTCCAACTCAGTTTAACCCCAATGCGTACGTCAACGACTTTCTGGGTTTCAACCCACTAGGACCTGAGGATCATTTTTCTTAGGAAATGGAGATGGACGACGACCCGAACCCTGAATTGCAAACTGGAACACCAGGCCACCCTATTAGCATATCGAGTGGTTCACCTTATGAAGGATCACTGTACCGAGGTCCTGATTCGTATGCTGAGAAAATGGCTCAGTATGATTGGTTCTTTACCCCTTCATACCATAATTCTCCAGCCCAACCTCCCTTGGTTGAACCACAGCTTCAAGCTGTTACCCCACCACCCTTACCAGTTGAGGAACCACCTCAACAGCCTCCCAATCCGCCAAGGCGAAGGAGAAATGCTAGAATGTCTGTACGTGGGGGACCACGGTTTGCATATCCTCATGGCTCAAGTTCTTACCCTCCTATTCCAGAGGACCCTCAGTTGGGTGGACCCTCACACACGGTGTCGGAAGTCAACCCTCCGCCAGTTTCTCATGCACCACTGCAGTCACCGTTGGGTTTTGACAACCCGATCCCGACATACCCAGGATCATCTGGGTATAATCCGTCTGGATACCCATCTGATTATGGAAACCATGATCCCTACCTTACAGCTGCTCAGTACAATGAACTTTATCCTTCTTCTTACCCTCTAGTTTACCCAACTGGATATTCAATGCAGGGATACCAATACCCACCATACCAGCAACCTCCTCCTCACCATCAGGAACAAACTCAGGAAATTTTACAGAGGTTTGACCGGGTTGAACATGAAGCCCATGAAACTAAGAAGAAGCACAATGGTTTTGTCAAAGGTCTTATGAACCTTCTTAAGGTCAAGAAGAAGTAGGAAATTGTTGTTTCATGTTGTATTGTCTTTCAATAAGTCCATGCGAGGACATTATTTTGTTTTTATGTACCAAGTCCCTGCGTGGACTTACTTTTTGTTTCCGTAGCCCCTGCATGGGCAGTTTGTGTGTTTTAAGTCCCGTTTAGGGCAATGTTGTACTCGTTTCGTGGCTTAATAAAGTTATTTTCGATTTTTAATATGTATTTTATTACATCATCAAATTTTATTATTTCAATTTTATTGATCTGCCAAAGAAATTCTTAGAGGTATAACCTAGCCAAAATACTAAATGGCTATGATGGTACAACCTTTTTAAGAAGATAACTCCCTGTTAACATCTGAAAACATGTTAACAATCCTGAATTGTGCGGTACGAGAAACCACACAATCTTCCTAATGTACTTGGACTTTTCCAAGCCACTATTTTTAGCCTATATGATCAACATGAATCATGGCTAATAAACATCAATATGATGTATACACCACAACATCCATTAGAGATGTATGCTTATAAGCAAAGGTGTAATAATGATAATGATAGTATTACTTATAAACTTCTTGTCAAAAAGGTGATGAACTTTGTTCGACCCTTAGAAGGTCACTGATCCAAGAGATCAATGATTATATATTTTAATCGTCTCTGAGACAAGCTTTCTGAGTTATCTAAATGTCCTTCGAGAGAAGCCTAATGTTAAATAAAATGTCTTTTAAGACATTGACAGTTGTGAGTTATAATTTCCCCTGTCTAATAGATATAAGAGAATATTATATTCTATTGATTTGATTAATTTATTAAAATGGTCTATATGGTTTAATAATACCATGACCATTTGACCATTAATGCGATGAAATACTATATAATTTAAATATCATCATTGTTTGATATAGTACTCGAAAATGGCTGGATCTGATGAGGCAAATAGCCACCCTCGAGGAGAAAACAATAATGAAGCAAGAGTAAATCTTACAAATGCTGAACTGCAAGCAATGATCGATGCTGCAGTTGCCCAAGCAGTAGATAAGATATTTAAGGAACCGAGCAATGTTCGGTCCAGAAGTCATTCACAATCCCATTCTCAACCTAATACTCATAGGAAAAGTGAGTCTCGGCACTAATCTAATCAGGGCAGTGAGCCCAAGAGGTAGATTATCCTTGAACCGACTCCCAGGTTCACCAAGGGTTGTACCTACAAGTACTTTGTCTCCTGTAAACCAAGAGATTTTACGGGAGAAAAGGGAGCGATTGATTGTATGAAATGGTTGGACGAGATGGAGACTGTGATAGACATCATCGGATGTGCTAAGGAGGATATAGTAAAGTTTGTGTCTCAATCCTTTAAGGGCGATGCCCTTACTTGGTGGAAAGCATTAGTGCATGCCACCGGGAAGGTTCCTTTGCACAATCTGTCATGGAACAAGTTTGTTGATTTGGTTAAGGAAACCTATTGCCCTCAGCATGAAGTCGAGCGGATAGAGACTGATTTCCTCACCTTAGTGATGAAGGATCTGGATTGTAGATCCTATGTGACTAGCTTCAATTCAATGTCAATGCTGGTACCGTATTTAGTCACTCCTGAACCCAAACGCATTGTGCGTTTCATCGGTGGTTTGGCTCCTGAAGTAAAAAGGAATGTTAAGGCCTCTAAGCCAACCACTTATAGATCTTCTATGGATCTATCTTTGTCCCTCACTTTGGATGTTGTGAGGAGTAGGGCGAAGAAGAGTACCAATGAAGGGAAGAGGAAAAGAGAGGAAGACAAGTCTCCTCAGACAAATAAAAAGGGCAAAGGGAACTCTGGTTCCAAAAAGGGGCAGTCGAATGATAGGCCCAGGTGCAAGTCATGTCATAAGAGACACTTCGGGAAATGCAACCAGGACCCACAGGCCAAACCATGTGGGATTTGTAAAAAGAAAGGGCACAAGTCTGTTGAGTGCCAAAATATCAAGGATGCAACCTGCTATGGTTGCAATGAAAAGGGGCACATTAAAACCAATTGCCCCAAGAATACAAAGAAGCCTGAGGAGGCAAAGAAGAACAACACGAGAGTTTTCCAGATGAATGCGAGGGAAGCAGTGAACGACGATAACGTCATAACAGGTACCTTCCTCATCAATAATAATTATGCTAGAGTCTTATTCGATTCCGGTGCTGATAAGTCTTTTGTAGACCATAAGTTCTGTAAGTTATTGAATCTGCCTATTAAGACTCTAGACATAAAATATGAGGTAGAACTTGCCGATGGTACCTTAGAAACAACTTCAACTCTTCTTGATGGATGCTCTATATCCATTAAGAATCATACTATTCCCCTGTCCCTCTTGCCAATGAAACTGGCTGGGTTTGATATAGTATTAGGCATGGATTGGTTGTCGCATAACCAAGCCCGAATTGCCTGCGACAAAAAGCTAGTTATTATCAAAGCCCCTTCTGGTGAATCTGTCACTATTCAAGGAGATACACAATATGGATTGCCTAGCAACGTGTCTATTCTCAAGGTATCGCAGTGTTTGAAGAGTGGATGTGTCATTTACATGGCACAAGTGACTGTGAATGATCCAAAGCCTAAAATTGAAGATATTCCAATTATCTCTGAATATCCTGATGTTTTTCCTGATGAATTACCTGGATTACCTCCTGAGAGGCAAGTAGAGTTCAGGATAGACATTCTCCCAGGATCAGCACCTATAGCACGAGCTCCTTATCGTCTAGCGCCTACAGAAATGAAAGAGCTCAGAACTCAATTGGACGACTTACTAGATAAAGGTTTCATTCAACCCAGCTCTTCGCCTTGGGGAGCTCCAATACTGTTTGTGAAAAAGAAGGACGGATCAATGCACTTATGTATTGATTATCGTGAATTGAATAAGGTAACGATCAAAAATCGTTATCCTTTACCCAGGATCGATGATTTATTTGATCAGCTCCAGGGGGCGAGCTATTTCTCAAAGATTGATTTGAGATCTGGGTATCATCAACTCAAGGTTAGGACTGAAGATGTGCCTAAGGCGGCATTCAGAACGAGATATGGACACTTTGAGTTTTTAGTGATGCCTTTTGGGCTCACTAATGCACCACCAGCATTCATGGATCTCATGAATAGGGTCTGCAAGCCATACTTAGATAAATTTGTCATCGTTTTCATCAATGACATACTTATCTACTCTCGTAATCAAGCTGATCACGAGAAGCACCTTCGATGCATCTTAGGATTACTTCAACAAGAGAAACTGTACGCTAAGTTCTCTAAATGTGAATTCTGGCTTCGTGGAGTCCAATTTCTTGGACACGTTGTTAGTGAGCGTGGTATCCAAGTAGATCCCACTAAGGTAGAAGCCGTGATGAATTGTGAAGCACCAAAGACTCCAACTGAAATTCGCAGCTTTCTGGGTTTAGCTGGATATTATAGAAGATTCATTGAAAACTTCTCAAGGATAGCTGTACCATTAACTTCTTTGATCCGTAAGAATGTAAAATTTGATTGGGGTCTGAAACAACAAGAATCCTTTGAAATTCTTATGCAGAAATTGAGCAATGCTCCTATGCTAACCTTACCTGATGGAATAGAAGATTTTGTCATATACTGTGATGCTTCACACACCGGTATGGGTTGTGTGCTCATGCAGCGAGGTAAAGTGATTGCCTATGCATCACGACAATTAAAAGTGCATGAAAAGAATTACACCACCCAAGATTTAGAGTTGGGTGCCGTTGTATTCGCACTAAAGTTGTGGAGACACTATTTGTATGGAACCAAATGTGTGATCTTTTCAGATCACAAGAGTCTCCAACACCTATTCAATCAAAAAGAGCTCAATATGAGGCAACACCGTTGGATGGAAACTTTAAATGATTATAATTGCGAAATTCGCTACCATCCTGGTAAAGCAAATGTGGTCACCGATGCTCTAAGCCGAAAGGAAAGAGTCAAACCAATCAGGATCAATGACAAGAGCATTGAACTGAAGAATAGCCTGAACGAAAGGCTATTAGCTGCACAGAAGGATGCTGTTTTGGAAGTTAACCTTCCAAATGAAAAGTTAGGTGTAACTGCTGAACAGTTAGCACCTGGGAAGGATGGAATCCTCAGAATGAACGAAAGGATTTGGGTTCCAATTCAAGGAGGACTTCGAGATGTAATCCTCCAGGAAGCCCACAACTCCAAATACTCAGTTCACCCTGGAGGTGACAAAATGTATCAAGATTTGAAGCCTAATTATTGGTGGATAGGTTTGAAGAAATCTATTGCCACACATGTAGCTAAGTGCCTGACATGTGCTTAGATTAAAGCTGAACATCAAAAGCCTTCAGGTCTACTTCAACAACCAGAACTCCCTAGATGGAAGTGGGAGATGGTAACCATGGATTTCATAACCAAGTTACCTAAAACAAGGCATGGAAATGATACCATATGGGTTATTGTTGATAGACTGACTAAGTCAGCACATTTCTTGCCCATCAAGGAGACCCATAGCTCCGACAAGTTAGCCCAGTTGTACGTAGACAAGATTGTAGCTCTTCATGGCGTACCGGTGTCTATTATCTCTGATAGAGATACTAGATACACCTCTCATTTTTGGAAAAGTTTCCAACAATCTTTGGGCACGCGTTTGAATTTTAGTACTGCTTACCATCCTCAGACTGATGGACAGAGTGAGCGTACAATTCAAACTTTGGAAGACATACTTCGTGCATGTGTTATTGATTTAGGTGGTAGTTGGGATGACCACCTTCCATTGATCGAATTCTCCTATAACAATAGCTACCATACTAGCATTCAGGCTGCGCCTTTTGAGGCATTATATGGTAGGAAATGCAGAACGCCTGTCTGTTGGGCAGAAGTAGGAGAAGCTCAGTTATCAGGACCTAATATAGTCCTTGAAATGACGGTCAAGATTTTCCAGATTCGCGATCGCCTGAAAGCTGCCAGGGATAGGCAGAAAAGTTATGCTGACAAGAGGCGAAAACCTCTAAAGTTCGAAGTTGGCGATAAAGTCTTACTGAAAGTATCACCCTGGAAGGGTGTGATGCGTTTTGGTAAGAAGGGAAAGTTAAGCCCTAGGTATATTGGACCATTTGAGATTATCGAATGTGTCGGCAGTGTACCTTATAAGCTAAATTTGCCAGAGGAGCTGAGTGGAATCCATAATGTGTTCCACATCTGTAATCTCAAGAAATGTCTAGCTGATGAATCGCTAGCTATGTCTCATAAAGACGTACAGGTTGATGAAAGCCTGGGGTTTGTTAAAAGACTTATATCGATCGAGGATCGTCAGGTTAAAAAGCTCCGAAGGAAGCATGTACCTATAGTAAAGGTCAAATGGGATGCTCGTAGAGGTCCCGAATATACGTGGGAGGTTGAGTCCACTATGCGACAAAAGTACCCTCACTTATTCCGATAAATCTCAGGGTCGAGATTTCTTTTAAGGGGGTGAGGATGTAACACCACGTAAAAACGTGTCCAATTATGTAAAGACACGTGTCCTAAACTCTAAAGGTGTGAAAGATAGAGTTTGAAGGACTAAAGTTGTCAAACAGTGAAACTATGAAACCACAGGGACTAAAAGTGTCAACATGCCAAACTTGTGCCTCTGAATGACCATACATGATGAATATATTCTTAAACGAGTGATTGATTGGATATAAGAAGCCGTTTATGAAAATAATCGGAAGATTATTAAATTTCAAGGGTTAAACGTGTCAACATGTTGATTCTGACCTCTGAGTGACTTTTTAATGAAACCGAGGCTTCAAATTATTCAAATATACTCTTAAGAAAAAGTGGTATAAATTTCACGTGGTTTCAAGATCGTTAAGTATGATTTCAAGACTTTGGGCTATAAGTGTCAACTTGATGAAACTTGCTTTCAGAGAGATATTTAACGAACCCGAGCTTATCAAAGTTAGTTTATTCATCCTTGAGCCTCAACAAACTAACTACAAGGGCTTTACATGTCAACAATGAGGTTAAAAAGGGATTAAAACAATCAGGAACTGAATCTGCCAGCATTGAAACTTGTTTTGCCAGTTCCCAGGTTCCAGGCGGGCCGTGTAAGTCCTTAAGGACTCTTACGCGGGCCGCGTGAGGATGCCCAGCACAGAAACAAGCTGCCAGGTGCGGGTTCAAGCTGTTACACCGCCTTAACCTTGTTTGTAACGACTCTAGGGGCTGTAAGTCGGTCATAATAAACCACTAGGACACCTGGGGTGATCCTAGGGCCTCCCTTAACACCTGGAGATGATCTACGACCTTGTGAATTGCTATATAAAGGAACTAGTTCTTGAGTTCACAAGCACTCTTGCAACAATCTTTTATTCTAAAACTTCTGGAGCTTGCAAAGGACAAGGAGAAGACTTACAAGGGTAGAAAAGACAGCTAGGACCATTAGTAAGCTTCTAATTACTTGCTTAGTTGTTTTAATTAGCTTAATTTCCTAAAAGTCAAACTTATAGTAATTTAGGTTTGACTTTCAGTTTAATCTCATATGGTTTAACCACTAATCTAAACGAAAGTGGTTATAGAACCATATTAAGGTAGGTGATTAACCCTTAAAAGGGCACCTCCTAATTATCTCGTTTGACTAGTCAATTGTCGGGTCAAAGTAGTTTGACAAAAAGTCAAACTGGACAGAATGTTTGTAAATGACTAAAATTAATAAATCAGAGGTTCTAAATTATATTTTAACTTTCTAATGACTTGGTAATTAATATCAAAACATGTTTTATCAGTCCTAACCCGGCAATTAATAGTCTAAGGTCAGTTTATAACCGAAAGTCGCAAAAGCTTGACTTTTGCTTTGACTTTCAGTTCTGACCCGTTCAAGCTTAATTCTTCCATATTTTAAGCTTCCATTAAGACCACGTTACTTAGTAGTATAACCCTCTGGAGTTATATTGCTACTAATATTTAGACATGTTCTGAAAATTTGACATCAGTTTGAGGTCTAGAATAGGAGTTATGCTCAATAGCGTAATTAAGGAGCTTTTTATTATTTAAATGGCGTAGTTTGCATAAAGCCTATCTAAACCTGATTTTTGATACCAAACTTTTTACCTACTGATGTAAAATAATATTTTGGGATTTTTGAAGATTTTTATTTATTTTTAGGCTGAGCATAACATAGAATCATAGCTGGAATTCGGTAATTGTCGGTTTTACCCTTTTTGTGCATAAAATGAGTTTTACATAACATTTTGATGTCAAACTTGTTGATACTGATTTTATATGATAAATAAAATATTTTAAACTTTATAAACTGATCAAAAACTCAGATTTCCTGTTTTAACCCGGATATCCCTTAAAACCGACTTTTAAGCGTTTTTAGCACCTAGTATGGGTCATAACTATTTTTGGCATATAAAACTTATTACCCACTGATGTTTTAAACTAATTTATATAATTAAACAGTAAGCCAAAGTTTTTAAACTCAGAAGTGTATTTTGACCTTTAAAGCCTATGTGAAATTACCAAAATGCCCCTACAGTGCATAGTTTGGTTATATATGATAAATTTCACATATATAAAATACCCTACTGATATAACTTATAAAAATATATATATTTACTAATTAAATCAGACCTGAAACTCAGTTTCACATTTAAACTCTTTTATGGACATTAAAATTTCCAAAATGCCCTTATACGACTTATTTTGGTTTAAATTACTTTTTGGGCATATATGTTAACATCTTACTGATGTATTAACATATTTTGAGCATAATAATGATTAAGACCTATATATAATTTTATTTGGTTACCCGTTATGCGTTTATGCGTTCGGATCGGTTTACGTGACTAGTTTACGTAAAATAGCCGAAATGGGCTTAACCTTATCATTAAATTCTCATTTTCCAGAATGTGTTTAGTTTACCCATATTATACAAGTATCCAAGCTTGTCGGGTCTAAACCACAATCTATTACGGTCTCCGCTTTATCTAGCGTTTAGAACCGTAAGGTTTCCTTCTAGCTAGCCGGTCTAAGTCCTTGACTTAATTAAAGACCCGTTAGCATCCTAATAGGTTAATAAACCTTCTATACAGATTAAATAGCTTCCGGTAGAAGGTGCCTTCAAAAAAGCTTTAGGATTTTACTGCTAGCATCAGGTAAATACTTTTAACTTGTTTTCCGTTATACGGGCTTGGGATATGGTATTTAATAATATCGCTTGGTCGGGTATGAAATCATTTAATCGGATTGTGATTAATAAATTTACATAACCCGTTTTAATCTGTTTTGTTTGATAACATAAACATTGGGGGTTAATACGACCGTGTCCTGGATATCCTCGGCTCATTTCATTTGAAAATGGCCACGACCTATGCACGGGGTGTAGGCATACACCTGACAGATGCAAATGCTAATATAACCCACATGTTGAGGATAACTCCTTTGTGGGTTCTATAAGTGGTGAGTCGGTTAATCATGACCGGCTTCCAAACCGGCCCCATATGTAAGACAAACATATAAATCTGTATACAATATTATATTTAAATAATTGTCCCAAGTTATAAAGGATTTGTGCCATGTGCATTTAAATTAATTTTCATAAATGTTTTCCAAAGAGTCAGTTAATTGTATTTACCAGTGTAAACTGACGTATTTTCTTAAAAGACTGATTTGACAGGTACCTCTCGTAATAGGCTGGAGCTATTAGGTGTCATAAGAGGATCTTGCAAATCCATAGATACCTGAAGTCTGTTATTTTGTTTCTTTGTATTTATTTATGATCCGCCTGTGGATCTTATTACATTCCAGTCTGTATATTCTTTCACTCGAACACTCAGACATTATGGTTTGTAATAGTTTATTCACCAAGCCTTCCGCTGTGCTATTATATTGTGTGTATTGACTATGATGATATCAACTACGTCACAATACTCCCCGCCGGGCCCACCGGTAATATGTGGAAATATCGGGGTGCGACACATGGGTGGTAATTAAGTAGATGGAAACAAATGTAATTGCGCGACCGCCCTCAATACTGTACAATGGTATTGACTTAACTTGATTAAACTGGGATTCATTCACCAGTATTTCCCACTGACAAATGTTTTTAAACGCGTTTTAGGTAACAAAATGTGAAAGCCAAATAGAAGCCAGCTGGACAACACCGAAGGCTTGGAAAAGTGGCAATAAAGTTACCTAAAATAAAGAGATGTTTTATTTAAATAAAATAGGGTTTATCCCTATAAAAATGTGTGTACTTGAAACTTGGGATTTTCCCATGTGTTTAATACATTAAAAGCGTGGTATTTTACTCTAATAAAATATTTCCTAACTACGATCCTGATGTAATTTCCGCTGCCAAAATGATAAACACCTGGATACCCTCGTAACTGGCCGCGGCCGCCCTTTCCCGGGTTGTTAGGGGACGAGGGTTGCGACAGAAATCCTAGTCATCCACGTGTGTAAATCAATGGCCAAGATTTGTTCACTCAGTTCGCAAATACACTAGCGTTCACTCTAGAACCCCACCTTTTATATATATATATATATATATAGGGAAAGGTTCATTGGGGAATACTAAAAAAGTGGGGAACAGCGGGGAACCGACTCAAACGAACTCCGATTGGACTCATTCCAGCGGCGTTGGAACCGGCTCGTCGAACCCTAACTAGGATCTCTTAACCCTAAACCCTAAATCCTAACACCTAAACTCTAAACCATAAAGCTAAACCGTAAAATCTAAACTATAAACCCTAAAAGCTAAACCCTAAAGGCTAAACCTAAAGCTAAACCCTAAAGTTAAACCCTAAACCCTAAAGCTAAAGCTAAACCCTAAACCCTAAAGCTATACCCTAAGGCTAAACCCTAAACCTACCCTAAAAGCCAAACCCTAATACATTTAGGGTTTAGGGGTTATGATTTAGTGTTTAGGGTTAAGAAATCCTAGTTAGGGTTCGACGAGACGGTTCCAACACCGCTGGAATGAGTCCAATCGGAGTTTGTTTGAGTCGGTTCCCCACTGTTTTAGTGTTCCCCAATGAACCTCACACTATATATATATATATATATATATATATATATAGGGTTGAGTTCATTTCAGAACTCTAAATAACTACAGAACTTTCAAAACTCCTAATAAACAATCTTTTTATATATAAGTTTTTGTATTTAGGATCTTTTTATCATCCATTATATGTATTTCTTTGATTGCATACATGTTAAAAGTAATTTACATATGTTTAATTGCCATATATATATATATATATGTCTCATAACTAATTACATATATGTAAAAAAACTAGTTTACATATGTGTAATTATAAAATTACATATAAAAAATGATAAAATTACTCTTAACATGTATGTAATCGTAAGAATACACATAATAAATGATAAAATTATCCTAAACATAAAAATATATAAATAAAAAGTTTGTTTATTAGGAGTTCTGCGAGTTCTGTAAATATTTATGGTTCTGAAAAACGCAGGTAACTAACCATACACTAAATATAATTAATTACAGGTAAATCTGTAAATCGTTCGTTTATTTCGTGTTATGGGTTGAAAAACATGAAAAACACAATTGTTTCGTTTCATCAATAAACACAAATAAGTTGTTAAATGAACATATATATATTTTTCTCATTTTTCAAATTTTGGTAGAAAGAAAATACAACAATTGATAAATATATCTCAAACATGGGTGCTGCAATTCTGAATGATCCAAACTTCAACAGCTCTGAGTACAAATTGCTTGTAGAAAGTTGCTGCTCTAACGAACAATCCCACCCAGAAGATCCACTGCCAAACTAAACCAAAACCATATGTTCATCATAATGAGACCGTCCGTAGTGGGCGGTATCTCCCCCCAAACATGCCCATAAACGCCACCGCCACCGCCCCTGCCGGCGTGTTTGGGCGTTTTCTTTCACAAAATCTCCGGCAGCGTGTTTTTAATCACGCTGAAATGGCACGAGGGTTTGATATGTTGACTAATGACTGTGCTCCTGTTCTTTGTTTGGACAATAACAAATTTTAATGGTTTTTTTATTTAAATTCTATTTTACACCCCTTTTAATATAAAGCTCACTTCCCCACTACACCCATTTTAGAAAACGCCCCATAATGCCTCATTGCTGACTGGGCTGCCACATGACACAAAACGCCTAAGGGTGGGGTGTTAACCACTACACATGGTCTGAACCACTTCTAATGCATGAAATACAAGGCATTAAACTCAACCAACTTCTTATATTTATTTTAAAAAGAACATATCATATCAAAACTGAAATTGTTTCTACTGTCATAAACAAATCATTCAAATTCAAGTTACTCCTGACTATTGTTCATCGATTCGATCTCTTTCGGCGTAAACACAAACGGAAACATGAAATTGATGAATATACGTCACAAATTAGAGCAGAATATATATGCAATTGGCGAAAGTACCTGGATTTAAAGCTTAATTGAATTAGATTAACTGTGAAGGATTTTTTATGGTTGTTGAAGAGATAGATACAGTTGGGATTTAGATGTATCACCCCCACCATTCATCGAACTCGCTCTACCCGACTCACTCCCAGTCACGTTCCCACTCACCCTTGAACAAATCCGTCACGACTGAGAACATCACCACCACCACCGCCACGTTGAACAATCATCGGAGACTCGCCAGCTCTGTTACTTTCTCTCTCTACCGTAGATGTGTGTATATGGTGGTTTTAGAAAAACCACTAGTACAACCATTAGTATAGAGTAGTTATACAAATGGTCCCTAAATTAAAATAAAGTTAAGAGTAAACTTTCGTTTTGCTCCATGTGGTTTGGTCGTTTTAATGGTTTTGCCTAATTCTTTAAAAATAGCCATTTATCTCTAATAGTTTACCATATTTTTTCATTTTGCTTCCCGACTCTTAACTCAATTAAATCATTCAACTAAGGGTAGGGGTTTTTCAGTAATTTTATATATAAGTAATTAACCAAGTTTTATTTGAAGTGTTATTATTTTTAAATCTTGTATATATTAAACAATAAGTAATTAACAATATTAGTTACTTAATTAGACAAACAAATACATAAATTAATGAACGAAATAAATTAAACAATAATCCCTTCAATAGTTATTTATTTCGAGCAAAAAAAAGAAAAATAAATTTCGAGGTTCAAAGTTAGGATCCGGATTTTAAAACGGGTCGTATTTTAGGAGCTCATTTTGACGGATGTTACAGTATCCGGCCGCCAAGAGCCCATCAGTAACAATCTTTCTGCTAATTTCATGTTTCTTTTTCAGATCTTATTCTTTTCCATAATTTTCGCAACATCCGCCAATAAATTCCTCTCAAACCCCATCTCACAAACCACCAATCTCTGTATAGAATGTTCAAAATCAACATTTTAGGGTTCCAATTTCCAAACCTTACATTTTCTTAAATTACGTAATAATATTATTATTTATCACCTTAAGAGGGTCACATGCATCTGTGGATGAACTAATAGAGTTTCCAAAACAATTAAACGAGTCAAGTTCGTCTTCAGATCCATCGAAGCTACACTCGTCGGTGTCGGAATTACACCAGCGTTGATTGCACCAACCACACTTATGCTCACACAAAATTAGTTTTAGGTGGATGGTGGTGTCATACCCCAACCGATGGCGGAATCATCGGGGCGCGACACTGAGCGAAACAGATTGTCCAGAAGTTTCCATAACAACTACAATTACCAATTATTTAAAGCAACATGTCCCATACCATGTCATAAAAGATATCATAATTATTACAGACAATATCTAGTCAAATTGTTCTGTTCCGACAACTCAGACTTCAAAATACAGACAATTGTTTATTCGTTTCTAGACCTTTCCTAGCCTCGATTTCACAGCAAGCTAAGCATATAAGCATCCTAAGCACCTGTCACATACGTTAAAATAAAAGTCAATACACATAGTGTAAAGGTGAGCATACAAGTTTGATAATAGCATATAGAGTTCGAAATCGTTAAACATAACCAGCACGTACACAGTGTGAAATGAAGCACGTAAGTTATCGACATGAACCTATCAATACCAATGACTGCGGGTTGACTGGCCAAGGCAGTTCGTAATACACACTCACCACTGTGAGCCATGTAACAAATTGTCCTTAACAAACCCTGAGTGAACAGGTGCTGAGTCCAAACTATAGTACTATCGTTGCTAAGGCAGGTAGACAGCATTCCATGTGTAAACATAACAAACAAGCATTCATTAAGTCACGTAATACATGTGATAACGGTTAGCGTTAAAGTATTACATAGTGTGTTTGATGTGATTTAATATAAGTACGTATGTAACACCCAAAAGTGTGTAAAGAAAAAAGGGTTCGAGTATACTCACAGCGATTGATGGATTGAAGGGAGCGCTAGAGTGAGATTAGCCTGATCAGAATGATAGTATAACGATAAGTGATACGTAAAACGGAACAAAGTGTCAGCGGGTCGAACAGCAATCCGATCGGATGGTAGTCCGATCCGGTGGCTGATTGATCGGGTGACAACCCGCTTGGATGGTCATCCGATCGGGTGACCTTTCGAGTGGATTGTTACTTCGTTTGGGAAGGATGTGTTTGTGTATGATGGCTTGTCTTTTGAAGTTTTTCGTTGTAGCATTTTGAAAACATAGAAGTATCTCTACCTTTCAGGTCGGTCGATCGAACGACAAGCCGATTGGTTGGACACTTTAGTAAGAACAAGTTCACAACAGTTTGTCACTCGATCAGATGGTAGTCCGATCGGATGGCAACCCTTGTGCATTGAACATGTTGAAAATTGTTTAAGTATTGAAGTCAGAACATCTCATGGTCGAGTGGCAATCCGATCGGGTGGTAATCCAATTGGACAGTAGTTCGTTCAATGTTCACAACTCCAGATGTTTGAAATAAAAGTTAAGTGTAGAGCCAAGGTGCAAGCAGATCGCGTGGCAACCCGATCGGGTGACAATCCGATCGGACAACAGTCCGATCGGGCGACACTCCGTTCTGGTCGGCCTGATCGTCTTACACTTGGTTGTTTTCGATGGTTTGCAGTTTTATAGAGACGGTGTGACAACGTGCTAATCAACCGAACCCTATCTTGACACTAGTGACCCGATTTAACAGGAATCACCCAAGTCCAACCAGTTAACCGGTTCAAGATGGTTGTTCTTGGTTAACCCGAAGTCGGTTGTCTCGTTGGTAGGACTCAGATCTTCAACCAACACATCGCCAAGAAGTGTAGAAGGTTAGAGCAAGGTCCGATCCTATCAGTTTTGAGTGCATTGAGTGTAAAAAAGTTGAAAGAAAGTTAGAAAACTATCTTTCAATCCTTTTTCACCATGAATATGTTCAGATCTATGTAAGATCTTTGTTTATTTGTGTGGAAATCGTTGAGATCTAAGTTGTTTTTTTGGTGGATTGATGCCAAAACATGAAGTTCATAAGAACACCATGATGACATCACCCTAGAACACCTCAAATCTAGTGATTTCACGGTTAAAAGTTAAGATTCGAAAGATAGAAAGGTGTAGGAGTGCGTGTAGATTAAGAAAGTACAAGAGGTTGAAAACTTACAAGAATCGCAAGAAATCGAAGAAAAGTGGGCAAGGAGCACTGGTCGGACGGGAGGTGCAGAAAAAGGTAAGTTTGTGATGTTGACAGGGGTATTTATAGGCTTTCCATAAAAGGAAAGGGGGAGGAGAGGCTGGTCGATCGGGTGATAACCCGATCGGGTGACTGCTCGATCGAGTGGCACCTCGATCGGGTGGCAGCTCGATCGGCTGGCCACTCGGTTGGTGTGCAAGGCGCGACGAGTTTTGCTGTTTCGATTGCGATTGCGAGCGTTGTGACGCGATAGAGTTTCCTAGTCAAATTACTTTTAATCCCAACTACTATATCAACATACAATCATCCTTATTTCATATTCGTTTAGCATTTGTGATTCGATTGCGATTAAGTTTCGATTAATCACCACACATAAACATAATTAAACATGCACAAGTAACACGTAAGGCACACACACACGTAGAACAATATCCAAAACGCGTAATTCAAGTTGCGAGTGCGATTGCGATAGCGATAAAGCGATAAAACATGCGATAAATATCGAATAAACCTCGATTATTAATAAGTACTCCACATAATACAACTAATGTAAAGCATATAATATACTAACTACAAGTCAAAGAAGTCAAAACAAGAATTGAGCAAGGAGTGACAGATCGCAGTTAGTAATCTTGTCTCCCTTTGACTTCAATCTTGACTTTGACTTTGACTTTCGAAACACGGGGTGTTACAACCTCCCTTGTTGAGGGAATTTCGTCCCGAAATTAGGCTGAAGCCGTAACAAACAATTGCGGATACTTTGCCTTCATGTCGCTTTCAAGTTCCCAAGTGAACTCTGCGCCTCGTTTACCTTCCCATCGGACTTTCACAATAGGAATGTGTGAGCGTCTGAGCTGCTTGGTTTGGCGATCCATGATTTCGACAGGCTTCTCCACGAAGTGTAGTGTTTCGTTTACTTGGAGATCATCAAGGGGTACAATTAAATCATGCTCAGCCAGGCACTTTCGAAGGTTCGAAACGTGGAAAGTCGGGTGGACGTTATTAAGTTCCTCTGGCAGTTCGAGTTTGTAGGTGACTTTTTCGATCCTTTCCAGAATCTTAAAAGGTCCAACATATCGAGGCGCTAGTTTCCCTTTCTTGCCGAATCTGACCACACCCTTCCAAGGTGATACCTTTAGGAGTACGTAGTCTCCAACGTCAAATTCAAGGGGCTTGCGTCGTCTATCGGCGTAACTTTTCTGACGACTCCGAGCTTTCAGCAGATTGTCTCGAATTTGGAGAACTTTGTCAGTCTTTTCTTGCAATAGCTCAGGACCGGTTAATTGCGAGTGCCCGATCTCGTGCCATACAATAGGCGATCGACATTTTTCTTCCGTATAAAGCCTCGAATGGTGCCATTTGAATGCTGGAATGATAACTGTTATTATACGAGAATTTGACTAACGGCAGGTAAGCATCCCAATTACCACCGAAATCTATAACACACGAACGGAGCATGTCTTCAAGGGTACGAATCGTTCTCTCAGTCTGACCGTCGGTTTGAGGGTGGAATGCGGTACTTAGATTAAGCGTAGTACCAAGAGCCGCTTGAAACGTTTCCCACAGACGCGAGGTAAACCGAGCATCATGGTCAGATATGATGTCGCGAGGCGTCCCATGTCGGCAAATGATCTCATTGGTGTAGATTCGGGCTAATCGTTCTACCTTGTAGTCTTCCCGTATTGGCAGAAAATGAGCAGATTTGGTCAAACGGTCAACGACAACCCAGATGTTGTCGTGACTTGATGGCATGCGCGGAAGTTTCGTTATGAAGTCCATAGCTATACTCTCCCACTTCCATATAGGAATCGGGGGTTGTTCGAGTAAGCCAGAGGGTCTTTGGTGTTCGGCCTTGACTTTCGAGCAAGTCAGGCACTTCCCAACGTAGAGAGCGATATCCCTCTTCATGCCCGGCCACCAGTATTTGTAGCGAAGGTCCTGGTACATTTTATCGGCACCGGGATGAATAGAGTACTGAGATTTATGGGTTTCGTCCATCAATATCTGTCGTAAATTGGTCCGCTTAGGGATCCAAATTTGGTCCAGAAAGTGGAATATCCCATTCGACTTATTCACAAGCTGGGCTCCATCGTGGTAGATTATTTCCTTCTTCAGTGTGCGTTCATTAAAATAGGCATGCTGAGCTTCGCGGATGAGGGTTTCGAGATCATATTGGGCTTGGACATTGCGGATGCTGAGCAGATAACTCCGTCTGATGAGAACGTTGGCAACGACATTTGCTTTGCCAGGATGGTAATGAATCTCACAGTCATAATCGTTGAGAAGTTCTACCCATCGGCGTTGATGCATATTAAGTTCCTTTTGGTCAAAGATATGTTGTAAGCTCCTATGATCGGTGAAGATCGTACACTTGGTACCATACAGGTAGTGTCGCCAAATCTTTAACGCAAAAACAACTGCGCCTAGCTCGAGATCGTGGGTTGTATAGTTCTTCTGGTGGATTTTGAGCTGACGAGATGCGTAAGCAATGACCTTGTCCCGTTGCATGAGGACACAGCCAAGACCAAGGTTCGAGGCATCACAATAGATAATAAAGTCGTCGCTTTCGTCGGGTAAAGCGAGAACGGGAGCATTGCAAAGCATGTGCTTGAGGGTTTGGAAAGAAGACTCTTGTTCAGTTCCCCAAACAAAAGGCTTGTCTTTATGCGTGAGAGCGGTAAGCGGCACAACGATTTTTGAGAATCCTTCAATAAATCGTCGATAATAGCCCACTAATCCGAGAAAAGAACGGACTTCAGACGGGTTCTTAGGTGTAATCCAACTCTTAATTGCTTCAATCTTCACGGGATCGACATGGATACCTTGACTATTGACAATGTGACCAAGAAATTGAACCTCCTCCAGCCAGAATTCACACTTGGAGAACTTGGCATAGAGTCGATTTCCCTGGAGTAGCTCGAGAACCAAACGTAGATGTTGCGCGTGTTCGGCTTTTGACTTGGAATAGATTAAGACATCATCGATGAACACGATGACGAAGCGGTCGAGATAAGGTTTACACCCGCGATTCATCAGATCCATGAAAACCGCGGGTGTATTGGTTAAACCAAAAGGCATCACAACGAACTCATAGTGGCCGTATCGAGTGCGAAAAGCGGTTTTGGGTATATCCTCCTCTTGAATGCGTAGTTGGTGATAGCCTGAGCGTAGATCGATCTTTGAGAAACACGTAGCACCTTGTAGCTGATCAAACAAATCATCAATGCGAGGTAGGGGATATCGATTTTTGATAGTCAACTTATTCAACTCCCGATAGTCGATGCACATCCTGAACGACCCATCCTTCTTTTTGACGAAGAGGACTGGCGTGCCCCAAGGAGAGGTGCTCGGGCGAATGAAGCCTTTATCAAGTAATTCCTGAAGCTGACTTGAGAGTTCGCACATTTCGGATGGAGCGAGTCGGTAAGGAGCTTTGGCAACAGGGTTGGCTCCAGGAATGAGGTCGATACGGAAGTCGATATCATGACTTGGCGAGAGTCCGGGAAGATCCTCAGGAAAAACGCTAGGAAATTCTCGAACCACAGGAACATCTTTCACTTCTGTCTTTCCTTTCTTTTCCTTCTCTGCTACTACAATGTTAGCCAAGAAAGCTCTGTATTCCTTGCGAGGATACTTGCTAGCTTAGACACAAGACATGAGCTTGAGACCTTTCGAAGCAGTTTCACCATAGACACATAATAGATCACCATTCGCGAGCGAGAATCGAACCATCTTATCGAAGCACACAGCTTCAGCATGGTTTTCGCGAAGAAAGTCCATGCCTACTATGACGTCAAAACTTCCGAGTTGCATCGGAGTAAGGTCGATTGGGAAGATGTGATTGTTGAGTTCAAGAGTACAATCACGAAGAACGAAATTGACGGCGACGGTTCTTCCAGTGGCGACCTCGACATCGAACGTCGAGGGGAGATGGGAGCGCTTACGATTAAGGAGCTTCTCGAATTCGAACGACACAAAACAGTTATCGGCTCCAGTATCAAACAAACACGACGCCTAAATACCATTCACAAGGAACGTAGCATTAACCACATTGTTGTCAGCCTAGGCATGTCGCACATTGATGTCGAAGGTTCTGGCGCGGGTGGCTTGTTGCTGTTGCTGTTGAGGCTGTTGCTGCTGCTGGGGCTCTTGTTTCACAACCCTGTCCGGGCACATGTTCGCGAAGTGGTTGGGATCACCACACGCGAAGCAGACTCTGGCGTTGATCGCGGGTGCCTGAGCTGCCTGTTGGCCTTGAGGAGCTAGAAGTAGAGCTTGATGAGCAGTGGCTGGAGCTTGTACTTGTCGGGGACCAGTACGGCAATTAGCAGTGAAGTGGTCGTACATGTTGGCAGTGCACGCAAAATCTGAAGGCGATACCCACCGGATGATAATAAGTACATGTCGAGCAGGCAGGGTGGGGACCAGTGTATGCACGCTTTGCAGGCGGTGCATAGATAACCGGAGCTGATCGATGCTGAGATTGTTGCTGAGCCGGTACGGCTTGAAGTGGAGCAGCAGTGGTAGTGACAGCACAGTTCTTGTTGCTGGAGCTGCTGTTGTTGTTCTTCTTCTTGCGGCGTGAGGACTTCGATGACTGAGCGGTGGCGGTTTCAGTGGATGGTGGGGCGGTAGCTTGATGCAAGTTCTTAGTAGCTTTATCCCAAAAGCCAGCCTTGACTCGCTTGTCGTTGATTTCAGCGGCAAGCAAGTAAGTCTCTTCGATTGTTGCTGGCTTTGCGGCATGCACAAAATCTGCAACACAGTCTGGAAGAGCTCGAATGTACTTCTTGATTGTCATGTCGGTAGTCTTCACCTGATCGGGACAGATAATACTGAGCTGCTTAAAGCGAGCAGTTAAGGCAGCGTTGTCACCTTCCTTCTGCTTCAGATGCCAGAATTCGTCCTCCAACTTTTGGCGCTCATGGGGAGGGCAGAACTCTTCGAGCATGACGTTCTTCAACTCATCCCATGACAGACCATAAGCTGCGTCATTTCCGCGTTTGTTCCTCTCGGCCGTCCACCAGTCTAATACGCGGGAGTGGAAGACGCCGGTAGCATTCAGAGTGCGGAGATCGTCAGGACATCCACTCTGACGCAGAGTGACTTCAATCGAGTTGAACCATTGAAACAAGGCCATAGGGCCATCTTCGCCAGTGAACTCTTTCGGTCCGCATGCTTTAAACTGTTTGAAACTAAAGGCAGCTTTGGGAGTAGCTTTAGAAGCTTCGGTTCTGGATTCTTCAGACGATTTGCTCACATTCTCGTATATTTCACTCACGATCTGAGGAACAACCTTTGCTACTTGCTTTGCGACGATAGCAGCAAGGCGTTTGTCTCTCTGTTCTTGACGAGAAATTCATGGGTGACGGGGTCCAGATGAGGGTCCAGGTGACGACATTGTCTGCAAAAGACATCGTCGTGGGGCTTAGTCACAACATAATCGAATCTCGCCTCACACGTCTTAAATACTACCAAAGCTCAGGAACACGTATAACCTCGTAACCACATAGGCACATAATCACAGATTCACATAAGCACGGAAGCACATAAGGCACAGAATCACAGAAGCACATAGGCATGTAATCACAAGATGCTGTCAGAATACAGAAACCTATCATTCAAAGTCCACGAGCGTTCGAGATTAGCGATCACGTATGGCATAGCGAGTAGTATAGTATAAGCGAATATCTTAGCAATCAATACAACGTACGGTGGTTCCTCATATAGTAGTGATTTGTTAGCGGTTGTGCAGTGTGTTGTGTGTTTAGCGGAAGCAAAAAGGCGTTAGATCGAGACCAATAGTACCTCAAAACGCTAACAAATAAGCATAGAAACACATAAAATCCACATAAAAATGACGAAATATCAGAGTCGGCAGTAGCGAGCTCAGAATCGAAACACATAAAAATCGAGGGATAGATTGCCTCAGGCTCGATAGACATTGACTACCCAAAGTGATTCGACTATTCACAAGGACTTTTCGTACATTCTTTGACCTTCATAACTGTGCTCTCGCCTTGAATCTGGGCGATCGGCACGCATCCTTCCAGTCATATCGTGATTTCAAGTCGTTGGAGTCCGTCGAGACTTTAGTGAGAGTTTTGTAAAACCAAGTAGAGGTCGGAACAAGTCGTCAAGGTTCGGGTTTCACCCCTGACTTAACAACTTCGTTCCTGTTTTGATAAAATAAAAGAGAATTATGCGTCAAAGTACGGATTTCACTCCTGATTCAACGCAAATTCTTGTGTTTATAGATAAAAACGCGGGTCGAACAAGCAATTTAGTAGAGAGTTTGCGGTTTTCAAACCTAATCTCGGCCTAATCGCTCTTTCATTTTCAAAAATCAAAGTGCAGCAATAGTGTAGCGTAGGCGAGAATAGCGAGAAATAGCAGGTATGCTCGTACATAATCCCTGTAGGCTATGCACAAGTCGGTCTGTTGGCTCCTAACTATAGACTAGGTCGTTCTAAAACTTCAACCCGGACTAGGTCGAGTCTTGCCTAATTCCCTATAGTTATGGCTCTGATACCAATCTGTCACACCCCAACCGATGGCGGAATCATCGGGGCGCGGCACTGAGCGAAACAGATTGTCCAGAAGTTTCCATAACAACTAAAATTACCAATTATTTAAAGCAACATGTCCCATACCATGTCATAAAAGATATCATAATTATTACAGACAAGATCTAGTCAAATTGTTCTGTTCCGACAACTCAGATTTCAAAATACAGACAATTGTTTATTTGTTTCTAGACCTTTCCTAGCCTCGATTTCACAGCAAGCTAAGCATATAAGCATCCTAAGCACTTGTCACATACGTTAAAATAAAAGTCAATACACATAGTGTAAAGGTGAGCATACAAGTTTGATAATAGCATTTAGAGTTCGAAATCGTTACGCATAACCAGCACGTACACAGTGTGAAATGAAGCACGTAAGTTATCGACATGAACCTATCAATACCAATGACTGCGGGTTGACTGCCCAAGGCAGTTCGTAATACACACTCACCACTGTAAGCCATGTAACAAATTGTCCTTAACAACCCCGGAGTGAACAGGTGCTGAGTCCAAACTATAGTACTATCGTTGCTAAGGCAGGTAGACAGCATTCCATGTGTAAACATAACAAACAAGCATTCATTAAGTCACGTAATACATGCGATAACGGTTAGCGTTAAAGTATTGCGTAGTGTGTTCGATGTGATTTAATATAAGTATGTATGTAACACCCAAAAGTGCGTAAAGCAAAAAGGGTTTGAGTATACTCACAGCGATTGATGGATTGAAGGGAGCGCTAGAGTGAGATTAGCCTGATCAGAATGATAGTATAACGATAAGTGATACGTAAAAGGGAACTAAGTGTCAGTGGGTCGAACAGCAATCCGATCGGATGGTAGTCCGATCGGGTGGTTGATCGATCGGGTGACAACCCGCTCGGATGGTCATCCGATCGGGTGACCTTTCGAGTGGATTGTTACTTCGTTTGGGAAGGATGTGTTTGTGTATGATGGCTTGTCTTTTGAAGTTTTCATTGTAGCATTTTGAAAACATAGAAGTATCTCTACCTTTCAGGTTGGTCGATCGAACGACCGTTCGATCGGATGACAAACCGATTGGTTGGACACTTTAGTGAGAACAAGTTCACAGCAGTTTTTCACTCGATCGGATGGTAGTCCGATCGGATGGCAACCCTTGTGCATTGAACATGTTGAAAATTGTTTAAGTGTTGAAGTCAGAACATCTCATGGTCGAGTGGCAATCCGATCGGGTGGTAATCCGATCGGACAGTAGTTCGTTCAATGTTCACAACTCCAGATGTTTGAAATAAAAGTTAAGTGTGGAGCCAAGGTGCAAGCAGATCGGGTGGCAACCCGATCGGGTGACAATCCGATCGGACAGCAGTCCGATCGGGCGACACTCTGTTCTGGTCGGCCTGATCGTCTTACACTTGGTTTTTTTCGATGGTTTGCAGTTTTATCGAGACGGTGTGACAACGTGCTAATGAACCGAACCCTATCTTGACACTAGTGACCCGATTGAACAGGAATCACCCAAGTCCAACCAGTTAACCGGTTCAAGACGGTTGTTCTTGGTTAACCCGAAGTCGGTTGTCTCGTTGGTAGGACTCAGATCTTGAACCAACACATCGCCAAGAAGTGTAGAAGGTTAGAGCAAGGTCCGATCCTATCGGTTTTGAGTGCATTGAGTGTAAAAGAGTTGAAAGAAAGTTAGAAAACTATCTTTCAATCCTTTTTCACCATGAATATGTTCAGATCTATGTAAGATCTTTGTTTATTTGTGTGGAAATCATTGAGATCTAAGTTGTTTTTTTTGGTGGATTGATGCCAAAACATGAAGTTCATAAGAACACCATGATGACATCACCCTAGAACACCTCAAATCTAGTGCTTTCACGGTTAAAAGTTAAGATTCGAAAGATAGAAAGGTGTAGGAGTGCATGTAGATTAAGAAAGTACAAGATTTAGGTTGAAAACTTACAAGAATCACGAGAAATCGGAGAAAAGTGGGCAAGGAGCGCTGGTCGGAAGGGAGGTACAGAAAAAGGTAAGTTTGTGATGTTGACAGGGGTATTTATAGGCTTTCCAAAAAAGGAAAGGGGGAGGAGAGGCTGGTCGATCAAGTGGTAACCCGATCGGGTGACTGCTCGATCGAGTGGCACCTCGATCGTGTGGCAGCCCGATTAGGTGGCAGCTCGATCGGCTGGCCACTCGATTGGTGTGCAAGGCGCGACGAGTTTTGCTGTTTCGATTGCGATTGCGAGCGTTGCGATGCGATATAGTTTCCTAGTCAAATTACTTTTAATCCCAACTACTATATCAACATACAATCATCCTCATTTCATTTTTAAAATGACTATTTTTAAAGGATTGAGCAAAACCATTAAAACGACCAAACCACGGGTAGCAAAATAAAAGTTTACTCTAAAGTTAATTACACAAATAACTCTTGTAGTTGTAAAAGGTTATTTTAGTAATTTCATATTAATTTAACAGAAAAGATAACAAAAGTTGATTGTTAGTACCCCAGTTTGTTACAAAATGAAAAGTTAGCACATCATAATGTGATTTTAAACTATTAGTATCTAACCTTGTTACTTTTAATAAACCATAGGGACTAAGAGCATTCACATCCTACCCACCAAAATTTGTGAGAAAGAGTTTTCATATTAGACCACCGGGTATGGGGCACGTCGCCGGCCCGTCCCCTCGTCGTGGGTCGTCCCACACCGCCCCCCTGGGGCCCGTCGCGGCTTCTCCGTCCTCTCCGAGACGTTGGAGACGGACCAAAAGGTTTGAAAATTGTGGGCCCCCCTAACGGTAACTTCCTTATTTTATAAAAAAAAATCAACCCCACCACTATATAATCCACCTTTTCACCCCATTTTTTACTAAAACCTTCCACTTTTCACCCCGAGTTGAAAACATTCAACCAAACCTTTACCGAGACGCAAACCGAGAAGGTAAAGGCGAAAAAATAAGAAGCCGAGGAGAAGCAAAGGAGGCAAGAAGAAGCGCAGCAGTTGGAGAAATGGAAAATAATGAACCATCGACCTTAGCGAATATCTACCGGAAGACCGTCTCATTTTACAAATGATGAAGGAAAAAAATAGGAAAAAATTAAGTTGGGGAGTGTAGTTTTTTTTAAATGTAACTTTAGATTTTTTTTAAGTGTGTATTTTTTAGTTTTTATTTAAATGTAACTTTAGGTTTTTTAAAGTGTGTTGTTTTTTTTAGGTTTTATTTAAATGTAACTTTAGGTTTTTATTTAAATGTAAGTTTTTTTATTTTTATTTACTTTGTTTTAATTAATTAATTAAATCAAAAAAATTATAATAATAAAAAATAGGGGAGGACCATCCACCACACCCTTGGGTAGTCCCCAAGGGGGTGGTCCTCCACATTTGCTTACTTGGCGCCTACGTGGCGGATGGTCCCTTTGGGGACTATCCTCACCATACCCTTTGGTCTTATACAAGGTATAAAAAGTGGTTGTGAGTGGAGGAGAGAGAAAATAGGGTTAATCTCCAAAATAGCCAAGACTTGGTCAATATTTCAAAAATAGCCAACTGAAACCTCTCATAGAGGGGTTTCACAAATTCCCACGCGTCTCAAACCAAAAGTTAAGACGTTTCCTCATCCGCCATCCACCGAAAGCCACGTGTCCAAACACTTAGGCAATCACTCCATCTACCTTACCTCAAACCTGGTTTTCCACGTATATAACCCCACCTTTTGGAAGCATATGATTATTTAAGTGTGGAGGATTCAAAAGGCAATCACTCCATCTAACTTAAGACGTTTCCACCCACCCCTCCCCTTTCTCTCTCTACAACCCCACCCCCACTCCCTTTCTCTCTCTACAACCCCCCTTCACAACTAACAATGCGTATGAGCTGCAATGGATGTCGAGTCCTTCGTAAGGGCTGCAGTGAAACCTGCAGCATCCGCCCCTGTTTGCAATGGATCAAGTCGCCGGAATCTCAAGCTAACGTCACCGTGTTTCTCGCCAAGTTCTACGGCCGTGCCGGTCTTATGAACCTCATCAACAGGTTTCTCTCTCCTCTGACGTGTCTTTCCCCCGTTGGATGTCCTTCTGAATTTCTGACGGTCCACTACCCATCGCATTAAATGCGATGGGTATAAGTATAAGGCGGTTCTCCTCATTCTCTTCACTTTCAAAATTTGAACTACGGAGTTCTCTCTTATTTCTTTGTCTTGCTTCCTCTTTTTTTCTTGGGTTCTCTCATATCATCTTTCTTATCTTCTTTCAATATGTCTGGAGCAAATCCTTCATCGAAGAAAAAGAGGAACAAGGGTAAAAATCCACCGGGCCCTGATCAGGCGATGATAGGGTGGAAGGAGGAAGAATTTCATAACTTGGTGAGGGAGATGGGTTTCCTTCCCGAGTGGGGTGCTCAGTTCCCAACTCCGGGTTCTACTGCCATGGACGCACCCCCTGGTTACATTACGCTGTACGCTGCTTTTTTCCGGGAGGGCAACTTTAGACTCCCGATGACCAGGTTTACTGCTGAGGTGTTAAGGAACTATGGGCTCCATATCTCTCAGATTAATGCGATTGGGTTGCCCCGTGTTACCCACTTTGAATTTATTTGCAGGGCTAACCGTGTTGAACCGACTTTTGAAAGGTTTAATGTGTTTTACACCGTGACTTATACCAGCGGTTTCTATTCTTTTAATGCCCGGACCGGTGGTGTTATCCCCTGTTGTTCTACTCCCTTAAAAAGCCTGCACGACTGGAAACAAAGGTTTTTCTATATCCGTCGTGGTGTTATCCCAGTGGATATGCATTATCGAGCAGGGAGTGAGGGGATCCCCAAGGTTGACGTGGTTGCAGGTTTTTCTGAACAAGCATGGTACAAGAAGTTGACTCATAAAGCTATTCCTATTCTTCAGCTTGAGGAAATGGCGTTGGTGGGTGCTGGTATGAGTATGTTGTGGGTCTCGAAGCATCCTTTGGGGGTCCCAGTTTACGGTTATAATGGCAAACGTATGTGTAGTTCCATAACTTTTTGTCTCTTTCTCTCTCTTTTTTGTTTTGTTTTTTTTATATATTATTCCTCATCTCCTTGTTTTTCGCAGTAGGTTACAGCTTGTTGAATGTTTTGGATACGAAGGCTGGTGGTGCCATGGTTGAGGCGATTCAGGAGGCTGGGAAACAACCCTGGTTGGATCAGATTCGCCCCCGTTTCTTGCATCCTTCGAATGAGAGTTTTGCTGCTTACGCCAACGTCACTCTAGGTGAAGATGATGAAGCTGATGTTGATGATGTTATTGATCCTACTCGAGAGGAAGTTATTGTTCTCTCGAGTGGAGGGTCTGACAGATCGTTTGAAGGTCTAACTTCTCATTCCCCGCGTGCTGGTCCGGCACAGGGGGTTGTGCATGAGCCTGTTAATGAATCCATTGATGATGATGTGGAAGTGCCAGTTGAGGCTGCTGAACAGTTGGAGACAAGGAATAAAACGAAAGCTGGTAAGCCAGAGAGAAAGGAGAAGAGGGTTGAGGAAAGAGCCACTGAGACTCCTCGTAAGCGACCCTCTACTCTTCCTGTCCTAGATTACGTTGTCGTTTCTGATACATTGTCTGGTTTAGGGGCCGGAGAGAAACACCGTGGGCCTGACCCGGAGGATAGTGTTACGTTGACGGAGATGATGAAAAAGAAAGCTCTTGACGATAAGAAGCGAAAGCTTGATGAGCAGGCTGCTGCTATGCTTGCTTCAAAAAAGGCCAAACTCCAGAAGGAAGCTCCTCCTGCTCCTTCGGAGTCTGAGATTGATCTGGAGATTTTTGCAGCTAAGCAAGGGAATCTTTTGGAGGAAATTTATATTGCTTCTGCTCCTTGAGGTAGAGGCTTTACTTCTGTAAATCTTAGCGTTTAACTTTTGAATTCACTTTGACCATCATAGTTATTTCGTGGCAGGTGTCAAGTCAGGCAGAGTGCCACACAATATTGATATTTCGAAGATCACTCCTCCTGCTTCTCCGCCATCGAGGGCGTTTGGGTTATCTCCTCCTCGTGATGATCTCGGTGAGAAGAAGAAAATAGATGAGGTAAATGTTGAGCATGTTAGAGAAAGTGGTGGTGGTGGAACGGGTGGCGCTGGTGTTCATGTTTCTGGGAGAGATGGTCGAGACAAGGGTATTGAGGACGAAGCTCAGTCAAGTGAGGCTACGCCTCATCAAACCATTTATACCAAGCGTCCACCGGGCGGTGACGGTGGTGCTACGTCAGGTGTGGTTCGGAGTCCACAGTTTGAGAATGTTCGTGCCGATTCCTGGGATACCAATAACCCAGCATGTGATGATTTGCCACATGCTCCTCGCTGGAATCTAACCCAGGGTTCCCGGATGAATCAGCTTGACAACTGTCACGAATTCTTCTCTTTGTCTCTCCCCCCTGCTGAGAGGATGTTTCAGAAAAAGCGCACTCGGTTTGACTTGCTAGATGATCATGTTCATGCTGGGGTGAACTATTTTGCCACCTCTCAAGAGATTGTTCGTGAGTGGCGGCTGATGGGGGAAGAGACGCTGGAGTTTGAAAATGAGAAGAAGGTGTTTGCGGAGGAAAAGGAGAAGTTTAATGCTGAGCAGAAAGGTTTGTTATGGAGAGTATCTGATGCAGAGCAGAAACTTGCTCAAGAGAAGCAGGCCAATACAGATAAACAGAAAAATTGGGAGGCTGCCTGTGAGCGCACTAATGCAGAAATGCAAACTCAACGTGATGCTATTATCAGGTTATCTGGTTAGAAGAAGAAGATTAGCGACGAAGCTGAGCGAGCGCGTGTTGCGTTTGAGAAGAAAGAGGCGGAGTATGTTGAATGTGTAGCTGCATTGGAGGAGTTTGCTGAGAAAAAGATTGCTGAGTGCAAAGCCTCTGAACTCCTTACTGAGGAAGTATCTGCCGATTGCAAGTGGTTGCTTTCGCGCGCGGTGCCCTTGGTAACTTAATTTGTTTGTGTTTACTTTCGGTTTTTGTTAATTGCTCCTCTTATGTTGCTTTGTGTTTCTCGCAGATTGCTGACCGGATAGTGAAATCTCATGAGCTTGCCAACTACATGTTTGAGTTGGGTAAAGCGGGGTACAACAGCGGTCGGAAAGATGGTTATAGCGAAGGTAGGGCTGCAGTTGTTAACAATGAGAAGGACTATCATTTCGAGCTGTACAAGGAAGATTGTTCCAGTGCTTATGCCGCGAAAAGAAAAGAGTTTGCCTCCTTGGAGTTCGGAGTTGTTAAAGCTGCTCAAAAATTGGCTCGGAAGCCTGATGGTGTTGCTTTACTAAAAAAGGCCCTTGGAGATGGAGATGGCGCGACTGGGGGCGCTGGTCCCAGCCACCCGGAGTGAAGGCATCCGGCTTGTATGCCGTGTATGGGCCCTGATGGCCTTGTAACCCACTTGACAATTCCTTGAACAATTTACTTTATGTTTCCGTGAACAATTTTACTTATAACTGTCGTACCTGTGCCAGGTTTTGCTATTGTTGGCATGTTTGATGCTTAATATGCATTTGTGAATTTTGTTTATCGTTACAATATGTGCATGTTTAATTACTTTGATTCAGGTATCATGAATGAATGATGGCGCTGACAGGTTGTGTTGTGTTAGCTACAACGTTTATTCTGTCGTTTATTACGCGCAGGTTTGTTCGTGAATACGAAGTGATCGAGTTACAGGTTATTGTGTGCACCCAGCTGTGTTCAGCCTTGGGGGTTTTTACAATGTTTGTTTACCATGTGTTCGATGCTTTCGTGTTTATGTGGGCACGAAGTACTTATTTGGCGTTTTATAGGCTTTAGTTGTGTTTTTGACCCGGCTGTGCACTTGTTTGTGACAGGCCTTGGAGGTCTACAACGTTTCCTAAGGTCGAGCCATTGATGTTTTCATGTATGCCCAAAGTAATATATGCAATTGTGACAAGAAATTCGCATGAAAAGGAATAGCCAAACACTTCTTGTATTAATGTTAACTGTGTTGGCACGCAGCCGTTACAAGTACATAGGAAAACTTCAACCTTTTACATGTAGCACCTTCTTAACTGTTGAGCATTCCAGGTTCGTGGAACTTCTTTGTCATCCAGGGTGCGTAACTTGTATGCCCCTTTTCCAAGTACTTCCTCTACAACATAAGGCCCTTCCCACTTAGGAGCTAGCTTTCCTGGCTTTTCGGCGTTAGACGCCTCGTTGTCCCTCAGGACGTAATCTCCCGGGTTGAAGGTGCAGATCCTGACTTTGGAGTTATAATACTTTTCGAGCTTTGTTTTGTACTTCGCTTCATTGATTGCTGCCATATCTCTCCTTTCTTCTAGGAGGTCAAGGTCTAACCTCCTTTCTTCTTCGTTGTTGATCATGTTCATGGAGAGCATTCTTGGTGATGGCAGCCCGATCTCTGCTGGTATCACGGCCTCGGACCCATAGACTAAGCTGTACGGTGTTTCTCCGTTGCTTGTTTTGGGCATCGTTCTATGGGCCCACAAGATGCTGGGCAATTCGTCGACCCAGCCTCTTCTTTGCTCTCCCAGTCTTGCTTTGATGCCGTCTACGATGCTTTTGTTTACGGCTTCTACTTGACCATTCCCCTGTGGGTGCGCAACCGAGGAGAAGGTGTGTTCTATGTGTAGCTCTTTGAACCATCGCTGAAGGTCTTCTGCAGCAAAGTTCGTACCATTATCGGTGATAATTCTCAGAGGTAGCCCGAATCTACAGATTATCTGTTCCCAGATGAAACGCCGTACTACGGTAGATGTGGTTTACGCCAATGCCTTCGCCTCTACCCATTTTGTGAAGTAGTCAACCGCTACTATAATAAATCTTACTGCACCCGGGGCCTCAGGGAAGGGGCCAACCATATCTATGCCCCATTGTTGAAACGGCCATGCTGTTGTTACGGGGACTAATTCGTTTTTGGGGCGTATCATCTTGGGAGCGTGTCTCTGGCAGCCACTGCATTTTCTCAGAACCTTCACTGCGTCTAGATGCATTCCGGGCCAGTAGTACCTGGCATTCATCACTTTAGCTACCACCATTCGCGGTCCTGCATGAATGCCGCAGATGCCCTCGTGCACCTCTCTGATCAAGTAGTTCGCGTCTTCTGGATCGACGCATCTCAACAATGGCCCGAGGTATGATTTTCGGTACAGGATTCTATCAACCATCTGGTAGTGCTCGGCCTTGTATTGAATCTTCCTTGCCTCAGCCTTGTTTTCTGGCAGTATCCCGGACTAAAGATACATGATTATGGGGGTCATCCAGGACGTCGTTCCCAACTGAATGACATTCACTTGCCTCAACAGTACCGATGGGTTGCTGAGGACTTCGATGCGCACATCCTTGGCCAAGTGCTGGAAACTTATAGATGCTAGCTTACTGAGTGCGTCGGCTAGTTTATTCTCACTTCGGTTAATGTGGTGTACTTTGTAAGAGTTGGAGTTCTGCAGCAATGCTTTCGCTTGGTCTAGGTACAACGCCATTACATCTTCTTTGGCGTCATATTGGCCGTTAATCTGCCCAGCTACTAACATGGAGTCCACATGCGCCTCTATGTGCTTGACTCCCATCTTTATCGCTAACCTCAAACCAGCCAGGAAGGCCTCGTATTCGGCTTCGTTATTCGTGCTCTTGAAGTCTAACTGGATGGCATACGTAAATTCAAGTTTGTCTGGACTCACCAGCCTAAGTCCTGCGCCTGCGCCGTCCTCGTTGGACACGCCGTCTGTGTACAGTAGCCATGGTTCTTCTGAATGTTGCTTTTCAGCTTTTTCCAATGCCTTGCACTCCCGATCCTTGTCATCAGGTACTTCTGTCATGAAATCTGCCAGCACTTGGCCCTTGATTGCTGGTCTAGGCCTGAAAACTACATTATGGCCTCCCAGTTCTATCGCCCATTTTGCTAATCTTCCGGAAATCTCTGGCCTTGCGAGGATGTTGCCTATGTTGTAATTTGTCAATACATGAATGACGTGGTTGGCAAAGTACCTGCGCAGCCGCCTTGATGCATGGATTAGTGCTAGCACTAGTTTTTCCATTATGGCGTACCGGGTTTCTGGGTCCGTCAGGGTGCGAGATACATAGTAAACCGGTGTTTGGACGCCTTACCGTTCGACGAGTAATACTGCTCCAACTGCTCTATCGGATGCTGATAGGTATAATACTAGAGGTTCTCCTTTCACTGGTGCCGTCAATGTTGGCAATCTTATAAGGCAATCTTTCATTTCGCGGAATGCGCTCTTGGCTTCTGGAGTCCACTGAAATTGACTTTTCTTCATGCAGTTGCGGAGTGTCTTGATAAACGGGAAAGATTTAGCTGCGTGATTGGCCAGGAAGCGGTTAAGTGCTGCCAACCGTCCTGCCAATTTTTGCATCTCCTTGATGGTTGATGGTGAGGGCATTATCTCGATGGCTTGCACCTTTTCAAGGTTTACCTTAAAACCATCTTTCGTGACAATGAAACCCAAGAACTTTCCCTCCTCCATGTCGAACGAGCATTTCGCTGGGTTTAACTTGATACTTACTCCGCGCAATGTGTCAAACGTTTTTTGGATGTTTATCAGCATCGTATTCTCTTCTTTGCTCATGATGACTAAGTCATCCATATACACTTCGATGTATTTGCCGATAGCCTGTGTTCTTGCTAGCGAATCAATCTTTTCATCGATATCTGGTAAGGCGTAACAGTCACGTGGGCATGCCTTGTTTAGATCCTTGTAATCTACGCACATTCTCCAACTACCGTTCTGTTTCTGTACCATTACAGGGCTCGCCACCCAAGTTTGGTATCGGACTACTCTGATAATGCCCGCATTCAACAGCTCCGTGACTTGTTCCCTCATAGCATCATGCTTTATGTCTCCTAAGTGACGTTTGCCGTGTACCACAGGTTTGGCAGCTTCTGAGACGTTAAGTCTGTGCTCTGCTATATGCCGTGGAACATCGGTCATGTCTGCCGGTGTCCAGGCGAACACATCCATGTTTTCAAATAGCAGCTTTTTTAGTGCCGCGCGCGTAAGATCAGACATTGCGGGGCCTAATCTGATTGGTTGTTCTGGGTATTTACTGTTTAACACCCATTTTTCAGCCTCTGCGCGTGGTACGGATTTTCTTGCTTTTGCTGGCCTGATTTCGTCTGTTGCCAAGACTTCCTTGCTTGCATAGATTAACGCTACTCCAGTCTCTGTTGGGAATCCCATGGCTGAATGTGGTCCGGAGCAGATCATACTGAAGTCTCCTTGGGATTCTCTTCCCAACAAGATGTCATGCCTCGAGTGCGCTGGTAGTACCATGAACGTGACCTCTTCCGTTCTTGAATTTCTTCCGTCTGAGAGCAGTACTGGGAATGTTATTTGGCCTAGAGGAAAAACGGCTTCATTGCAGAAACCGGTCAGCGGGTAATCTACCGGTTCCAAGCGCGCTTTGTCCTCTTGGTCGAATTGATTAAAACATTGTTCATAGATGATATCCGCCGTGCTCCCTGGATCTATGAAAATGTAATCGGTTTGGTAGTGACCAATTACACCGGATATAACTATGGGTCTTCTTTCTCTTGGACCTCCTCTTACAACCGGGAAAACAACTTGTCGTTCGCGCCACGAGTCATCTTGCGTGCGCTTGTTATAATTTTTTCTTGGCTTTCGTGGACCCCCTTGAACCATGTGGGTTTCTAATTTCCGGAGTTTTTTGTTATCTGGCCCTTCTTCTCTTCTTTGAATCTGGCGGTAATCACGCTTTCCACCTTTTATCAGATGAGTGAGCTTTCCGTCTCTTAAGGCCCTTTTGATCTCCTGCTTAAGGCTGAAGCAGACGTCGGTTAAGTGGCCTGTGTCTTTATGAAACTCGCAGAAAAGATTTGGGTCTTGGCCCCTCTTGTTTCGCATTTGTAGCGGTGGTTTGAACTGTGGTTCTCAGTTGTCAAGACTTCTGAAGTGGTTTTTGTTAGGGGTGTCCACTGTTTGTCTCTGTTTTCGCGTTTTACTTCTTTTCGGTGGGCTATCTGATTGATTGTATGACGCGCGTCCTCTCTTGTTGGGCTTCTTTCTCTGTGACCGGACGCTTTCCATGGTTGGCCTCTGCCCTTCTTGTTATGTCGGTCATTATGGTTGTATCCGCGCTGACGGTGGTCATCACCGGTCAACTGTTTGTCAGTTTGCGCAATGGTTTTTGCTGCCTCAATGAAGGTTTCCCAATCTTTGGGGCCTCCATCTCTTCCCTTCACTCGCTTGATCAAGTCGTCGCATTTTACTGCCATCATAAAATGCGCGCGCGTCATCTTTTCACCCACATCACCGATGGGCGCCAATGATGAAACACTGGTTAACACCTAGGGTGAAACTAGCCGGTTCGTCTCTTTTGTGGGGTTCAATCTCCTTTGTTGCTCGCCAAATGACGGGTCCTGCAAAACAGCAACACCGTTAGCTCGTTAAGAGGGGAATATGGGGGTTTCCCTCTTAACCGGGCTCCGGCGTGAGAATAAGTGCTGCTCTGAGGAGATAAAACAGTGTGTGTTAAGAGTGAGAGAGTAGAGAATAGAATGATCAACCTGGATGATGAAGGGTCCTATTTATAGCCGGAGGGTGAGAGAGGGAGGAGAGACCTTGCCAGCTGCTACGGGGCGCCAGCTGTCCGACCGGGGGGAATATCCTCTTGGTCTCCTCTGCTGCGGTCAGGATAGTGGTACACGTGACGCGCCCATACTTGTCCATGCTGGAAACATCGTACCGCTGCTGTCGGTCTGCTCCTTGATTTGCTGCAGGTCTACATGGCGCACGATGGGTGGTGACACGTATTGTCCTTTATGTTGGAAGGAGCATCTTTGGTGCCACCTTGACGTATTCTAGAAGCTTCTAGAAGCTTCTGGATTCGTTTGCTGATGCGGACGCCATGTAGGATTTAAAAAGTGGTGTGGTCCTTGCCATGTAGGCAAGAAAATTTGGACCATACTTCTTCATTACCTTAATTAGACCATCCGTAGTGGGGCGTGATTTTTAAAAAAAATTGAAAAAAAACGCCCCAAAACGCCTCTCCCCCACTACACAAGGCGTGATCCGGCGTTATTTTGTTCCATTTTGCAAGCCGGCGTTTTTTTTAAAACGCCAAAGTGGTCAAATGCAAACAAAAGGTGGCCAATTGGATTTTTGCATGTGGCAATGAGACAGTTTTCTTTTTTTGACTAGCCAATCAATCAACAACCATTTGCCTTTTAAATTTTTTTTTTTTTAATGATTGGAAGGGGCATTATCAGGCATTATTCCCACTACGCCACTTTTGCTATAATGCCCCATCGCTGACTAGGACGCCACGTGTCGGATAATGCCCCATGGTGGGGGCATTATAACCCACTACCACTACACATAGTCTTAAAGAGCAAAACTAAACAGAGGGTGAATCTTATTTGACCTTACTAGTAAATGGAAAATAGAGTATGATATATTTAGAATAACCCTAAAAAAACCAATGTTAATTTAGTAGGTGTTTCATACAGAATAGATATTTGAGAAAACTATAAAAAGAAACACCCCATTATGTTGGTACGTGGGGCATTCAATGCGATCATAACATCATCAAAGCCTTTTAGACATGGTCCTAACTGTTGCATTTGTTTCCATCAAATCAAACAGTTGTTAGCTGCTAGATAGCATTGAAAGAAGTTAATTCGAGAAGTAACCCCCACAATCCGATGGTAATTTTGTATGTCCTTTTTTTAAGGGCAAATTTTATTTTAATCCCTATCGTCTAGTCTACAAGACTGCAATCCAAGACACCTCTCCTCTTATTCTCTTAAACTCAAGTGTTTATATTTGCATTTAAATACAAGAGGTGGTTTCACCCAAACCATTTAAATATATATATGATTGGTTGAAAGAGAGTGAGACCCACCATTACCCCCTCTCCCTCATCTCCCCGCATGCGGTAACAGTTTACCGAATTTTGAGTTCACCTCAAGTGGTTGGAGGGTTGGCGGCACATTCCCCTCGCGGCAACTCCCTTCCCCACACACCTCCCCATGCACCCCAGATACCCTTAGACTATGGGGTATGGGGCGGGGGTTGGGGCATGGGTTGGAGAAAAACGCCCAAGTCACTATCCCGGGTGGACTTGGGTTTGGGCGTGGCCCCATTGGCGTGGGATTCAGCCCGGGCGTTGGGCGGGGCTACCCACATGACATGGTGAAATCTTATTGGCCAAGAGCACTAGCCACGCCACCCCAGCCACGTCCCACCATGCCCCTTTGAAATTGGCTTTTAGTCTTGAGTGCCTCATACTCCACGTGTCGCACCATGCCCCCAACCCACGCCCCACCATACCCCACGGTCTTATGAGCTAACTTATGCACATTTTTTCCTTGCCCAATAGCTTTTCGTGTTTTTACTTAGCGTCCATTACATTGTTCGTTTACCAAAATACCCTGACACCCTGTCAAAAAAATAATAAATGACCTTGGTGATGACGTAAAATCAAATAACACTAGCACCTCTAAGATCCAATTTAATCTTAATCTCTCACGTTCCTATCGATTCAAACATAAAACATGTTTCTAAGATACGTAACCGGTTCTAACAGGTTACCAGTTTTTTATTTAGAAAAATGACAAGTATATTAAAAATTACCAAGTTCAAGGATTTTAATATTAAAAAAGAAAGTTGAGAGACTTTTGTGAGAAAAAACTAAAAAGTATGTTGGCTTTTTATAGTATTTATCTTAATTAAAGAGCAAAACTAAACAGAGGGTGAATCTTATTGGACCTTACTAGTCAAAATAAAGTTAATTAAAGAGCAAAAAGTAAAGAGAGGGTGAATCTTATTGGACCTTACTAGTTAAAATCAAAATAATTAATATATAATTAATTTTATAGAGTAGGGTGTAAATGAAAAATAGAGTATGATATATTTAGAATAACCCTAAAAAAACCAATGTTAATTTAGTAGGTGTTACATACAGAATAGATATTTGAGAAAAACTATAAAAAGAAAAACCCCATTATGTTGGTACGTGGGGCATTCAATGCGATCATAACATCATCAAAGCCTTTTAGACATGGTCCTAACTGTTGCATTTGTTTCCATCAAATCAAACAGTTGTTAGCTGTTAGATAGCATTGAAAGAAGTTAATTCGAGAAGTAACCCCCACAATCCGATGGTAATTTTGTATGTCCTTTTTTTTAAGGGCAAATTTTATTTTAATCCCTATCGTCTAGTCTACGAGACTGCAACCCAAGACACCTCTCCTCTTATTCTCTTAAACTCAAGTGTTTATATTTGCAATCTAACCTATTATCAACATGAGGTTTATCTCGCGTGATACATCTGGAAACTTGTAATCTTAGCACATTTACACATAAATATATACAAATGGAAAAAGAGTTAATAAATGTAAAATATGCAAAAATAAATAAATAATATCTATTATTTATTGTTGTTGGGTGGTCGAAGTACGTAGTTATATTCCGTCGACGTTACTATCTAAGCATGTGCAAAAGTCGTTTAAACTTAACAAACTCACTTTCAAAAACCACATTTGGGCGCTCCAGTCCTATTCGTCAAAAAGAAAGATGGATCCTTTCGAATATGTATCGATTATCGTGAACTTAACAAACTCACTCTAAAAAAAACTGTTATCATCTTCCTCCCATCGATGATCTCGTAGCAACTCCAAGGCGCAACATGCTTTTCCAAAATCGACCTTCGTTCCGGTTATCATCAACTTCAAGTCCTCGAATAGGACATCCCAAAAACCGCATTTCGTACTAGATATGGTCACTACGAGTTCGTGGTCATGCCTTTCGGTTTGACCAACGAACCCGCGGTCTTCATTGATTTGATGAACTGTGTGTGCAAGTTATACTTGAACCGCTTTGTGATCGTATTCATAGACGACATCCTCATCTATTCCAAGACTAAAACCGAACACGAGGGACACCTACGTTTAATCCTAGAACTCCTTCGAACAAAACGACTAAACGCCAAATTCTCCAAGTGTGAATTTTGCCTAAAAGAAGTTCAATTTCACGGTCATGTTGTGAACAAGAAAGGCATTCACGTTGATCCAGCTAAAATTGAAGCATTCAAGAATTGGATTGCACCAAAGTCTCCTTCCGAGATTCGTTGATTCCTTGGATTGGCTGCTTACTACCTGTTATAGACTAAATTTTATTTACGATGGATCCCATATTCTGAGGTGCCGTCTGGATAACTTATCCTTAACGGGTAGCGCGGGGTCCTGGAGGATTAAGGATACTTAATATTTATTATGGTTTCTAACAATTGTTCTCAATGTGTTCTTTTATTTATATGCAGGAAGGCAACGTGGTGGACCAAGTATAAGCTGAAATATCAGTGATAGGTTGCTGGAAGCTAGCACGTGACTCTTTTCCAAACGGTAGTGAATGGGAACGTGGGTCAAGCGACTTTTTCAGATTTAGTTATTATGGTTATATTCAAAAGGGGTTGATCAAGCGTTTTTAGCTAAGAACACACATTCGCATACACACATACACATCAAGCAGAGAGCTCACATTCAAACACACTTAGTGATTATACGTTAATTGTACAACACTTGATCAACATCCGAAGTTGTATTTGTATTCATTGGTTAATATAGTTGGTGGTTGATAGTTTTCACCACCTGAGGTTTTTATGCCGGCGATTTACTAGTGATCAAGGGCTTTTCCTCGCATAAATCATCATGCACCAATTATATTTCTCGTTCTGTTATCATTTCATTTGATTAAGCACTCTACCTTACAAACAAATTTGGTTACATTATCCTTAAACCGATTTTTGACCAAAACAATTTGGCGCCCACTGTAGGGCAAGTGGTGCTTCAATTCTAAAAATTTCTATCAATTTCAGCCTATTTTCATCAATACCATAACACTATGGCCTCTCAAGGAAAATTTGTTTCAACTGTCGTTCCAACGACCAGCTTGTCACAAAGCTCCATGTCGTTACCTCCTATTCCCCCGCAATTTCAGAAGAATAATGAAACTACACAGAAGAAGACAACTTCTGTTTTCCATGCATCCAAACCTTCTGCTACTTCCTCCTCTATAAATACCGACAATGATATTTCTGTTTTTATTCGCAGATGAAAAGCTATGTGGAGTAGCAGAACAAGACTAATCAAAAGATCTCGCGCGAGATCGAAGACATCAAGAAGCAAAAGAAGCCAACCAAAATATGAGGAGTCCGCCAAGCCGTTGGGAAGAGTCAGCCGAGCCAATGGGAGGAGTCTGCCAAGTACAATGGGAGGAGTCTGCCAAGTACAATGAGAGGAGTCTGCCAAGTACATGGGAGGAGTCCGCCGTCGATGCATCACCTTCTTCGGACACACGTAAGCTCCTCATTCATGGACTCTTCAAGTTGACAAACAGACGCATCCCATGTCGCAGGAGTCCGTCCAAGGACGCAGGAGGGTGACATTTTGGTAATTTTGGTTGGTCAAGTGACATTTGGGTAATTTTCCCTTTAAAAAATCCTACTATTTAGGAATTTGAATATTTTCTATGGAATTACAATTACAAAACCTTGATTGATTTCGAGTCACTTATTTCGAGTCAACTTTTTGTATCACCATCATCGTTCATCTTCATTCACCACACAAGTTCTTGATCATCATTCAACTTCGCTTTCCACCCTGCACCACTCATCTCCGATCATCATTCAACTTCGCTTTCCACCTACATCGTCGGACCATCATATCACCATAGTTCTCCTCTATTCACCACACAAGTTCTTGAGATTACATCAAAGGGTGTTCACACAGAAGGATATTTCGAGTTACTTCTTGATTTCAACAAAAGCTTTCGAGTTGAGGTTTCGAGTAGGATTTCGAGTTGCTTGTTTTCGAGTAGGATTTTGAAACAGTTTTCGAGTTAACTTCATAGCTTTTTGAGTTGACTTCTCAAAAGGTTTCGAGTGAAAGGAGTTTGCAAAATAGTTGATTTTGAGTGAAAGGATTTTTTTGACATAATTGAGTTTTCAAGTTGGAGTTCTCGAGTCTGTCATACAACATATCGAGTCATTTGGCCGATTTCGAGTTCATTAGAGTGTACCATTTTTTATTTTTCTGAGTGATCCGTAACCCACCTTTGCAACTTAACCTCCGGCCACCAAGTTTACCTACCTTCGATCACCATCTTCCATATCAAGAACAACGACTACCACCATCACGACACACATCTTCCGGCCATCGATACTCATCACTATTCCTCCCCCGCCGTAGCACCTGAGACATTGTCACTGGAGCATCACCGAGCCACCCACATCATCAAGCTCTTTACCTCTGGTAACTCCCATATCAACCTTCAACACCAACAACAACAACACACCATCATCTCCATCATCGTGTCGTTATATCTCCGACATAACCCGTCAACTCCGCCCCAAACAGTCTCTGATCACCTCATACCCCTGTTGAACACCATTCAACATCTCCCATTCATCGACATTACATCGTCATCACCTCCTGCCTGCAACAACCATACTAATAATATTCATATTTGGTTGTTAAAGACTCAGTTACCAGTTGGTCCGAGCTAACTGTATAAGAGCCTCACGAAGTCTTTGTTGCAACCTAAAAGATCACAACAAGGAAGAAAACACACCCTTTAGCCTCGTCACAGGGAGGGGGGCCTCTCTGTGACCAAGCTCGGGCGTGAGAATAAGAATCAGAGTATGCGGAGTAAGTCAGTGAGAGAGAGAAGAGTTAGAGAGGGAAAGTAGCCATTACCCTTTGTGGAAGGCCTTAGTGGGGTATTTATACCTTTTGGGTATGCTGACGTGGCGATGTAGTTATGACCAAACCAGTCATTGTTAGGCAGTTAGAGTTATGGGCCCCGAGTTAGTTAAGGAAGATCCTCTAGGTCGATCATTCCTGTGTGGACCGTCCGACTCGGTCCAATGGCATCTTACCTTCGGCGATTGTGCTTCGACCCTTTGACGGGGGAACGATCGGTTCGCTGATAGACGGTGTTCGGTTCAGTCTGGCACGTATCCTCATCAAGTCCCTCTAGTTCGTGGCATTTATTTAATAAAGTTATGAACTAGTCTTGAGGCATAGTTCGGTTTTTATTTGGGCGGTTTATTTGATTTTTAAATTCCTCTCTGGCGGTCACTTGGCTGGGTAACTGGTGGTTATTTTAGCTTACCCTTTTTCTGAAGTGACGTTTGACATGCATCACCAATGTGACGTGTCGGCTCCTTATTGGCTATTTTGAGGCGGTTACTTTTTTCTATAAAAGGAGAGAGGAAAGTAGATTTTCTCTTTTACCTTTCCATCTTCTTCTCATTAGATCCTTTCTTCTCTGAATCCTCATTTCCAGCAGGTTCGTCTTGACCTTCAGCATGGCTAACAAGAGCAACATGTCTGGGTGTTTTAATGTTTTGAACCCTTCTGGTCTAGAATGGTTTGTCGAACAGTATTCAATCCCGTCCTCTCTTAATCTGATTCTACCAGAAAAGGATAAGGCCATCTACCCCTTTGTTCCGGGGAAGATTGGGGTTTATACCAGGATGTTCGATTACTATAACTACAGGATTCTTCTAACCAAATTTTTGGTTGACGTCCTGAGGTTTCATGAAGTCCATCTTTCTCAAATGAACCCCTTTGGCTTAGCCAAGGTGTGCCAGTTTTAGCTTTCCTGTCGTGGCTTGGAGTCGGACCCAGATATGGATGTGTTCCGGGCTTTTTACAAGTTGAACCAAACCGGAGATTGGTATACATTCGAGGTTCGGAATAAGAATGCTACATGTTTCTCTGGATTACATCGGGCTTAAAAGATTGGAAAGACCGTTTCTTCTTGATAGATGACCGCTGCGTCCCAGCCGAGATGGCTTGGAGGCCGAGGAGGTCGAGCCTACCCGGACCTCTTCCTGAAAACTTTCAATTTAATAAAACTTTATATGCTTCATTGATCAAGGAGGCCGGTCATATCCAAAAGTGTCCAGAATACATCCTTGTCATGGGAAGGATAAGCACCATTTGGTCCAAACCTGAGTATTTCCCAACACTTTGTTGGAATGGAGAGGGTTAGTCATGTTCTTTATCAGGATGTTGCCCCCTCTTTTTTTGTACTTCCCATCTTTCCTACCCCCACCCTTTTTTGTATATATATACATGACAGTTTATTTGTTTGTGTAGTTATGGGTTTGAAAGATGCCTTGCAGTTAAAGTCCTTTGATTCCGATGAATTGGACATTCGAGCAAAAAAGACTCCAAAGGATGAGCAACCGTATACTTGTCTATAGTTAGTGAAAATTTATACAAGATTAGGGATCCTGTTGCGGCGGGTGATCAGGGTGGTTTGGGATCGGTTCCTCTAAAACAAGCAATCAATGTTTCTTCGATCTGTACCGTGTCTGTGGCAGCCAGTGATAAAGGGAAAGGGGGTGGTTCAAGCGGTGCTAAGGGTTCTGATTCAAAGGTTATTCTTTATGGTTCAGAGCACTTGTTCGTAGAGGATGAAGACCCGGTTGGTGAGGGTAGTGATGCTGGTGTTCAACCGCAGATAAGTTTGAAACGACGACGGAATCCTTCATCGAAGTCAGATCCAAATCCGAAGGAGTAGTGAGGGTAGTGATGCTGGTGTTCAACCACATATAAGGTTGTTATTTTGGAGGATGAAACAGATCGTGTTACGGAGTTTTCTGCAGCTGGTGGTTTATTGGAGAACCTAGATGCTCACCTTCATGGTGGTAAGACCCCAAGGGACCGCCCATTCACTCTTCCTTTGAGCCCATTATCATTAGGTGGTCCGACTACTCGATTTGTTGCTACTGATAATGACATGCCTGATCCTCCATTCATCAAGAAGACCGAACCATCGCCATCGGGTAGCCTCCCACTAGAGTTGATTCTAACATTTCCAGGCCTTGTCCGCAACAATTTGATGGTGGGGACAGTGCCTCTTCGTCTCCCCTGTGGTACGAGACTGAAGCTGTATTTGTTTGTCGGGAGCTAGGGTCCGGTGATGTGATGGATGTGGATTCGGCTGAGGCGCTGGAGAAGTATGTACCGGATTGGTCTCTGGTGAATAAGGATAGGATAATTGATGCCTTATCTATGAAGATGTCCTTATTTCACGTTGGTACACCTGTTGAGCACTTCTATTACCGGAGGATGAGTGGGCCGGAGCTTTGGAATGCCCTGATGCTGAATCAAGCACAATCTAATTCCTTGGTAGTTGAGACATACAAACGGTGGGTTGAGGCCGAGTCGAATTGTTGCAGGTACGAGTGTGAGGTTGCTTCTTTGAAGAACGAAGAGAATATTCGATCTAAAGCCAAATAAGAGATTGCTTCACTTCATGCCCAAGTGGATCGTTTGAAAGAACAGGTCTCAGAGACAAAAGAGATAAACAAAGCATCCCAGGCTTCGGCTGCGGCCGCCTTCGAAGCCCGAGACAAAACTGTTCACAATTTGAGGGCTTTGAAATTGAAGTGTGAAGAGCTTGAGCAAAAGTTTTTGGAGGTTGAGGAGAGAAGCAAGTCGGAGCAAAGAGAAATGCAAACTTCGTATAACCAGCTGTTGGCTGATCATCTTCGCCTTTTAAATGGTAAGGTTTTTTTCTTTTTGTTTTTGCTGTTTCTTTGAAGCTTCGAGTTGTTTTTTAATACCTTTACTTTTTGTTCGTTCTTCTCATCTTTTTGTTTTTAGATAAGGCAAAGCTGGAGAGATCGCGAGACAGGGCCATCGAATCCCATCAAGCTGTGGTTGCTAATATGACCGATATGCTGAATCGCTACAATGGTGAAGTGACTGAACTATATGGTCTTGTGTCGGAGCTCCTCCTCACCAAGCAATTGTTCATGACTGAAGGTTTTGCCTGGGTCGTTAAGCTGGTGCACCAGACTCTGGAGCTTGAGAAAGTTGTTGCTGATTTGGTGAATAGTGTGAACGCTGTTGGTGTGAATGACGGGATTAAACAGGGGTTTCAAGAGTCAAAGGCTTCGAACAAGGCTGTTAACAAGGTTCCTGGTTATGACGAGGGAGCTAAAGATGTTCTCGAAGCTGCCATTGTGGATTTTGATAATTTTCAGATACCAGTCCTTGACAAAGTCTCAGATTTGGTGAACGAGCCGTTGGCCGTTATTAAGGAAAAAAACAAGCTTCCGATCGTAAAGGAAAATTGACGGAGATTGCTCTTATTTTCATTTTTAATATGTAACCGTACAACTTGATGTTGGTGACATTTTATCTTTTTTGCATCATGTTTGCATTAACATAACTACTTATGTAATGGTGTTTACATTTACTTTAGCTTAGTTTGCGTTCAAACCATGCTTTTTTAGCAAACACTTGTGTTTTTCTTAGACACTTGTTGTGTCCGAACCGTGCCATGTGCTTAATAGATTTTTGTTTTCAACTATTTAAGCCTTACAGGTCCGTTTTAGGTTCGGTTCGAACCGTTATGCTTAATAGATTTTTGTTTTTTTTTAACTATTTAAGCCTTCTCCATCGGCGCGAGGCATGGGTCGTGGCTCGTTCGTGCACGTTAATATTTGAGCTCTTTTGTTATGAATCAACATATTATTTTCGCACCAATCAAAGTACGGATCGTTTTATTGAATTATCAAATAACATAAATGTAGTTGCCGGGGTATACCCTTCCGGCTTCTAAGGAAATTGGAAAAACGTTCGAGGCATTACCCTCCGGATTTTACATAAGTGTAATGGAAATAAATAAACAAACAAACGATCTTCTGGTGTGATGATTGATGCTTTGTCACATGAAGCATTTTTTCAAATGTATCCCGTTCCATGTTCTTGGAACAGGAGTGCCATCTATCTTTTCCAGCACGTATAATCCTTTCTTTATCAGGAATCTCTTGCATATATCTATAATTCCGATATCAAACATTATTTCGTTTGATCATCTACCTCATAACTCGTGCGACAATATAAACAATGGAAACCCTTTAAGTTGGGACGCCATCAAAAGTATAAGAATTTCCAATGCGTTACCATAGACTATTAACGCAAGTAAGAAGCATGTAAAGTTGTGCTAGTGACAAGAAAACACATGAAACTTAAATTATACGTCCACAGACGTCGAAGTATATCACACACAAATTTCAAGGCAAGACCTTTGGAAAATATATTTGGGCATGACGACACCAATGCGAATCCCGTCAGTGGAAGAACTACTAATCAAAAAGCAGCACTTGGCCACGTGATCCTACAAACGACATGAATCTTGCTGAGGTACGATAGAACAAGATTTCACAACAATCGGTGCATAGTCAAATCCAATTCTTGACGCTGCAAAAGAAGTCACATACCTTTACAATCCCCCTATTTCATTTTATTCAACATTCCCTGGTAATGTCACTTAACAACGGTTATCACACAAAATTTCAGATAAAATTCTTAAATTCCTTTTGTTAAAATTCAGACCTCTGCACATAGTAAATAGACTTTTTCATTTCTACTCTCCTAATGGTCATTATGAGGATTTCTTTCATAATCGCGAATATTTATTTGGTTGTTTCATTTCTTGGTAAATCCACATGTTACACATGCACTGTTTGTTGCGTATGTGGTTAGTTTGAATTATGAAGACCATGGGAGGGCTTCATTCCAATTTGTTGTTTTATTAAAACTCAAATATCGTTCCGCTATACTTGATCTTTGCATTGTAAACCGCGTTTTTTTGCAAAACGATGACTCTTTGATATCGAATCGATGAATTTCTTGAAAAACTCGATTTTCTTTTGAATGGTATACATGGTTTTTGTTGTGACCATGTCAGAACTTTCTTATTGATACATGAACTCGTTGTGTTTAAACCAAGTTCCATTGTTTGAACTTGCTCGCAATACGTATTCAATTCAAGGTCCCGTATGATAGATTGAGGTCATCATATTCGAATTAATCCCAACAAGCCCTTCAATTACTTTGAACCATAACAGGCTTGTTTGGTCTTCGACTTCATTAAATTGTTTCTTTGATCACGATCACCTTGTGGTGACGTTTTCACAAAATTGAAGCTTGCGCTAATCTCGTTTGCACACATCATGTACGGATTTAATTATTTATTTATATTGAATCCGCTTTGTTGGTGTATCCTATAAAAGCAATCTTAACACAATCGTGTGCTAAGATAATGATACACAAATTCATGTCATATTTCAGTGTATCTCTTAATGGTTCTTACAGCATCAATCGAGCCTTTCGTGATATTTATTGCTTTATCATCTTCAATCAAAAAACATTATTCAATTGTTTCAATTTCAATCGAAAATTCTACTAGATTTGTTTGAAACAAACATTCGGACTTACTTCATTTGATTTAAAAAAAATGGTGAACTCGTCCAGTCACCGCTATTATTATTTCGATCACTACGACACCTTGTGGCGTCGGTATAGACTTATAACTTGAGCTAATCTATATATACCTTTCGCTTGACTCATCCTTGAAAGTGGTCTTAATACAACTATGTGTTAAGACAATGATACATTAAACTCTGTTGTATATTGGTGTATCCTTGTAATTCGATAAATGTCAACCCATTGATTTTTCTCATATCATAATTCAATAGTTGACAAATCATTTTCGTACTTCTATTTCATTCGAGCTTGTTGATTTTGAGACTTCCTTAGTTGACAATCAAAGTAAGTTTTCTGTTGACAGTGAATTCTATTGTTTCTAAAAATCATTCACAACTTGTAAACATTCACATCTATTGATCATATATCTTTTTGCCTTAAACCTAATCACCTTGGAAACATCATTTCATCTCATTCATTTGACATCGACTTCTTGAACTAATTCAGTTGAACCATTGAGCCCTATTTATTGTAAAACACGTATTCATCTTAAAACTATTCTTATTGACTAAGACGTGACATAACTCTAAAAGAGATAACATAGCCCAAATCTCGAGGACGAGATTTAAAACAAGGTAGGGAGGATGTAACGACTCTCCTAGGACCCTTAAGGTAACCCTAAGCGCTCCTAAATACACCCCGAGTGCGAGAAACGGACCCGAAATACCTTCGTGCTTGGAGAAATCAAGAAAAACAAGATTTTTGGTTCGCTCGCGGGCCGCGTAAGAGTTAAGCAAAGCTTACGCGGGCCGCGACAGCAATGCAAACTACCGGATAACGATCAAGGCCACGTGGCATGACACGGTCGAAACCTCTGATGACTCAGCCGACCTAGACTTCCTCACGGGCCACGTAGATGTTCCTTCGAGTTTACGCGGGCCGCGACACGCCCCATTTCCAGCCCTATAAATAAGGAGTTCGAGTTTAGTTAAAAGTCGCTCAATTCTTTTCTTCTTTTAGCTTCTATTATAGCAAAGTAATAGCTCGGGTATTATACTCTAAAACCCGAAACTCTGCTCATTATCAGGCTAATAACTCTAATCACGGACACGGTACTATATCCGATTGATTGAAACTGATCCAACGGATGTTTAAATGCTGCCTATATACGGCTATACTTTGTCATTCGTTGTGAGTTTTGATCTCGTGATTATCGTTAAAGTTGAATTGAGTAATACACTAATACGAGTTCCATTGTAGCTAGAAATTAGAACTTGTAACCAGGGAACTACTAAGCTAGAATACTTAGCGATTAAGTAAACTTAATAGTTAAGGAAACCTTAGTGGTTAAGTAAACTTAGTAGTTAAGATAACTTAGCGGTTAAGAAACCTTAATAGATAAGTTAAACTTAATCAGCTAAGTAAAATTAATTAATCAGTTAAGTAAGATTAATTAATCAGTTAAGAATGATTAATTAAGTTAAGTATGATTAATTAATCAGTTAAGCGAGATTAATTAAGCTAAGCGAGATTAATTAAGTAAGTAAATTAAACACCTAAATAGATATACATGAAAATAAATATATATGAGATAGATAATATCAAAGGAAGGTATAAGAAGATATATATTTGGGTAGGAAGCTTCCTAGAAAATGTATAGGTAACTTCCTAGAAAAGCTATATGAAATTTCCTAGAAATTTCATATTTCCTAGCTATAAATAGGAAGCTTAGGATTTATTTTTCTTTGCTCATTTCTTCTATTCTTCTCTCTCTATACGTTGGTGTTCTAACCAATAATCACCGATGCGATATTCTGTCCGATCGATTCGGGAACCAACTAACAAATGCCAAAGTGCTATACTTTGTGAATTTCATTAGGATTCTGAAACGAATGCCAAAGTGTTGTCTAAACAAAGACTATACTTTGTGAATTTCGTTAAGATTCTGAAACGGATGCCAAAGCGCTGTCTAAATAAGACTATACTTTGTGAATTTCATTAAGGTCCTGATCTCGTGACCATCGTTAGGTTTGATATGGTTTTACACTAAACCATATTCCACTCTGTTAAACCATATGTTTAACTATCAAAAAACTCCAAACTATACACTTACAATCAAACAAGATGCTTAATCATCAGAAGATTCAGAACTGTAAAGTAGATGTTTGTTTAATCAAGACTATATGCTAACAAGGTGAGTCATTCTCTTTTTATCAATGATTTTATTAAACTTCAAATTATTTTCAAAAGTTATACTTACAGGGATTAAGTCGTGGTTATCTTAAATCACTGGCAAGTGGGGTATTGTGCACATTACTAATTTCTCACGGTTAGGTAAACAAACCTGACTGTGATAATCATCACTACTTGGGTGAAAGGACCCAATAGTGGTATGACCATCGTCACCAGGGTGTGACACGGCGCCAGATAACAATAAGATAGTAGCCATTGTAATCGCTCTTATGCTGTAATCTATAACAATGTGTCATTTTTGTACAAACTGAATGAACTCACCAGTATTTCCTGCTGATCAAATGTTTTTAAAACGTGTTTGAGGTAATTACAGTAGATCGGAATAAGAGTTGGATACGGCACCAAAAGTCTTACAGAAGTGGCTTAATTTATCAATTAAATTAAATTAAGAAAAGTTGTTTTATCTATTCGGGTTTATCCCATATTAAAGCTACCTTTCAAAACATGGTTTTATCCCATCTATTTAATAAATAAAATCCGGTGTTTTCTAAACTCTGATATTTTTTCTAACTCACAGTCCTGATGAAATTTCCGCTGCACTACTTTTCTAAATAACCACCGGTACCATTGAACTGGTTCGCGGCTCCCGATTCCGTCCAGGGTGGGGTCGGGGGTCGTGACAGTCCAACATACCTTGGGCTTAGCTTTCCTCTTTTACCGAATCTGATAACTCCTTTCCGTGGAGAAACTTTTAACAATACCTTGTCTCCAACTTGAAATTCCAACGCTTTTCATATGTTATCTGCATAACTCTTTTGACGATCTCGTGTGACTTTTAGTGTTTCCTTGACTTGAATAATTTTGTCAGTTGTTTCTTGTAAAATCTCAAGTCCAGATAGTTGCTTTTCTCTGATCTCTGCGCAACATACTAGTGTTCGGCATTTCCATCCATTGAGCGCTTCAAAGGGTGTAACATTAATGCCGGTATGATAGCTGTTAATATAGGAAAATTCTATTAAAGGTAAGTGATCATCCCAATTTCCTCCAAAATTAATTACACAGGCTCTAAGCATATCTTCCATTGTCTGAATTGTCCTTTCGCTTTGCCGTCCATTTGAGGATGATAAGCTGTGCTTAGATTCAATCGGGTTCCCGTTGCTTTTTGGAAACTTGTCCAAAAATGAGAAGTGAAACGACTTTCTCTGTCTGACACAACAGAAAAAGGAATTCCATGTAATGAAACTATTTCATTTACATATAACTTGGCTAACTGTTCCATACTGAAAGTTTCTTTCATTGGTAAGAAATGGGCAGAACCGTACACGTCAGCTGGTTAAAATTCCACCTTTGCACACAGTGGACCGCACACTCCAAAGCGAGTTGCACACTCAAGCTTGGGCTGCACAACAAGTAATTTGGACCGTACACTAGACTTATGGGGCCCGTACACTGAAGTTGGGCCGCACACTTGATGAGTCTGGTCACACACTCCAATTCAGAGTCAGGTCGCACATTAAGCAGTTTGGTCGCACACTAAGCTTGTCCGCACACACCAGTTCGCACACTTAACTAATATTCTATAAATCTTCAAGTCGCACACTATGAGTTCTGAATTGTGGCCGCACTTCTAACCAGCAATTTAAGTCGCACACTTCAAACTATTAAACCTGTACACAGCTTTCCTTGTAAATAAGTCAACAATCAAATCCCAAAAATGAAGGAAATAAATCAGAATTTGAATTTTATGAGATCTTTGTCACCAAAAACTCCAAAAATTCAGCAAACACAATCAATTATTGCCAAAACAGGTCAAATACGAAATTTTTTAATGTACTTGATATTCAAAACTGTTCTTCAAAACATCAAACCTTTTCTTTTCTGTTTCTTCTTCGAATCAGTAGCAGTGAACAACCTTCAATCTTCAAGAGATATCCGATGAAACCGAGCCTTTGTAAGACTACGTTGACTCTGATACCAATTGTAAGTCCCAAAAACCCAATCGGATATCACAAAACACTAATCAAAGTGTGGAAAACTAAGAAAAGTGTAGAAGAAGAAAATATGTCGAATGTTATTGATCAAAGTGCACACGGTTTCGATGAACCATCTGGTACACGAAATGTACTAACTCGAAATTACTAGAAGAACAGGAATTGTGAATAGCAACCTCTAAATGACCTAGGTTCACCCTATTTATAGTTACATATGGTGACCTAATTACAAACTGGGCCAAGCCCACATGCACACTACTGACTAAATAAGCCCAAATCATTTAATTAGCCAACAAGGCTTATCCCAATACTATCTAACCCACTAGAAAGCTAAGCCCAATAGCTTATACTTGTGTTTGATAAAGTTAAGCATAAACCTACTCAATTATATGGCCTTACATATATATAGTTACATACATATAGAAAATGTTAATGACTGAAGAATACAAAGTCAAGAGTGACAACCTATGATCATGTTTGCAGAACCGAACCGAAGCACATTTGATCCCACATCGTACACCCCACCTAATAATATTAGGTTCCCTTTTTATCTTTTCAATTCTTCTAGTTTTCCTCGGGGCAGGACTAAACATACCAGAAAACGATATGAATTCTAGAACCGAGGACCAGACTATTAGGGTTAGAGCATTCACAAAGTTCCTCTATATATTTGTGGGATTAAGATCAAATACAAAGGAAAAATAAATAACAAGGGTAAGAAGGATTTTGTTATCATCTTAACGTTTGTATAAAATAATATCCAGATTTGGAGGGTTGAGATTAGTTAAAAAAAAAAAGATAATAGAAGGGTATAAAAGAAATCTTACATTTATTTACTTTCTCTCTCTCTCCACATGCAAGACATATGTCAATTCCCCTATCAATTTAAAACGTCCATAACTTTTTCATACGACATTAAAAAAACAATTCACCATAATAACAAGTTTTTTTAATCTTTAATATGAGTATGATATTGCAATATAAAAATAAAATAAAAAATTTCATTTTTACTGAGGTTTTTTCTTACATTGTGTTAAATGTTCAGATCATTGTGGTTTTTAACTGGGTTTTGTTCATTACGTTTTTACTAGGACTTCTATACATTTTGTTTTTATCAAAACTTATAACCAATGTTGTAGAAGGCGCTAGGCGCTAGTCGGGCGGTGAGGTACAACCATTGTTGCAGAAATCGGCCTAGGCGGCCGATTAATCGCCGCCTAGGCGCTAGGCGGTCACCAACTGATTAATTATAAGCTAGTCGGTCAATTAATCGGTAATCGGTCAAAGTCGGTCGTAGGCGGTCCTAGGCGGTCCTAGTCGGTCCTAGTCGGTCCTAGTCGGTCAATTAATCGGATTAATCGGACTACATTAATCGGACAAAATCGGACAAAATCGGTCCTAGGCGGTCCTAGGCGGTCCTAGTCGGTCAGAATTGGTCAAAATCGGTCAAAATCGAACCATACTATCTGAAACTTGAAGTATTTATGTGAATTTTGAAGTATTATTTTTATATTATTGGGTATATATATATAATTTTGAAAAAATACATATAAAAATCCCATTCCGATTAATCCCGATTAATCCCGGTTAATCCCGATTAATCCCTAGGCTGTACCTCACCGCCCGACTAGCGCCTAGCGCCTTCTACAACATTGGGTACAACCTAGGGATTAATCGGAATGGGATTTTTATATGTATTTTTTTCAAAATTATATATATATACCCAATAATATAAAAATAATACTTCAAAATTCACATAAATACTTCAAGTTTCAGATACTATGGTTCGATTTTGACCGATTTTGACCAATTTTGACCGCCTAGGACCGCCTAGGACCGATTTTGATCGATTTTGACTGACTAATATTGTCCGATTAATCCGATTTTTGACCGCCTAGGACCGATTTTTTACCATGACCGATTAATTGACCGCCTAGCTCAAAATTAGGCAGTAAGTGACCGCCTAGCGCCTAGGTGCCGATTAATCGGCCGCCTAGGCCGATTTCTGCAACCATGCTTATAACACAATTTATGACACGATAAAGATGGTGTTGTCACAACCGGTAATTAACGGCTTCTGATTACGCGATTAACAAACGTTAAGATGATAACAAATAGCGTTTAAGGCACAAATTAATTTAATTAGGCCTTTGGAGTGCCTAGGAACGTCTATCTGACTTTACAGTACGCGGACGGTGGTTTACGGAGAAACCTGTTAAACGTTAAACGACAACGAACTGATACCGTACAAAATACTGATAACGCCGACAACTTCGAATTTTATACGAATATTTTATATACATGAATTTAATTTTGTGAATTTATTTTGCTTCCGTATATCACAAAACGCATAACTAACGAAAGACACGACCGCTGGAAACGCACCAACAACGAAACATAAGCATCGGACACGCGTACAACCTTTAAAACTTAAATTTCACAATATAATTAGCCTCGTAATTAAATTTTAATAACCGTAGTTGAAAACGGATCGAATAACGGGTCAGAAACAGCAAACGAGGCATTTACGCGATTTTAACGAAAACGACGAGCGTACGCGATTAATAACGAATTGCGACATTTTTACGACGTTTCGCGGAGCTCGGATCTTGTAAGAGATTTCGGGCCATTAGACACGGGGATTGGGCTTGTGGGCCTTGGGCCCAAGCCCAAAGCCCACTAACAAAAACTCTAGAACTATATATACGTAACCCTATCCTCATTTGTAAAAAAAAAAAAAAAAAACCTTAGATATACACACACCACCAAACTGTATATTTTGCTTGAAAACCTTAACAAGATCTCTACAAGAGATCTTGTCTCATAAAAGTAAAACCTCTACAATCTATAAGATCATTCTCACCTCCCCACTCTCTTTATTACATAAAGCAATACACAGAGAAGTCATCTTCTCAAAAACTCCCAACCCACACACCAGCATCCCTCGTGTCCTCTCTCTCCCTCCGACGAAGACACAGGGCCGGCTGCCGGTCGTATTTCCGGCGGCGGTTGTTCCGGCCGACGACAGCACACCCCCCCTCTATAGCTTTATCGAAGCAGACCACCACCACCACTGTCGGGTGGTGGTGTGCGATGGTGAGACCAGGAGAGATGAGAAAGAGACAGAAGGAACAGAGGAGAGAGAGAGAACCGGTGGTGCGTGGCGGCGTGGCGTCGGGCAGAGAAAGAGATCGTGAGAGATGGGAGCTGTAGAGAGAGAGAGAGCTGCAGGCGAAGGAGACGCACCGCCGTGAGCGGCGGCAGTGGTTTGGTGCTGATTAACTTCTCCGGCGAGAATATTGATGTCGGTGGTGGCTGACGATGACAGCCGGCGACCCTACGACGGCATGGCAGTAGTGGTGGTGGTCACCTCTGGCTCAAGATTTGGTACAGTTCACTTTCGGTTCACACTTGTGTTTCGGCTTCGTTGGTTAGTTGCGGGTTACGTCACTCGGCTCGGTTCAACATCAGGCTTGGTTCTATTGGGGTGTTGTTTCGGGTCAGCGGACTTGAAGATGATTCAGCTTTGTGTTTGGGTTGTTTCAGGTTTCTCAGCTTCGGGTTTTGGGTCAAAGCTTTGGGTCTCGGTCAACAGAAGTCAACGGTTGGTCAATGGTTCGGGTCAGATTCATAGTTAGCTCGGGTTAAGCGGCTTGGTCAGACTCGGTTTCGGTTTTGGGTTGACTCGGTCAAACCTGGTCAACCCAGCAAGTCAACCCGGTTGACTCGGTCAACTAAGTTAGCATTTCGACTCAAGAAGATGGTAAAGATTAACGACACGTTTATTTTGTTATCTTTATAATTATAATTCATTACGTGAAAACGAGCTCGAATCGAAATAAAATGACGAATCGATAGTTAAAGCATACATTGATTTATTATTTCGTTTATATAAATTTGATTACGTAAATGTTGTTCGAATCTTGATTGAATTTTGAAAATATAACGACACTTTAGTTGTCGGGGCCGTCCAAAAACAGAGGAAACTCTGCCCGTTTTTCGAGAAAATCCGTAAAATAACGTGTTTTTATTATGAAACAAAACGTCGGATTCAAATAATCTTTTAGTAAAACAAATACAAATATCGACGACACTTCACAACATCACGAAAACGACAATTTGGATATTATTTTCGACAATGCTTTTATAAAATAAAACGTGATATAATATTTTCAATTCTTTTATTATTTTCGACAATCCTTTCAAGTATCAAACAATACGAAATCTTTTCGTAAAAATAAATATAGGTTATATTTATTTCAAATATCGAACAATACGAATTCGTTTCATAAAACAAATATAGTTATATATTTGTTTCAAATAGCATACGACACGAATACTTTTATAAAAATAAATATAGTTGTATATTTATTTCCAAACACAACAACTCGACGATTCTCTTGTAAAATAAGTATAACTTTTTATATTTATTTCAAACGCCGAAACGGCATATACGTATATGATGGCAAGAACATACAAGACGCAATATATGATACGAATTTGTTATATGTTATTTTCATATAAACATTCTTTTTATATACGTGCGACTTCTCGGGACGACTAACGCGACTATACCGACATATTTATATATTTTTATATAAATATTCATATATTTTAAACCTCTCGAGAAGCTAAGTCTTTCTAAGACCTATTAGTTATTACCGACAATATAAGTTAATCATCTTTGTTAAGTAAACAACTTACCGTTGAATCGTTCGGTTAACGATTCGGTAGAGCTCGATGACACGTAGCTTAATTACTGCGTTTATTTAGAAACTTATAAGATATTCCGTGTTAGGAATATTGTAGAATGCACGCTAGCGAGTCACGTCTTGGAAACGACATCACGAAGTCGTAATTAGCTAGCTTTGCACAGGAATATCAAGGTGAGTTCATGTCCCCCTTTTCTTTAAACTGTTTTGTTTTTTAACTTCGGGGGTGAAATCCATGTTACAAAAGGATTACATACAATTACAATTGGTATGGTTAGCCTAGGAAAGTATAGTAGATCATGTGAATGGGTAGGCGGATACTTAAGACCATTAATCCTCGTATAAGGACCGAGGGGCATGAGTGATAGATCTATTTGGGTGTAGCGAGCCCACACCCATGAGGACCAGGGTGGCCCATAGGGTGACTATGTCTTACAGCCGAGGCCCGGTACAAATTTGCTAGGTTTGAGCCTTCCTACGCCGTCACACATACCAGTGGCCTTGCAAACCATTGGTGATCTGTTTCCTTGTTTGCTTTCATACCGGGATTTTCAAACATACATACATACACAGTTACAAAGGTTTTATACATATACACAAACACATGAACTCGCTCAACTTTTGTTGATGTTTTCAAATTACATATATTTCGGGGAACTAAGAGGATCTGGTAGGTGTTTGCATGTTTTCAAGCTGCGTCATGAATAAAAGATGTCATCCAAGGTTGTTAGGGTTTAGGAGATGTATCTTAATCCTGGACGAGATACATGGTTCTAAAATCGGTTTAATTTAAGAACTTGTGTCAAGTCTTCGTGAACTCTTTAAAACATGTGGTGGTTTGTAATTTGAATTTGGTGTCGACATTTCAGACAAATATGTTGTGTTATTTTTAAACTTAATTTATGGATGAACATCTAATGGTTTTATCATATAGCATTGTTATGATTGAATGCCATGGTATTAAGAAGTCACACCATAATCACGCTTCCGCAAAATTTACGGTGTGACAGATTGGTATCAGAGCTATAGGTTACAACGAATTAGGTTTCTGTAGGAATACCTAGGCTCTAACCTCACCTTTCTTTGGGACTTCGACTATTAAGACTTTGAGTACATACAGAATGCCTAAGACTCGAATATGGTCTCCAACCGTTGCCGAAAAACAAACAGTCACAATTTTGTTTTCAAACATACGCTAATGTCATGTTTTACACACGGTAAATAAAACAATTACATACAGTACACAAAACTATGAGAGTTTAGGAAACATGCTTGTAAGACCTTTGGAAAACTTATGTTGAAGTTCATTAAAGGTCATCACGTAGGAACCTTGATTATTAACTCGGGCACACACTATTATCCATATTGTCTATAATATTTTAACTTCCCGAGCAGGCAGCCTACGCATAACGAAACGCTAGTGCACGAGAATACATGGAACTCAAATTTTACGTCAACGGATGTTGGAGTACATCACATTCTACGCGGAACGAAACGCTAGTCCACAGGTATACGTGAAACTTAAGCTATACATCAACGAAGGTTGAAGTACGTCACATACGACCTTCGAGGTGAAGTCCCCGAGAAGACACTGTGGAGCATTTCAGTGATGATGCTAATCCTTTCAGCGCGAAAACTATCGATCAGGAAGCGGCGGTTTGGCACGCGGTCCTACAAATAACACGAGTCATGCTAAGGAGAAGACGCATGCCTTCGTATTCCCCCTATCTTATTAACGACGAATACGCTATGTTCGACATTCCATGGTAATGTCAACTAACAACCGGTCATCACATGAAACCCCATGTAAAGTCCTTAAATTTCTTTTATAGAAATCCCGACCTTTGCATCTAGTGAGTAGATTTTCACATCTCTACTCCTCTTAATGGTTATTGTATCACGATCATTTCTTTCATTATAGCGAATATTCGTTTGCTTCATTTCTTGAAAATTCATATGTTACACATGCATCGTTTGTTACGCATGTGGTTTCGTTTCGAATAAGCGCTTCATCAAGGTTCAAATATTATTTCGCTAAATCTAATTATTGATTTGTGATTCGAATGACCCGCATTATTGTAAGTGTTGGCTCCTTTGTTATCAAGTCAACACATTTTCTTGAAATTTCTTTTCTTTTCAAGATACATACATGGTTTTTCGTTGTGACCATGCCGAAAGTTTTCTCGTCGATACATGTAGTTATTGTCGGCTTGCACCAAAACCAAGTTCAATTGTTTGAACTTGTTCATTACACATATTCAATTCAAGACACCATATGATGTATTGAAAACATCATACTCAAATTCGTTTTAACAAGCGTTTCATTTGTTCCGAGTCGTATTAGACTTGTTTGATCTACGACTCCATTAAATCGTTTGTTGATTTCGACACCTTGTGGTGGTGTTTTCACTAATTTGAAGCTTATGCTAATCTCGTTTACACATCTCATGCACGGATTTAAATATTTATTTATTGATTTGCTTTAAATCCGCTTTGATTATCATATTAAAGCAGTCTTAACACAATCGTGTGTTAAGACAGTGGTACACAAATTTATTTCCATATTCCGGTGTACCTATTAACGGTTCTTTCATTATCGATCGAATGTTTTATGATATTCATTGCTTTCTCATCTTCGATCGAGACATTTATTTCTTTGACGTTCCATTTTCAATTGAAAATCCTATGATGTTTGTTTGAAACAAGCGTTCAGATTTATTTCGTTGAATCTTCATTTGGTTTCAAACACAGGTGATACTTGTTCGATCACCGCTATATTTGAATTGTTTCATTCACTACGACACCTTGTGGCTTCGGTATAATTTGCAGCCTGCACTGATCACGATCGAGCATTTCATGCAAACTATTAAATTTGAGAGCTTTGATTCTAAGTTCATCTAGTAGATGTTATTGCTTCTAGAACTCATTTACATATTGTGAACATTCATACGGAATTCGATTGGTCGAAGTTCCTGTTCTATGTTGGACTCCTGTTAACTTAGTCACACTAGTGACTGTATCTATACGTCTTGTTTCCTTTGACAACAATTTCTTAAACACATTTCTTTTAAACCGTTAGGTACTTATTGTTGAGGAATGTCCTTGAATTCACATGATTCGAATAAGTTTTGATCTGATTTCATGGTCATCCACTTTAACTCTATTCGTATTTACCTACACATAACGTAACTCTAAGGAGTTAACGTAGTCTAAATTTCGAGGACGAAATTTCATTAACAGGGGGAGAATGTGACAACCGGTAATTAACGGCTTCTGATTACGCGATTAACAAATGTTAAGATGATAACAAATAGTGTTTAAGGCACAAATTAAATTAATTAGGCCTTTGGAGTGCCTATGAACGTCTATCCGACTTTACAGTACGCGGACGGTGGTTTACGGAGAAACCTGTTAAACGTTAAACGGCAACGAACTGATACCGTACAAAATACTGACACTGCCGACAAGTTCGAATTTTATACGAATATTTTATATACATGAATTTAATTTTGTGAATTTATTTTGCTTCCGTATGTCACAAAACGCATAACGAATGAAAGACGCGACCGCTGGAAACGCACCAACAACGAAACGTAAGCATCGGACACGCGTACAACCTTTAAAACTTTAATTTCACAATATAATTAGCATCGTAAATAAATTTTAATAACCATAGTTGAAAACGGATCGAATAACGGGTCAGAAACAGCAAACGAGGCATTTACGCGATTTTAACGAAACCGACGAGCGTACGCGATTAATAACGAATTGCGACATTTTTACGATGTTTCACGGAGCTCGGATCTTGTAAAAGATTTCGGGCCATTAGACACGGGGATTTGGCTTGTGGGCCTTGGGCCCAAGCCCAAGCCCAAAGCCCACTAACAAAAACTCTAGAACTAAATATATGTAACCCTATCCTCATTTGTAAAAAAAAAAAACCTCATATATACACACACCACCAAACTGTATATTTTGCTTGAAGATCTCTGCAAGATCTCTACAAGAGATCTTGTCTCATAAAAGTGAAACCTCTACAATCTATAAGATCATTCTCACCTCCCCACTCTCTCTATTACATAAAGCAATACACAGAGAAGTCATCTTCTCAAAAACTCCCAACCCACACACCAGCATCCCTCGTTTCCTCTCTCTCCCTCCGACGAAGACACACGGCCGGCTGCCGGTCGTATTACCGGTGGCGGTTGTTCCAGCCGACGACAGCACACCCCCCCTCTATAGTTTTATCGAAGTAGACCACCACCACCACCACTGTCGGGTGGTGGTGTGCGATGGTGAGACCAGGAGAGATGAGAAAGAGACAGAAGGAACAGAGGAGAGAGAGAGAACAGGTGGCGCGTGGCCGCGTGGCGTCGGGAAGAAAGAGATCGAGAGAGATGGGAGCTGTAGAGAGAGAGAGAGAGCTGTAGGCGAAGGAGACGCACCGCCGTGACCGGTGGCAGTGGTTTGGTGCCGATTAACTTCTCCGGCGTGAATATTGATGTCGGTGGTGGCCGACGATGACAGCCGGCGACCCTGCGACGGCATGGCAGTAGTGGTGGTGGTCACGTCTGGCTCAAGATTTGGTACAGTTCACTTTCGGTTCACACTTGTGTTTCGGCTTCGTTGGTTAGTTGCGGGTTACGTCACTCGGCTCGGTTCAACATCAGGCTTGGTTCTGTACGGGTGTTGTTTCGGGTCAGCGGACTTGAAGATGATTTAGCTTTGTGTTCGGGTTGTTTCAGGTTTCTCAGCTTCAGGTTTTGGGTCAAAGCTTTGGGTCTCGGTCAACAGAAGTCAACGGTTGGTCAATGGTTCGGGTCAGATTCATAGTTAGCTCGGGTTAAGCGGCTTGGTCAGACTCGGTTTCGGTTTTGGGTTGACTCGGTCAAACCGAGTTAACTCGGTCAAACCTGGTCAACCCAGCAAGTCAACCCGGTTGACTTGGTCAACTAAGTTAGCTTTTCGACTCAAGAAGATGGTAAAGATTAACGACGCGTTTATTTTGTTATCTTTATAATTATAATTCATTACGTGAAAACGAGCTCGAACCGAAATAAAATGACGAATCGATAGTTAAAGCATACATTGATTTATTATTTCGTTTATATAAATTTGATTACGTAAATGTTGTTCGAATCTTGATTGAATCTTGAAAATATAACGACACTTTAGTTGTCGGGGCCGTCCAAAAACAGAGGAAACTCTGCCCGTTTTTTGAGAAAATCCGTAAAATAACGCGTTTTTATTATGAAATAAAACGTCGGATTCAAATAATCTTTTAGTAAAACAAATACAAATATCGATGACACTTCACAACATCACGAAAACGACAATTTGGATATTATTTTCGACAATGCTTTTATAAAATTAAACGTGATATAATATTTTCAACTCTTTTATTATTTTCGACAATCCTTTCAAGTATCAAACAATATGACATCTTTTCGTAAAAATAAATATAGTTTATATTTATTTCAAATATCGAACAATACGAATTCGTTTCATAAAACAAATATAGTTATATATTTGTTTCAAATAGCATACGACACGAATACTTTTATAAAAATAAATATAGTTGTATATTTATTTCCAAACACAACAACTCGACGATTCTCTTGTAAAATAAGTATAACTTTTTATATTTATTTCAAACACCGAAACGACATATACGTATATGATGGCAAGAACATACAAGACGCAATATATGATACGAATTTGTTATATGTTATTTTCATATAAACATTCTTTTTATATACGTGCGACTTCTCAGGACGACTAACGCGACTATACCGACATATTTATATATTTTTATATAAATATTCATATATTTTAAACCTCTCGAGAAGCTAAGTCTTTCTAAGACCTATTAGTTATTACCGACAATATAAGTTAATCATCTTTGTTAAGTAAAGAACTTACCATTGAATCGTTCGGTTAACGATTCGGTAGAGCTCGATGACACGTAGCTTAGTTACTGCGTTTATTTAGAAACTTATAAGATATTCCGTGTTAGGAATATTGTAGAATGCACGCTAGCGAGTCACGTCTTGGAAACGACATCACGAAGTCGTAATTAGCTAGCTTTGCACAGGAATATCAAGGTGAGTTCATGTCCCCCTTTTCTTTAAACTGTTTTGTTTATTAACTTCGGGGGTGAAATACATGTTACAAAAGGATTACATACAATTACAATTGGTATGGTTAGCCTAGGAAAGTACAGTAGATCATGTGAATGGGTAGGCGGATACTTAAGACAATTAATCCTCGTATAAGGACCGAGGGGCATGAGTGATAGATCTATTTGGATGTAGCGAGCCCACACCCATGAGGACCAGGGTGGCCCATAGGGTGACTATGTCTTACAGCCGAGGCCCGGTACAAATTTGCTAGGTTTAAGCCTTCCTACGCCGTCACACATACCAGTTGCCTTGCAAACCATTGGTGATCTGTTTCCTTGTTTGCTTTCATACCAGGATTTTCAAACATACATACATACACAGTTACAAAGGTTTTATACATATACACAAACACATGAACTCGCTCAACTTTTGTTGATGTTTTCAAATTACATGTATTTTAGGGAACTAAGAGGATCTGGCAGGTGTTTGCTTGTTTTCAACCTGCGTCATGAATAAAAGATGTCATCCAAGGTTGTTAGGGTTTAGGAGATGTATCTTAATCCTGGACGAGATACATGGTTCTAAACTCGGTTTAATTTAAGAACTTTTGTCGAGTCTTCATGAACTCTTTAAAACATGTGGTGGTTTGTAATTTGAATTTGGTGTCGACATTTCAGACAAATATGTTGTGTTATTTTCAAACTTAATATATGGATGAACATCTAATGGTTTTATCATATAGCATTGTTATGATTGAATGCTATGGTATTAATAAGTCACGCCATAATCACGCTTCCGCAAAAGTCAGGGTGTGACAGGTGTTATATTTGGGTACTCTATATGTTGTGTTGTAGGTTCTGGTCATTGTGTTTATTCTGCTATCTATTGTGTTTTAGTTTGTTGTTCATTGTGTATTAGTATGTTGTCTATTGTGTTTTAGTGTGTTGTCCATTGTGTCTTTTATTTGCTCTCACTAATTTTGTGTTTTTTATCTGTCGTCATCAATTGTGTTTTTTAACTTTACTTTCCATTGTGTTTTTAGTTTGATAGTCATTGTGTTTTATGTTATGTCCATTGTGTCTTTTATCTGTTGTCATCGATTCTATTTTTGGTCTACTTTCCATGGTGTTTTTAGTTTAATACTAGTTGTGTTTTACGTTATGTCCATTGTTTGCCCATGTAATCCTTCCTTAAAGAACAGATGATAGAAAAGCCAAAGTTGGTTCTCAACAGTTGATCCATCATAACAGTGCTTGAACTTAATTCCCTTCAATGGCAATGGCTTCTAACAGCTAATGATCCTAAAGACTGTTATGCTCAACAACTGTTCTATCAAAACTCTGCTGATTACAAAGACTGTCAAGACCTAACAACTGCTGATTGTCAAAGTGCTGTTGAAGACAAAGTACTGCTGAATCAAAGGCCTGATCAACCTAAGAGGAAAGCACTGCTCAGCATCATCAGTGTTTAAGCATCAACAGCAGATAGAAGCATCAGTGTTTTGTTTATCAGTATTTTAATGTAACAGTGTTTATTTTACATCAGTGTTTAGAGGTTGTTATAACTGTTAGCTGTCACTGTCTAGGTGAAGTCAGCAAAGATGCTCAGTGGTTAGGATTTATACTATAAATAGACAGTGCCTGTACTGTTCTATTCAGCTCTCTTTCACACACATTCATCTTGTACGAACAACCATAGTGAGCTCAGGCTGAGGGGGAGTTAGTGTTCATGCATGCATAAGTCAATCATTGTGTATTCAATCTTATGACTAATGAAAGCATTGTGTGATGAAAGCTAATCTTTCCTTAATTGTGTTATAAAGTTTTACACCATTCCGCTGCATATTATTCCCTGTTTTATCTACTTTCATTACATCTTATTTGTAAGTCCCGTAGAACGGATCTTTTAATGATATCAAACAGCCTATTGATTGTGCGGAATCCAATCAATAGGTGATTCAAGAAAAACCGAAAAATATGAAATATGAAGAACACAATACCGAAAAACACTTTCAACACTTGCACACGATTCTATTACTTGAAAAGCAAAACCGTCTGGTACAAGCGTCTTTATCACCAAATCGCCTCCCTCTCTATGACTCTAGAAATTCTATAACTATGAAGCTCCTAGAGGTTCCAACCTAAAAACAAGTTAGAAACTTGTTTTTATACTAACTCAAGCCCAAGTCCCTACATGGGCTCCCCTTGGGCCTGCTTGGCCCACATGGCCTAAAGCTTGGCCCAAGTGACCTATAAAGGTCCACAACCTAATATAAACTAACCCAGTAAGGCCCAGTTTGTAACCATAACCCGTTGTGTTAATTTGATGCGTCAGTCTCACACTTTAGGGCCTAATAATCTCCCCCTAGACTGATGCCATCAAATTGTCTTCATAACATGAAATCAGCAACGTCTTCAACGAAGTCTATGGTTGTCACTATGCTGCAGATGTTGTGGAAGTTCTTGACTTCTGAACTCTCAGCACTGGGTCTCTTTCTTCAGCTCTTGTGGTTAGCTTCATATCAGGATCTCGATCAGCATCTGCTTGGAAATCTTGTCAAAAAGAATGTGAGATGAGGATTCTCAACAAATCTTTTCTTCTTCAATCTTTGTCTTTCAAGCAGGTTCACGGTACTTCTTCAAATGCACTATCACTGTCAGACGACAATTCGTATCCGATTCTTCTAACTCAGGTACATCTTGTTGTTGTGCTGCTTCAGGCTTCTTCAGCAACTAATAGCATCTCAGTCTTCATCAACCCCTGTTCTTGATTGAAATCAAGTTCTGCACATGCTCACAAACTCATTAGCAAACATTTCTTATGCAACAGGGAGAGTACCATATGAACACTAGGTACATCCAAGTACTTGTACTCAGATTTCACAATTTAAATTCTTTCAACTTTTGATGATCAGTCAAATCTTCAAGAACGGTTATATTTTTAATTTTTAAGAAAACAAATAAACACTCTATTTTTGGATTTTTGATTTTATAGAAAAGCAAGACAATATTTTTGTATTTTTGAATTTTTCCAATTTTTTAATATTAAGAACTAGAAACAAATAAAACTCAAAATATAAACAACTACCATAATATACAATTACAATTGCAATGGGATCAAAATTCGTTCTCAGGCAGACTAAGGAACACTTTTCAGTACGAGCCCAATAAAACTGGTCTACGCGATTGCCAATATGTTTGTCCACTTAAACTTTAACGCTCAACTTTCAATTTTTCAACTTCGTGATATGCTTAAGGTAATATTATACTATTATACCCGTGTGTCCCATTCCAAGGCATACCCCCGCGATCAAGGTAAGCACAACGATTCATCGTAGCAGGTGAGTATACTGATGTCATCCTTTTGATTTACAATGTTAGACCATTGGTGACAGGTCAGTACTTTCGTACAGCAGAGCGACCAATGATTTTGTCCAACGAGGGTGAGGCAAATACCATTTTGGTACGAATTTGGCTCTTTGAGCATTTGGAATTTTCTCATTTTGAGATTTTGATTCCTTAGGGTTTTTGTCCTCTTGGGATCTTTTAAGATATCCTGACTGTGTCTAGGTCTGCATATAATCTGGATGCAACAGAAGGACAGCCAAGATATCCCCGGATGATTCAACAATATAAAGACCCGAAACCTCAAATGTTGGCTATCTATCAACGCAAGATTTAAGACCATAAAATCATACGCCGTTGGTATGTTACCCACATGGTACATAGTTCGTTATGTTTATATCACTTAGTATCTTTTATCATGTTGAGCGTCAAGCCTATCGACATATCACAGTAGATCCTAGTCTTTTCAGCTATGGCACCTTACATGTGTTAGTCAAACCCTTTAACACAAACATTTATTTCACTTCCCATATAATGCAATTTTTCTTTTTGGCTTTTTCATTTTTCTAATGTTTTTGTATTTCATTTTCTCCCCCTAAAACAATACATATATATACAACAAACTCTTTTTGTATTTTTCTTTCCTCCTAAACTCTATATCTATCTATATGTTCCTCTCCCCCCTAAATTTGTGCATAAATCTTGTATTTTTGTGCAAATTTACCATTTACTAGAGAAAGGACAATTTATATACAAAGTAATGAACTAAGAAAGAGAAAAAAAATATTTTTGCTTAACCGTTCCATCATTAGATTGAAGACTAATCAAATTCAAATCAAAGTACTGAATTTAAACGGTACCTTTTGCTGATCTTATCTTACTTCTCTAATCTCCTCCAAAGGAAACATATCATCTGGAAAAAAAATTGAACTTTTTGCAACATTGAAATGTTACCTGTTTTTATCTCTGGAACAACCGCTATCAACATTCCAGAGATTGTCAACAGCTCCTCCTTAGTTGTTCCTGAAAGGTAAGGAGATTAGTAAGACATGGGTACCCAGGCCATCGTGGTCCTGGGATTTCCTGAAGCATCAAAATAAGACACTTCCTTTAAACACAAGTCCCCTTTCGTTTCAAGGATTGGAAACATTGCTGCTTTGGATTTGGGTTTCCAAATCTGTTTCGGTTTAACAAACGTGTTCGTTGCCTTCAGTTGAGCAACTTTAGCTGATTCAGTTTTAGAAAGACGTTTTTGTTCTTGAACAGCCTTGCGTTTGTTTTTAGCAGCGTTCCAATCCCCATCAGAAGGTTTAACCTTGGGATTCACATTCTTCATTGCCTTAGGTGATGATACCTTCATCGGCTTGGAATGATTGTTATCATTTGGTGTAACCCTCTGATTTCGCATATAATGGGGTACATGGGGATGCCGTGTGCAGTTTCTAGCAATATGACCCGCAATGCCACAGTTGTAGCAAGTTTGTCTTTTCATCGGAAAGACGTTTTGAGCAGCTTGATTCGCTCTAGCAGGTCCTGAAGGACAAACCGGTCCTTTTTGCGTTGGATGCGCCTGCATTTTACTTTCAGACGAAGACGAATTTGGGTGCCTGTATATGCTGGTTGCAGAAGTCTTGTTGCTTTGAGCACCATTCTTCGTCTTTTCTCCCTGATTGGAGCTTTTAATCACCTTGTCATGAGCCTTATGGGATCATGATTGTCCTTGATGAGCAGACTTCTTATATCCTCGACTTTGATCTGCTCGTTTTGGCTCCTTTTGTGTGTTGTGAACCGGCTCACAAACACCAGCACAAGAGTGAGTGTTGACTTTTTGTTGCACTTTTGGACGATGAACACAATTTCTAGCAATGTGTCCAGGAATTCCACAGTTGAAACATGTCTGTCGTTTCAATGTATGGAGATTCTGAGAGCAAGCAGCATTAGCCGATCTGATTGGTCTAGATGACCGAGCTTGCTTAAGTTGCTTTGGTTGTGTTCCGTGTGCCTTTTCTGAATTCTTCTGTACCTGTTGATCAGAACTAGCACAAGCATGAGATTCAGACAGATGATATTTTTCGTCTTTTATAATTTTATCAGGATCATTTTGAAAAGACGATTCAGTTTCTGTTTTAATTTCCTTTTCAGAAACATTTTCTTGTGACTTTTCATTTAATGTGACCACCTCTTCTTTTTCAAAATCTGGTTCAGTTTTAATTTCAGAAGATGTAGAAGTTTCATCAACACGTGTTTCATCAATGCACGTATCATGTGAATCTACTTGTGGTTTACTTTCAGCTACAGTTTCCAATGGGGTCCCACTAGATTCAACATTAGGGACGTCCACTGAGACCGATTCAGAAGAAGAATCAGAACACTGTTGATTTTCTTGAGAAGAAGTTTCAGTGGATTCACTGAATGTATCCTGAGGGACCTCACCTGTCAAACTGTCATCAGCTGAAGAGTTAGAAACATTAGAATCACAATTTTCAGCTACTGAAAAACATCCATCATCACACACATTATTCAAAGATTCATCACAAGCATTCACAGTTTTGCCCAAAACATCAGGCCCAAAAGAAGACGAAACATAACTATGCAACGAGTTCAAGAACGATTGACCAAACACACAACCAGAGTCAGTTTTATCAAAAGTAGATTTAGAAAAATCAGAATTTAAAAGTTGTTCATTCCCAAACATATCTCCACACCTCACTTCAGGTATTTCATCTGCACATGATGAAGAAACGTTAGGATCAATTGTACCCTTGGACACAAAACAAACTGGTTGAACCACCTGTTTTTCAATAGGTCTGCCATTAAATGATGACTTATTGTTTTTGGGACCATAAGTCATTTTACTTTCACTCATCATCTCCTCCTCAGTCATAGGTAAGTAAGTATAATTGTCATTATAAGGAGGAGGAGCCTGATTAAAACCCAATCCCAGCCCTTTCTTTTTCTTATATGCAAGCTGTTGATCACACAAATTCTTAACTAGTTTACTGGAAGAATCAAATTTCTTAATATTGAGTTCATTTATTTGATATCTATCTCTGATATCCTCCAGTTCTTTAGTCACAGTGCATAATTTCTCCTGAACATATAAGAGTTGGGTTGCTTTTACACTAACATCATCTTTGAGTTGGATGATGTCTTTTCGCTGAGCTTCAATTTTTTCTTTAAAAAGTTTTTCATTATTAGCTAAAGTGAAATTTTTCCTTTTAATGTCATTATAATCTTCGATTAGCTCAGCGTTGTGTATTCTATAAGCTTCAACCCTTTCTCTACACTCAGGAGTGCAGAAAACAGAAAGTATCTCTTCACGAGTAATTTCTTGAGCCGCGGGTTTGTGAAACACAAATGCCATAATTTCAGCGGGTGGTTGATATCCTGACTCAAACCCTTTTGTCAAAACACAAACCAAACAGAAAGAGTGGATGATTATCTTTTGTTCTTCTCCTCAAAACACAAACCAAACGAGAACCCGTGTACTCGCTAACTCAAACCCTTTGCACGCGAATGAACCCGCTTTCTGAACCGCACCTCAAAACCTTTCAAAACCGTTAACACGAAACAAACAAACCCCTTTTTTTATTATTATTTAATTAATATATAAGAAAACTATTTATTATTATTATTATTATTAAAAATCAATGATTAGGTAATGATTACCAAATGATTTTAATATTATTATTTATTATAATCAATATCTTAAAACCTAAAATATCATTAAAATCATAACAGTACTTCGTCTTCTACGTTAAACCGAATATCCAAAACCCTAATTTTTTTAAAAATCAACCACCAGTAACGATTTATGATGACGGTGACGGAGTGGTGGTCGGAGGTGGTGGTCGCTGGTTGTTGCAGGTAACGGCGTCGGAGATGACAGTTGTTGACGTTGAAGAAGACGTCTGGTAGCGAGTATAACGATAAAGATCAGTGATGGTGGTTCAGTGTTTATCAATGATCATAAAGATCAACTCGAAACGTGGAACTCGAAGATGATGTAGACGAAGGTGGTGGTAGGAGTATGACGAAGGTGATGAAGACGGCCGATGACGGTTCAGAGATGGTGTACGTGGAGGTTGTTCAACTCGAGACCTGTGAAGGTGATGAAGGACTCGAAACCTCTGTCCAAACAGTGAAGGAGGTTGGGACTCGAGATCAGATGAGCTTGTGAGTCGAGACCGTGAAGAAGAGACTCGAGACCAAAATAATGATGATGATGGTTGCGACTCCAGGAAGAAGCCTGCAACTCGGAACCGTGGTTGCGACTCGGGAACTCGAAATCGTTGGATGTGAGATCGTGGAGCGGATGACTCGAAATCTCTGTCGAGATGGGACTCGAAACCAGTTGTTATCTAAGAATCTCGGTGTCGAAATCAGAACTCCAAAACACTCGGACTCGAGAACTCAGTGTGATAATTTAATGTGAACTTGAAACCGTGTAAGTGATGACTCGAGAATGAGATTGCGACTCGAGACCTATTGTAGAGATAATTCAGTGAGTCGAGACCTTGAGAGCGGTTGCGAGTCGAGACAATGAAAGGTATGTTGTCGAGACCGGTTGTTGAGATGGAGTCGAGACCAGTGAATGAAGGACTCGGAACCGGTAACAAGATTAAATCCCACTCGAGACCTTTGTATAATGATGAGTTGTTGTATTTTATAATAAATATGGAAAGTTCAATCAACTCAACAACTCTCCACGAAACTTTGGGAATTTCAAAAATCAGGATATTTTCAGAATAAATAAAAAGATTACGCCTAATCTTTTAACAACCTTTTCAAAAATCAAACTACCAAAATATACTGATGTTTTATAAAATTTGGATGAACACTATGAAGAACACGAAGAACGCGAAGAACACCGAACCAAAAATAACGAAAATCTTGAATCTTTGATATCACACCGAGCCTAGAAATAGGTTCTAAAGGCTCTGATACCACTTGTTAGTCCCGAAAACCCCGTGACATCACTCGACGGTTCAATCGAACACGGAAAATAAGATTAAACCGAAAGAACAAAAAGAAAATTTTCAATACAAAACTTAGTGTCGCTGCTTAGATCGCACACAGTCTCAAGGACTGTCTGGTACGATCTTCGAGAACCTTGCACACAATCTCTAGGATTGTCTGGTACAAGGTTCTCCTTTGGGGATTACATTGTTACACAATATGAGAGCTCTACTACCAATAATCTAGATATGACTATATGTAGGAGCCTCTACCCCATTGGCCCACATGGCCTAGCCCAAGCCCAAGTCATAATCTAAACCAAATAAATATGAATAAAACGTAATAAAGATAAGCGTAAAACATTGGACCTAACAATCTCCCCCTAGTTTTATGCTCTCTTTATTACGGATTAGATAGTCTCCAATCTTGGGTCTTCTCCTTTAGTGGCCCAGCAGTGAACGAGCCCATTCGCTTGATATCGGATGAAATGACGATAATTAATGATGTCGGACAAAATGACGGAGGACTTCAGATGCGTCTCGGATGAAATTCAATGTATCACGGATGAAGAGAAGTGATCTCGAATGAAAATGTGTGATCTCGGATGATATTTTAAATCTGATTCGCTAACAAGAACACACGGATTCAAGTGATCCGTCTGGTATTCAAGTCGCGCAAAAACACAAGTTTTCGCAATGGAACCAATAAAAACTCCATAGAAACTTAACCCATACCTCTTGTTCCTCATGATTCAGCCCAATATTCTTCCCAATAATATCAACAAGGTCCACCGGTTCACTAGTTGACCAAAAACAGTAGAGTAACAATCTGGTCCAAAATATAGCCTAATGCCTTAGCCATATCATGTATGATACGGACACTTTTGTGACCCAGTCATCCATTAAATCCATACCTTTAGTAAGTACATACCCAGGCCCACGAAAAATAAATCCATACCTGAATCCATGTGCATAGCCCCATACATATTTAATATTGCATTCCAAAAAAAATCATCATGTGATCATTTGGTGGGGGCCAAGCCTATGCATCAGCACCATTCTCTATTTCCTTTTTAACAACAATTTTTCTTTTTAAATGACACCATTCTCTATTTGCTGGAACGAGGCAACACAGCACATAGCCCAAAAAACAAATAATCATGGCCCAATGATTGGAACCCTAGCTGCAATTGTTATTCAGCCGACATCATACATGCGATGCAATCTAGGCCCTCGATCAGCTCCATCATCCAACGGACAAAAATGATTAGTTTTATTTTTTTGATAATTCTGATGAAACATCATATGCAGCCGCCATAGAATGTTCCCTGACGTCAGCCGAACCACCGAAATCAATGTTTCCTTGCATTCTCACCTCCGATAACCACTGCGACATAAACCCAGAGCTGATTCACCCCATTTCAACGGAATAAACCCATCTTCCACCAGCTCCCACCGTGCAAACCCATCATCACTTCATCCTCGACAATACTATCTTAAACGAAATAAAAACCTGTATTCAGAGGAGGGGACTTACCAGTGTTGACCTGAATTAATTCTGATCGGAGACCTGCTAACATCCGACCATCATTAATGTTATCATCGGTAGCCGAAACCACAACACCACCTCAGTTCAACTCCGACCACCAGACCACTCCATCTTTAATTTTGGGATTCATCCTGGGTTTTCGGAGGTGGATATCACAGCCGTCTTCCATGTCTACACTTTTCCGACGTCCTCCTTCTCTCTTTGCTTCTCTGCTACTTTCATTTACCTTCTTTGTTTCCGACCCCGGTCGTCTTTACCACCTCCGATAAACTTGTAACATCCTCCGGTCATCCCTCCATCTCCGATCACCACTGTTACGCATCATCATTTTCAACTGTAACCCTCTTCCATCTCCTCATCGCCGGTCACCACATATCCCCCGTCACTGAGCAAGAGCAAAGCTTCTTCTCGTTCTCCGAGTGATATCAAAACCGAGCCTTTGAAAGACTTCAATGGCTCTGATACCACTTGTAAGTCCCGTAGAACGGATCTTTTAATGATATCAAACAGCCTATTGATTGTGCGGAATCCAATCAATAGGTGATTCAAGAAAAACCGAAAAATATGAAATATGAAGAACACAATACCGAAAAACACTTTCAACACTTGCACACGATTCTATTACTTGAAAAGCAAAACCGTCTGGCACAAGCGTCTTTATCACCAAAACGCCTCCCTCTCTGACTCTAGAAATTCTATAACTATGAAGCTCCTAGAGGTTCCAACCTAAAAACAAGTTAGAAACTTGTTTTTATACTAACTCAAGCCCAAGTCCCTACATGGGCTCCCCTTGGGCCTGCTTGGCCCACATGGCCTAAAGCTTGGCCCAAGTGACCTATAAAGGTCCACTACCTAATATAAACTAACCCAGTAAGGCCCAGTTTGTGACCATAACCCGTTGTGTTAATTTGATGTGTCAGTCTCACACTTTAGGGCCTAACATTATTAAAACAACACAATTAAGTCAAACTCAGATCCGAACAATTGGTATCAGAGCATAGGATAGTCAAATTCGATCTAACAATCAATTTGACATAAAAGTTCAGCTCAATTTCATTAATACTAAGTTGTTCGTATCAGTTGAAAAATAGAGTACAAGTGTAATCACGTCTAAAGTTGATTATTCAAAAACTTCTGTAAAACAACCAAGATCTCTTCACAATCACATGACCCTCACAACACCGGAACACTTTTCAAGCCACCTATGCTTGTCAGATCTGAATACAATATCTGGCAACATAGGATGGGCCATGTACTAGCACAACAAAACACTGGCTACTGGAAGTCTGTCATCTTTGGACCTCATGTTCCAATGGTGCCAAGCACAGAAGATCCCAAGGTGCAAGTACCTAAAAGCCTTGAAAATTACTAAGATCAGGATTTTCAAAAAATTGAATTAGATGCAAAGGCTTTTAGTATTGTGGCCTCAGCTCTACCAAATGACATATATGTTGGGCTGTTACATTGTAAAGTGCTAAAGAGCTTTGGGATGCACTAAAAGAGCAGTTTGGTGGGATAGAAGAGGTTATAGAAAACAACAGGGAGGTTTTAAACCAACAATACGAAACATTCTGTCATGTTAAAGGAGAGTCACTGACACAACAGTTTGAAAGATTTAGCTGTCTCATTAGTGAACTTAAACTGGTTATTGTTGAATTTGCAAAGTCCACTTTAAATAGTAGGTTTCTTAGATCAATACCAGATAAGTGGACACTATAGCTTTTATGACCAGAAATTCTGTGGGATTCAAAGAGTTAAGTCTGCCCCAACTTCATGGTAGGCTTCTCACATATGAGAGAGAGCTGAACCAGAAAAAGAAGTTGCGGGAATCTGGAAAAGTTGCTGATGATTACACTTTTGGTAACACAGGACTTTTGGGTCAAGAAGAATCTGGTGGTAGTAAGGACCAGAGTTATGATTATTACATTGACATAACTGCAGGTGGAGCCTTCAACTCTGAGCCTTACTCACCCAATTATCCTTTCACAGCAAATGGGGAAAACCAGATCTCAGACAACTTATCCTTTAACCTCAATGACCTCCAACATTTTGATCCCACTGATTTGGAAGAGATGGACATTTTGCACCAATTGGCTTTGTTGAGTGTAAGAACTAGCAAATTTTACAAGAGAACAGGTAGAAAGTTTCCAGGATTGCATGGGAACTTAAAAGTGGGGTTGGATAAGTCCAAAATTAAGTGCTACAAGTGTAACAGGCTAGGTCCCTTTGCTAGGGAATGTAGAAGTCAAAATAGTGGTCCAATCAGTACTAAGCCTAGCCCTAGACCTCAAAACACACAAAGCACTATGCACTATTCTCAATATACCCCTGCTCCTCATATGCAAAACACTGCCCATTTTGCACATCCTGTAAACACTGTTCCAGTTCAATATGTTCAAATCACTGTTCCACAAATCCAGTATGTCCAAGCCCTTGTCTCTCAGGTCCATGTGCAACAACCTGCACCACAAGAAACTACACAAACATCTGCCCCAATAGAAACCAGTCAACAGAGTTTCTTCACTCAGGGCTTTGTTGATTGGAGCAGTTTGCCTGATGATTTATCTGAGGAAAATTTTGCTCTAATTGCTAATTCTGATGTTCCTTGTGATGAATTTTGTTTTATGGCATTAGAGTCAATACTAGAAGGGCGGGAATCTGATGAAGTGGAACCCAGTGCTGAAACAGTGGATGAAGTTGCTGAAGCAGTGGTTACTGCTGTTGTTGGTGAACAGATGTTAGAGAAGAAAGAATCTGAACCACTATTGGAACCTCTTGCTGATCCATGGGATGCTAGAGTGTGTGAGGATGAATGTGACTGTGCCATGATGGCTGCAGCTAAGGTATCACCTCAGGTCTTGAAAAACCTATGTTCAGATAAATGCATCATTGCATTTGCTAATATAAAAGAGGTGAATGAAAACCTTAGGGACAAGATTTTGAAAGATGAAGTACAATTTGAGAAAACAGTCAAAGAATTGAAAAACAAATTGTATGAAAAGGATCATGAAATCTGTAGTCTGAAACATGAACACAGCATAACCAAAGTCCAACTCCAAACTATGGTAGAAAAATACCAAGTTTGTAAAAAGGAGCTTGAATCCACCCAAATCACTTGTGAAAAATGGGTGGAGTCTTGTAAAGGTTATGAGTTGATGTTAGAAAAGCAGATCAACAGCAATGTAAAGTTTGGCATAGGCTTTAGAAAACATGAAACACTGCTGAAATTGATTCTAGCTTAGTTGAATTAATTCCTAAAAAAAGGATGGTCAAGAAATTAAAATCACTGATAAAAATGGTAAAAAAATCATTTTAGAAAAACCAAAGGGGTCATCAACCTTTGAAGAGAAAGAAAAATATCAATTTAAACCCACCTGGTCAGATGAATGTGACATCCTTGAAAATTTCAAGCCTACGGACTTTTCCACAATTGAGGGTGTCAAGCACCCAAGGCCAAAGTCATTCCTCGAAAAGACATTCCAACAAGGGTTAAAAACTCTGTTGCAAAGGAAGTTGAAAAGAAGAAAAGATTAAAAACTTGTTCTGTGATTTCTGTGAGAAAAGAAACCATTCCACAAAGAACTGTTTTCATTTAAAATCTTTTGATATAAACAAAACAAGTATAATTGAGCCTGCACCTATGTGCACAATTTGTGGAAAAACCAACCATCTTACTCAATAGTGTGTGTACCTCAAAACTTTTGAGGTTAAAAGAAAAGAGTACACTTCAAAAACACTAGAGAGTCCTCAAAAACCATCCATTAAGAACAAACAACCTTTTGTGCCTGTCCAAACAGCAGTTACAAAACAGTTAAACAAAACCTCTGTTCCCAGAGAGTTACAAGTGACAGGTGCACCTCCATCAAACCAATTCCCAAGAGGACATGGTCAACCACCATACCAATGGGTCCCACATGTTTATGAAGCTTACAAAAAGCCATCTAAACCCAAAGTGAATAGGCATCCTTTTGGTTTTCAACATCTGACAGGAAATGGTCCACAACAGTGGTTAGAGAAAAATGTTCAAAAACATGTTCAAAACCCTGATCTAACCACTGTCCATACTCCTGGACTTGAGGCTGACCTACCTGAGACCCCATCCAAAGCCTTATTGGCTTTGGAGACCCTCCTGAACTGATTGTTTACTTGATGTGCAGGGAGCTTCTGCATGCTTAGATAGTTTATGGTATGTAGATAGTAGAGGCTCCAGGCACATGACAGGATGTAGAGCCCTACTCAAGGATTTCTGATGCGTTGTCAAGTGTTATATATATTAGGTGTTTATTTTAAGCCCCTTTAACACTTTTTAGTCAAGTTTTAAATTTATAAAACGCGATATTTACTAACACTAGACACACATATGGGCAAGTGCACCCATCGTGAGCGTAGTATAGTGTTGGTAAGATGCCGAGGTCGTCCAAGGACACAAGAGCTTTTAGTACCGGTTTATCCTCAACGTCTAATCAAAATAAAAAGTTTAGAAAAAAGGTTTTAAACTAAGAAAAATAAAAACTAACTAAAATGCTGAAAATAAAAACAAAAGTAAAAACAGATAGACAAGATGAATCACTTGGTTCCGACTCGTATCTAGTGTAACCTTTGATTAATTCCGCACTTTTGCACATAATTAAGAGATTATCTTAGTTATTGTAGTAGGCCCCTCTTTTGAAGGTGACATTACCCTCACCCCAGTAGTTTGAGTCAGCAAGGATACAATCCTAAAAGGGTGGATTATTGGAAGATAATTAATTAAGTTATTAATGCAATATTATGGTAGGCCCCTCTTTTGGAGGTGACGTTACCCTCGACTAAGTAGTCTGAGTCAGCAGGGATACAGTCCTAAATAGCCGGGTTATAGTATTAATAGTAGTTAACTTATGAGGGGATCAAAGAGTTTGGACCCCCGCCATCCAATACCGTTAAGTATTGAAGGAGGTCCTACTAAATTTGACCCAGGTCCATTGCAGGACCTCTAAACGCTGAACAATGGCAAGACCTTTACCAAACCATTCCCTTAACCCCGGACCAGGTAGCCAACATACCTCCATATAGACCGTGGAGATATGAATGGTGAAAATCTTTTATTTTATATAGACAGTAAAATAATTTCAAGACACCACGGACAAATGATAAGGAAAGATCACCTTCAACATAAGCAACTAGTTATTAAAGTCATTAATACAAAACCAAATAAAAAGTGCAAAAGATTAGAAATAAAAAGTATTACACTAGACACTTTGTCTTCACCAAGTGATGTAAGAGACTTAGGCAAACATGGCCTTGATTGTCAAGAACTCTTACGATCAATCTTGGATCCCGAGACGACTCACACACTCTACGATGGACAATGGATGATGGTGGTGGATGATGGTGTTATGGTGGTGGTGGGTGGTGGGTGAAGTGCGAGAGAGGTGGTGTGCCAAGGGATGGTTTGAGCTTGAGCCAAGCACTTCTATTTATAGGCTGAACAGAAGCTCGGGCACGGCCCCGTGTCCAGTGGGCACGACCCCATGTCCACATCCTCTCTTTCTTCATTAATTGCAGCTTTGTTTTATTGGTTGACCACGCCCCTGTGTCCGCTGAGCACGACCCCGTGTGCAGACGAATCTTTGTACTATGAAGATTTGCCTGGATTGTGCGAATCTTATAGTTGACCACGGCCCGTGTCCGCTGAGTACGGCCCCGTGGTGGGCAATAGAAGCTTCTACCACTTTGTCTTTTCTGCTGACACTTGGGCACGCCCCCGTGCTGGCTGAGCACGGGGTGTGTTCAGGCTTCTGATCTCTTGTTTTGCTTGGGAAGATGCTGTTGTGGGGTCGGGCATGTCACGTCTTGACCTTTTTCTTGTATTTATGTTAGATTTTGATGTCTTTTTGCTTCTTTTGTTAATTTGAGCTCATTTAATCCTGAAAATACAAAAGGAAGACAAAAGCACACTTTTTCCAACATTAGTACTAAAAAGGGGTTAGTTTTGTGCCTCATTTGATGAAATTTATATGTTAATATTTGAACACATCAATTTCAAAAAACATGGAGGGGGTGATATATCCTTTGGTAACAATTCAAAAGGAAAGGTGTTGGGGTCAGGGACAGTTCAGGCTGGGAAGCTCGAGTTTGAGAATGTCAATCTTATTGAAAATCTGAAGTTTAACCTCCTTAGTGTTTCACAAATGAGTGACAAAGGCTATGAGTCATTCTTCACTAAGGATAGCTGTAAGATTGTTGGGCCAGAAATGGTGAAAATGGTTGAAGAAATCATAGTCGGGGGCAAAACACAGCTTGTTGCTCAAAGGAGTGGCAATGTGTATGTAGTTGATATGTCAAAAGATAACCCAATGGCTGATGCTTGTCTGTTCTCGGCTACCTCTAACAAAGAGACAGAGTTATAGCACAGGAGACTTGGGCATACAAATCTTAAAACTATCACTACACTCTCAAAACAAGGCCTTGTAAGAGGTATTCCACAAAAACTTTATACTTGTTCTGAGCATTGTGTTTCTTGTCTAAAAGGCAAACAACATAAAAGCTCATACAAGTCCATTGAAGAGTCCAAAACAACCAAGTGTTGGCAAATGCTGCACATGAACTTGTTTGTCACAGTAAAAATCATGAGCTTGAAAAAGAAAATATATTGTTTGGTCATTGTAGATGGTTTTTCTAGGTTTACATGGACTTACTTTTTACATTCTAAAGATGAGACTGTAGGTATTTTGCAAGACTTTGTCAAATAGGTTGAAAAACAATTTGACTTGCCAGTAAAAATCTTTAGAAGTGACAATGGAACAGAGTTTAGAAACAATTAGTTAGATGATTTCTGTGTGTCAAAAGGGATTGTAAGGCAGTACAGCATCCCAAGAACACCAGAACAAAATGGGGTGGTTGAAAGGAAAAACAGAACTTTGATTGAAGCTGCCAGAACAATGCTTGCAGACTCAGGTTTACCCTTAACATTTTGGGCAGAGGCTATAAACATTGTTTGTTATGTGCAGAACAGAGTTTTGATCAACCCCAGGCATTAAAAGACTGCCTATGAAACTCTGTTCAAAATCAAACCACTGATCTCATATTTCAAAATCTTTGGCCGCCCATGTTTCATCCTAAACTTAAAAGATTCAATTTCAAAATTTGCAGCCAAAGTAGATTGTGGTTATCATCTAGGATACTCAACCACTGTCAAGGCCTATAAAGTGTTTAACATAAGTACTAGGTGTGTGGAAGAGACTTTGAATGTAAAGTTCAATGAACTTTCTTCACTAAAAATCCCTGCAAACCCTGCTGAACTATTTGACCTTGATAAATTTACATTTGAAGATGTGTCTGTCAAGACTAACCATGCAGGTATTCCACAATCTCCATCACAAGACTATGGATATGATGTTGTGACCCCACAATACAAAATCACATCCACCACCAGAGCAGCAGATGTTCAAAACAGCTGTCAAAGCTCATCCACTGCCGCATCAACAGTTGTTGACCAAAGTAGCCATTTAACCTCTGTCATCTCATCATCTCCAACCACTGTTGATAAAAATCCATCAACAGTGGATAAAAATCAACATTGTGCCACACCCATTCCTCCTGTTCCTCCACCTCCATTTCAAACAGATGTTGGTTGATCAAAGTCTCCAACAGTTGTTAGCTCAAATGATTCACATCTGTAGTCTTCACCTCTCAATGCCATTGTTCCATACAAGGGAGATCTAATCTTCCTTAAATCTCATCCACCTGATCAAGTGATTGGCAACATCAATGAAGGGATTCTCACAAGAAGTCAATCCCAAAACATTTGTCTTTTTGCTGGCTTTCTATGACTCCATCAACCAGTCAAGTACCAAGAGGCATTAAAAAAATAGTTGGGTAGAAGCTATGCAAGAAGAGCTCCAACAGTTCAAAAGACAACAAGTATGGGAACTTGTACCACTGCCAGAGGATGTAGTCCAATTGGCACAAAGTGGGTCTTCAAGAACAAGACAGATGAAATGGGCATTGTTGTCAAGAACAAAGCCAGGCTTGTGGTTCAAGGTTACAAACAGGAAGAGGGCATTGATAATGATGAGACTTTTGCCCCTGTAGCAAGACTTGAAGCTATCAGACTATTCTTAGCCTTTGTTGTCAACCACAACATTAAGGTGTACCAAATAGATATCAAATGTGCATTTCTTTATGGAAAAATACAGGAAGAGGTATATGTATGCCAACCTCCTGGTTTTAAAGATCCTTTTTATCCAGATTATGTCTACAAGCTAAATAAAGCTTGGTATGGCTTGAAACAAGCACCAAGGGTCTGGTATGAAACTCTTTCCACTTTTCTCATCTCTATTGGATTTACAAGAGGTAAAATTGATAAAACACTGTTTTTAAAATGGAGAGGAAAAGATTTGATGATTGTCCAAATTTATGTGGATGACATCATTTTTGGAAGCACATGCAATGCAATGTGTGAAGAGTTCAGACAACACATGACAGCAGAGTTTGAAATGAGTGCAATGGGTGAACTATAATGCTTTCTTGGTCTTCAAGTTAAGCAATTGCAAAATGGCACTTTCATTCATCAAAGCAAATATGTAAAAGATCTTTTAAACAAATTTGAGATGAATGATTGTAAACCATGTAGTACACCCATGGCAACCACAAAGCTTGTCATGTCTGATGAAAAAGATGATTTGGTAGATCAGACCTTATGTAGAAGCATGATTGGGTCTTTATTGCGCCTAACTGCATCAAGGCCAGACATCATGTTTGCAACATGTGTCTGTGCCAGATCTCAGTCAGCACCTAGGAAGTCTAACCTCATTGCTGTGAAAAGGATATTCAGATACATAAAAGGTGCTCCCACACATAAAAGGTGCTCCCACACTTGGTATCTGGCACCCTGCTAATGGGAATGTTAAGCTTTCAGGTTTCTCAGACAGTGATTTTGCTGGATGCAACTCCACTAGGAAGTCTACATCAGGAGGGTGTCAATTCCTAGGCAATTGCTTAGTGTCTTGGCATATCAAAAAGCAGACAGTTGTTTCAACATCCACTACTGAAGCTGAATACATTGCTGATGCAAGCTGTACAGCCCATTTGTTGTGGCTTCAAAATCAATTACTGGATTTTGGTATATTGCTTTGAAGACTCCTCTCATGTTGGACAGTCAAGCAGTTGAAAATATCATCAAAAATCTAGTATCTCATTCAACCACCAAACACGTTGACATCAGACATCACTTTGTGAGGGATTGCTATGAAAAATGTTTGATTTCTCTGCATCATGTTCCAACTAAAGATAAGCTGGCAGATGTGCTAACAAAAGCATTAGACACATCCACCTTTAACAGTTTGATCTCTAGGATTGGCATGCTTAACTTGGATTAGAAGGCTAAAACCTTCTTATCCTTGAATAAAAAGCATTAAAATGTTTTTAGAAAATTAAAAAACCATCCTTAAAAATAGTTAAAATGAAAAAAATTTCATAAATCCTTAAAAGTCTATCCATATCCACTATTTGTTTCAAACCTCTGATTGTTAAAAAATTCACCCATTGCCGAAAGACAACCTCTATTTCTTCATTTCCTCGTTGACCACTGTTGACTAAACATCAGTGTTTCAACCACTGTTGCCTATCCACAGATAGATAAAAATCAGTAACTGATATTTCATTCACTATTCCCAACCACTGATATTGCCCAACAGTGGTTTCCAAACAACTGTTATCCACTTTGTCCATCAAAGGTTGCCACGTGGGCAGATGTTAACAGTCCGATTTTTGAAACCGCTGCCATGTCAGCATTCACTTTGTCCCTTTAATAAAACCCTGATAAAACCCCCAAACAAAGATTTCACTGCCGTATCGAATTCAAAAATTCTCCAAAGCGGTTACCATTTTCTTCTTCATCTCTCTTTCAACCATTCGCGATTTCTCATTCCGACCATGGCTCATATCATCAAACACCCCCACAATTAACTCTGTACATTCGAAAAGACGGATAAAAATACAGAGTTTGACTCCATAATCGACACCCTGTCATCCTCAAAGTATAAAACTTTGCTTACTTGTAATGCACCCATTTATCAAAATACCCTACGTGATTTCTGGAAAAATGCTGAAGTACAAGAAATAGATAAAAAGGCATGGGGAATCACTTCGAAAGTAGGAGGTGTTTTGGTACCAATAACCCCAGAAACCATTTTAGAGCTTTTTCAGATGAATGATCTCGCAGGTAAAGCTTATTTTCCTAAGAGTGAGTATCAATTGGATTTGATCAAAAGAGGGTATGATGGACAATTGAAAAAAGCAACAATGCAAAAAGGAAATTTTCCACCACCTATGAAATTCCTGTTCCATACCCTGCTCACTTGTGTTTCAAACAAAACAACTGCTTTCAATGAAATTCCTTTAAAAATTCAATACTTGGGGTATGCTATCATGTCAAAAACAGATTTTAACTACTCTCAAGCATTGTTTACTGATTTGGTCAATAATGTGAAAAATGTCAAAGAAAAGAAACCAACAGCTTTCCTTTTGTTCCCAAGGTTCTTAAGCTATTATTTACAAAATAAAATTCCATAAAATGCTTTTGAACAAGGAAAAGCTTTTAACATAAACAGTCTTACTTCTGAAACATTTAGTCGCCTTATGGCAAAAGAGTCAAAAGTTTCTAAAACACAAGCAAAGGGGTCTGAGCAAATTTTAGATGAGTCCACATCTGCTCCTCAATCCTTTATTGCTGAGCCCACTGCTCATGGTGAACACAGCAGCACAACCACTGTTGTGCAACCCCCACCAACAAAACCCAAAAAGACCAAAAGAAAACCACCAAGCCCACCAAACCAATAAATAAGGGTCTTCTGGATGATGAGATCCCAGAAGTTCACCCTGTGACAACACAAAAGTCACTAGAAACCATTGTTGCTACTTCCTCACAGCAGTTGGAGAGATCTCAACCTGAAACCACAACTCCTCATGATTCCTCACAAAAGGAACATGTTGTATGCACAGGGACCCCACAATATGAAGTATTACCCTCACTTGAGAGTATGCTTAACAACCCTCCTCCAGGGGCAAATTTGCTTTCCACACCACTTCCCATATCTCCTATTCCACCTACCATATTACATCTATTTGAGGCCATTGAAATTCAGACACAAAACAACCCCTCTCACCAACACATTACTGAGAGTACAACCTCTACATTGGCTGTGTCTAAACCAATTCAAATGGCTAATCCACAAACAGCTGAGGAGGCTACACCACTAGAATTTTAAGAAATTCTTGTTGGTAGTTCAAGTGGAGCAGCTACTACAGATGTTGGATCCACTGATCTATATCTGGATAGTAGTTTCATCGGTAAGACTCCTGTAGGATCGATTTGACCGATCAAATGAGTCAATTTGAGTGAATACACACTATTTAAGTGGCGGAAACACCTAAACAGTTTAGAATCAGATATAATGGAGTAGAAAACAGATGTAGATCACTTTTAATCACTTGTTTCTCATTAAAATTCACGTGAAAATCCGGCAGCACCTTGTTACTTTTCAGCTCTGACCGTTTCAAATGAGAAACCAACAAGCCTATTTATAGGCAAGACCCCTGTCCGTTTGAAACTATCATGACCTGTTCAAATGGTCACGATCATTTCAAACGGTCACGACCATTTCAAACGGTCACGACTTAAATCCTGTCCGTTTGAAAGTGACAGACCACCTTCAAACGGTCACCCTTAAAAATAACATAAACATTACATTTCAGCCCCCTAAACTATACAAACTTGACAAATTAGACCCCTAGACTTAAGACATAGGCTTTAGACATTCGTGCACCAACAAACTCCCCCTTGGATAAAGACGGAGTCTTCAGTCTTGGTCTTCATAGAGATTTGAACTTCTCTTCTCTATCGCAAGCTCCCCCTTTCATCAATCTTCTGTTCTTTTGGAATTAACACTTGAATTACCAGCAACAAGCTTCCATCTACATCAAGCTCATCTTCAGACTCCCCCTAAGACTCTGCTATCGGGATCTTAATCTGAATCTTTCACCTGCAAACGTCAAACATTTATAAGAATAGACATTTTAAATGTCCAGAATTGATGATCTGGTTCTTTTACAATCCTGTAAAGATTTGAATATATAAAGAATCCAAACGACTAAACTTAACACTTTACAATCAAATTTTAAACCTTTTAATTTTTCAAAAATTATTGTTCAGTGACATATGAACAAAATCAGGGTGTTGTTTTCAAAACTTTGATTTTTTAACACTTTTCTGATTAAACACCGTCACACCCAGTTAACCAAGTCCAAGTCAATGACCTTGGTTAACTGCTTGGTCCACCAAGTCCAAGCTAATGACCTTGATTGACCGAATTATGAAGTACGCAAATATTTCATTCTGAAAATAGTTCAAGTGAATGAACTTTTGAACGTTTTGAACTTTCAAACACTTTTCAACTGTCAAACACTATACCAATCATTGTACTGCATCACCAGCTTACCCATCCCTCATCCAACACAGACATGATCTGCACTAAGCTTTGATCGTCCGATTCCCAATGTCAGTTGTCGAAAATAAAATGAGAAACTAAAATCTTTTTGGATTTTTAACTGGATAAACTGAAAACTGTACACACAATCTTTTTGTGAGTGTGTTAGGGGATCATATCAGCTGCCGACTAGACACAAGCACCGTTAAGCTGTTATTTCATTTTAAGCATTAAACAATTCACGTAGATTGCCGATATACTGATCCTTTTAAATTCTCACAAAACTTTCAATCTGCTCGGGATACAGAATTAGTGTTTTAGGACTTAAACATCTACATGTGTCCCACCTCAGTATATACTCCCCTATCCAGACCCCAGTATTCAGTCTTACAGGTGAGTATACCTAGATGATATCTGTAAAGGGTTAATTGCGAGGGTCGTGAGAGCTCAGGTCGATCTTTCGATACGCAGAGAGATGACGGCTTCGACTTTTGGTGGGTCCCCTTTGGGGATCTTCTTTTCAACAGCACATGATTAACCATTTTGCAATGTGTTATCATTTTTTATGCTGAGGGGAGGCTTATATTTCAAAGCAGCGTACGGGGACTAGGCCATTGCTTCCGCAAAATCAGAAGTCCCGGGATAATACCCCAGATATCACTAAGCATAAAGACCTAGTATCTCAGAATACGGGACCCTTCAAACAGGATTTCAGGGGTTACCTATATATCCTGGAGGTGTTCCCCACGTAGACGCAAGTAAATTTTATGTTTATATCCCAAACTGATCTACTGATTTTGTGAAAACCTATCGGCACATCTTTAGCGAGACTGCTTAATTGCATTTTATACATTACAATTCTTTAGCGTACTGTGTCCGTCTAGCTGATGTACTATCATTTCCTCTATTCTACACAACTCTTTTTACTTTTTCAAATGTTTTTGGTTTTTATAGTTTTTATCATGTTTTTGTATTTTTCTGCGAATTTCTCCCCCTAAAACTAAAACATATTTTTGTGTTTTTGTTTTTATCGAAAAGCAGAAAAAAAACTGTACAAACAAAATTGACAACACGACAAAAGTTCACGTCAGATCGCCGCCCAATTCGGCTTCACATTCAATAACCCTCCCAGATTGCAGATTTTTCATCCCGTTTAATTTTAAAAGATAATAAAATCTCTTTTTGTCAAATGGTTTAGTATAAAAATCCGCTTTCTGATCATCGGTGTGCACGTGTTCAATCCGAATTAACTTTTTCTCGTGACAATCACGGATAAAATGGTGACGGATTTCAATGTGTTTTGTTTTCGAATGGTGAACCGGATTTTTAGTGATGTTAATAGCTGCTTCATTGTCCACATATATCGGAGTATCTAAGAACTGCAAACCGAAGTCTCGCATCTGCTGTTGGATCCAAAGGATCTGCGAACAACAGCTGGAGGCTGAAACGTATTTAGCCTCACAAGTAGAGAGCGCTACTGCGGTTTGTTTCTTACACTGCCAGGTAACGAGTCGAGTTCCGAAGAACTGACACCCAGCAGTGGTGGACTTAGCGTTTTGCTTGCAGCTCCCAAAATCAGAATCAGCAAAACCAGATAAAGTAAAGTCACCCAATCGAGGATACCACAAGCCGATGCTTGGGCAGCCTTTCAAATACCGTAAGATACGTTTCACTATAGTCAGGTGTGACTGCTTTGGATTTGACTGATATCTGGCACAGAGACACGTCGGGTACATGATGTCTGGACGGGAAGCGGTGAGATACATCAGAGATCCAATGATTGATCGGTACAATGTCTCGTCCATCTTCACACCATTCTCGTCTGGACAAATTCCATGATTCTGCGGAAGGCGGGTGGATGCAGGACTGCAATCTGTCATGTCGAACTTGTCAAGCACGTCCTTCACGTATTTCGTTTGGTGAATGAAGATTCCATCGGGCAATTGTTCTACCTGCAACCCGAGGAAGAACTTCATCTCCCCCATTGAACTCATCTCGAACTTTTTCTTCATGACCTTTTCAAATTCTTTGCACAAGTCGTCGTTGGTGGATCCAAAAATGATATCGTCAACATATATCTGTACGATCAACAAGTGGCCTGCTTCTTCCTTGGTGAACAAAGTGCTGTCTACTGTGCCTCTTGTGAACCCGTTGTCCAGCAAGTATGTCGAAAGCGTCTCATACCAGGCTCTCGGGGCCTGGTGAAGTTCGTACAACGCTTTGTCCAGTAGATACACCTTGTTTTTGTGCAGTGGGTCTGTAAACCCCGGCGGTTGCCCCACATACACTTCTTCTCTGATAGTACCGTAAAGAAAGGCAGATTTGACGTCAAGTTGATATACTTTAAAATCTTTCCATGACGCGAAGGCTAGAAAAATCCGAATTGCCTCAAGTCTGGCAACCGGCGCGTAAACTTCATCATAATCTATTCCTTCCTGTTGACTGAAACCTTGAACCACAAGACGCGCTTTGTTTCTCACCACGACACCTCTGTCATCACGCTTACATTTAAAGACCCATTTTGTCTTGATTAACTTCTGATTTTGTGGCAAATCGACAAGTCTCCAGACACCCAGCTTTTCGAACTGTTGTAGCTCCTCTTGCATTGCATTCACCCAGCTATCCTCAGTCAATGCCTCTTTGTAAGTTCTGGGCTCTATCTGCGAAATAAAACATTTTAATGAGACTTCTTTTTGCATATCAGCAATAGATGAATAGAAACATGTAAGTGCTCTGTCTATTTGATGTCGGGTTTTGACACCTCTTTGTAGATCGCCAATAATCTGTTCTGAGGGATGATAAGACAATGTTCATGGCATAGCATTGTCAGGCACATTCACTTCCGATTCCAAGCTCGATATGTCAAGATCAACGGTTTGATCCTCAGCTTCCGTTGGATCCTCGTCAAAAGTCAGAGCGGGTTCCGCTTCTGAGTCGTCAGATTCGTCAAACGATGGAGCTGGTTCCTCTGGTGATTCGTGAACTGCTCCACTTGGTCCTGCTTGATCATCGTGAGTACCCACGGTGGGTTGAGAAAATTCTAGCGGTCTAGATACTTGCTCCTGTGACACATTTTGCTGATACAAATACATAAGAGCTAGTTCCTCCTCACTCGGCTCGACCGGCAGATGAAACGACTCCCAGAGCTTATCGTAGTCGAACAGGAATCTTTGTCCGGGAAGTTGGGATGATGGAGTGTGCTTCTGACAATCCACGTGTTGGACTTGAATCACCTTACCCAGACATGGTACAAACACCCTCTTGAGTGGGCTAGCGTAACCTACAAAGAAACCCTCATTAGCTTTAGCGCCAAATTTACCATTTTCATCAATAAAAGTGCATGGAGACCCAAATGGCTCCAAAAATTCAAGATTCGGCTTATAACGGTGCAACAGCTCAAAGCAAGTCTTTTTGTACTTCTTGACAGTGAGAACTCTATTCAATGTGTAACAAGCTGCTGATACTGCTTCACTCCAGAAAAAAATTGGTAGCTTGGAATCGGCTAACATTGTACGGGCTGTCTCAATCAGGGTCCGATTCTTTCTTTCAGCTACGCCATTTTGCTGTGGTGTATACGGCGCACTGAATTCATGAAGAATTCCCTTCTCGTTACAGAACTCGTACATCTTGTTGTTCTTGAATTCCGTTCCGTTGTCGCTTCGAATCCTCCGGATTGGCAGTTTATACACCGTTTCCATTTTCTTGAAAAGCACCATCAAAGACTCAAAAGTTTGATCTTTTCGTTCCAAGCACACTACCCAAGAAAATCTCGTAAAGTCATCAGTCACCACCAAGCAATATAAGTCTCCGCTGACGCTCTTTACGTTGACAGGCCCGAAGAGATCCATGTGCAATCTCTCAAGAGGTGACCTGATTGTATTCATCATCTTCAATGGGTGTGACTTCCGAATTTGCTTTCCTTTCTTACACGCTACACAATCATCATTTAAGTGAAAATTCTTCAAATTAACACCATCAACCAAATCATTATGTACCAAAAAGTTCATTTTGCGAACATGAATGTGGCCCATCTTACGATGCCACATTATTGAATCTTTTTCTGTCGCTTTAGTCTTTGACACAAAACACTATTTCTGATGAGTTGTTGGTGTTGCGATGTTCATATCAAGATAATAAAGATCATACTCCCGCGGAGCACGCAACAACACCATCTCATCAGGGATTTTAAACCCTGGTTTCAACACAACACATTCAGTTTTAGTAAAATGAACACTAAACTCTTTATCACAGATTTGTGAAATACTGAGTAAATTGTTTGTTAACTCTATTATGTAGTTCACTTTGTCGAATGAAATCACGCCATTTGACAGTGTTCCTTGACCAACGATTCTTCCACCTTGATTCCCGGCAAATCCAACATAGCTTCCATTTACAGATTTGACATCATATAGCAAAGCAAGCGTCCCAGTCATATGCCTTAAAGCGCCACTATCCATAATCCACTTTGACAGTATCGACTTGGGCAGCCCCTGCAAATATCATATCAAATTCATTCAAACAATGAAACCCATGGCTTTTTAACTGTTGAGACACTTCCAAACTCTACATCACATTTTTCATCAATCTTTGGAAATGTAAATGTGACATTTGGAACATCAGTTTTAGCTTTTGGTTTTGCTTCATTTTTGATCGGGGGAAACTCTGCAAGAAATCTATCAAGTTCAAATTCAAATTCTTGTTTATCATTAGCACCTACTTTTGATGCATAAAATTCCTTTGTCCCTTTGACTTTTCTGTCAACCATTTTTCCAAAAATATTTAAAACATTTGGATTAAAGACTTTTGAATCAAACTTTAACTCATTCTCCATTTTCTCCACCTCAACTGATTGTTTTGGTTTAACCACCCAAGATTGAGTTTCAAAAACCTTTGTTTCATTCTTCAAAATGTTTTCCATCCTTTTCTCCTCGACCGATGGTTTCGACTTGGCAACCCATGATTGATTTTCAAAAATTTTTGTTTTTGGATAAATCTTTGAAGTCTTTTGAGACTTTGAAGATTCGCCAATCTCGAATGTCGATTTCGGCTTATCTTCCGACTTCAACGATTCACCCCTCTTCAAGATGCGGATTGGTGAAACCATTGGTTTTTTACTTTTTATCATCTAGTGACTTAGGTCGAGGTTTTTGAACAACATGTTTAATGACAGGTTTTTCGAAAACTTTCTTGCATTGTTTTGCCATGTGCCCGATTTCATTGCAGCGATAACAAACTCTTTTGTCATACTCGACAAAAGTTGACTTGAATGACTCTACTTTCAGTTTCTTAGCTGCATTGAAATCGTCAACTGCTTTTTGACTAAAAATGTACTCCTCATCATCCACACTTGGTCCAACAACAAAAACATCATTCATTTTATCTTTTGGCTTAACAACCTTCTTAGCCATCTTTTTCTCAAAACCAATTCCTTTGTTTTTAAAGTTGTTACCATTTTTCTTGTTACCATTACCTTCCCATTTTTTTTTCCCGAGTTGTTGACACATGTTGTAACAAATGACTTTTTAGCTTTTGCAAAAAATTCTTTATTGTTTACCACATTAATGTCCATTTCAACCAATTTGAAAACTTTCTCGACATTTTCAATCTTAACATTCTGAAGAGGATACTCAAAATCAGAATAAAGCTTGTCAGTTCCAATCATAGTATAAACCACCATAATCGGATCATCATTCGTACTCTTGTCTGATTTCGGTATGAAACGTTCTAAAAAATTACTCTCATCTTCAGAATCAGTAACAGAATTCTCAGAATGAAATTTCATAACTTCAACATCAGAGTTATCACTCTCTTCATCTAACACCTGATCGACAACAGTCTTGATGACCTGTGACTCGCTGTCGGTGTCAGACGCGGAAAATGTAACATCTATGCTCTCTGGCAACTCATCCTCAATTGTCCTCAGTTTGAGATTCAAAGCAGCTTCCACCCCATCTGGATACTTTTGAGTATAATGATTCCACATTGGGGGTGGAACACTGTTAAAGACCGATTCAGCATTGGGCTGTTGTGGAACAATTTGTTCAAGAACATAGGACGAAGCAACATAGCTCATCAATTTATTATCAATTCGCTCATTTTCAATTTTAGTCAATTCCAATTCTTTCTTTAATGATGCGATTGTGTCAATATGAAAATGAACTTCCACTTGTTTATCAAAAAGTGTTGCTTTTGCTAGTTTTGTGGCTTTATCATTTTCGATACTTTCTTCTTTAATCATTTTAACTGATCTGGCTAATGTATCATATGCTTCTTTGATTTGTCCTAGATCAAATTTTAACATGTCAGCATGTTCTTTCAATTCCTGAAACTTAGTGTCTTTTTCAAGGCACTCCATGCACGGTTGTAAACACTTTTGGCATGGTATTTCAGAGATTGAATCCAATTTCTCAACAATCTCTGCTTCATGAGCAGTTTTCACTTCCTGTTTACCGACATCTTTCGACTCTGACTCAGACAGTTTGATTGATTCGTTTTCCTGAACTCCAGATTCCTCTCGTTTGACAGACTCACTACTGACAGACTTAGACTCCTCGGATTTTGAGTCTACCTCTCTCAGTTTTGCCATGAGAGCCTTGTCAGCAATTTCTTTCAAAGTGTCTTCGGTCATTTTCTTTGTCACATCGATCATTTCTTCAACAAATTCTTTCTTCTCCTCATATCTTGGACACAATCCGGTCCTTGGTTCTTCAAAGAAACCTGCAAAAGATTCAAAAATTTTAGGAGGCATGATAGATCTCAACGAACTAGCTAATACCTCCTACTCAGATTGAGAGTAATGAACTTCAGCAGCTATTTCTTCAAAATTGTTCACATTTTCAGCAGAAACCTCTTCAACAACTACAGAAACATCTTCAGTAACTGTTTCTGGTTCAGACACCATCTCAGAAATTTCAACAACTTCAGCCATCATTGCCTGTCCATCGCTACCAGGGATATATTTATCCCAGCTGAAACCTGCAGCTACTTTCTCATCGTCTTGATTCACGATCATTGCTTTTTCCGGTTTATTCTCAATTTGTGGCCTTTGAATTACAGATTGTTGATTTGGTCGATGATAGATTGCCTGCTTGTAGTAGTCGTTGGTGAACGGGTTTTGATGATTGTTTACTTCACGGTTTGGATATTCTCGTTTGAAATGACCGCGTTCTTTGCATTTAAAACAAGTAACTTTCGACTTATCGAAACCTAACTTCTGATTGGTTCCAGAAAGACTGTTTCTGCCAGTAATTTCCATGAAACGCTGTGCTCTCCTCACCAAACTAGCCATGCCCCATTTAATATCTATTAGCTCAAGCTCCTCCGGATCGATCTGATCGTAATCCTCTTTGGTCATGTCAGGATTTCCAATCTTACCTGCTACTAAGCCCTCATACGCCTCAAGAACGGAAGCAAGTAATGCAATGTGTTGTTTCGCGGCTGTTTCAGTAATTTCATTTCCATTCTTAATATTCACTGCGATGTTGCAATGCACCCCAGAAACATATGCCTGATTATTTGAACTTGTAGAGCTTTGAGGTGAAGACTGCTCTTGAGCTTTGAAGTTTGGATCATAGTTCGCGAATGGTGAAAAATTGCCGGATTGAGGAGTGTTTGAAGAAACACTTGAAGTGTTATCAGCAATGAACCCTGTCTGTATTTTTGGGCTTTGATTGGTTGAAACTGAAGGGTTGCCTTTGTAATACAGAGACACATCTTGCTGCACACTTGCTAAGTTCATTTTCTTGATTTTCAATAATTCCAGCTCTTGAGCTTCAATTTTTTCTATGAAAGCACTAAGATTCAAATTTTCAAAGCCTGCACTATTTTTCAACATCATCAGATATGTACCCCACTCTTCATATGGTAAAGCATCTGCCAATTTGTCGATTAATTCTTCATTTGTCTTGGTAATTTCCAATCTCTTCAACTCCAATACTAAATGGCAATACCTATCAATCAAACTTTTTGTGGTTTCACCTTTCATGTAAGTGAAAATGTCGAATTCTTTCTTTAACAATGCCTTTTTGTTCTTTATCATGGATTCGCTCCCTTTAAATTTTGCTTTCAATGCCTTCCAAATAGAATAAGCATTATTCTCGTGTTGTAACAACACCAAAATATCCTCCTTGATTGCTTGTTCAAGAATGCTAATCATCTTTTTCTCTGCTTTGAAATCATTCTGCTCTGTTTGCGTCAAACTTCCAATTCCTTTTGGTTGATTCCGAGCATCTAGAGGTGGAACATATGGTGCCTCAACCCTCAACCAACTTTCAAAGTGATTAGCCTGAACCCAGTTCTGAAATCTCCCAGACCATCCCGAAAATTCATCTAAACTCATCAGCTTGGGTGGTTTTTGCATTGTTCCCAATTCATTTTCCATATTAACGTTCTGAATAATACTTCCCGACGTCTGTCCTGTTGTCATACCACTGCCGGCGAAAAAATTGTAAAAATCTTGATTTTCCATTTTTAGATTTACCGAATAGTTAGTTTTTTTTTTTTACGTTTATAATTTTCACAAAATCAGACTATCGAACAATATCACGAACACTATGGACTTTTTAGAAAAATCAGATCCTCAAACGGTCAGGTAATTTTCAAACGGTCAGGTGTTTGTTCAAACTGTCAGGTGTTTGTTCAAACGGTCAGGTGAATTTCAAACGGTCTGGTTATTTCAAACGGTCAGGTGATTGATTTCAAACGGTCACGTGATTTTCAAACGGTCAGGTGATTTCAAATGGTCAGGTGATTTCAAACGGACATGTGCTTGTTCAAACAGTCAACTGAATTTTCAAACGGACATGTCAATTTTCAAACGGTCAGATCAATTTTCAAACGGACAAGCACGCCTCGTTCAAACGGTCACCACTTTTCAGTCCATTTTTACCAATTTTAATAAGAGTTTAGATCTGATATTCTCAAGGGTTTATTAAAACTCAGTTTTACACACAATGTCTAAAAATCAGTCCATTTTGTCCGGTCAAAAGTTCAGAATTCAAATTTTGTGTAGAAAAATCAACTGATTCAGGTGTATTTACTCACAACTGGCTCTGATACCAATTGTAGGATCGATTTGACCGATCAAATGAGTCAATTTGAGTGAATACACACTATTTAAGTGGCGGAAACACCTAAACAGTTTAGAATCAGATAGAATGGAGTAGAAAACAGATGTAGATCACTTTTAATCACTTGTTTCTTATTAAAATTCACGTGAAAATCCGGCAGCACCTTGTTACTTTTCAGCTCTGACCGTTTCAAATGAGAAACCAACAAGCCTATTTATAGGCAAGACCCCTGTCCGTTTGAAACTGTCATGACCTGTTCAAACGGTCACGATCATTTCAAACGGTCACGACCATTTCAAACGGTCACGACTTAAATCCTGTCCGTTTGAAAGTGACAGACCACCTTCAAACGGTCACCCTTAAAAATAACATAAACATTACATTTCAGCCCCCTAAACTATACAAACTTGACAAATTAGACCCCTAGACTTAAGACATAGGCTTTAGACATTCGTGCACCAACAACTCCCTTGAAGGCAACCACTGCTGTGGCTACCAAGGTAACCACTGGTGTGTTCAAGTTAACCACTGGTGTGCTTTCTAAGGTATCCACTGATGCAGAGGGAAGTCCCCAGAACTAGGGATGAGCATATGAATACCAATACCGATCCCATACCGATCCCGTACCGATCGGTATCGGTATCGGTATCCCGATCGGTATCCACATTTTGGCGATTTCGGTATCGGTACGGTACGGTATCGGTATTATACCGATACCGACCCTCAAAATACGGTATAATACCGATACCGTACCGTACCGATACCTAACCGACATGTTTCGGTATCGGTATCGGTACCTAGTTTGGGTGAAAATCGGTATCGGTATTAGTCGGTATCGGTATCGGTACGGGACGGAATACCGACATGCTCATCCCTACCCAGAACCAAGAACAAGGGGCATCTGTTGATGAAACCATGGAGACTCCTCCTATTTCAAAAACAGATACAACCACCACTAGTGGGAAATCAGATGATCCCATTAAGTTGGGTGGTGGTTTAAAATATCAGGACTTAACGGAGAAAATTTCCACAATTGAAACCACTGTTAATGCAATGAATGCTTCAATACAAACACTGGTGGAAGCTTCCAAAAGTCAACCAACTCCTCAACAACTATCCAAATAGCTCTGGAATTTTGTTTAACCAATTCTTGTTGCCCAATGGGAATTACTTGCTGCTCAACATACCACACAAATGGAACTAATAAGGGTTATGGTTGAAACAAGATATAAAGATACTCAGGCTGACATTGGGGGTGATGTGCGCTAAACAGACTATAAAAATTAACTAAAATTAGACTCTCTAAGCTAGACACTAAAAAGCTCTAAATCTAGACTCGACCTAAACCACACAATCGGCAAGTGTACCGATCACTGTAGTATAACCTAAGGAAGTCCGGATATCGAACCACGAGACTCTATTTATCACGTAAACTAGACTCTAATAGACACTGACAGACACGACTTAGCTTGTTTAATTGTTTTGGGGGGGGGGGGTTACGGAAAATCTAAGGAAATCTATTTAAACTAATTAATAAACTAAAAAGTGAACTATAACTAGACTAATACGAAAGAAGGCAAAGGCTTTTCTTATATGATGAACGAGACCACCTAGACTAGAATCCTGGATTGATTTTAAGTAATTACCGATTAAGTTAACAACACGATTTATGGAACCGGGATCTTATGGTACTAAACCTATTAAGACACCAAATAAGCCCCTCAACCCTTCTCGAGGTGAAACTTATGGCGCTACCTAGGTCGTTAATCCTACCGGTTATTAGACGTCTTTCCAGTTGTCTAATTATTGTGTAAGTACCCTAATATTGACCTACTCTTTTCCAATCATAGATCTAGGGTAGTTTAGGTTTCTTAACTTGACTTGATAGACTAATAAACCGACGGGGAAACTAAGGTACGACCCTTTCCAAGGACTGTCTAAAGCAATTCGCCAGGTATGACCTATCAATAGCCCCGCACTTTCCAGCTATAAGGACTAGTAGAAGACTAAAACCTAGTAAATCACTAACAATTACTTCTAGGGATTAGTTGCGCAATTTCACCATAAAGAGTTAAGATTTATTACGTGATATAGACACTCACCAAAATCCTAAACCCTAGCACGACTCTATTATGTGATAAAGACCGTCACCAAGAATCATACGAAGCAAGTGAAAATAATAAACCAAATTAAAGTATGCATGCACATCAAATCAATAGACCAAACTCTTTACTAAACACAATCAATCCATAAAATCATGCAAAATAACAAAAAAGGTAAAAACTTTTTACTAATCCATTCATCAAAGTCTAGGTGGCTTAAAAGTTTAGCCGAGCATGTCAAATAACGAAAATAAATTAAAGATGTCTAAACAAGAATTCATGATAACAAGTTTCGTAAGAAAATTCAAAAACAAAGAACTAGAAAACCCGTGTAGTCTTCGATCCTTCGTCCCAAACTCGTACCACTGATTCGTAAGCTTCAAGATCTTCCAAATCGCTCAATGAATGCTCCAAAGTTCACCTAAGATGCTCCCAATTCGTAACTCGTGTTTTTTTTTATAAGCTTCTTGAGTTTTTATAGTGAACCCTAATCGATAACAAGGAATTGCCGTAAATATACCCCGTCGCATCGCGCGACGGGTTTGATCCTTCATCATCGCGTAGCGCGACGGCAACAAAATTTAGAAATCTTTATTTTAAAGTGGCGTCAAGCCACCATGATGATGTTTAGTTGTGGCGTAGCGCGACAACTCAAAATGGACAGACTTGTGCGTAAAATTTCTAGCTCTAGCATCCCAAAAACTCCAAAATAATTCTAACTCTTTTCCACTTTGTTCCGGGACTTGGTGTTTCAACATTATGGCTCGTTTTCACTCAATATCCAGCAAATTTAAGCATCAAGACCTGGAAAACACAATCTAATCAATAGTATGCACATTCTAACTAAAACTAAACTAAATATAACGGAAAATTATACAAACTGAACACGAATAAGAGATGTATTTTGCAATACATCAAATATCCCCACACTTACTCTTTTTTCGTCCTCGAAAAAGAATTATGCAACGGAATCAGAGATGAATAATCACTCGGGTCAAAAGCATATGTATATTTTATTTAAACTAAAGCTTGTCTTAGCCGCGATTGCGAATATATTTGTCCCTTTAAACCCAAATCCGGTCCTAAGCCCTTATCATGTGAATTTAATTTAAGTGCGGTCAATCTACCCAGGGTCTCACGCTAGAATCTACGGTCCACCTAATCCCACCCCAAGCTTATAGAACTAAAGGAACGATCACTGGACCAATTCCCAATCGTCTTATATCAAAACCAAGAGAATTTACAATCACACTTTTTTTCTTTTTCCATTTTTTTCATCGCTTTTCTTTCTTTTTTTTCTTTTTCAACGAGCGTAGACGTTGCTTTCCCTAACCAAGAGGCATTCCGGCTGTAGAGTCGCTATCCCCAACTCGGATTACTTAGGCTTCGGTACTTTTTTCTTTCTTTGCAAGGTCGATTTCACACACCCTAGCGGTAATCCGGTTGTAAAGTCACTATCCCCAACCCAGACTACATAGAAATGCGCTACTTTCATTCAGTTTCTAGCTCATCATTTTTTTTCACTATTTTTTTTTTCATGATAAAAAATTCTAATGGTTTTAACCTATAACGGTGTCCCTTATACTCTTATTGGCGGTTTCAATTTCCCATATTTCCCAGGCGAAAACCCACTAGTAAACCGACAATTAAGGTAATATTAACTCAAAGGGACTTAAAACCAAACCCGGGCCTATCCACGCATCCCTAACTAGACACAAGCTCGATTTATTTTAATCTCTTATTATTATTATTCGAACCCGAGCAAAAATTCATCTTTTCTATCATTTTCCGTATTTTATTTGCAAACTTCTTTATTCCAAAGACATTTTTCTGATTTTTCAATTTTTTTGGATTTTTCAATTTTTTTATTTTTTTTGTATTTTTCATATTTAAGACTCGATTATTTACATGTATCCCGTCCCCACACTTAAAGATTGCATTGTCCCTAATGCAAGAACGGAAATACAACTCAAAACTAACTACCCAAATTACCAGTAAACTACGAACGAACTAAATAAATAAAGAAATAAACGAATACAAAAAATACAAGGGAAATGACTTAGCTGAGTATGTGAGACTGTCAAAGTGCCAGTCGTTTCCACACAAGCCCTCCAATTCGAAACGCGCTCAGCAAACAACTCCTATTCTCGGACACGCGAACGAAAGCGGCCAAACATCAACCTATCAATCATAAGCAAACTACCAACATATCATAGTATATATCATCAAAATATCATCAGTTTCAACCACATACCAACCCAACCTGTTTAACTTGTATCAGTATAAGTACAGACCAACAAATGAGGATCAAAAATAGCATAAAAGAAAAATCAAACAAAAGATATAGTCAGCTACTGCATCCTTCTCTCATCCCCACACTAGTCTTCGTCATGCTCATTGGCAGACTCCTCACTGCCCTACTGTCGTCCACATGCACCACTGCTACTCTCTCCAAATACACGGAACGGGGGAGTCGGATCAAACCTCTCTGCAGCACCAGCCGAGCTACCCTGCTGTCTCGGCTGGAAGAAGTCTGGAACTCCCATGCTGTGCTTGCTCATCATGTAACGGAGAGCATCATCCTGCCTCTCCTGACCCAACTGCATCAACCCAATAAGATGCTCCAACCTGTCAAATCTCTGCTCCACATAGCCAGAGAGCGACTGCAAAGTGAGAGGCTCAGGTGGGGGCTGCCTCCTCGGATACTGGTGTGCTGGTAGCTCGTGTCGCTGCGGTGGCCGCTGTCGATGTGTAGGATCAACCTGAAGCATCACATCCTCAGCTGGATGTCCATCTGGCGGCTGCACCTGCGGGCCCTGCCTAATCGGCTCCCAGCCGTAGGGCTCAATCCACGACACTATACCTGCGTGCTGCAACTATCTAATTCCAAATGTCATCGTCTTGGGCCCCTCATGTAGAAATTGGGGGACATACTTGTTAAACACCCCCAAATTATGCGTAATCCGAGTAATGTAGGGGCCCATAGCTAACCCAGCCCGATGACCTCCTCGACGACCCCTGCTAAAAGAATCTGCTAACACAGTCGCTAAGTTCATCTCACGGTTCTCCACAAGGCACATGAGAATGAACAACTCTATCCAATTTGGCTTATTCTCCCCAGATTTCCGACCCACCAGCGTAGTAGATAAAATCTTCAACACATATCTATAAATCGGGTTACGAACCGAAGTGATCAGGTTCGTAACCGTGAACGGGTGGTCGGATATTGTCTTCCAAAAATTCTGCAGCTCAGCCGAACCAACACTGTAATCCCTAACAGTAGAATAAGCACCCTGCAGACTAGTCACAAACCCCGACTGCCTCACCTCCTGCTCAGTATAAAATCCCGACACAATGGTAAACCTCACCATATTCATCTCAAAGACCTGCCTACCCAGACTGAAGGACACAGTTGTGACCTAATCAAACTTTCCTTCCTTATGTCTCCATGTGCTGTGAAACTCCAGCACCAACTCCTCATACTGAGGCTGCGTACACTCTAAAGCATTAGTCAACTTTGGACCCAAGAGGTCCGCCACTTCCTGCCTTGAACCCAGCCACGTCCAGTCTATCACCCTGTGCTGAAGCAAATCAGTTTTCCTCAACTTATCATATTTCTCCCACTCAGATGTACCCGGCTCGAAAACTTCAGTATCAGGTGGTCGGCTCTATTACATTTCCTATCCGGAATAAACTCATACATTTGATACTGGATTTTTCTCAACTTCGGATCATTTGCAGCTATCTGAATAATCGGGGTCTCCTGTGGAACCGGGTCTTGCTGGGGTGGATCCTGTTGTGGTGCTGACTGACCTGCACCTGTTTTTCGAGACCTACCTCTGCGCGAGCTACTAGCCATGTCTGCAAAACAGATATTAACAAAACAAAACAAGCAGACAATCAGTGATAACAAGCTATTTTTGGTATTTTTCATTTTTTTAATTTTTTTAATTTTTTTGAAATTTTTATATTTTTTGGATTTTTATAAAAAAAAAAATTTCGAAAACAATTAGAATAGCCGTATAGCATTTCATTCGCGGCTAAGTCTGAAACAACCGGGTTACCTTTTTACAAATGCTAAGTGATAGTTAAACTCACCCGAATGGAGATTGAGTACGGGCGAGCCTAAATCACTTGTACGCGCAAGTAAACCAAAGACCAACTAACTACGACTCAAACTATACTAAAAATGACTAAAACGACACAAAGACACTAAACTCGACTCAATGTACACTACCCTCCTCGGCACTTTAATTGTCCGCAATTAAATCGAGTGCCTCAACAAGACATTGAAGTCCAACCTTGCAAAAATTCTGTTTCATTGCAAGGTTTAAACTTCAAGTGTCAACATATGCCATACCAATCAATCATTAATCGAAGCGCATTCACTAGCCCAAACCAAAACCATCCGCACCCATATGTCGACACTAAACAACCTAAACATACTCAAGACCAAGAACACTTGCATATGATAAACGACAATGTGACATTAGCAAGCTCTAGATCAAACTCCAAACCATACCATCCGCACCCCAAATAAGAACTTTGAAACAAAACCCAAATTTGATGTCAAAGTAGCAATGTCAAGTAACGTCAAGTGCATAAACCCCAAACCAAACCAGCCGCACCCCTGAACTATTCTAACTAGCATACATATACTAGACGCGAAATAAATCGGCTCAACAATAGACTAACTCAAGCCCAACACAAGGGTAACTATCGACCCGACTAACCGAACTCAACGCATAAGACCCGAAGACACATGAACCGACTGACTCACTACGGACCCGACTCGAACTGACGAAACACAAACCTACTGACTGACTCGACTAACCTACGGACTCACACAAGGACTCTAATCAAGACATATAAGAGAACAATGCACGAAAATGTACCTGAAGCGTCGAAATTGGAAATAAAAACTTGAAATTTTTCGTTAATGGCGGGTCCTGATTCGAAGTAAATGGCCGGATAAACTCGAGTTTAGTTGGGTGGGGTTTGTTTCTCACGTGTAACCGGTCACAAGGGTGAAATTATGGGTAAAAATGGTGAAGTTTCAATGGTTTAATGGTGGATTTAGGGTGGTTTAAGGGTTTTCGGCGGTAGGGTTGAAGGGATAAAGGTTTTGGTGAGTTTGGGGAAAAGAGCTCAAAAGATAAGGTTTTAAACGATTAGGGGTCGTCGCGCGGCGCTAAGGCAAAACAGGTTACCCGTGGCATAGCGCCACGAGGTGGTTCAAAAATTAGGGTTCAAGATAAGGCGTCGCGTAGCGCGTCTGGAAAGGTCAAAAGTGGTGGCGTGCAGCCACGGGTGGGTTCAGATTGCTTAATTGATCCTAGGGGTCGCGTCGCGTCACCAAAGGTTCTTTTCACCATGGCGTGACGCGACAATGTGTTTTTGACAGAAAGTTGCGTAAATTTTTTAGTTTTATGCCTTAGAAAATTTTTCAACTCTTACCAATCCTTCCCAAAACCATCCCAAAAGTTTCTAAGTGTTAGGACTTACCTGGAATGCCGTTTTCATTGTAATTTCAGCTCCTCAATGGTATGATTCCTGCAAAATTACTCAAACACATGAAACAAAGACACGAAAAACTACAAAAATTATGAAAATTACGAAATTTACAAACAGTACATACTCTACACTTAGGATTTCATCCCAAAACACTAATTGGCGGCTTTTGATGGAATTTCGAGAGGAGTTTCCTCCATCTTGTTCTTGTTTATTGCTCCTCCAATGTAGTGCTTCAACCGGTGGCCATTCACCTTCCAACTACGGCCATCCTTCTCATCCATAATCTCCACCGCTCCATACGGAAACACGTAATGAACCATATAAGGTCCCGACCACTTCGATTTCAACTTCCCCGCAAACAACTTCAACCTTGAATTGTAGAGAAGTACTTTGTCACCTTTGCTAAATTCCTTAACCTTTCTCAACTTCCTATCGTGTGAAGCTTTCGTCTTCTCCTTGATTCCCAACGATCTAGCATAAGCCGCATCCCTAAGCTCCTCAAGCTCATGGATTTGAAAGAAACGCTTCCTAGCGGCTTCGGTCATGTCAAGATTAACGGTCTTTAATGCCCAAAGCGCTCGATACTCTAACTCTACGGGAAGGTTACAAGCTTTTCCATAGACAATCATAAATGGCGTGGTTCCTAAAGGCGTCTTGTAGGCGGTTAAAAACGCCCACAATGCATCGTCTAGCTTGTCAGACCAATCCTTCCTATTCTTACCAACTGTTTTCTCTAAGATACGTTCGATACCACGATTCGCATTCTCCACTTGCCCACTCGTCTGTGGATGGTATGCGGTAGACAAACGATGAGTGACTCCGTAGCGTGCAAGAAATTTTTCCATCAATGCATTGCAAAAGTGAGTACCACAGTCACTAATTAAGGCTTTAGGTGTACCGAATCGGGAGAAGAGCTTCATAAGGAATTTCAAGACTACTCGGGCTTCATTTGTGGGAAGAGCTTGAGCCTCAACCCATTTAGACACATAGTCAATTGCCACAAGTATGTAACGGTTTCCTTTGGAGACGGGAAAGGGTCCCATGAAATCGATGCCCCAAACATCAAAAACCTCCAACACTTGGATTGGGTTTTGAGGCATCTCATCTTTGGCTGAAATATTGCCGGTTCGTTGACAAGTATCACATGTCTTTACGAACTCAACGGCATCTCAAAGTACGCTAGGCCAATAAAAAACGCAATCAAACACCTTTTGAGCGGTGGCGTATGCACCATGATGTCCTCCCGTGAGGCCTTCATGCACATGCCTAATGATGTTCCAACCTTCCTCTCTCGATACGCAACGCCTAAATATTCTATCCCCTCCAATTCTAAAGAGAAAAGGATCATCCCACACATACTTTCTCGACTCACTAATGAATTTCCTCTTTTGTTGTGTGGTCATTCCTCTCACAATATTTCCACTAGAAAGATAATTTGCTAAATCACAAAACCAAGGCAATCCCTCCTTTTCGGCCTCTACAAACTCTATTGACTCATGAGGGAATGTATCTCCAATCTCCTCCTCACGAATCTCTTCTCTCTTGGGGTCCTCTAGACGTGATAGATGATCGGCCGCTACGTTTTCGGCCCCTATCTTGTCTCTAATCTCAATATCATACTCACTAAGCAATAGAATCCACCGAATAAGTCGGGGTTTGGCGTCTTTCTTTTGAAAAAGAAAATGCAACGCTGAGTGATCGGTGAAAACTATGGTCTTGGATAGAACGAGGTATGAGCGAAACTTGTCAAAAGAAAATACTACGGCTAAGAGTTCTTTCTCCGTGGTGGTGTAGTTCTCTTGAGCATCATTTAGCGTTTTTCTCGCGTAGTATATGGGGTGGAAGTGCTTATCCTTTCTTTGTCCTAATACCGCCCCAACGGCATAGTCACTGGCATCGCACATGAGCTCAAACGGCAAGCTCCAGTCGGGAGAGATAAGAATAGGTGCACTCACAAGTTGTTCCTTCAAAAAGTTGAAGGCTTTAAGACACTCCTCGTCAAAGACGAATGAAACATCTTTCTCTAGCAAACGGGTCATGGGGCGAGTTATTTTTGAGAAATCCCTAATAAAGCGTCTATAGAAGCCCGCATGCCCTAGAAAACTCCTAATCGACTTCACACTCGTGGTGGAGGTAACCTACTAATGGTATCTATTTTCGCACGATCTACCTCTATACAATCCCTAGAAATTTTGTGTCCTAACACAATACCTTCCGTCACCATGAAGTGACACTTCTCCCAATTTAACATAAGCTTTGTCTCGACACACTGCTTCAACATCTTCTCGAGATTCTTCAAACACTCAACAAAGGAGTTACCATATACCGAAAAATCATCCATGAAAACTTCCATGGAACTCTCAATCATATCCTGAAATATGGCAACCATGCACCGCTGAAAGGTAGCTGGAGCGTTACATAGCCCAAATGGCATGCGTCGGTACGCATAGGTGCCATAGGGGCATGTAAAAGTGGTCTTATCCTGATCCTCCGGTGCTATGGGGATGTGGAAGTACCCGGAAAACCCGTCAAGAAAACAATAGAATTGTTTTCCCACGAGACGCTCCAACATTTGATCGATGAAGGGTAATGGGAAGTGGTCTTTTCGGGTGGCATCATTCAACTTTCGGTAGTCGATGCACACGCGCCACCCCATGACCGTACGAGAAGGGATAAGCTCATTCTTTGCATTCATGACAACGGTCATCCCTCCCTTCTTAGGGACAACCTGAGTAGGACTAACCCAAGGTGAATCCGAGATGGGATATATCATCCCGACATCTAGGAGTTTAAGAACCTCCTTCTTCACAACATCTTGCATGTTGGGGTTGAGCCGCCTTTAGGGTTGCACCACCGGCTTATAATCATCCTCCATGAGTTTCCGGTGGGTGCAATAAGAAGGGCTTATGCCCTTAATGTCGGACAACCTCCAAGCAATGGCCTCTTTGTTCGCCTTCAACACCTCCAACAATCTCAACTTCTCTTCTTCTTCCAACTTTGATGATATAATAACGGGTAGCTCGGAACCCTCCCCTAAGAAAGCATACTCTAAATGCGATGGAAGTACCTTAAGCTCTTAGGGTGGGGGTTGGGTGGTGTCCTCACTAACGGCTAACACTTCGGGAATCAAAGGAATCCCCTCATCTTAAACTTTATCTACCAACTTCGACTCCTCCTCTACTCTCTCTCCTACCACTAAATCCGCACCACTAATATACTCTAAACAATGATCAACACATGAGATAAAAGAGTTCAAGAAGTATACGGAATGGCAAGGACCACTATAGTCATCCGAACCACTCGGGTGGTTCATGGAACGATCTATCTCAAAGGTGACTCTCTCCTCACCGACCCTAAGTGTAATCTTACCATCATAAACGTCTATGAGCGCTTTAGCGGTATGCAAGAATGGACGACCAAGTATAATAGGAACTCTCTCATCTGCTTCCATATCAAGAATTACGAAATCGGCGGGAAAAACGAACTTGTCTACCTTAACTAGCAAATTTTCAACTATGCCCCTAGGGTATTTCACGGACCGATCGGCTAAGGACAATGTCATTCGGGTAGGTGAAAGCTCGCCTAAATCTAACTTCTCATAAAGAGAAAAGGGCATCAAATTGATGCTAGCACCTAGGTCGGCTAAGGCTCTAGTGTTGGTATTACTACCGAATAGACAAGGAATAGTGAAAATACCGGGATCGGGAAGCTTATTTAAAACAACGGCGGAACACCCTCCATTCAATGGGACATTGGACAACTCCCCTAACTTCTCTTTGTTCCTAAGAAGGTCTTTCAAGAATTTTGCATATTTGGGCATCGATTGAAGTGCCTCAATGAAAGGTAGATTAATCTTCAATTGCTTGAAGATGTCTAAAAATTGCCCGTATTCCCTTAAGTATTTTTGGTTCTTAAGACGTGAAGGAAACAGGACTCACGAATGGTCTACTAGGGGTGAAGGTCTAACGTCTACGGGTGGCTTCTCAACTTGAGACTCACCGGGTTGTGCGGTACTTGCTGGGATTAGCCTCGGTTGCACTTTTCCGGGAGCCTCCATCTCGATCTCTTCATCGATAATCTCCTCATCCTCATCAACTACTCTCTCCTCAACTCTAGGGTTCCCTACGGTTTTGCCACTACGAGTGGTAATGGCTTTTGCATGAGCATTAGGGTTTGGTAGGGTGTTACCCGTAAACTGACCGGGTAATCTCTCCTCTAATTTCCTAGACATATCTCCTACGACCCTTTGAAGGTCTTGGAAAGAGGCTTGGTGGTTCTTAAGCATAAGGTCATGTTCGCTAAGTGTCTTTTGGGTGGTTTGGTCCCTAACAACTAATTGGCTCATCATTGCCTCCTTTCTTTCTAAACTACCCCCTAGATCATAACTTAAACCCTGACCTGATTGAACCTGATTATTTGAACCCCCTCTTTGACCTGTCCATTGAACCCTTTATTGAACTGCCCATTTGAACCCCCACCAAAGAATGAACCTTGACCCCTATTTGGATTTTGAGCTATTTGAAAACCAGGGGGTCCATTTGAGCGAAAATTATTATTATTAAAATTGTTATTATTTCTCCAACCCGAATTAAAATTATTATTACCAAACCCACTAGGTTGACCTCTTCCTAAACCCCCTCCCACGAAATCAACTTGCTCCTCACCAACTAGCAAAGGACATGCACTCGTATCGTAACCCCCTCGGCAAAACTCACACTTATCAACCTTGGCCTTAATCTCCTTAAGCTCCCTAGTCACGTTTTCCAACACAGCGGCTAAACTAGGGTCCATTGTCACATGGTTTACCCCACGGGCGGGTGCACTAGTAGTGGTATTTGAATTACCACTTTGATACCGCTGATCAGCTCGCGACTGAGATTGAGATTGGGCAAATGCCTCGAAACGCTCTAAATATAACGGAAAATAATACAAACTGAACACAAATAAGAGATGTATTTTGCAATACATCAGGGGGCATCAAAGAAGCCCTTGCAAAGATGACTGGCACTATGTCACACCCCAACCGATGGCGGAATCATCGGGGCGCAGCACTGAGCGAAACAGATTCTCCAAGAGAAATCCATAACAACTAAATTACCTGATAATTAACATTATGTCCCAAACCATAACTTATCAAATAAAGCAGTTATTACAGACATAGATATCCCAAAGATAAATCATAGTTTCGACAACTCAAAATATTAATTGTTTTGTTTTAAGACTCTTCCTAACTTGGTTCCACATAGCAAGCATCCTAGCATCTCAAACACTAGTCACATACGTTAAAATAAAGGTCAATACACATAGTGTAAAGGTGAGCATACAAGTTTAATAGTATAATAGTAGCGAAAGAGATTTACGCATAACCAACATGTAGCACGTAGTAATGCGAAGCAAGTATGTTATCGACAATGAAATATGCACAGACGTGACTGCGAGTTGTAGAATGCGCAACACATATCACCACAGTGACACGTGAAGAAAAACCCTTAACAACCCCTGTCCACGACGGGTGCTGAGTCCAAACTATAGTACTATCGTTGCTAAGGTGTCAGGCAACAATCACTGTGTAAACATAACATACTAGCATTCATCGAATAACACGTATAACATGCAGAACGGTTAGCGTATAAAAGTGTTTGTGTTGTGTGTCGATTGTGATTTGAACATAGATAACGTATGTAACACCCAAAAGTGCTTAAAGCAAATAGGGATCGAGTATACTCACAGATTGTGTTCAGTAAATAAACACTCTCTTGGATTGAAGGGAGCGCTGGAAAGTTAGCCTGATTATAGAAGGATAGCGTAATCGATGAACAGTGCGTAAAACGATACGAGTGGATAGTGTGACGGAGGGTTATCCGAACGGATGACAATCTGGACGGATGGCCTTCCGGTCGGATGGCCATTCAGTCGGTTTGTCATTCGTTTGGGATGGATGTGTTTGTGTATGATGGAACTTTGAAGTTTTCGTTGTAGCATTTTATAAAACAAGAAGTAATCCTACCATTCAGGTCGTCCGGTAGGACGGTCATCCGGACGGATGGCCGTCCGCTCGGATTGTGATCTAAGTGGAGGGTATATGTTTGAATTTGGTTGAAATTGTTTAAGTGCTGAATATCATAGGTCATCCGGTCGGATTTCCGTTCGATCGGATGGCTATCCGATCGGACGGTGATCCGTTCAGTAACTTGTTCGTTTGAGAACTTTGCAAAAATTCGTTAAGTTTGAAAAGTTTTACGATTATACCGAGACGGTATGACAATGTGTCAAACAACGGAACCCTATCAAGTCCAGGTTATCCGATCGGATTGGAATCACCCCGCCCGCTTAGTTAACTGTTCTTGACGGTTATTCATTTTCAACCCGTAAATCGGTTGTCTCATTGATAGAAATCTGTTCTTGGACTGACACTTCACCAGAGAATGTGTAGAAGGTCTGAACGAGCTCGGATTCTATCGGTTTTGGGTACATGAGTGTAAAAGAATTGAAAGAGACTTAAATCGGTTTGAAAATGTTTAGATTTTGGTGAAATCATTGTTTAAACATGTTGAAGTCTCTTAGATCTGAGTTGTTCTTAGTGGAATAAGGTCACACTTTGAAGTTCATGAGAACCCATGGTGACATCACCCTAAAACAGCCCAAATCAGCCGATTTCTTGGTGAAAAGTTAAGATTTGAGGGTGAAAATGATGGAAAAGTGTGTGTAGATCATAGAAGTACAAGATTTGAGGTAGAAACTTACAAGAATCGCGAGAAATCGAGAGAAAATAGCCCAAGTGCATGCTGGTCGGAGAAGGAGCTATCACATCACATGAATAGTGATGTGACAGGTGCTATTTATAGGCAAGAGAGGAGAAAGGCGGTGTAGAGGTGACGGATCGAAGGGCGGTTTGGTCAGATGGCCATTCGTTTGGATGGGTGTTGAGAGTTGGTTTTCGATGTTTTGTTTCGTGCGTTGAGCGTTGCGATGCGTTACGAGTAAGCGATGCGATAGTATTACCCATTAATTACACAAATAACTTAACTACTAACTAACATAAAAGAAATCCTTAAATCTCGAGTTCGCGATAAGATTGCGTTGTGATAGAGTTGCGATTGTGTGTGTGATTAACATCCCGAATAAACATAAACATGCACAAGTAACACATAATAGCACACACACGTAAAACAATATCCATAACCTTTAATTCGAGTTGCGATGATAAGTCGATTAACGATTAAACTGCGATTTATAGCATATACTCCACATAATACAACTAAAGTAACTTAAATTAGAGTGTCGATTATCAGTCAAAGGGTACAATCAATGATTAATCAAGGAATGACAGATTCCAATTAGCAATCTTTTCTTCCTTTGACTTGACTTTGACTTTGACTTTGACTTTGAAAGTTGGTTTGTTACAGCCTCCCCTACTTTAGGAAATTTCGTCCCGAAATTTAAGGCGCATGCGTAACAAACAGTTGTGGATAGTTTGCCTTCATAGCACTTTTGAGTTCCCAGGTGAACTCGCCGCCGCATTTGCCTTCCCAGCGAACCTTCACAATAGGAATGCGTGAGCGTCGGAGTACCTTGGTTTCTCGGCCCATGATCTCGACAGGCTTTTCCACGAAGTGTAATGTTTCGTCCACTTGTAGATCCTCAAGAGGGACATGTAAATCCTGGTCGGCAAGACACTTTTTGAGGTTCGAAACGTGGAAAGTCGGGAGGACGTTACTAAGTTCTTCCGGTAGTTCGGATCTGTAGGCCACCTTGCCAATCCTTTCCAGAATTTTAAAGGGTCCAACATATCGAGGCGCGAGCTTTCCTTTCTTTCCAAATCTGATCACCCCCTTCCAAGGGGCAACCTTTAGGAGTACGTGATCGCCAACGTCAAATTCAAGGGGCTTGCGGCGTCTATCGGCGTAACTCTTTTTTCCACTCCAAGCTTTTAGCAGATTGTCTCGAATTTGGAGGATTTTGTCTGTCGTTTCCTGCAATAACTTATGACCGGTAATTTGCTCAACCCTGATCTCGTGCCATACAATAGGCGATCGACATTTTCTTCCGTATAATGCCTCAAATGGTGCCATTTGAATGCTAGAGTGATAACTGTTATTGTACAAGAACTCGACTAATGGTAAATACGAATCCCAATTACCACCGAAATCTATCACACACGAGCGAAGCATGTCTTCGAGGGTACGAATCGTGCATTCAGTCTGACCAACAGTCTGAGGGTGGAAAGCAGTACTAAGATTGAGAGTAGTACCGAGGGCAGTTTGAAACGTTTCCCAAAGACGCGAAGTGAATCGACCATCGCGGTCAGAGATGATGTCACGAGGTGTCCCATGTCGACAAATAACTTCGTTAGTATAGATCTGAGCTAATCGTTCTACCTTGTAGTCTTCCCCTATTGGTAGAAAGTGAGCAGATTTGGTGAGACAGTCGACGATAACCCAGATGCTGTCGTGACCTGATGGCGTGCGCGGAAGTTTCGTTATAAAATCCATAACTATACTCTCCCATTTCCATATAGGGATCTCGGGCTGGACGAGTAAGCCAGAGGGGCGTTGATGCTCAGCCTTGACTTTCGAACAACTCAGGCACTTCGAAACGTAGGTAGCGATATCTCTCTTCATGCTCGGCCACCAGTACTTGTAGCGAAGGTCCTGGTACATCTTGTCGGCACTGGGATGAATGGAACATCGAGACTTGTGGGCTTCGTCTAGCAGAATTTGTCGTAACCTGGTGCGCTTGGGAATCCAAATTCTGTCTAGATAATGGAATATACCATTCGATTTATTCACCAGTTGTTCGCCGTTATTGATAATCATTTCCTTCTTCAAAACAAGCATGTTGGGCATCACGGATAAGAGCTTGGAGATTGTGCTTGGCATGCGTGTTACGAACGCTATTCAAATAGCTTCGTCGACTGAGAGCGTTAGCAACGACATTTGCTTTGCCTGGATGGTAACGAATCTCACAGTCGTAATCGTTGAGGAGTTCAACCCATCGGCGTTGGCGCATATTCAGTTCTTTCTGGTTGAAGATGTGTTGCAGGCTCTTGTGGTCAGTGAAGACCGTACACTTGGTACCGTAAAGGTAGTGTCGCCAAGTGTTCAACGCAAAAACAATTACACCAAGCTCGAGATCGTGGGTTGTATAGTTCTTCTCGTGGATTTTGAGCTGACGAGAGGTGTACGCGATAACCTTGTCTCGTTGTATAAGAACACAACCGAGGCCGAGGTTAGAGGCATCGCAATAGACTACGAAGTCGTCGTTTCCGTCGGGTAGCGAGAGCACGGGAGCATTACAAAGCATAGCTTTTAGAGTTTGAAAGGCCTTCTCTTGTTCGGTTCCCCAAACAAAAGGTTTGTCCTTGTGCGTAAGCGAGGTAAGCGGTACAGCGATCTTCGAGAAATCAGCGATGAATTGGCTCAAGTAACCCGCCAATCCGAGAAAAGAACGAACTTCGGACGGGTTCTTCGGTGTAACCCAACTCTTAACAGCTTCGATCTTCGCAGGATCGACATGAATTCCTTGACTATTGACGATGTGACCGAGGAATTGAACCTCCTCAAGCCAAAATTCACACTTGGAGAACTTGGTATAGAGACGGTTTCCCTGGAGTAGTTCAAGAACCAAACGAAGATGTTGCGCGTGTTCAGTTTTTGACTTGGAACAGATCAGGATATCATCGATGAATACGATGACGAAGCGGTCGAGAAAGGGTTTACACACGCGATTCATTAGATCTATAAAGACTGCGGGGGCATTAGTTAGACCAAAGGGCATAACAACAAACTTATAGTGACCGTATCGGGTTCGAAAAGCGGTTTTGGGTATATATTCCTCTTGGATCGTAACTGGTGATAGCCTGAGCGTAAATCAATCTTCGAAAAACATGTAGCACCTTGTAACTGATCAAACAAATCATCGATTCGAGGTAAGGGATAGCGATTCTTGATGGTAAGCTTATTCAATTCCCTGTAATCGATGCACATTCGGAATGATCCATCCTTCTTTTTGACGAAAAGGACAGGTGCGCCCCATGGAGAAGTACTAGGGCGAATGAAGCCTTTATCGAGCAGTTCCTGGAGCTGACTCGAGAGTTCGCGCATTTCCGAAGGAGCGAGACGATAAGGCGCTCTTGCAGCAGGATTTTCTCCAGGAATGAGGTCGATTCGAAAATCGATATCACGAGTGGGCGGTAAACCAGGTAAATCATCGGGAAAGACGTTAGGGAATTCACAAACAACGGGAACATCTTTCACTCGTGTCTTTCCTTCCTTTTCCTCCGCTACTATGATGTGCGCCAAGAAAGCTTGATATTCCTTGCGGAGATGCTAGCTTGGACACACGACATGAGTTGCAACTTCTTCGAAGCGACTTCACCATAAACACACAATTGATCACCATTTGTGAGAGAGAAACGAATCATTTTATCAAAGCAAATAATTTCAGCATGATTCTCCTGAAGGAAATCCATGCCTATTATGACATCAAAGCTACCAAGCTACATCGGGATAAGATTGATCAGGAAAACGTGACCGTTGAGATCAAGAGTACAGTCACGCAGAACGGAACTAACAGTGACGGTTCTTCCAGTGGCAACTTCTACATCAAAGGTTGATGGGAGATTAACGCATTTACGGTTTAGGAGCCTTTCGAATTCGAACGATACAAAATAGTTATCGGCTCCAGTATCAAACAAACACGAAGCATATATGCCATTTACAAGAAACGTACCATTAACCAAGTTGTTGTCTGCCTTAGCCTGACGGGCGTTGATGTTGAAGACTCGCCTGCGGGCTGCTTGCGGAGCTGGCTGCTGCTGCTGCTGTTGGTATTGTTGCGATGTTGGCTGTTGCTGCAGCTGTGGCTCTTGCTTCACCACTCTGTTTGGGCAGACATTTCCGAAGTGATTTGGATCACCACATGGAAAGCAGGCTATTACGTGAGCAGCGGGAGCAGGAGCTGCTTGTTGACCCTGAGGAGCTGGTAGAGCAGGAGCTTGAACTTGAGCCGGGGCTTCGCGAGGACCAGTACGGCAGTTAGCAGTGAAGTGGCCATACAAGTTGTAGTGAACATAAAATCGACACGCGATTGCAACCGGTTTATGATAAGTACAACTAGGGCAGAGCGAGTGTGGACCAGTATATGCACGCTTGGCCGGCGGTGCATTGGCCACTGGCGCCACTACTTGGCGGTTCTGAGGTTGCGGTTGAGCAGGTACAGCTTGGAGGGGAGCGGCGGTTACTTCACAATTCTTGTTGCTGGTGTTGTTGTTCTTGCGCTTGCGACGTGAAGACTTGGAAGTTTGCGGTGCGGCGGTTTCAGCGGTGGGAGCAGCGGTAACTTGATGAAGACTCTTGGTGGGTTTATCAAAGTAACCGGCCAATACTCGCTTGTCATTGATCTCAGCAGCGAGTAGGTAAGTCTCTTCGATAGTTGTCGTCTTCGCAACTTGAACGAAGTCAGCAACACAATCCGGTAAAGCACGGATGTATTTCTTAATCGTCATTTCAGGTGTTGCCACCTGGCTTGGACAGATGATACTTAGCTGCTTAAAGCGAGCTATCAGACCGGCGTTGTTGCCACCATCCTGCTTGATGTTCCAGAATTCGTTGTTAGTGCAGTATGTCTATCGCCTCCGTCAATCAGAACCGTAGCAGAAATAGAAGAGATTTAGACTTTATGTTACATGATGTAGTTAAAAGGGTAAGGTGGCAATCTTGTAAATAAGGAGAAATCCTTATAACCTTGTGCCTATAAATAGATCCTTTAGGTTTAGAATTAGAACTTTTGCACATTTGGATACTTGGAGAGCTTGGATCCTAGAGAGAAAGTCTAGAGAGAGAAAGTGCAAGAGGTGATTCAAGGTGATTCAAGATATACAAAGTGCAAATTCAAGACACAATTTGAAGATGTCGAGCAGCGGTGAAGAATTTTACAACACGTTTTACAATGCTTTTACTTCAGAATCTTCCGAAAGAAGATCTGAAACAAGAGATTATTCGAAAGAGATTTCAGATAATATGAAATATGACAATATGTATGGAAACCTACAGAAACCACCGAAATTAATGAAAGTTGAGGATTATAACTGGTGGAAAAATCGGTTTGAGGGTTGGGTAAAAGCTTTTGCACCTGAAAGTTGGTTAAAATTAAAACAGGAATATAAAGAACCAGCAAAAGAAGGAGGAGAGTTATTAACCGAAGAAGAGTTCACAGAAAGAGATGTAAAAAATGTTGTAGCTGAATACAAAATGATCACATTGTTACATCAGTCAGTGAGAGAAGACATTATTTCACTACTTGAACATGAGAAAACATCTAAGGGTTTATGGGAAGCTCTAGAAAGAAAATGTGTGGGTAGTGCCGAGATAGTTAAGAACAAAAAGAAGTTGTTAAGAAAAGAATTTGATTTGCTTGGTTGTTTAAAGAACGAGTCTGTTTCGAAGATGATTGAGAGATTTGGACATCTAAAGATGGAACTCGCTAGGCATGGAATCGTGTACTCTCAGGAAGAGCTGGTTGATAAACTGTTTGATTCGTTACCAGATGAGATGGACTGGCAATACTTTGCATTGATGCTGAAAAACACAATCAAGTCAGAAGATTTGACAGTGGATCTGCTTATCGAAAGACTAGAAAGCCATGAATTGGAGATCAGAAAAACCAATAAAGTCAACAACACATCATACCAACAGAATGTGGAGCTGTATTACAGAGGAAGTATGATCCCAAAATCTGCATCACCAAAAACAACATTTTCAGCAGAGAATTCAAACACGATGAATCATGAAAGTCCGAGCAGCGGTTACCATGGAGGGTCATCTTCAAGTGCTCAAAGTCAATCTGTTCCAAAGAATTTGTTTCAATGCAACATTGCTGTAGATTTAAAGAATGCTCAAAATTTCAGTGAAGAATCCGTAAAACAGCAAATGGTGTTCTTAGCCTCTGTGTTAGAATCGCACGAGAGTCTTGTGGCAGGCAAGATTGGAAACACCAACCTAACAAAGGAAGACTACGATCAAATCGATCCTGAGGAGATGGAGTTGATCGATATAAGGTGGTGTATGGCGAGTGCAGTGAGAAGAGCGCAGCGATTCATGGAGATTACTGGAAGACAGTCTATTGGAGGACCATCAACCAAGTTGGGTTTTGACAAGTCAAAAGTCACGTGCTTTAAATGTAAACAAAAAGGTCATTTTAAGCGTGAGTGCCGAAATGCTTACACTGATGATACTGCAAATCCTTTTCGAGGGGATTATTACAAAAGAGCAATTTATCATCAAAACAAAGCAGAATCTCCCAGGATGAAGCAGATAGAGGAGACTTCCAAGGAAAAATACAGAGCACTTGCTGTTTTTCACGACGATGAAGGTTATGATTGGAGCCAAATTCTTCCTGAAGAAGATTTTATTGGACATGCATTTGTAGCCGATGCATCTTATGATAATTGGTGGAGAAAGGATAGCGCGAGATATGAGATTAGAAAGTTGAATGAGCCATTCAAAGAAGCTCTGAGAGCCAAAAGATGGAATGATGAACTGGAATGTTACATGGATCCACAGGGAAATCCTGTGGTTGATCCGTCAAAGGTGGATTTTGATGCAGTAACAAATCTGTTTCCAAATGAGAGAACTTATAATACAAGAAGATTATCTGAAAAAGGATATGAAGCTGATCTGATGAACAAAATAAAAGAAATTTTTGAAGCAAGTCTGCCAAAGGTGGTAGAAATGAAAAAGAGGAAAGAACAAGAGCTGGAAAAGCTGATAGAGGAAGTAAAGAAAACGGCAGAGGAAACTGATGAAGAAGAACAGATGAAAGATGAAGATCAGAAAAAGACAGAAGAAGGAGGTGTGATAACAGAAAAAATTCAAACTGAATCTTCTGAATTGTTTGACAAAGACAAAAGCATTGAACAATCTGATAATAAAAATGAAAACAAGTGCAGGAATTGCATAGAAATATGCAAAATCTGTACTGAAAAAGATGAAAAGATAAAAATAAAAGAAATCGAAACAAATAAACTTGAAAATGTTTTCAAAATAAAATGTAAAGAAATGATTGAAAAAGAAGAAATTTTGAAACTAAAGGTTGAAAAGCTGACACAGAAATGTCATGATTTTGAAAAAGAAAATGAAATTTTGAAAGAAATGTGTACAGCAAAATGTGTTGGTTGTGTTGAAAAAGAAAATAAATTTCAAGATTTTCAAAAAGAGTATGATAATTTGAAATGGTCAAGTCAGAGAGTACAAGAAGCTTATGATACTTTGAAGAGACAAGTTAAATGTTTTGACGAAAGATTGTCTGAAACTTTAACAACCAAAGAACTGTATGAGAGAAAGTTTAAAGAAAAGCAACTTGAATTAAACAAGTGTGTTGATGAAGTTGCTAATCTCAAACAAGTTCTGGTTGAAAAAGAAAAGATTGTTACAAAACTTCAAAGTTATCATAACTCTTCGTACATTCTCGAACGCATTTTCAACATCACACCAGATGACAAAGATACTGACAAGAACAAAAAGGGTATTGGTTCAGAATTTCATCAGGTACCTCCACCATTGAGAAAAAATTATACTTTTTATGATGAGGAAAAGGTGGCAAAAGGTCTAAACATATTTGACCAATTACCTGAAAGTATCGATGTGACTTACACAAAATCTGATGAAGCTGATGATTCAGAGGTGGTAAGTAAGGTTGTTGAAAGCGTTTTGAAAGATGAGTCAACCAAAGGTAAGTCTGAATCACATGATGAAAATGAGGGAAATTTTGATGATGGCTATCTTAAACAGTCAAAATCTGAGAAAGTTGTGAATGATGATTCAAAAGGATTGGTTTATACCATGATTGGATCGGACAAACTATTCTTAGATATTGTATTCCCGATTCAAAATGTGATTTCAGAAAAAATTGATAAAGTTTTTAAGATGGTTGAAATTGAAAAGTCTGAAATTTCAAAATTTACTGGAAAAAACAAGAAAACTTTTTATAACAAGCCTGGTTACAAAAAGAAGAACATGAAGGCTGGATTGGGTTATAAAAGGAATCAAAATTGGAAGCGAAATGAAAAACCGAATTTTCAAAAGAAAATGAATTTTGTTAATGGGAAAAGTTTGGAAGAAGAGGAAGAACTTCAATTTAGACGACAGTCTAATGAAGAGTTCTTTGCTCAGAAAAAGAAACAACAACAGGTTAAAGATGTTTCAAAGAAAACGTGTTTTAAATGTGATCAAATTGGACATGTTGCACGCAAATGTTCAAACCCAAAGCCTGTTGATGTTGAAAAACAGAAATGTGAGAATGTGAAACAAAAGTCTACCAGATTTGATTCCAAACAAACTTGGAGGTACAACACAAACAAGTTTGCTTCGAATCAAACTTGGAAACCAAAACAGACTAGGTCTGATTCAAGACAAACCCAAAATTCTCACACACCCAGATTCAGAACAACACAAAGTTGGCAAACATCGGTTGAAATATCGAAATCAAACCAGTTTTGGAAACCAAAAAGTGTTGTTCAAAATCAAAACGATTCACGATTTTACAAAAGAAATGCATCAAAAGGACAGAACTGGGTAGTTAAGAAACAAGTGACTTCTGTGAAAGAAGAAAAAGTTGAAGTCAAAGATGAAAAAGTTTTTGTACAAAATAACAAAGATTTTCCATCATTAAATGAAACTTATTGTGTTGAAATGCCTAAGGTCAAACAGCCCTGGGCTAAATTGTTCAAGTAATTGAGTTTTTGTAAATGTGCAGGTGCTCATGAAGTTTGATTGTCAAGAAAGAGAATTGATGAGCAACCTAGCACAGGAAGAGAAGACTGCTGAACCCTGGTTTGGTTGAATAGGGAGTTTATCGTTTTCTGTACATAAATAAACCATATTTCTAAAAACCCTAAAAATTGAAAATTTTAAAAATCAAAAATATGTTTGTTTTTTAATTTTGTCAAATATTCAAAAATTTAAAAAAAATAATATATATGTTGCTTGAATACGCCGAAACCCACGGCTGAACAAACATGATTAATTTCACAAGATTGAAAAACGGTTTTCAAACTGTAAAATATCAATGTGTTGTAAATCATGGGGGTAATTACTGCTTTACTTTATATTTTATGCAAAACAGAGCACGAAAAGCAGAAAATGGATGGCGAGACAAAGCTATCAGCATCGGTTATCAAATTTTCTTTAAATGATTTTGCATTTTAGGGGGAGTAAGAATATTTCAGAAAATCCAAAAACATTAGAAAATTTGAAAAAGCCAAAAACATGATAAAATTCAAAATTGAGTTTTGTGTAAAAAGAGGAAATGATAGTACATCAGTAGACAATCACAGTACGCTAAAGAAATGGAATGTTTTAATGTGATAAACGGTCTCACTGATGATATGCCAGTAGGTTTTTACACGCTTAGTAGATTGTTTTCGGGATATAAACCTAAATCTTTGCTTGCTTATTTCGTGGGGAACACTACTTGGATATATAGGTAACCCCTGAAATCTTGTTTGAAAGATCCCTCTTTCTGAGATACTAGGTCTTTATACTCAGTGATATCTGGGGTATTATCCCGGGACTTCTGATTTTGCGGAAGCAATGGCCTAGTCCCCGTATAATACTTTACGCTTGCTTGAAATAAAAGCCTGCCCTCAGCATAAAAAATGATGAAACATTGAAAAATGCTAATCATGTGCTGTTGTAAAAAAGATCCTCTAAAGGGGACCCACCAAAAGTCGAAGCCGTCATCTCTTTGCTGAACGGAAGTTCTGACCTGAGCTCTCACGGCCCTCGCATTTAACCCCTTACAGATATCATCTGTGGTATACTCACCTGTAATACTGAATATTGGGATCTGGATACGGGAGTATATTCAAGAGGTGGGACACATGAATGAGTTTAAGTTCTTAATACACCTAAATCGTATCTCGAATCAGTTGAACTTTGTGTGAAAATTTAAGTGGATCAGTATACTGACAATCTAAGTGAATCATTTAGAACTTAAAGTGTTAAAAAGCTCAACGGTGCTAGTGATTTGTCATAAACTGATATGATCCTCTGACGCAAACTCAAACAAAAATATTGTCTGTAAATATTTCTTTATTGCTTTATATTTAAAAAAAACTACAAAAAGATTTTGATTTCTGCTTTATTTTCGACAACCGATGTCTGAAAGTTGAGTTTCAAAATCTAAGTATGCTAACCGTGTTCCTGAAAATAAACAAGTTCATTAAGTTGAAACTTGAAATTTTTTAAAATCAAAAACAGTTTGTGATATCTCCAAGGTCATTAATTTGGGCTTGGATGATAACCTGTGAGGGATTTGGATTCTTAATATGTTAAAATCTGTTATATAGAGATAGTTTTCGATTTGGTTGCTTAAATCGTCAAATCTTTGAAGTTTGTTGATAGGGGAAGTTGAAATATTTTTAAAAGTGCCAGGTTATGGTTCCTGGACAACTGAAAATGCTTTCACTGTAAAAAAATATTTTAGCTTATGTTGAGAAAGCCAGGTCATCAATCCTGGATGTTCATAATGCTGTTACTTATGAATGTATGAGATTTGCAGATGGTATTCCAGATTACGATCCCGATAGCAGAGTCTAAGGGGGAGTCTGAAGACGAGCTCAACGCAAGAGGAAGCGTGGATTCAAGAAGCCAGATAATTATCCTGGAGGAGCTTGTATCCGGAAAGCCAGGTGTCGATCCCAAAAGCACGGAAGCTTGACGAAAGGGGGAGCCTGAAGAAAAGGAGTCTGAAGGAAAGGAAGAGCAACGGAAGCCTGAAGACAGATCCATGAGGATTCTGTTCGAGAAAGAGGGAGTCTGTGGTTGCTGATGATATCAAATCTTCAAGAAGACTCAAAGAGAGAGAGATAGAGAAGACGCTACGAGATTGACTGCGACAATATCCAAGGGGGAGTCTGTTAGTGCAGTATGTCTATCGCCTCCGTCAATCAGAACCGTAGCAGAAATAGAAGAGATTTAGACTTTATGTTACATGATGTAGTTAAAAGGGCAAGGTGGCAATCTTGTAAATAAGGAGAAATCCTTATAACCTTGTGCCTATAAATAGAATCCTTAGTGTTAGGATTTAGAACTTTTGGAGACTTTAGTTCATTTGAAACTTTGGAGAGCTTGGTGCTTAGAGAGAGAAGCTAGAGAGAGAAAATGTTCCACGTGATTCAAGGTGCTTTGTACGATTTCAGATTCATCAATAGAATCACAGATTATATTACGTTCTCGTGTGTTCGGTCACGTTCGTGTACAGATTCCGCACGTCACACGTTCGGTTCGCAATCGTTTCGGAGTCAAAACCGGTCCTAACATTCGTTCTCCAGCTTTTGGAGCTCATGGGATAGGCAGAATTCCTTCATCATGAGTTCCTTCAACTCATCCCAAGTAAGCCCATAGGCTGCGTCGTTCCCACGCTTGTTCCTTTCGGATATCCATCAATCCAGAGCCCTGAACTAGAAGATGCCTGTTGCGTTGACAATGCGTAGGTGATCGGGACATCTGCTCTGGCATAGCGTGACTTCAATTGAGTCGAACCATTGAAATATAGCGCTTGGTCCGTCTTCGCCCGTGAAGTCTTTAGTGCCGCAGGCCTTAAACTGCTTAAAGCTGAAAGTACCTTTTGGTGAGTCAGTCCTTGATTCTTCGGAGGACTTGCTAGTGTTTTCATGAAGCTCGCTGACAATTTGCGGAATGACCTTGGCCATCAGCTTTGCGACTAGAGCAGCGATGCATTTGTCCTCATGGTTTCGGCGAGAGTTGCGAGCGGTGTGCGATCCAAATGACGACATTGTCTGCAGCAGACATCGCCACAGGGCTCAGACAATTTCGGTTAAACCTAGTATAGTCTAGTGATTTCTCCCAAGGGTACTTTACGTAAAGCATGGGAACACGTCCAATTATACAACACAAAGGCACATAATCACGTAGGCACATAATTCACATAGGCACATAAACACATAGTCCACGTAAGCACAGAAGCAGGTAGTCCACATAAGCACATCTTCCACTATATTTTGCATGTATTCACCTACTTATATTGCTCGTATTCACCTATCTTTCAAAGCCGCGTAAGCGATCGAGAGTTGCGAGTGCGAGTAGCGGGTACACATTGAGTAGCACAGTGAGTAGTATAGCATAAGCGAGTAACGTAGCATGCGATTTGTTAACGTTGTGTAGTGAGTTGTGTGTGCTTGGCGAAGCAGAAAGCGTTAGATCGAAACCATCAGTATCTCAAAACGCTAACAAATATAAACTCACATAAAACACATAAATATCCACATAAAAGCGATAAATCACAGAGTCAGCGGTTTGCGGGCTCAGAACCGAAACACATAAAAATCAGCGATTGCGGTTTGAAATCAAAAATAGATTGTCTTGGCTTGACAGACGCCGACCAGCCAAAGTGATTCGACTATTCTCAAGGACTTTGAGCACACGTTTTGGCCTAGTAGACTGTGCTCTATCCCCGGCATATGGTGAATGGCACTCATCCTTTCGGTTATTTACGCGTCTCGAGTCGTTGGAATCCATCGAGACTTTGGTGAGAGTTTTGTAAAACCAACATAAGGAACGGAACAAGTCATCAAGGTTCAGGTTTCACCCCTAACTCAGTGACTACATTCCTGTTTGTGTGATGGAATCACGAGAAAGATAGAGAGAATCGCGTCAAAGTATGGATTTCACTCCTGATTCAACGCAAATTCTCGTGTTTATAGAAAAAAATGTGTGTCGAACGAGTGATTTGATCGAGAGTTTACGGTTTTCACACCTAATCTCAACCAGATCACTTGTTTGTATGTGTTGCCAGCCTTAGGAAAGGCTGACCTTGCGCGAAGTTGTAGTATGCGGTGTTTGCGCAAGAGTGTAGTGTTAAGCAAATTCGAGCGAGAATATCGAGTAGGCTTGTACAAAACCCCTACCGGGTATGCACAAGTCGGTCTGTTGGTACTTAGACTATAGACTAGGTCAATTCTAAGACATCAACCCGGACTAGGTCGAGTCTTGCCTAATTCCCTATAGTTATGGCTCTGATACCAATCTGTCACACCCCAACCGATGGCGGAATCATCGGGGCGCGGCACTGAGCGAAACAGATTGTCCAAGAGAAATCCATAACAACTAAATTACCTGATAATTAACATTATGTCCCATACCATAACTTATCAAATAAAGCAGTCATTACAGACATAGATATCCCAAAGACAAATCATAGTTTCGACAACTCAAAATATTAATTGTTTTGTTTCTAGACTCTTCCTAACTTGGTTCCACATAGCAAGCATCCTAGCATCTCAAACACCTGTCACATACGTTAAAATAGAGGTCAATACACATAGTGTAGGTGAGCATGAAATTTTAATAGTATAATAGTAGCGAAAGCGATTTACGCATAACCTGCATGTAACACGTAGTAATGCGAAGCAAGTAGGTTATCGACAATGAAATATGCACAGACGTGACTGCGAGTTGTAGAATGCGCAACACATATCACCACTGTGACATGTGAAGAAAAACCCTTAACAACCCCTGTCCACGACAGGTGCTGAGCCCAAACTATAGTACTATCATTGCTAAGGTGTCAGGAAACAATCACTGTGTAAACATAACATACTAGCATTCATCGAATAACACATATAACATGCAGAACGGATAGCGTATAAAAGTGTTTGCGTTGTGTGTCGATTTTGATTTGAATATAGATAACGTATGTAACACCCAAAAGTGCTTAAAGCAAAAAGGGTCCGAATATACTCACAGATTGTGTTTAGTAAATAAACACTCTCTTGGATTAAAGGGAGCGCTGAAAAGTTAGCCTGATTACAGAATGATAGCGTAAGCGATGAATAGAGCGTAAAATGATGCGAGTGGATAGAGTGATGGAGGGTCATCGGAACGGATGACAATCTGGACGGATGGTCATCCGGTCAGATGGCCATTCAGTCGGTTTGTTATTCGTTTGGGATGGATATGTTTGTATATGATGGAACTTTGAAGTTTTCGTTGTAGCATTTTATAAAACAAGAAGTAATCCTACCATTCAGGTCGTCCGGTCGGAAGGTCATCCGGACGGATGGTCGTCCGCTTGGATGATGATCCGAGTGGAGGGTATATGTTTGAATTTGGTTGAAATTGTTTAAGTGCTGAATATCATAGGTCATCCGGTCAGATTGTCGTTCGATCGGATGGCTATCCGATCGGATGGTGATCCATTCAGTAACCTGTTCATTTGAGAACTTTGCAAAAATTCGTGAAGTTTGGAAAGTTTTGCGATTATACCGAGACGGTATGACAACGTGTCAAATAACGGAACCCTATCAAGTCCAGGTCATCCGATCGGATAGGAATCACCCCGCCCGATCAGTTAATTATTCTTGATGGTTATTCATGTTCAACCCGTAAATCGGTTGTCTCTTTGTTAGAAATCCGTTCTTGGACCGACACTTCACCAGAGAAGGTGTAGAAGGTCTGAACAAGCTCGGATTCTATCGGTTTTGGGTACATGAGTGTAAAAGAATTGAAAGAGACTTAAATCGGTTTGAAAATGTTTAGATTTAGGTGAAATCAGTGTTTAAACATGTTGAAGTCTCTTAGATCTGAGTTGTTCTTGGTGGAATGAGGTCACACTTTGAAGTTCATGAGAACCCATGGTGACATCACCCTAAAACAACCCAAATCAGCCGATTTCATGGTGGAAAGTTAAGATTTGATGGTGAAAATGACAGAAAAGTGTGTGTAGATCATAGAAGTACAAGATTTGAGGTAGAAACTTACAAGAATCGTGAGAAATCGAGAGAAAATAGCCCAAGTGCGTGCTGGTCGGAGAAGGAGTTGTCACATCACATGAACAGTGATGTGACAGGTGCTATTTATAGGCAAGAGAGGAGAAAGGCGATGTAGAGGTGACGGATCGAAGGGCGGTTCGGTCGGATGGCCATCCGATCGGATGGTCATCCAGACGGATGACCATTCGATCGAATGGTCATTCGATCGGATAGGTGTTTTGAATTGGTTTTCAACGTTTCGTTTCATGCGTTGAGCGTTGCGAGTAAGCGATGTGATAGTATTACCCATTAATTACACAAATAACTTAACTACTAACTAACATAAAAGAAATCCTTAAATCTCGAGTTCGCGATGAGATTGCGTTGTGATAGAGTTGCGATTGCGTTTGTGATTAACATCCCATATAAACATAAACATGCAAAAGTAACACATAATAGCACACACACGTAAAACAATATCTATAACCTGTAATTCGAGTTGCGATGATAAGTCGATTAATGATTAAACTGCGATTTATAACATATACTCCACATAATACAACTAAAGTAACTTTAATTAGAGTGTCGATTATCAGTCAAAGGGTACAATCAATCAATGATTAATCAAGGAATGACATATTCCAATTAGCAATCTTTTCTTCCTTTGACTTGACTTTGACTTTGACTTGTACTTTGACTTTGACTTCGAAAGTCGGGTTGTTACACACTACCCATGTACCTATCTTCGAAAAAGATGATGATGAAGATGATACCAAAAAGGGGGAGAAAGATTATTAAATGAAAATTTTTGGCAAGCCTGCACCACGAAAAATGCTAAAACAAAAGCCAGAGCCTGCAAAGAAGTCTTCAGTAACATCTGCTGAAACATCTGTCAATGAAAGGAAAAAGGGAGTTGATGAAACCCTAAACATTCAGGCAGATGATGAAGTTACAAGAAAGAAGACTATACAAAATGCAAAAGAAACAAATGAAAGGGTTTGGAAAAAGGAGCAAAAAGAAAGAAGAGAATGGGAAATAAAAACAAAGGACCTTGGCACCTCAACCAGAAGAAAATCACACAAACACAACAAACCTTCCCTTGCCATATTTCCTAAACCACCCTCAGCACCACAAAAGCCAATCACTTAGGGGTGTGCAGAATTCGTTTCGAATTCGAAAAATTCAAAATTCGTTTAAATTCGATTTGATTATCAAGAACACGTTTTGATTATAAGAATTCGAATTCGATTCAATTCGAGTCAAGTAAATCGAATACGAATTTATAGTTTCAAATTCGGTTCGATTCGAAATTCGAATAAAAATTATACATTTTTATTTATTATTTTTATATATAATACATATATAACTTTTATTAGGCTATACTATGAAGAATTTTCAATTTTTTTCCAAGTGTTAAAATTACCCATTACCAAACCCACTACATGGCCCATAACGAAAACATAAGTAACAAATCTATCAATAGATTTCTAAGCGTAAAAATATTAACTTGTAATGTGGAGCGGTTATTCCCGACTTCTCGTTTTGAATTTTAGACTTGTGGTACTTTATTTGGGACTTTTTAATGTGATATCGTGCTTTATGGCTACTTTAAAATTTATGTTTCATTTTGAAAATTTTTTACATGTTTTTAAAGAATCTGAATTAAATTCAATTTATTCGAATTCGATTCGAATTTGAATTTTCAATCGAATACGAATTGGGTTTTTTATTCGAATACGAATTCGAATCGAATTCGGTAGGTTTTAATCGAATTCGAATCAAATACGAATTCAAGGAAAAATAAAAATTATTCGAACAATTCGATTCGAGTAATTCGAAAATTCGATATTCGATTCGATGAACACCCCTACAACCACTATTGGTCTCAAAACCACTGCTGGTACCAAAAAGCCACCCACTATTGCACCCAATCAAAACCTTCACCACAAAAACCACCTCTCAAAAAGCATAAAACAAAACCCTCATCACCACTACGAACCTCTACTACAACGGATGTTGATGAAACAAATGCTTCAACAGATGTTAAGACAATAGCGGTTCAAACACCAGTTGTTTTAACACCTGTTAGTCAAGCCACTGATTCTTCCCAATTTTATTTCCATCACAATCAACCCTTACACCAATAGCCCATTCTCCTTCAAAAACTCATCCTCCTCCAAAAATCTGTTTATACAACAAAAAAAAAGAAATTCATGGTGCATGAAGAAGAAAAGGATGAAAAAGAAATTATTGCACCTACCCCTTTATCATCTAAACCATTTATTCAAACTTCACCCAAACCATTCATTCCACCTTCATCACCATTCACCAACATCCAACCCACTCAATCTTCCACCCACCGATCACACCCCACCAGACATACCGTTGGCAGTACAATACCCTCTCGAACTGCCTGCAGTTTAAAATGAAATGTTACAATTTTATACAGAGGATGATGCATCCAAAAGAACCTTCCCATCTCTTCATGGCTTCAGAAGTCCAAGGAATATTGATGAGTATCTGAAGTTGAAAGCCAAACAAGTAGAATACATAGCAAATGAAGAGAGTAAAGGGTTAGGAGACAACAACTTATCAGGTCGAATGCAACATGGGCTAAGTAAAGTCAGGAAACTGGAAGACTTTGCAAGAGACCAAAGTAAGAAGATGTCAAATCTGCCACCAACTACTGATCTTCAAAAGGAATTGAGGAAAGATTTCATAGAACTTATCATGAGAGACAAACCCCACCAAGCCTACAAGCATCAATTCAAAGACTGGCCTCTTACAGCTCTTAAAGAAGAAGCAAACAGATGTGAAAGAATGAAAATGATCCTCATATGAGGAAGACTGCTCCCAACTAGAACAAGTTTAAGAAAGTTGGTGTAGATATTGCTTTGGAGTACAAGAGGAAGAGAGCAAAGCTTGTAGCAGCTAAGTATGGGACTGCAAGGGCCATTGGAAGATGGTCTAGGCAGTAAGTTGATCAAATCTATGATAAGTTGGAAAAACTAAGAGAATCAGATCCTAAGGTTCCTAAGAAGAAAGTATACAAAGATCAAACCACTGATAAGCCTCAGCAGACCCTCTCTCTTAAAAAGTTGTTCACATCATCTGATGTATCCATCAATGTCTTAAACCAAAGAAAAAGACAGCAACAGATTGATGAGGAAGATGAAAAGAGAGAAGCTGATATCAGAAAGGAGGCTATCAAGAATCAATTGTTGTATGGATTGGATGAGGCTTCTTTAAGATTTCAAGCTCAATTTACTAACACCATCAAAAGGTTGACAAGCAGACCTCAATCCCCTAACTAATCAAAAATAAAGATTATCCCAAGAAACCCATCAGACCCAAAAATACTAAAGTGGAAATCTGACAAACAGACCCACGTATTGACTTTGCTCAAGTCTGATGGTAGAGTTGTAAAGCTATCAAGGGAGGATGCATTAGGTCTGAATGTATGTGACCTCCAAGATCTGTTGAACCTACAACTTCAAAGGGATGAAGATGATACTAATTCCTTGGATTTTGAGCTCCAATTCAAAGGGAAAGTCCAGGAAAGTTGATGAGAGAATAAAGATCAAAATAAGAAGTGTTTTGGCATCATCTGTTCTAGGGGGAGATTGTTGGCCCATGTAATCCTTCCTTAAAGAACAGATGATATAAAAGCCAAAACTGGTTCTCAACAGTTGATCCATAATAAGCAGTGCTTGAACTTAATTCCCTCCAATGGCAGTGACTTCTAACAGCTGATGATCCTAAATACTGTTATGCTCAACAACTGTTCTATCAAAGCTCTGCTGATTACAAAGACTGTCAAGACCTATCAACTGCTGATTTTCAAAGTGCTGTTGAAGACAAAGTACTGCTGAACCAAAGGCCTGATCAACCTAAGAGGAAAGCACTGCTCAACATCATCAGTGTTTAAGCATCAACAGCAGATAGAAGCATCAGTGTTTTGTTTATCATTATTTCAATGTAACAGTGTTTATTTTGCATCAGTGTTTAGAGGTTGTTATAACTGTTAGTTGTCACTATCTAGGTGACGTCAGCAAAGATGCTCAGTGGTTAGGATTTGTACTATAAATAAACAGTGCCTGTACTATTCTATTCAACTCTCTTTCACACACATTCATCTTTTACGAACAACCATAGTGAGCTCAGGCTGAGGGGGAGTTAGTGTTCATGCATGCATAAGTCAATCATTGTGTATTCAATCTTATGACTAATGAAAGCATTGTGTGATGAAAGGTAATCTTTCCTTAATTGTGTTATAAAGTTTTACACCATTCCGCTGCATATTATTCCCTGTTTTATTAAAACAACACAATTAAGTCAAACTCAGATCCTAACATCCATTGTGTCTTTTATATGTTGTCATCGATTGTGTTTTTAGTCTACTTTCCATTGTGTTTTTAGTTTGATACTCATTGTGTTTATGTTATGTCCATTGTGTAATACGCAACTGGGTTTTTGAATTTTTTTTTTCTAAACATAACAATATGGTACTCATATTAAAGATAAAAAGATGCTCGATTTTATGGTATAATTTTTTTAAAAACAAATGACGTATAAAAAGTTATGGACGTTTAAAAAATAGGGAGAAATAGCAAGTTACTTGCATGCGCATAATCTTTTTATTCTCTTTAACAAAATTACCCTTTCCACATGATTTCTTTTGGGACACTTGTCTCTCTATAGTGGCTTCTTACACTTCTTATTTTTATACTCCTTTATAGATTAACTCAACCCTATATTTGTGAGGTTGTTACTTATATTATAAGAAATGGTTAAGAGTAATTGTAAGTGGATGAAAGAGAAAATGTTACCGTTCATCTGTAAATATACGGGAAAAACTGTTCACGCTTATAAATTTTACAATATTTTGAAAGTGGTTATGAGTGGAGGAGAGGGAAAAGATAATGGTAAACGTATAAAAAATATTATTTAATTGAAAAAAGAAAGAAAAATAGTTATTTTTAGTGTAATTATAGGATTGGAGATAAGGAATTCAATGTAAATGTTCTTATACTATACTGGGTTATGCACGGGTCAATCTGGTTTTTTGTCTGGTTTCTCGTGCCAACCCAAGAGATGTGTATATAAGGGCAATGTACCAAACTTTGGAGGTTATCCACAAAAATGCCACAAGATATTTAATTATATAACGAATACTTTATTTTAATATTAAATTAGTTTAAAAACATACAAATAATAATAATAATAATAATAATAATAATAATAAATAACGTTTCAAAAATTTAGAAGTTAAGTTACAAGAAAATTTTACAAAATAAATAAAAACAACTTGCATCATAACATGTTTGAAAATTTCAAAATTCCTCTCCAAGCCACCAACAATTTGTAGAATGAGCAGGTTGTCCATATGTAATACCTTATTTTATACATCTCCTTGTTGAATGTTGGATTAAAATCAACAAAATAATCTTGAAGTAGTTGAGCATGTGTGGTTTCACAATCTCTATAAGTGGCGGATCTAGAAAAAAAATTCAGAGGTATTCTAATTTTTTTTTTTTTTTGGGACTTAGGCATATCCTCATATTTGTTAAGGGGCATACGGTACATATAATGAAGAAGAAAAAGAAGTTTTTGCACTAAATTTGCAATTCCCCGACAAAGTTGAGGGGTATCCCAGGCTACCCCTAATTATATGCTAGCTCCGCCCCTAATCTCTATGAACATGTGTTCTTGATGAACGAGTGGTGTCTTTAATGTAGTCTTGTAACTTGTGTATATGGTTGATGTTAAAACACCCCGCTCCCACCAAGTGTGTTCAAAAATAACGCCCACAAAGCAGATTGGGTTAAAAATATAAAAAGGGAACACGGGTCAAGTTTTATTGCTATTCATGAAACCATGAGTGTGGATGGGTCGAAAATCAACTTTTCCAGGTTCTGGGGTAATTCGCCACTCGAAGTCGATTGGGTTAATGCGGAAGGAAGGTCGGGAGGGATTGCTAGTCTATGGGATCCAGACATTTTCACGAGAACGGGCACCATCAAGCAGAGAAATTTCCTCTTAGTCTGGGGTACGGTTAGAGACATAGAGGATCCGGTGAATATCTTAAACATTTATGTTTCACAAACGACAACGGCTAAACGTATAACTGTGGAATAAAATCCTAGAAGTGAAGGCTGCACATGATGATATTTGGATCCTTCTTGGTGATTCAACCAAGTCAGATCGTCTGAGGAAAGGCGAAACGGTATTTTCGATCCGACTTCAGCGACCGGTTTCAACTCTTTTATCTATGAAGCAAACCTTGCGGAATATTGTATGAATGGCTTTCAATTCACTAGGTGGTTAGATGGTGGGAACAAACTGAGTAAGCTTGATCGTATGTTAGTTTGTGACAAATTCTGGGGTCTCTGGCCGACCGCATCTTTACGAGCTCTTCCACGTAACTTGTCTGATCATTTTTCCTTAATTCTCACAACTGTGTCTACGGATTACGGGCACATACCTTTCAAAATTTTCAATTCATGGCTTTCGAAACCTGGTCTGGATAATGTCGTTAGATCTGTGGCTTGCTCTTTTACTTTTGCAGGTCCCTCGGATGTGTTCTTAGCTGAAAAGTTAAAGCGCATAAAAAACGCCTTTAAAAGCTGGAACAAGGAAAACAAAAAAAACGAAGACGCGGCACTTAACGCCTCTATTGAGGCTATTCAAAGACTGGAGGGGATATGCGACACCAGAGATCTTCTACCTTCGGAAAGCGAGGAATATCTCATCCACAAAAACAAGGTTTCCTCCATCAAAGATGCTAGATTAAAGGACCTTCAACAGAAGTCTAGGGTCAAATGGGCGATTGATGGAGAAGAAAACTCAACTTTTTTTCACGGTTACATCAACAGCAGAATTTCTAGAAGTCGCCTAAACGGTCTTCTGATTGATGGTGCTGGTGTAATGATCCTTTTAGATTAAAGGAGGAGGTGTGCAGATTTTTCGAAGACAAATTTAAGGAACCAATACAAGCGAGGCCGCTCTTTGTCTGCCATACATCAAAAAGTTGTCAGTGGATCAAGGTAATGCTCTCTCCTCCCCTTTTTCCTTCAATGAAGTAAAAAAAGCGGTGTGGGATTGTGGGGGAGATAAGGCACCCGGGCCAGACGGGTTCAGTTTCACTTTCTTAAAGCACTACTGGGACCTGTTGGGTATAGATTTCTTCCACATCATGGATCGTTTTTATGACACGGGGCAGATCTCAAAGGGCTGCAGCTCTTCTTTTATAACACTTATCCCGAAGATTAAAGATCCGGTCTGCCTAAGCGACTTTCGTCCAATTAATCTTATCGGGTGTATCAGCAAGGTCATTTCAAAGGTGCTCGCGAATAGGCTTAAACTGGTCATTGGCTCGGTCATCTCGGAGGAACAATCTGCTTACCTTTCGGACAGTTTAACGCCCTCACACGTAATAACTTAAAAACGACGCAGCGGAAAAAGAGCCTTAAAAGTTTCCTTACTATTAGACACATTTCTTACATGAAAGCTCAAATACGGAATGACAAACGTTAACTAAAGGAAATATACAACATTCACTTTCAATTAACACTTTAAGGCATTACATAATTAAATCTATGTGACTGTTCTTTTCCGTACAATCCTTGCTCTCGACTCGATCTATGTCCGCTTCTCTTCGTTTGTGGTAGAAGAAATCCGTGTAGTACCTGTGGACATCACATACAACTTAACCATTAGTCGTTAACAACATCATACGACATTATTCTCATGTAATTTAATATCAAATATCATTCAACAATATAAACTTTGATTCATTCTACTATCCTCTCGTATTTTCTCATTCCGAGTTCGACTTCGATACCTCATGAACCCGATGTTCTTTTACCTGCATTACATTTCAACTTCAAGGCACACCATTAGCAAACGTCAATGCCCAAGCATAATGAAACCATTCTTTCATACATTTATAACATCTCGCATTCATATATGTATACTAATTCCTACGTGCATTCATAGCATATTACATCCATACATGCATACAAGTCACATTCACTTATTCGAAAGTTGAGCCTTATCTACAAACATATCAACACAAATCGACTAACATTCCATTAACATGATGAATATTTCAGTAACATGATGAACATTCCAGTAACACGATGAACATTCCATTAACACGATGAACATTCAGCAACATAATGAACATTCCATTAACACGATGAGCATTCAGCATCATAATGAACATTCCATTAACACGATGAACATTCAGCAACCTAATGAACATTCCATTAACACGATGAACATTCAGCAACATAATGAACATTCCATTAACACGATGAACATTCAGCAACATAATGAACATTCCATTAACACGATGATCATTCAGTAACATAATGAACATTCCATTAACACGATGAACATTTAGCAACATAATGAACATTCAGCAACATAATGAACATTCCATTAACACGATGAACATTCAGCAACATAATGAACATTCAGCATCATAATGAACATTCCATTAACACGATGAACATTCAGCAACATAATGAACATTCCATTAACATGATGAACATTTAGCAACATAATGAACATTCCATTAACACGTTGAACATTCAGCAACATAATGAACATTCCATTAACACGATGAACATTCAACAACATAATGAACATTCCATTAACACGATGAACATTCAGCAACATAATGAACATTCAGCAACATAATGAACATTCCATTAACACGATGAACATTCCATTAACACGATGAACATTCAACAACATAATGAACATTCCATTAACACGATGAGACTATCATCTTAATTTACATTAAGGATAGACGAAGTTCATATGAACTTACCTTGGTACTTACCCTTACCCGTAAATTCTTACATGGTTCCCTATATACAACATACCAAACTTCATTTATAAATAAGAAGTGATTCCGGAAATCACTTACCTTAAACGTCCGTATTCGTATCCGTTTCCTTGCTTCATTTTGACCCTTTAGCCTTCCATGCTTTCATCCATCTTGACATGATCCCTATACTTTCATGTCATCGCATTCACATTCTTGTTAGTATACATGATTGTATATATTAATGATTATATCAAATTTATATATCCACATTTGACCTTCATTAGTCAATTCTAACAAACATAAGGTATATTCCCACAATCATATGTTTTCAATTCATATAATTCATCACGTAATCACATATAACACACATTGATATAACACGTACCATATGACTTCCTATAATCTTACAATTGTGACAACAAGTCTAACCATGCTTCTTATGCGCAGTTGACTTTCAGAAGTCAACAGTTTGTCATATGAACTTTCGACTTAACCTCACACATCCGTGTAATCATAGTAGACTATGCAAATGACATTATATACATTTCCTACCCATGTTGAAATATGCATTCAACCACATGATCGCCTAGTTATATACACACACCAAACATATTCAATTTCGTCTATACTAGTAATTATCATAATCCTACAACTATCCCCATGACCCATGCTTTGAAACCCAACATCATTCCAATTTACTCTTTTCTAGGATTCTCATACGCTCCCCATCTACTTCTTAAATCGCAATTAAGACGATCGAACAATCCACACGTGTGCATTACATCATACAAGCATGTAGTGCAAGCTCTTAAATCATACTTCTACTAAATCTCACATTGACTACATTCTCACATGGATTTCATCAAGAACATATGTCACATGATATTTTACTATCAAATACATGATTTCCACATTCCACACATATTCATCTTTTACTTGCATACAAATTCATCTATTAAGCTCACCTAGACATTTCATCAAACACTTGGTGTGCGTACCACAAATAAAGCATAATGTACAAGTATTTTATGCATAATCTTACTAGTTCATATCAAGATCATCAAATTCCACTAATCTCACATAACTTTCATTCTAAATCAAATTCATTTAGCAATAATCTACAATATCCACTTTCATATAGATCAAAACTATACTCGATTTAGCACATGCAACATCATCATCTTTATAACATTACTCCCACAGGTGGGTTTTCATTAAAACATCAAAATAATCAGAAATTCTAGCATGATTCATGTTTCATGAGATGATTCTAATTCATCATCATTCTAATTTCACATAAACTCACGGATTAAACACAACTTATTTCATCAATGATCATTAAATTATAATTTACAACTTACCACAAGTTTATTAAGGCTAGATGGTGAAGAATCTTCATTCATGCAAGAGATTAGCTTCCAATCTCACCATCAATTTCTTCAATTTGTAGGGTTTTTGGGGAAGAATCCCTTTTTTTTTCTTCATAAGTGTGTGTGTATGTCGACACATATACATACATCCATATTAATATGCAGAATTTTATTAGGTTTCCAACCTTCACTTTTGGCCACTCTACTTTTGAACCCTTGGTTGTTTACAACCAACACCATTATCTCATTTATACTAAATCCTTATTTATTTAACTAAGTTAAATAACTTAGTTAGTACATTTCACACCCCAAATAAGAAAGCATTCTATCAAATTATAAATTTGAGTTTTTGGGGCGTTACAGACAGAAACATCTTAGACGGTCCTCTTATAGCTAATGAAATCATCTCTTGGGTTAAGAGCTATAAGTCTAAGGCGTTTCTCTTCAAGGTTGATTTTGAAAAAGCTTTTGATAGCATCCACTGGGATTTTGTGGATTTGGTCTTTCAACACATGAATTTTTCCGACAAATGGAGGTTATGGGTTAAGGGTATCTTTGCCTCTTCTCGCTCCTCGGTATTGGTTAACGGTTCACCGACCAATGAATTCCAATGTTTTAGGGGTGTCCGGCAAGGTGACCCATTGTCACCTTTTATTTTCATCCTAGCTATAGAGGCTCTCTCTAGCTTCATGGTTAGTGCCACTACCGCCGGCTTGATTCAAGGTATCTCTTTACCCAACGGGGTCCTTCCGTATCGCACCTCGTATATGCGGATGATGTAATGATATTGGGGGATTGGACGGAACATAATATTATCAATATTAGACGACTTATGAGATGCTTTTACCTCGTCTTGGGGATTAAAATCAATCTCAATAAGTCATGGCTCTATGGCGTGGGGGTCTCATCCGAGAATATTGACATTATGGCTAATCTCTTGGAGTGCAAGTCCGGGACACTACCATTTATTTATCTTGGTCTCAAAGTCGGGGGCACTATGAATCACTACAACAATTGGGCACCGGTCATTGATTCTTTTGAATCTCGTCTCTCGCTTTGGAAGGCTTCTTCTTTATCCATTGGTGGGAGGACGACACTTATTAAATCGGTACTCGACTCTCTTCCATTATATTATTGTTCATTGTTTCTTGTACCTTGTAATGTGATCAGCAAGCTCGAACGTATTAGAAGGAATTTTCTTTGGGGAGATACGGATACGAGAAATAGAATGCATTGGGTGAAATGGAAAAAAGTATTGAAACCCGTAACAAATGGGGGTCTTGGATTGGGGTCTCTTCGGGATATGAATTGTAGCCTCTTAATGAAATGGGCTTGGAGGTATAAAACGGAATCAACAAGACTTTGGAGATCGGTTATCACAAGCATTCATTTCAGCTAGAAACATGGTAATTTTCTTCCAACAAAAAAGGGTTTAACAAGCGTGTGGAACAATATAATAAAGAAAGAGATGGATCTGAGAAAAACAACATTTTCCTCAGCCACCTGATTAATTGTAAGGCAGGTAATGGTGTGGACACTCAATTCTGGACAGATTCATGGGCTGCGGACAAGCCTTTTCAGGTCTTGTTTCCAAATATCTACCAGCTTGAGAGGAAAAAAGGAAGTATGGTTCGGGATCGGGTGATTACCGACAATAATAGGCCCTCGAATGTGACATGGGAATGGCTTCGTGAGCCCTATTCGATTCTCGAGCTTACCGAATACGGGCTATTGGTTCAGACCCTATCTGGGGTGCTGTTCTCAGGTACAAGAGATGCATGGAAGTGGGCATCCGACCCTTCTGGAGTCTTTTCGGTCAAATCAGTAAAAAATCTTCTCACTGGGCCGTCTTTGCAATCTGGGGACACACACTACCAATGGAACAAATGGGTAGGGTTGGCAATTGGGTACCTGTTAAGACACGATTAGACATGTTTGACTGGAAAATAAACCCTTTGACTTTTTTAATTTTTAAAATAATTAAAATTACAATGTTAGGATCTATCATTTATTCATCTTTGTACATAAAACATAAAACTGTTTTATAAACATGAAGTAGAAAGTAGTTAAACGAGTCGTAATCATGTTTGAAACTTATGTTGTGCGCGCCGTCAGAAACCTGTTAAACCTGTTAAGACACGATTTGCCAGCCTTACAAATGGGTACCCCGTAAAGTTAACATTTTTGCGTGGAGGATGCATCTGGATCGATTACCAACCAGAATAGAGTTGCAAAAAAGAAATATTTATTTTGTCTTCAAACCTTTGTCCCCTTTGTGGAGAACTCGAAGAAAGCGTAGAACATCTTTTCATCTCATGCTACGTGTGCTCGGTCGTCTGGCAGATGGTATCCCAACGGCTATCGATGTCCCCCATATATGCTTTCTCTATCTCAGATTTGTTGCAGGTTCATAAATTCTCGAGTGGTTCGGATGCAAAAAAATATATATATATATCGTTAATGCAATCATTCTCATCACATGTTGGTGTGTGTGGAAACTAAGGAATGATGTGGTCTTCTCAAACAGTCGGGTTGACATCTCGAGACTAATGATGGATATCAAATGTACAAGTTTTCTTTGGATCACAAATAAAGCAAAGAAGATCTCGGTAGATTGGTCGATTTTGGTGCACCTTCAATTTTTTCTGATTGTTATTGTTGCATTTTTGATATCTTGTTGGGCCTAGCTTCTCGCTAGTGTGTCTGCGATTGTTAATAAAATTTCCCCGTTCAAAAAGAAAGTGATGGTAAAATTTGAAAAAAAAAAAAAATATAAATTGTAAATGGAGCAACAAATGGTGGAAATGCCTTTAAAAACGAATGGACGCAAATATGAAAATCTTCTAGATCAAAGTAGCATGACTCCAAAAGTCCATGCATTAAATGAAAACCAAGTTTTAAAGATAAACTGTAGGTGAAAAGTTTTATCATAACTTTTGTTGGTGTTAATAGTATGTCAAATGACAAATAAGTTTGGAAGAAGTTTGTGGGTGTTAATGGTGCGCCCAGGGGCGGACCTAGTAAGGGTGGTGGGTGGTCGGGCGTACCCCTTGAAAAAAAGATTTAGTGTATTTTATAGGGCAAAATCTCGCCTGCACCCCTTGAAAATTTGGTTAAACCCATCATCCGCACCCCTTGAAAATATTTCCTGGGTGTGCCACAAACCTCCAGTATAAGTTTTTTTGGCAAAAAAACAACGAATCCAATCTCCGATTGAACGCTACCAAATTCTCTATCCTCCCATCTCACTGGACCTTATTTCTTCTACCATGAAGTCACGAACTGTGGGATTCTCTTTTCGCCCTCTCTCTTTCATGTCAACCCTCCCTCCTTCCACGTTAATGTTTTTGAAGTTACATACCACTCATTGAGGGTGCTTTGATGTAACACACACGCGTGAGAGTGGGTTACACCTTGTTTGAGCTCCCCACTGCTCATAGATTAAGAAAAAAATGTAAATATTATTGTAACTTTTCATTTATAAACCGTTTTGAGCTAGTAAATATTATTGTAACTTTTCATTTATAAACCGTTTTGAGCTAGTAAATATTATTGTAACTTTTCATTTATAAACCGTTTTGAGCTTCTATATATTGATAACAAAACCAATTCTAAAATTCCTTCCATCAAGTTCTTAACACTCAACCCAAAACTTCCTTTCTTTCAACACTTTTTAAAATGTTCTCGACACCCCACATAAAGAAAAATAATAAAAAGGAATGGTTCGATCAGCGGTAGAGCGACAGGATTGGCTGCTAGACAAACCGATAGCAAAGCAGTCAATCGAGTGGCAGAAGCAAACAACCGTTTGCCATAAATCGATGTTGAAAAAGGCGGCCGAAGTGGTGGTCACAGGACAGATGAGTGGTGGTGGTCACTGAACCGTTAGCGGACATACCGTGGCCAGGCGATTTGAATGTAATCTGTACCAGAAGTAATGAAAAATCTTGAAATGGTGGCCATAGACGTCAAATGTTGTTTTGTTTCCTTGCACCTTTATTTTATTTTATTTTTTTTGTGATCCCAAAAATAAAAAGGCCCACAAATTGATATTGATGACCCCATCATGAATGACCAGCAACAATTGGATGAGTTATTATAATCAATAATAATTGATAGAAATTAATTTAAAACAAATCAGTCCATTGGCTGAAAGCAGCCACCATGAAAGCAACCAGATATTACTCATCCACAGGCTAAAGAACATATAATCTACAATATGAAATCTTACTAAATTTCACATACTTTTAACTATATAACCCAACATATTTCCGATGGCTGCAGTTGCTTCTTCACAAAGCATTCATATGCGCATCAGTACTGTCGATATATACACAAAATCTCCACGCTTTATTAATAATCAAGATGCAGATTGTTTTTTTCCCCTACGCATACTCGCTTCCAATGGTGTATTGTTACCAGATTCTTTGTACATGCTTTTATTTTCTGAGCTCGGATAGTTGACTTTGCATTGACCTCTCCATTCCCTTTCAACATTTTCTGCATCATGATACAGTAAAAAATGAATTCATATGAACCCAAATAGTCAAACTACACTTGTGTGTGGATACCATAAGGAGTCATCTAAATTTTATCATCTACTATAAGGTCAGGTTTCTTGAAACACCATATGGTGTGTTTGTTTCATGGTACTAGCAATTAGACTTATGATAGGTTTTATTATAAATTGTTGGTTGTTAAAGCGGCAAAATAAATTCTAAAACAGGCATACAAATCCCATCAAGATGCTAGTCTCCATACACAAATCTAAATGCGAAGGAAGGATCTCAAGTGCGTAAAGGACATTTTTGTGTATGTTTTAGACAAGTTTTGACAGAATGTTTCGCCGTTTATGGGGTTCAAAACTATAAACTCATAGATGTCAAAATCAACATCATAATCATTATCATCATCATCATCAGCATGATCATTAACTTTTCAAGGATGAACAGACAGCTTTTCTTGGCATTATCCTTTAATGCATAAATGATTATAATTCCTGGATTAGTTCACAATATCTACAGCTTCCATAGCACAAAATCAAACTAGAAAAACAGAAAAGCTAGCAACATGATGTTAATAGATCGAGTACATACAATAAATTCAAATTCAAGTTATATGATCAAGGGCTCACTGTGAAGTGAAATGGAACGTTCGCTCACAGTGACAACGCCCTCGTGTGAGGATGGGTTACAACCTTTTGAGCCCCTACCACGTTCTCATAAACAAGTAAACAATCTACCCAATACATTTCGAAATTCATCATACACATTTTGAAATTTATCCTACACATATCGAAATTTATCCTACACATTTTGAAATTTGTCTACACTTTACCCTACACCTTATTCTAAAATTGTCTTTTGCCATAAATTACGTTGTCTTGAAAGAGTATATTTTAAACATGAGTTATAAATTTAATTTAGTTAGCTAATTTATAGGAATATAAATTAATTAATTAATTTTGTAAATTTACTTATATGTCATTACAATAACATTGAATACAGATATTTAATTGAGCATTTCTATTGATTTAAAACTTACCGTTTCTAATTTTACAAAAAATTTCTTCTCGTTTAAAGCCTCCACTATATGTGTGTATCATCAAACTCCTCATTACTTTTAAAAAATGTTCTAGAAGGCAACGACAGAAGTGGTGGTCACGGGGCAGAACAACGATGGTGCCCAACGAACCACTTGAGGGTTTAATGAAAAACACAGTCGGCTCTATACACCATACAACGGTGAGATGGTTTATCACACTCCGTAATAAATTTTAAAAAAAAAATCTTAAATTTTGTGGACATAGAGGCTCAAATGTTGCTTTCTTGCAACTTACCTTTCAGTGATACATGACATCAAAGCCCCACAAATTGATATTAATGACCCGTAAGCAATTACCAGAAACCAACATGAAAGCATCCAATCGCTAAAGTACACATGACCCATATATGTATGACTCCAAGTTGATGAAAAGAGAATGTAAATAAGATAAGAAATCTTATTGATTTAACATTGTTTTAACTACATATATTTCCTACTATAGCTATTTTTATACATTTCTCTACTTACCGATGGCTGCCTTTGCTTCGTAAAGCATTCATGTGCGTATCAGTAAGGTCGATGATATATACACAAAATCTCCATCCTATGTTAATAATCATGATGAAGATTGTGTTCTTTCCCTGCGCATACGCGCTGCCCATGACGTGTTATTACCAGCGTCTTTATACATGCTTCTTTTTCTGAGCTCGGATAGTTGACTTTCCCATTGACCTCTCCATTCACCTTTCTCCATTTTCTGCATCATAAAGACAATCAAAAGGATACATTAGGTATATAATGATGATCACTATGTTAGTGATACCAAAATCCTGAATACAAATGTAAAGAAACAAAAAGAAAAAAACATAAAAAAAAAGTGCACTAGATAAGATTTCCAACGGTAGGCAGCCTAATTCACTAGTGATTGTGCAATTCAAACAAACTAGTTCGGCAGGCAGACTATATGAAGAAAAGAAAACAGAATAAAAAGAGCACATGATAATCGTCTTCTGTAATCGGGACACGAAAGATGTTAATCTCCATACACAGATCTAAATGCGTAGGCTGGTTAGAAAGTGGGCCTTAAGCACGCCTAGGCGCAAGGCGACACTTTAGGCGAGGGTGCTCGCTTTAGACTAGATGAGGCGCATGTTGTACAAAAGGTGCAAGCGAGGCGTGCTTCACATGAAAAAAGGCATGAGCGCAGTCTTGAGGCGTGTTTTTTACGGGGATGGTTTTGTGCATCATGCTGTTGTACAACAGGCTTTTTAGGTTGTACATATAGGTTATTTAGATACTAAACCATATATATAGGACCTTATATCCGTCTAAATTTCAAGTAAATGATGCTAGAAACCTACGAAAATACAAAAGAAGAGCTTAGTATAAATAAATAGCACCTTCGCTTGGACCCTATTGCCTCGATGCACCTCGCAATTTTCAAAACCAAGTGCGTAGGAACGAATCTTGGTGCGTAAAAGCCGGTTTTTTTCTAGGCTTTAAACAAGATTTGACAAACTGTTTGGCCATAAACTCATCATCACCATTAAAGTATCTAATCTTAAAGTTTCCCCAACTTCTGAAGGATCAACAAACAACTATTCTTAACACACCCTTTGATTCATAACTAATCATAACTCCTAAACTAGCTCACAATATCTACAACTTAAATCACAAAATCAAACAAGAAACAAAACCCACTTACAAAAACACAAAAAGCAACCAACTTTACACTAAAAGATCCATAACAAAACTCAAACTCAAATTCAAATTCAAATTCAAATTCAAATTCGAATACCTCTTGATTCCTTAAATGACTCCTGGAACCAAACGCAAAGTGAATCCCCATAGCCATATCTCTATCATACAAAGCCCTCCGGTTCGGATCCGACAACGTCTCATACGCTTCTTGAACCCGAATAAACTTCTGGGTATACTCCTCGACCCGACCCGGAGGCGAAACATCCGGGTGATACTTCCTAGCTAATTGCTTATACGCTTGCTTTATCTCCACTAACGACACCGTTTCAGGGATACCCAGAAGCTCATAGAAGCTCAGTTCGTCCCTGATCGTCTCCGACACGGCGGAGCCGCCGTCTTTCACGGCGGCGGTGGTTGTGGTGGTTAGTGATTTGGGTCGGTAGGATTTGGAGGCGATTGGGAGGTGAAGCGGGGTGTGGGTTTGTGGGGAAAAGAGGGGTGGGGGTGGGGGTGTGGTGGGGAGTCTTGAGATGAAATTATGGTTGCAACACATGATTTTGGTTCTGGAAGAAAATGGGATTTGAATGAATTGATGGGGTGTGAGTTGGAGAATGGGGATTGGGGATTGGGAATATAAAGGGTGAGGGTGTGGGGTGGGGTGGGGGTGGGGTGGGATTTTATAAAATGGAAAGACTACCTATGTTTAATCTTCATATATGTATGATATATTTGAGAGAGACTAGATGGATCATAGAAGTATATTCTAGATTATATGGTTAGGTACGTGTTTGGGATTCTTTTGTGTTGAGAATTGCTTTCAACCCGAACTGGTTTGAGCCAAATCAGTTTACGACCAAGCTAAAAAACCGGACCGGTATATAAATAGATATGGTTTATGTTCAAACCGGGTTTTGTACACCTCTACCCTCCACTACCATAAGAGGGGACGGGGCACCTCACAGGTAGCCATGCAAGGGTAGTTTGCACCGCGGTAACACCGTTGTCACTCCCTAGCCATGCACGGGTAGTTTGCCTAGTTGTAAACCTTTGCCGCATGGTAAAAAGTGGGGAAATGTGACTTTTAGACTTAAAAGTGGGGTAGGGTGGACTTAAAAGTGGGGTAGGGTGTGTATGATTGGTGGGTAGAGTAAAAGATTGAGGTCTATGGTTCTAGGGTACTTGTGGGTAGACGCTACAGTATTTTATGGTTCTATGGTACTTTAAGTGTATAATTGACATGACAGCACTGGATTGGTTGAGGCTAAGGTACTACTACCCTAGAGTGTCCCTTCTCCCCTAAGACTATACGGTGTTGGAGGGCATGAAGAGGGAGCATTAAACACCATGTGGCAGCCATGTCAGCAAGGAAGCATGGTAAAAAAGAACGGGGTGGTGTTGGGCGTGGAAACTGGAAAGGGCCCCACCTTTTGTTTTTTGTTTTTTTAACCCTCACCAATCACAAACCTTCTAGCACAAACTATCAATCAACTCGCGTCACATCACCAACAAAATTTCCCTCCAAGTCGATGGAGATACTCAAGCCCAACCCATAACGCCGTCCTCCACGCCATACGCTGGGTGATGTGCGAAGAGCCTTCCACACCACATTTACACGCTTACAATGTGTGATATAAGATTCAACCAATCCCAACTACCTTCAAATACCATAATACTATTTTTCTTTTTTTAACTGTTAAATAACTTATAAATTAAAAATACAAGCCACCTAATTTTCATCATCTTTCAACATGTAGGAGTACCCTCATTCCCTCAAAAGTGTACCCGTAAGCACTACCCTACAGTATTGGAGGCGGTGTTAGACCACCCGTAGTGGGGCGTGATTTAAAAAAAAATTGAAAAAAAAGCCCCATAAGGCCCCCCCTTCCATTACACTAGGCGTTATAGGGCGTTATATTTGAAAAAAAAAAGGTTGAGCGTTTTAATTAAAACGCTATGCACAAACATGTTTAACCAATCAATTGAGAGCACTTGTCTGACAACTTTGACTAGCCAATACTATCCATCCATCTGTTTGCTTTTTTTTTTTTTTTTTTAATGATTGGAAGGGGCTTTATTAGGTATTATTCCCACTACACCACTTTTGCAATAACGCCCCATGCTGACTGGGATGACACGTGTCGGATAATGCCCCATGGTGGGGGCATTATATTTCTTCACCACTACACATGGTCTTATTGTAAATGGAATAGTAGCCGAGGGTCCCTCGTCCACCCTTAGGATAATATTTTATGGTGTATTAAAATATTATGATTTGTTTATAGCAATTTCTTTTTCAAGTTTCTGATTACATATTTATAAATTTTAGAGTTAAATAGGCAAATGATTTATGTGGTTGATGAAAATAGTATCTTAGAGGTCTAAGTTAAAAACGGTTATAGTTTTGGATTTAAGGTTCTTAATTCTAATATAAGTGGGGTCTAACATAAATTTTCATTTGAAGTATGCTATGAAGTCATATACAAAGCGCATGTTTATATGATGTTGCACTATGAAAATATTACACATAAGAGTTGGTTCACGTACGGTAGGAATTTAAGCCAATGTTTCATTGATACATGAATTAATGTTGATAAGCAAAACATTAGTCACTTAAATCCAAGCTATAGTGACAGTTTCTTTTGATATGGCTATAAGAATACATCATATAAAAAATTTAAATGACTAGTTTTGTACACCAATTAGTTCTTGCAAAGTTAATTATTATCTATATCGGATGGGGTTCTAGAGTGAACACATGTGTATTTGTGAATTGAGTGAATAAATCATGGCCATCGATTTACATCATCAAATCGAAATACACTAGTGTATTTTCATCATCAAATTATGATCAAATCCTGACATTGATTTACACTTGTGTATTGATAATCAAGGGCTAGTTAGTTCATACAGTTCAGTATCAAGGGGTTGTTCACAAATGAACCTAACCCATTATCATAAAAAGATATGTGTATATGTAGGCGAGTAATGTACATAGCGTTGTTAACCTACGAAGTGCACAAAGCCACCAGAGTCCGGCCGATGTCTTGGGGCCTTGGGGGCAAGGGTGTAAGCATCAATATAGTTTCACATCATAATTGCACAGGCATATAAATAATTACACATCATATAAATTGATTTTATTTATACATATAACTTTAGAAACATAGGCTTCTAAATCATTTATTTGTGCTTTTTCCTTATGACCCAGGTTCGATTCTCAATCTCCTTATTATTTTCTGCGGCATCTAGGTGAAGAACGAATACGGGTGACGCCTGTTCGACTTGAATGGGAGACGAGGTTTTACCGATTATTCCATTGTCGTGCCTTTGGGGTGGAGGTCAGGTTTCCGCGCATCTGGGGAGAGCCAAGGGGCCGGCGGCGATCGAGTAGTCGACCTTGGCCACAACACCTGGTATCAAGATGGTTAAGACGTCGTTCCTTGCCGTTCAAAAGAAAAAAACTGTGTATGGGATGTTAAATTTGAATTTTGGTATTTGATGTTTTGTTAGTTTTATAAAGGAAATGTAATTTGAACATGTTTGGAAATAGAAAGCGAAGTAGATATCGAATCAAATACCTCAAATTTGAATCGATAACATAATTTGAATTCAAATTCACCTTCAGACCAAGCGTAGTCGTGTGAGCACTGGGCGTTTTTTTGCCCAAACACGCCCATCAACGCTGGAGATGCCGCCCCGTGGGCGTTTTTTTTACCCAAATTCTGTTGGAGCGTTTTAATTTCCACGCCTGATCGATGTTTCAACTGGCCAATGACCGGATCGATGGTTTTTTTTTTACCCATATTATTTGTTTTAAAAAAATAAAAAAAATTGGGTAATTATGGGAGTGCCATGTATCGAACAACGCCCAAGGGTGGGGGCATTATCCCACTATGTCCATTTCTTCAAAACGCCCCTTTGCTGAAAAGGATGTCACGTGACGGACAATGCCCAAGGATAGGGCATTATTCATCCAAACCACTACACATCTTCTCAAAGTTTTTAAATTCGAGTAAAACTTGATTCAATTAAATGTAGAAACCCGAAATTTAATTTGATTAACACCCTTAGGGCTGTAAACGAACCAAACGTTCAGCGAACAGTTCGTGAACCGTTCGGCGGGAAGTTCGTTTATGTCCGTTCGTTTAATAAACGAACAAACATGAACAAGAAATTCCGTTCGATTAGTTAAATGAACGAACATGAACAAAGGTCTCGTTCGTTCAATTGTGTTCGTGAACGTTCGGTAAGGTGTTCATGAACATTTGTTCATTTGTGTTCGTTTATGTTCGTATGTTCGTGTTTTAATTAAATATTTTTATACTTTCATATATTTTATCTATACTTTTTATACTATTAAACTTTTATTTATATCATTACCCTAACAATTAAACTAGGAAACTCCCTTTCACCTTGTTGCATCATTTCCCTTTCTTTTCTCATTATTTACATCGACGAATATGATCTACCTCCGTTCCACAATAAGAGATTCAAGCTCTAGTGCTACTCTCTGGGCCATCCACCTTTATCCTTCATCGCGTTCACCAAATTTATTTGTGTTCGCTTGTGTCCGTGAACCGTTTGTGAACACGCTCATTTCCTTAATGAACGAACACAAACATAAAATCTCGTTCGGTAAGTGTTCATGAACCGTTCGTGAACACATTTATTTCCTTAACGAACGAACACGAACAAGGCCTCGTTCGTGTTCGTTCGGTTCGTTTACAGCCCTAAACACCCTGATTCACACTATTCTTATGTGGCAAATGAGTGATGTATGAATATTTGTCAATCAAAGAAGATTTTGTCACCAACACGCAACATTTTGTCTTTCAAATATTGGTACAACTGCCAATAACATGGATCATGCAAGAGTGGTTAGAGTGTTTACTTATTAGACGTGCATGATTTTGGTATCAATCCAACTTTAATCAATTTTTAAAAAAAGCTTTTTTTTGGCACTACTCCATTTTTATTTTTTGTACTAATTTGTCATAAAGTAACTAACATAATCAGCTTTTAGAAAAATTAAATATAGAACATGCGTATACTTTATGTAATGTTTATTAGACCGGGTGTAGTGGTTAAGAAAAATAATGCCCCCACCATGGGGCATTATTCGACATGTGTCATCCCAGTCAGCATGGGGCGTTATTGCAAAAGTGGTGTAGTGTAAATAATGCCTAATAATGCCCCTTCCAATCATTAAACAAAAAAAAAAAAAAAGCAAACAGTTGCTCATTGGCTAGTCAAACATTGGGAGTGGTCCCATTGGCCACATGCAAAATCCACCCCACCTCTTCAGCGTTTTATTTAAAACGCTTACATGCATTTTTTTCAAAAACAACGCCTAACAACGCCGGGTGTAAGGGGAGGGGGGCGTTTTGCGGCGTTTTTTTTCAATTTTTTTTAAAAATACCGCCCCACTACGGGTGGTCTTATTGGGGTGACAACTTTTCTAACAAAAGTAGGTAAAATATTAATATAAATCATTTATTTTACTTAAGAATTAAGAATACTTAAGAGCTTATGTTCATAATACTTTTTTAATATGAATAATATGTTTGTATTTTTCTAAAAGTATGCAGCATTCTCATCCAATCCATCAAATTATACATACATTCCACTAAAAAACAACTCCTATATCAATATATTTTCACTAAAAACAAATACTTTTTCTCTCTCCTTTTCAATTAAATAATATTATCATTACATTTTTCTCTCTCCTTCACTCACAACCACTTTCAATATATATTTAAAAAATTATACTGGGTGAACAGTGCCCCCCCAAATATACAGATGAACAGTAACATTTTCTCTCTCCTCCACTCACAACCATTTTTTATACCCTTTATAATATAAAAACTACCCCTCACATATTTTGATGGTTTGGATGAGAATGCTAAGGTATGCAATATATACAATGCACGTTATTAACGTTAGCAAATACAGAAAGAAGATACTTTGATGGGTAACATTTTATTTTATTACTATAAATAAGCAACAAAAATATGCATTGGAACTTGTACATTGTGCTTTGGGGTTTTTTCAAAAATAAAACTTGATTTTTTACTTTAACCCAAAGGTTTTTATCTTTTACAATTTTAATTGTTTTTTTAACTTTAATCCAAAACTTTACGTTACTTTTAACCCAAATGTTTTTACCTGCAATTTTAACCTTACATAATTTGTTTTTTAACTTTAACCCAAAACTTTTCATTATTTGCAATTTAACTTAACAACTTTTGTCATTTATACTTTTCATCTTTGGCAAATTTTCGGTTTACGTATAGTTCTAAATTTTTCGAGTTAATACGACGCAACGTACAAGTGTGGTTCAACTTTTTTGTGTTTTGTTTCAAATTTTGCAAGTTAACACGGCGCAACGTGCATGTGTGGTTCAATTTTTTACCTATATTTTTTCATGTTTGACAGGTTCGTCGCAACACGCAGATCTAAGGTCAAGTAAGTGTTGGTGGTCGATAACGGTTGTGTGACATTAGTACTATTTGACACCGTTTTACGCCCCGCCGCAACACGGGGTGTGCTTTGGGGGGTTTTCCAAAGGAAAAAATGGTTATGCATATAGTTGTCGTAACCTTGGCTTTGGGGGTTTTAAAAAAAAATGATTTTTTTTACTTTTCACCAAAAAGTTTTTCATAAATTACTTTTATCGAGTAAGTGTTGGTGGTCGATAACGGTTGTGTGACATTAGTACTATTTGACACCGTTTTACGCCCCGCCGCAACACGGGGTGTGCTTTGGGGGTTTTCCAAAGGAAAAAATGGTTATACATATAGTTGTCGTAACCTTGGCTTTAGGGGTTTAAAAAAATGATTTTTTTTACTTTTCACCAAAAAGTATTTCATAAATTACTTTTAACCCAAAACTATTTTTTTTTTACTTTTTATCTTTTGCAATCTATCCTCACAACTTTTTTTACTTTCAACTTTGGTCCTTTATAGTCTTCATTTTTCGCAAATTTTTCGCTTTATGATTGGTTCTAAATTTTGTGACTTAACACATTGCAACGTGCGTCTTTGGTTTAACGTTTTTACATTTCGTGACTTAACACGACGCAACGTGCGTGTGTGGGTGAACGTTTTTACATCGTCTATTTTTTCCCCGTTTGACAGGTTTAACATAACGTGCGGGTCCTAGATCGACTGCGTCTTTGGTTTAACGTTTTTACGTTTCGTTTTAAATTTTGCGAGTTAACACGACGCAATGTGCGTCTGTGGGTGAACGTTTTTACATCATTTATTTCTTCCCCGTTTGACAGGTTTAACATAACATGTGGGTCCTAGATTGACTTAGTTATAACTAAAGAATCCCCGCCGCATTGCGGCGGGTCTCAATCCTAGTTTTTTATTAAAAAGGTAACAATTTAAATTGAAAAAAAAAATCTTTGTAGCTGTTTTTATTAACTTAAAAAAAAAAGTTTAAGGATGTATGTGTGTGTATAAGTTTCGTATAAACTTATTGTATTTTCTTTTTAAATATAGAAAAAAGAATAACTTATTACGTAAAATTATTGAATATACAGATAAGTTTATGAATTGAAATGTTCTCAACAATCCAACAACTAGCATATGATGTAACCTCATTAACTTTGTTATTCAATATTATTGAAAGCCACTTTCTGGCATAGACGTAACCAGTGGCGGACCCAGAAATTTTTCCATGGGGGTGCGGAATATTTTTAAAAATTTTAGGCCCCAAGGTATATAAGTAAAAAATCGGTTAGTATCGGGTCGGGTCATGTAAAACAAAAGAACATCGAACTAAATTTATATAATCATCAAAAATATGTCAAACCTTGTTACAAACATAATTAAAACGACATCCTACGGATTTTCATTTTTTGAAATCTATCCAAAACATGGCTCCATAACATATTACATAATATATCAATTATTCAAGTCCTATAAATAATAGTGTAAATAACCCTAAAAATCATCTAAACAACATATACACCATAAAAAGAAAAAGCCAAACATTCTTCACTAACAAATATAACCCACCAGATCTACCGTGTGGTGTATGCGGCTATAAAAAAGGCAAAATATCATCACTAACAAAATATAACCCACCATATAACATAATGAAAAACAAAACGAAGCACATGTCTACTGTCATGGTTAGTATGCGGCTAATATCAACCAAAAAATCAACCAAAATTCATAAAAAATAACAAAGAAATTTACCCGTGTTCGATCGGCGGTGGTATGGTGGCTGATTACGGTGGTATAGAGAGAGCGGGAGAGAATATGTAAGGGTTTTGGGCTTGTTTATTTTATTTTAGTTTGAAATATTGTTGATTTGTTGGGTTTGCTTATTGGGCTAAGACTTAGTAGTGGGCTAGTTAAAGATATTGGGTATTTGGGTTTAGTTATTTAGGTATTAAAAGTTATATAATTTAGGTAGTATTTAAAAAAAAATAAGAGTTTACTAAAAAAAAATTAAAATATTGATAACACTTTTTACCTAAGGGGTGCAGACGAAAAATTTCAAGAGATGCGGACGGAAATTCCAAGGGGTGCGGACGAAAAATTCCAAGGGGTGCGGACGGGATTTTCGACGGAACTTATCACTAAATTTTTTTTTCCCGGAGGTGCGCCCGCCCACCCTGGCTTTGTCTTAGGTCTGCCCATGGACGTAACGAGTTAAATTTATATGATTTAGTCAGTAAATTCATTATGTATATTTTTCTATTTTATGTTTACTTTATATCTGAAAAAATAAGTATATAGATATAACTTTTAGTACATATATGAAGATTATTACTCTTAGGGTGAGCCGGGCACTCCCCTAACAGGGGAGTCCCCTCTCTTACGCACACCCAATCAGGTTATGCCACGTCAACTTCCCTCTTAAACTCCCCTCACACCCCAATTTGATGGCGGCACTCCCCTCTTAGGTGACTTATTTTTTTATTAAAAAAAAAAATCACTGATTGGTTGAAAATGAGGCTGGCCCCACCAACAACCCTCCCCTTCTTCGGTGAACTCCCCCCGACCACCCTCCCCGAATTGGGTCACCGCAGGGATGGCGGCGGTGTTCCCGCTGGGGGAATTGGGTCACCGCGGCCACTCCCCGCTGGTGCCCCGCTCACCCTTACGATTTAGTTTAATAATCTGGGATTTGAGTCTTCAAACTGCTTTTGTTAAATAACGAGAGAATAAATTTTATCTTGGGATTTGAGTCTTCAAACTGCTTTTGTTAAATAACGAGAGAATAAATTTTATCTTTAATAATTTTTAAAGTCACTTTATTATTCATTGTATAAAACAAGTTAAAAAGGGTACGTAGGTGGTGACATAGCCTTTTTACTGTTTATTAAATTATTATTACTATTATTATAATATTTTATTATTATAAATTTATAATTACTTTTAAACATATTGTTTTTCGCTTATAATTTTTAAAATACGATGCTTTATAAAATTACTAGTTTATAGTCTCGTGTCTTACACGGGTTGAATGTTAAGATTGATTGTATTCGAAGAACCTAATAATTACAAAATTTGAATTATTCTTGATATTGCACATGTTAAAAATAAGTTTTGATATAAACACATATTACCCTAACATGAATTATCCATGCCAAGTTAAAGACAATATAACATTACTTACTATAAATGACGTTTTTAAGCAAATACTTTATATTTAGAGTTAAATGCTTGGTTGGTCTCTGTGGTTTGCAAATATTGCAGACTTGGTCCTAGTGGTTTACTAATTACAAAGTTGGTCCCAGTGGTTGTAAATTTTGCACTCGGGTGGTCCTTATCACTAACTCATGTTAATTTTCTCAGTTAAATGTATGCGAAATGACTAGGTTGTCCCTGAACAATAAAAAAATAAAAAATGAAGATGGTCCAGCCTCATCTTCTTCCTCGGCGGTTCCCCCCCCCCCCCCCCCTCTCTCTCTAACCCACCACCACCACCTTCAACCCACCACCACCACCACCTTCAATCCATCACCTCCACCGTGTTTATTGAACAATCTGAGGTTTCAGCATCCAAGACTTATACTAACTGTAACAATTAATAAACACTGAACTCAAAAATTGAAACTCACAAAAAATACAAAATTAGAAGGTTGTATGACGGAAATTGAATCTCTCTAACCCACCACCACCGCCACCACCTTCAACCCACCACCACCACCTTCAATCCATCACCTCCACCGTGTTTATTGAACAATCTGAGGTTTCAGCATCCAAGACTTATACTAACTGTAACAATTAATAAACACTGAACTCAAAAATTGAAACTCACAAAAAATACAGAATTAGAAGGTTGTATGACGAAAATTGAACAGGTAGCAACGACATTAGTCGTCCTCGAAAGCAGTGAGGTTGGGAGGATTGTTATCGCGATGGGTGAGAGCTTGAAGTCACCATTAAAATACCACCATCGATTAAACCCTAAATCAACCCCTGTAGTCGTCATCTTTTCTCTTCAGGCCAACACCACCATCAACATCTTCCTATTAGTTGATGCACCACCACCAGAAGATTGATTGTGCTTTCGATAACTGGGGCCGTCAAAGACCACCACCATTTTCCCCTTCCCCTATTCATTACGAGTAACCGCCGGAAGATGGTGGCTAGCTGAAGACCATGACCCCCTCCGGCTCAGCATCACTCTTCTCTCTTTGTCTCTGTATTTCTATATTTGTGTAGAATGAAAAAAACCCAAGATGAGGAGAAGATTAAAGTGACAGGTGATGTATTTGTGAATTCAAGGTGGTGTTGGTGGGTTGAAGAAGGTGGCTGTGGTGGTGGGTGTTAGAGAGAGGGGGGAGAAGAAGATGAGGGTGGACCATCTTTATTTTTTATTTTTTTATTGTTCAGGGGCAATATAGTCATTTTGAATACATTTAACTGAGAAAATTAACATGGGTCAGTGATAAGGACCACCCGAGTGCAAAATTTACAACCACTGGGACCAACTCTGTAATTAGTAAACCACTAGGAACAAGTCTGCAATATTTGCGAACCACAGGGACCAACCAAGCATTTAACTCTTATATTTATTTGTTACTTTAGTAATAATAATTAGATATAAATAAAATATATATTTTTATAACAATTAAATTTCTATATTATGTTATGATACGATACGTAAAGAATGTGAAGAAAATTCTTAAATCTCATCTTGGGAAACGAGTCAAGTAGAAAATAACCGATGAACACATAAAGGTTTCTTTAAAATTTTGCGATGATAATGAGAAGACTTTTAAATCTTAATTAAGATAGAGTTGGTGGTTGAAAATGGTGGTGATGGAGATGGATTGTGATGGGTAATGGTATATATAATTCTAATAAAAAATTTCAGTTAATGTCATATAATATTCTCTCTTTCAATTAATGAATAATATTATTAATTAATTAATTTTTGTTTGAATTAACAGATAAATTCATCACAAAATATTTAGTTGAAATAATCACTTCACTACATTATTTCTAATATATAAACTCAAATCCGAGTGTTATTATTTTACATATTTTTTATGGTGTTGATATGAAATATTGATGCATATAATTAAAAAAATAACATTTTTAATAACGTAACACTATAAAAAAAATAACATTTTAATAGCGTAACACCATGTTTCTTACAGAATAGTAATTATTTTTTCTCAAACTTGATTTACGCAAAACAGATAACGTAAACTAAACCAAATGCTTATCCATTTCAAGAAATAATAAAATCATAGGTTTTAAAATTATAGATAATTTATATATATTTCTAATCATAAACTAGAATTAGATGTTAATTAATAATATCATTAATATTAATGAATTGATGGAGAAAATGTCATGTGGGATTATGCTTATCCATTTTAGGAAGTAATAAAATCAAAGGTTTTAAAATTAAAGATAATGTATATATTTTTTAATTATAAATTATAATTAGATATTAATTAATTAATAATATCATTAATTAATATTAATGAATTGATGGAGAAAATGCCATATGGCATTATTGAGAGTCTTTTATTAGAATTAGATGAGTATTTCATTGTGACATTTTATTTGTATTCACGATTTGTTAAAGTTTTATTAATTCGAACGAGTGAAACATAGTTAATATTTTTTGTTCTTTGTCGTCAAAACTGAACTCATACCATCCAGACATCGGTGTCGATCCCGTATTCGTTTTTAATGGTTTCTCGACGTGCCGAAAAACATTGGTAGGCTAACAATCTCGTAACAAATCAAACCGATACCGACCAAACAACATTGCTACCGGTATTGATATTTGCTTTTATTGTTTCTCAATCGATGTAAAACACGTGTCAATATCTCATTAGACTTATCTCTTTCAGTTGCTATACCGATGTCGGTATCTACTGATAAGATCGGTATCATACCAGTATCGTACCTATACCAATACCGAAATTGAGGAAAAGTGGATACCGAATACCGTACCACATATATCGGTCCGGTACCTATATGGTACCGGTTTTTAGGTACTTTACTGCATTGATACCGCTTTGGGTTTTTTCATTGTTTTACCTAATTTTCAGAACTGATGGATACGAAACATTATATTACTAATAAGTTTAAATTATTATACTAGAAGATGTCAGGAATGAGTACAATTGTGCCATGCTTTTTACTGATGATAAAGATGTCATGAACAACTTAGAAGAAAATAAGTGAAGATGAGATATTGGTTTGGAATTCAGATCTATATAGAAAAGTACAATATTATGAAAATTTAATAATGAATGAGTACAAGATAATCTGGCACACATGCGTACTTATTTTAATCAATCGACCCAATCATGCAACTACTATCCAGTATCCGCTTATTGTTCATTTCAGAAACTATTCAAACACTTATATGTTTAGTTTACAAAAACAATAAATAACTAAACTGATTGTAAACAAATATTCAACTGCTTTATAAGAAAAAAAATATATCATCCAACTTAACCCATATACCTTTATTTAAAATATAAATTGAAAAACAAATTAATTAAATAGTGGCAGAAAAACCTTTGAAATTCCTTAGTAAAATTCGGTATTAATACCAGTTTTTACCGAAAAATATCAATACCGATACTGTTATTTATCGATATCGAAATTCAAAAAATCTAATACCGGTACCGGTACCGTTTTATGATCAGTACGGTGCCGGTATGGTACCAGTACGATACCGGTATTTCGGTAAAAAATCTCATCCCTATCAGTATCATACTAATACTATAACATTCTAGACCAGTACTACAACGAGACACGAAGCACGAAGAATCTCATTAGTTAGATATCCAATCACTTAAATATAGCTTAACTAAATATATAAATGTGATTATTAATATCATATGACTTCGTAAGGACTTTGCATCTTGTGATTAATTTACATACAACCATCATCATCAATGGATACGCATACCAAACCATAGATATATGCGACATGTTTAATTAATAAATTAATAAACTACTTATAAATCAATATAATTAAGAAAAAAAACGAAGACTTTTCCGTTTCGTAGAAAAAAAATAATAAAAACATAATTAATGCTGCTATTTTCTTTCTACCAATATATCGACATGACATATTTAATTAAGCTTTGGGGTGTATGACATGTTAACTGACGTTACACACTACTCTCTCCTTATATTAAGGGGCGTTAAAAGGGTTACTTGGTAACCTGTAAACAAGATGTTAAGCTGATTAAATTAGTTTTTTTAAACAAAAAACAACTAAAAAGGAGGGTTAAATAGAGTTAACGGAATTAAACTATTTCTTTGACGTGAAGTGGAGTTAATGAGAATTAAATTATACCTCAAAGCCTTAATAAGCTATTTATAATTTTAATCAATATAATTAAGAAAAATAAAACGAAGACTTTTCCCTTTTTTAGGAAAAAATAAAATAAAAACCATAACTAATGCTACTATTTTCTTTCTATCAATATATGGACACTAAATGAGGCAGGCAATCCACAGGTGACCACACGTATAAGGTGGATAGAGCTTCATGAGTCTCGTCAAACAAATCACTTTCGACCGAAGAATGGAGAACGAATTCAGCGATTGATGTTTGCAATTTTCGTCTATATGCACACGTATGTCCATTACATGTGATGTATGTATTTTGAATATATGTGTCTTGTAAGTTGTGTTATTTATGTTGGGAAAATCAATGAAATAAATAAGATTTTATTGACCATGGAAACATTTTTTTTAACAACAACAATCAAACTTTTATTCATTCAACAGAAAAGAAAACAACATATAGCAAGATGCTATATATCGCAACTTTTCACTTAAGTGTACAATCCAGAATATTAAACTTACATCAAGGAAACAAACACAATCTAGTTAGACTAAAATTACTCCATAAAAGTGAAATTCTTCCACTCACTCCATGTTATCTCCGAGTGTCTTGCTCTTGTTCTTATCCAGTCATACGACTCTTCTTTGATCTCTTCCACAATCTTGGTTGGATCCGTGACTTTGTTGTTATAGACATTATTGTTCCTATTTTTCCAAAGATACCACACGGTTAACAGGTGTATAGCATAAATAATTTTCACCTTCTTCCCTGGCCATTCTGATTTTTTAAGGAGTCTTGTTTTTATCTTTTCTCGATGATCCCGAAGGGGTGTTTTAATCCACAACCATAGCTGCAACCAAACTTCTCTCGCAACAGGACAGTGAATTCCAATGTGATCGGCCGTTTCCGGTTCTAATCCGCATACCTTGCATAGATCCGAGCCAAACTGCATACCCCTTCTTCTTAATGATACCATTGTCTGAATCCTCTCCTCTGCAGCCCGCAACACAAACAAGTTGACTTTGGATGTAGCGATTTTACTACATTCAAAATCGTTTGGATCCATGTTTACATCGACGATTCCCGACAGATCTTTTCTTACTTCTTTTACCGAGAATCCCAACAAATTATTTTCCTTCCATCTCCACATATCTTTATTTCGACCCACTGTTTGATTCAAGAGTAATACTCTTAAGACTTCCCACTCGTTCTTCTCTTCGACACTACTCGGTAACCTATACCACTGCCAATCCCATAGGACTCCATTCTGATTCCTTTTATATTTTTGATTCCCCTTGTTCATCTTGTTTTTTGCTAAACCGAATATAAGCGGAAATTCCTCTTTTAATGGTCGGTCAGTAGCCCATGAATCCATCCAAAACAACATTTTTTCACCGGTGCCGACACTGCATCTGAGAGACCTGTTAACTTCAATACCTACCTTCCTAAACTCTTCTTCTATCCCAACGATTGCTTTCCAAACCCCTGTTGCTGACTTTTTTAATGGAATGCTATTTGCGACCCTCCTATTACGATCTATTGATTCTATAACCTTGGCCCAAAGTTGCTCCGGTTCTTCTTTGAGTCTCCACCTCCACTTCATTAAAAGTGCCATATTCATTTCCTTAATTCCACCGTGTTAGGATCGGAGGCTCTCATGATAGTGTTTGTTTGTTTAAAGTGAATGACCAATGAATATGAAAAAAAATGTTAGGTGCAGCGGAAATGAAAACAAACTTTGTAAACACAATCAAAGGAAGAAATAGTTTGATAAACAATTGCTTCACATATAGTCAAAAGATTACAAATCAAAGCAAAAGATTACAGTCATGCTTACAAACTATACTCCCCCTCAGCCAGGTGCCCCAAGGTTGGTTGCACACAAGATGAAAGGATTAGACATGAGGAGAAGAACCCGCTCAGTCAATCAAATGTAACAGTACAAGGTACTGTTACATTTATAGGCAAACCAAACCACTGAGGTATCAAAGCTGACGTCACCATGAAAGCGACGTCTAACAGCCTAACAACCTGTATCTACTGTTCTTACACAAACACTGCTAACCTAACCACTGACTATACATAAAACAAACAATTTACTAAACAGCTGCTCTCCTTTTATGTCAGTGCTTTCCTCAAGGTTGATCAGTTCTTGACTGGGCAGTGCTTTGTCATCAGTAGATAGGACCAGCAGTGTTGGATACTCCAGGGTTTTCATCAGCAGTTGAAAGGGCAGCAGCAGTTGAATATGAGCAGCAGATATAGACCATCAGTTGTTATAAATCACTTTCAAGGGGAGAGCAAAGTGTAAACCGCTGCTTATTGTGAATCCACTGTTGTGACCTGGTTTTGGCTTTACATTATCTGTTCCTCTGGTAGGGTTCAATCCCAACAATCTCCCCCTGGAACAGATAATGCCAAAACTCTTCATTATTTGTGGAATTCTTTATTGCCTCATCAACAGCTCCCTTATCTGACCTTTAAATTGTAATTCAAAGTCTAGGGCATCTGTATCTTCATCATCCCTGCTAAGTGGAAGATCAAGGAGATCCTGCAAATCTTCAAGACTCAGGCCAAGAGCTTGTTCCCTTGATATTTTCTCCACTACTCCACCAGACCTGAGCAAAGTCAATACGCAGGTCTGTTTGTCAGTTTCCCACTTTTGTATTTTTGAGCCTGGTGGGTTTCTTGGGAGATGTTTATTTGCAGAAGAATTTGGAGAGGCTGGCCTATTCATGACTGGCTGAGCAGTACTTGCAGATTGTTCCAATTCAAGATCTTCTTTTATCATTACTTTCGTGCCTGCTTTTACAATGGCATCTCCAGCTAATAGATCTTGAATAGTTTCCATGCTAAACTGGTTTTTGCTCCTTCTTTTGTAGATGGCAGCACCAGCTGGAGCAGTGGTTCTTTTGACTTGCAGCTTTGGTGGTCTTTTTGAGACCTCTGCTTTGGAATAGTCAGGCTTTGGTGGAACTCTTGGATCTTTCTTTCTTAATTGTTCCAACTTTTTGTAAGTAGCCCTGACCACATCTTCTTTCCATCTAGCAACTTGTCTTTTGTTTCCATAATCAGCTGCTACCAGTTCCTCTTTCATTCTCCTCAGCTCTTCCTGTTTGTCAGGTACATTCTTTCTGAACTTTGCCCAGTTAGGAGGAATGTGAATGACTTTCCTGTTTATCATGTCTTGAATTCTTGCTGCTTCATTTTCAAGTTCAGGAATAGTCCATTCTTTGTACATGTATCTTTCTCCTTTGTACTTCTTGTGAGCCATAATGCTTTCAATGTAGTCTTTCTTCAGAGTTTCAGCAGCTCTTTCAGAAATTTGTTGACTAACATTTTTTGCAAATTGCTCTAGGGATCTGACTTGTGTGAGCAAATATTGACTTCTCTGTGCAATTTCTTTATCAGATTTCCCTTGTGTGTTTTTCTTTGAGATATCCTCTGCTTGCTTGGCCTTGATTTCCAAATATTCATCAACATTTTGAGGCCAGGGATATCCTTTTATTGATGGCAAACTCCTTTTGGCAGGGTCATCCTCAAGGTAAAAGGATTTTATTTCTTCTCTAACAGCTGCTAATTCAAGAGGAAATTGAACACCTGCAGGAGGTAAGGGCTTGTACATTTTGACTGAAGAGAGAGGAACAGGTTTTGGAATTGTGACAAGTGCTAAAGATTTTGAAGATGTTTGTGGTGGTGAATTGTCATCATCTTTGAGAATTAGTCTTCTCCTTTTTGTAGGAGGGACTGATGATGTTTTGGATGGAACAGTGGTGGTAGATGTAATGGCAGTGGATTGTGATTGACTAACAGCTGTTGAAACAACTAGTGTTTCAACCACTGTTGTCATTACAACAGATGTTATAACATCTGCTGTCTTCTGCTGTATGTCAGTAGGTGTTGTTTTTGGTGGTGATGATGGTAAAGCAGTGGATGTTGTGTGTGTTGAAGTGGTGTGTGTTGATGGAACAGCTGTTTGGCAAGCAGTAGTTTTTGTAACTCCTGTTGCATCAGTTGTTTTGTATGGTGGTTTTTGAGCAGACTTTGAACGTCTGGTTGAAATGGATTTGGGTTGCCTCACTTTTCTAGTAGGCTTCTTCTTTTCCTCAACAGGATTTTCATGATCCTTTGACCCAGAAGTACCCTGATCTGGATGATCCATTCTGTCCACCCTGGCTTTCTTTTTGGCCTCTCTATCCCTTTTTACACTTGCAACTGCTTCTGCTAGTGCATTTGTTGTCACATCAATTTTCTTGCTGCCATCTGGCAAAGGGATCTTTTTGGTCATGTTTGAATTTTCTGGTTCAAGATAGAGACCATCCTCTATACCCTTCCTTTTCCACTCCTTAATTTTCTCCCCCTTTTGGCATTATCTTCTGGGAGTTGATAAATGTAGCGGACTTTTGGAGGAGCAGTGCCAGTGGTTTGCAAGATCTGAGTTTTGAGAGCCTTTAAATCAGCCTGAGTGTTCTTGAACCTTGACTCCATTGCATTTCTCAGCTGTTGTACATGTTTTTCATGTTGCTGATCTGCTAATTGTGCTTGTTGTTGGAGAAAAGATTGAAATAGATTCCAAAGCTCATTTGTAGCAGGTGCCCTTTGTGGAGCAGGTGCTTGAGGTGGAACAGCAGTTGATTGTACCTTCTGAACTTGTAACACCTGTTGTAGCATATCTTTGAGTTCTGCAACAGAGTTATCAAGCTTTGCAATACGATCCGTCAATTTCTGGTACTTTAAACCATCACCCAAGTTAATGGGATCATCTGATTTCCCACTAGCAGTGGTTTTATCAGTGGTAGATGTAGGGAATATACTCCAAACATTAACCACTGATGCCCCTTTTTCTTGGTACTGGGGTCTTCTTCCTTCAACACTTGACAACCTTTTGATGTTGCCAGTAGGATAAATAAATCCACTGGTGGTTGGCAGAGGTGCTATAAAAGGAATTGCCTCCAAGGAAGTCTTATGAATGTAACCACTGTCCAAATGTAACCCAGTGGGTGTAACAGTTGTAGTGGCTGCTTCACTTGGATTACCACCAAGAGTTACTTGTAACTCAAGGGGTGTAACCTCCTCAGGTTGTGTTGGTGGGTTAGCAAAGATTGATACATCAGACCCAGTCAGTTGTTGAGGTATATTCTCATTAATAGGTGATTGAGAAGGACTGGATAATGCCTGGTTCAAATCAATTGCATCCAACAGTGGTTTTATTGGTGAGGGAATTTTGGATGTGAGGATTGGTGTAGAAATAGGATGTGTCCCGGGCATTGGACTGTGGATGATAGAAACGAGTGTTTCCAGAGCATCATGATGTGGAGGCCCTATTTGTACAACCTGTTCTTTTTGTGAAGAAACAGGAGGAGTTTCGGTTATGGTTTGAGATATTTGTACCAACTGCTGTGAGGAAGTAGCAGCAGTGGTTTCTTGTGACTTTTGTGTTGTCACTGGCAGACGCTCTGGTATCTCATCCTCCAGAGATGCCGTTTTGATGGTTTTGGGGGGTTTTTATGTTTTTCTTTTTGTTGGTTTTTTGGTGATTTTAGGTGTGGGTTTCAAAGCAGTTGTGCTGCTGCTTTGATCACCTTGAGCAGTGGGCTCAGCAGCAGATACCTGAGGAGCAGTTGTAACTGCTAAAATCTGCTCTGGCACCTCTGCTTGTGTTTTGCAAGGTGCTAACATTCTTGAAAAGGTTTCAGTTGTTAAACTGTTTATTTGAGTAGAATCACCTTGGTTTATTACAGCTAAATCATCCTTACTGAATTTCTTTGCAAAATAGTAACTTAAAAACCTTGGAAACAGTAAGAATGATTTTGTTTCAGCATTATTAACCAAATCTTTAAAAATTTCCCGAGAATAGTTAAAATTTTCTCCTTGAAGAATTGCATATCCCAGATTTTGAATCTTTAAAGGAATTTCATTGAAAGAAGTGGTTTTATTTGAAACACATAGTAGGAGGGTATGAAATAAAAATTTGGTTGCAGAAGGAAAATAACCTTTTTCTAAGGTAATTTTCTTCATCATTGTGGCTTCATACCCTCTCTCAATGAAGTCAGTTTGTAACTCGTTTTTAGTGAAAGAAATTTTACCTTCCTGATCACCGAGTTGAAAGACCTCTGAAATGGATTGTGGCGTGATTTGGACAGCTTTACCCTTTATCGAAGAGTTTATGGTGGTTGCAGTGTCTCCTTGTTTTTCAAGGGTTGCATTTTTCCAGAACTACCTTTGGGTCGCCAAATAGATTGGTGCATCGGCAGTGAACAAAGTTTTGTACTTTGATTTTGCCATGAGATCAATGATGGAATCGAAAACTTTGGTGGTTCCTGGTTTTGTGAGAAGACCCAGGAGATTGTGAGATGGTTTATGTGGAATTTCAGTGGAGATTGCCTTTTGAGAGGCTGTTTTCGATGATGATTTGGATGAGGGTTTTGAAGATTTCTTTGATTTTGTCATTTTGAGGATGATTGATCGAAGAAATTTGTGAAGAAATGAGATGAAAAACTGCTTTGAGAAGAGAATTTTTAAGAATTCAATTCGACAGTAAAACCCTGTTTTGATGGTGAGTGGGGAATTTTATAGGGAAGAAAGTGAATGCTGAGGTGGCAGCCGTTACAAAAGGTCTGACCAATATGTACTGTCCACGTGACAACCCCTGTTGAAAGTGAAGGACAGTACTTTTGTGAAAGTGACTGATGAAGGCAGTGGTATGAAAGCAGTGGATGATTTTTTACTATCAGCGGATAGCATATCAGTGGATAAGACACTGATTTTGAGCATCAGTGCTTTTCAAGAAAATAAGGGATCAGTGGTTAACTTTCAGCAGTGGACAGTGTTTAGAGATCAGACGTTGGAACACAACAGTGGTTAGGGTAAATGGCACAAATCTGAAGAACAGGTGTTTCAGCAACAGTTTTGAAGATTTTCATTCAAGGTTTTGCCACATGTCAATTTTGAACGACAGCGGTTTAGTACCCCAGATGATGAAAACTTTTTGCTAAGGCAACTCATTTTCGTTTAATATTTAATTAAAACATGAGTACCCTAGTAATTCAAGCACAGTTTGCAATCAATTTTTGATGAAAATTTAAGAGCAAACCTGAGTATGACATGATCATGACATATGTACCATTTCCTTTTGACCTATGTATGAGGACAATAATACCAACAAAAATAAGGTATCACATCCTGTCAGGAGCTGAAACTATTGCCAACAAAAACAAGCAAGAGTTTCAGATATATTATTCCAAAAAAAATGAATAATATATCCTGGTTATTTGAGAAAATCCTTTGAAAAAAAAATGGTTAAAGGATTTTCTGAGAACAGTATCAAAAAGGATCTGGTATGTTTTCAATAGAAAACATAATCATATCATTCTCAAGTTTTATGAAAAATGCTCAGTGGTTTGACATCAGTGGTAGAATTTTTTGACAACATTTTGACCACTGTTTGGTACCATTTTCTTTGTCAGTTGATTGCAAACATGAGGACACATGGATATATTTTTAAAACATTTGTCTGGTCCTCTTTGGAGTTCATTTACTGGAATCAAAACCTTTTCCTGAACAGATGAATGCACATAGTTGCTTAATGACCATTATTACCCTAAACCTTGACTCATAAGTGTTTTATGTTTATACTCTTTTCTTTTGACTTCAAAAGTTTTGAGATAAACACACTTCTGAGTTTTTGTGAATATTAGTCCAAAATCATTCTGCAGTAATGTTTTGAGAGACTTGGTCATGTTTTCACAAGTTTTTCATCCAATCTCACATTACATATGATGCGGACTATGTTGACCCCTGTTTTCTTAATGTATTTGAACATAGTTGATTTTGTCCTTTTTAGGAACTCAACCTGTTTTCAACACATAAGATCTAAATAACCAAAGTTTTAATTTCCCTCTTTTAGTGTTAACAAAACAACAATGCTTTTATGAACATAGGTTTTGTTAATCTGAGGTTTGTACTTTAGCATTTAATGAAAACATCACAAATATCAAAACAACAGTTGAAATCAATATTGAAAAATATAAAACAATCCCATAATTTGACAGATATGTTCACAGATCTGAAAGCTATGGGTGACTTTTGCATGATATTACCTGTTGTGTGAAATTTGTGTGTTATATGACATCTTGGCTGATTTACAGAGTTTTTGAATAACCATTTTGAACATGATTTAATCGATACTCTGTTTTTCAACAAAATACAACCAACCTTAGGATCAATGAATTTTGAGCCGAACTGTTATGTCAAATTGATTGTTAGATCGAATTTGACTGTCCTCGCTCTGATACCAATTGTTAGGATCGGAGGCTCTCATGATAGTGTTTGTTTGTTTAAAGTGAATGACCAATGAATATGAAAAAAAATGTTAGGTGCAGCGGAAATGAAAACAAACTTTGTAAACACAATCAAAGGAAGAAATAGTTTGATAAACAATTGCTTCACATATAGTCAAAAGATTACAAATCAAAGCAAAAGATTACAGTCATGCTTACAAACTATACTCCCCCTCAGCCAGGTGCCCCAAGGTTGGTTGCACACAAGATGAAAGGATTAGACATGAGGAGAAGAACCCGCTCAGTCAATCAAATGTAACAATACAAGGTACTGTTACATTTATAGGCAAACCAAACCACTGAGGTATCAAAGCTGACGTCACCATGAAAGCGACGTCTAACAGCCTAACAACCTGTATCTACTGTTCTTACACAAACACTGCTAACCTAACCACTGACTATACATAAAACAAACAATTTACTAAACAGCTGCTCTCCTTTTATGTCAGTGCTTTCCTCAAGGTTGATCAGTTCTTGATTGGGCAGTGCTTTGTCATCAGTAGATAGGACCAGCAGTGTTGGATACTCCAGGGTTTTCATCAGCAGTTGAAAGGGCAGCAGCAGTTGAATATGAGCAGCAGATATAGACCATCAGTTGTTATAAATCACTTTCAAGGGGAGAGCAAAGTGTAAACCGCTGCTTATTGTGAATCCACTGTTGTGACCTGGTTTTGGCTTTACATTATCTGTTCCTCTGGTAGGGTTCAATCCCAACACACCGACCCCCAGTCCACCCATTTTCTTTGCCATCACTATTCTTTCCCATTTTATCCAACGAATTTTATTTCCACCCCCACACCCACCCCAAAGGAACCGTCTCCTAATCCCTTCTAGTGTATTTATTACCTTCTTTGGAGCTTTAAATACGGACAAGAAGTAGTTCGGTAGTGATCCCAAAACCGACTTAACTAGCGTGAGTCTCCCCGCAAAAGATAATAATCTTGCCTTCCAGTTTGATAATCTCTTATTGAATTTGTCGATTACTTCTTTCCAGTTGCCAACCTTGTTCATATTCGCTCCAACTTTCAAACCAAGATACATGAATGGTAGTCGGCCTGTCTTGCAATTTATTAAACTAGCCATACTCATGATCTCTCCTTCATTAATTCCAATCCCATATAGAAAGCTCTTATTATGATTTACCTTAAGGCCCGACATCAAGAAGAATATCCTCAAAATTCTGCTCAATGACTTCATATTTTCTTTATCCCATGAACCCAAAAAAATCGAATCATCTGCATATAGTAGGTGTGATAGACATGGACCGTTGTTTGGTAAGTTTAGCCCCTTGAACACTCCCGAACTTACTGCTTTAATCATAAGAACATGCAAAGCTTCCATTGCAATCGTGAATAAGAATGGGGATAACGGGTCGCCTTGTCTTAAACCCTTCTTGTATTGAAACTCTCCTGTTGGGGTTCCGTTGACTAGCACAGAAGCTTTGCCAGAAAACAATATACCCATTACCCAGGTTTTCCACCTGGAGGGAAACCCCATGTTTTTGAGAACCGAAATCAAGAACTTCCAGCTTAAGGTATCGTATGCTTTCTCTAGATCCGCTTTGAACAAAAATATTTGATTCTTTTGTTTTTTTGCCCACGAAACTACCTCGTTTAAAATCAAGGGGCCATCTACAATATTCCGATTACAACGAATGCAGATTGTTCATGTGAGATAATACTATTAAGTATCTTTTTCAATCGGTTGGCAAGAATCTTAGATATAATTTTATTAATGACACCAATAAGGGAGATGGGTCTGAAATCCGATAATGTAACTGGATCATTTACCTTTGGAATCAACGAGATGAAAGAAGCACTGCACGTTTTCTGAATTGAGCCATGGATATAGAACTGCTCCATCATATCCATCACGTTTCCTTCAATCTCAGACCAGAACTTCTTGACAACTGCAAAGGTGATCCCACCAGGACCCGGTGCTTTATCCGAACCACAATCCCAGACTGCTATGTTTACTTCCTCTCGTGTGAATTTTTCAATCAATTGATTTGCCTCTCCATCTGAAATTTTCGAGAACCTATCGGGTGGCATTCTAGGCCTTGATTCAACCGGTTCCAAGAATTTTTTTTCTCATGCTGTCTTGTATATGTTTCAAAATGACTGATGGATTGGTGATGCAAGACCCGTCAATCCAAAGCCCATTTAGTTTATTTCTCGCCAAGTTATAATTTACTATCATATGAAAATTGTCACGGCCCCCGTCCCGGTTTTACCCGATTCAGAAGCCGCGAGACAGAAAACCCGTGGTATTGGTGTTTAATTAGGCAGCGGAAATTTTAACAGGATCGTTTAAAATGAAAACACCCATTTATATACCCTGTATCGTAGCAGTGATCGAGTTATTACCCTGTAATCGTAGCAGCGTTTCGACACCTAAATACACGAAATTGAGCAGATTCAAACGTTTTTGAAAGGAGTTTGTGTACACAGAAGAAAGGCCATGCCATGCTCATTATATAGCTGAAATTTGAGTTTTACGCGGCCCGAGTAAACTCGAAGAACAACCTATGCGGCCCGCGAGGGCCATCCTAGCTACGGCTAGGGCTACCGTGTCACGTGTAGGCTTGCCACGTGGTTGACACGTGGCCCTAATCGTTATCCGGAGTTGGGCAGGCTGTCGCGCCCCGCGTAGACTCCCCTTGAGTCTTACGCGGCCCGTGACAGATCAATAAAATTTGATTTTCTTGATTTTTATGAAATTTAGGGGTTTAGGGGTCCGGGTTTCCACTTACGGAGCGTTTTGGGACATTTTTGCAGGTCCTTACATCCTCCCCACCTTATTTAAAATCTCGTCCTCGAGATTTACTGAAATAAGTAAGGATATTTTCGCTTCATTTCCGATTCTAATTCCCATGTATATTCAGGTCCTCTCTTCGAGTCCCACTTGACTTTGACGAGCACCAATCGTTTGTGCTTGAGGAATTTGACCTTTCTGTCTTCTATTTGAAGCGGTTTCTCAACAAATTTCAACTTTTCATTTACCTCTATGTCTTGAAGAGGTACTACCAGTGATTCGTCAGACAAACACTTCTTGAGATTAGATACATGAAACACATCATGTACCCTGCTAATTCTTCTGGTAGTTGTAAGCGATAGGCAACTGGTCCTATCCGTTGGGTAACTGTGAATGGTCCTATATACCTGGGACTTAGCTTTCCTTTCTTACCGAACCGAACTACCCCTTTCCAAGGAGAAACTTTCAAGAGTACCTAGTCTCCAACTTGGAATTCTAATGGCTTCCGTCGATTATCTGCATAACTTTTCTGGCGATCTTGAGCCGTTTTTAGTCTTTCCTTGATTTGGGTTATCTTATCGGTGGTTTCCTGTACAATCTCGGGTCCTGATAATTGACTTTCTCCTATTTCTGCCCAGCAAACTAGGGTTCGACACTTTCGTCCATACAGTGCTTCGAACGGGGCCGCACTGATACTTGTATGGTAACTATTGTTATAGGAGAATTCAATTAATGATAAATGGTCATCCCAACTTCCACCGAAGTCGATCACACATGCTCTGAGCATGTCTTCAAGGGTTTGGATCGTCCTTTCACTTTGTCCATCTGTTTGGGGATGGTATTGATGTGTGTAAAATGCAACATATAAATTACATCAAATAAGGCATAAAACTAACCCTTTTTTAGTACTAATGTTGGAAAAAGTGTGTTTTTATCTTCCTTTTGAATTTACAGGGTCAAATGAGCTTAAACGAACAAAAGGAACAAATATACAGCCAAAACCAACATAAATACAAAGAAAAGGAAGAAACGTGGCATGCCCGACCCCTCGACAACAACTCCCAAAGCAAAAACAAGAAGAAAGCTGAGCATGGGGCTGTGCCCAGCTCAGCACGGGGCCGTGCTCAGCGAGCACGGGGCCGTGTCCAGGATGGTCAGCCCTGGCACAAAAGACAAAACTGTAGAAGCTTCTATTTCCCAACACGGGGGCGTGTCCAGCGGACACGGGGCCGTGGTCAACGCAAAGATTCGCAGAATCTGAGCAAATCTTGATAGTACAGATACGCTTCTGCACACGGGGCTGTGCCCAGCGGACACGGGGGCGTGTGGAGCTAATGCAGACAAATTGTATTAATGAAGAAAGAGAAAAGGGTGGACATGGGGCCGTGTCCAGGCTTCTGTACAGGCTATAAATAGGGGTGCTTGGTTCACTTCAAAGGCATCCCTTGGCACACCACCTCTCTCACACTTCACCCACCACCACCATAACACCATCATCCACCACCATTATCCATTGTCCATCATAGAGTGTGTGAGTCATCTCGGGATCCAAGATTGATCGTAAGAGTTCTTGACAATCAAGGCCATGTTTGCCTAAGTCTCTTACATCACTTGGTGAAGACAAAGTGTCTAGTGTAATACTTTTTATTTTTAATCTTTTCGCACTTTTTACTTGGTTATGTATTAATGACTTTAATAACTAGTTTCTTATGTTGAAGGTGATTTTTCCTTATCGTTTGTCCGTGGTGTCTTGGAATTATTTTACTGTCTATATATAAAATAAAAGATTTTCACCATAAATATCTCCACGGTCTATATGGAGGCATGTTGGCTACCTGGTCGGGGGTTAAGAGAACGGTTTGGTAAAAGTCTTGCCTTGTTCAGTGTATAGATCCTGCAAGGACCTGGGTCAAATTTAGTAGGACCTCCTTCAATACTTAACGGTATTGGATGGCGGGGGTCCAAACTCTTTGATCCCCTAATATGTAAGCTACTATTAATACTTTAACCCGGCTACTTAGGACTGTATCCCTGCTGACTCAGACTACTTAGCCGAGGGTAACGTCACCTTCAAAAGAGGGGCCTACCATAATATGCATTAATAACTTAATTAATTATCTTTCAATAATCCGACCCTTTAGGATTGTATCCTTGCTGACTCAAACTACTGGGTTGAGGGTAACGTCGCCTTCAAAAGAGGGGCCTACTACAATAACTAAGATAATCTCTTAAAAAGTGCAAAAGTGCAGAAATAATCAAAGGTTACACTATACACGAGTCGGAGCCAAGTGATTCATCTTGTCTATCTGTTTTAATTTTTATTTTTATTTTCAGCATTTTAGTTAGTGTTTATTTTTCTTAGTTTAAAACCCTTTTTCTAACTTTTTGATTTGATTAGACGTTGAGGATAAACCGGTACTAAAAGCTCTTGTGTCCTTGGACGACCTCGGTATCTTACCAACACTATACTACGCTCACGATGGGTGCACTTGCCCATATGTGTGTTTAGTGTTAGTAAATATCGTGTTTTATAAATTTAAAACTTGGCTAAAAAGTGTAAAAGGGCTTAAAATAAACATTAAAACCATAACACACTTCACGCACATCAAGTTTTTGGCGCCGTTGCCGGGGACACAAGGATTTTAAGAAAGCTTAAAATCGACGGCCTAATCAGTTTTTCAAAACGCGCGCACATTTTTCTGCATTTTAGTTTAGTTTTGCATTTACAGTAGGTTGAACACGGGCCGTGCTCACTGAACACGGGCCGTGCTGCTTATTTTTCATAAAAACACCCAGTAACAGAAACTGAACACGGGGTCGTGCTTACTGAACACGCCCCGTGCTCAACGAAATCAGTAACTTTAATTAAAACGCCCAGATACAGATTCTGTACACGGGGCCGTGTCCACTGAACACGGGGCCGTGTCCAGCCTCTGTTTCCGTTTTATTTTTGTTTTCTGATCTTGAGACTTGGTTGTGGTCTGCTGAGTGATTCTTATGGATCAATACTCAGGAGGTTACAACTACACCTATGAGGAGGATGATTATAGGAGTAACTATTGCACTAATTGTGGTGACCCGCACTCGGTTCAATATTGTAACTTATATCAACCGTCCACTTCATATACCTACTATGAGGAGCCCAGGTACGAGCCATCAACTTCATACACATCCTATGAAGACCAAAGGTATGAACCTCCTCCCTCATACTCATATTTTGATGAACCAAGGTATGAGCCTTCTTACTCATACTTTGAGGAACCAAGATATGAGCCACCACCTTCATATGCTTACTATGAGGAACCATGGCGTGAACAACCCACCTCATATGAGTATTATGAAGAACAAAATTACGACCCTTATCCATCATATGCTTATAATGAAGAACAATGGTGTGAACCATCTACTTCATATGGGTATTATGAGGAACAAAGGATCGAACAACCGGATTCAAGCTTTGAAAATCCCAATCCTTTTTCTATAACCAAAGTAACCGATAGGATATTAGAACACCTTAGAGTTATCGATCGCTATATAAAAGAATCTCGCGCAAGGGAAGAGGAGTCCCGCGCAAGAGAAGAATTAAATAAAGAAGAGATAACTGAAAGTGTAAAAATGGAAGAACAAATAAGTGAAAAACCGACACATGAGTTAAACAACGAAAAAGGTGAGTCCGACAACGCTAAAATTCAAGAAGAGTCTAATTTTGAAGAAATTAATCTCTTGTCACATTCTTTTGAAAATCATTGTTTAGTTCCAACTCATGCTAAGTTTTTAAAAAAAGTTAAACACTAACACTAAAATTGACGAAACAGTAAGTGTTAAGTTAACTAATGATCAAACCTCGCTAATAAAAGAAGACCCATTTGAAATCAACATTACACCGGTTCCATGTTTTTTTCAAAATTCATTTATTAGTAATGTCACAATTGATAAAGATCTTTGTGTTAACATAATGCCTAACTACATTTTTGAAAAATTAAGTATTAGTGATTTTTCTCCACTTCAAATACCCATTTTTCTATCTAATCGAAAAGTAATAAAATCAATCGGTGTAGTTGAGGATTTCTTGGTTCAAACAAATCAAATGGTAATTACGAATTTATCTAGATACGGCTTACAGATCCTATTCATCATGTCCATGAATGCTGCAGGAGCATTTGTTAACCCAAAGGGCATGACTGTAAAATTGTAATGACAATACCTAGTCCTGAAAGCTGTTTTAGGTGTGTCTTCTTCCTGTACCTTCAACTGATGATATCCTGAGCACAAATCTATCTTGGAGAAATATCTAGCTCCCTGAAGTTGATAAAAAAGATCATCAATCCTAGGTAATGGGTATCGATTCTTAATTGTAACCTTATTCAATTCCCTATAATCGATACACATTCGCATCGAACCATCCTTCTTTTTCACAAACAGCACTGGTGCTTCCCAAGGGGATGAACTAGGTTGTATGAATCTTTTACTTAGCAATTCATCTAACTGCTTCTTCAATTCTAACATTTTGGTGGGTGCTAACCGATAAGGTGCCTTAGCTATTGGTGTAGTTCCAGGAATTAGATGAATTCTAAACTCTACTTCCCTATCTGGTGGTAATCCAGGTAGCTCCTCTGGAAATACATCCAAGTATTCTGACACTACTGGGATTTCCTTAAGTTCCTTACTTTTAGTGTTAATGATTACCGAAATCATATACACTATTCCTTGTTTTCGTTCATAACTAGTAACTTTCATTACTGAAATGAACTTCATTGGTTTACGTGGTTTATCTCCTGTAACCACAACTATTTCTCCTGCGGATGTACAAATCTCTATGGAATGCTTATCACAGAGGATTCGAGCATGGTTGGCTACTAACCAATCCATTCCTAGCATGACATCGAATTTAGCTAAATTCATAGGTAGGAGGTTTGCAGCCAATTTATGGCCTGAGAGTTCTATCTTTCCTTCTTGGAGAACCTTATCTATGCTAACAGAATTTCCATCTGTCATTTCTACTGTATAAATCTGCTTAATTTTGGTTAAAGGTTACTTAAGAGCTTGGCAGAATGAAGTATTTATAAAACTTTAGTTTGCACCAGAGTCAAATAATACTTTCGCATAAATGTCATGTTCCAGAAACGTACCAGCTATCACATCGGGAATCAGATCTGCTTCTTGTGTTGTCAGCTGGAAGGCTCTGGCATTCTTCTTAGTAGTTCCTTATGCAGGTTTGGCCTTGTTATCAGCTGGCTTGACCAATTTCGGACAATCGGGCTTGAAGTGTCCCGTTTCGTCGCAATTGTAGCAGATTACGGTTTTCTTCCTACATTCCTCCTCTCGGTGGCCTGGTCTCTTGCAGAAATTGCAATTTTCCTTGCATTTTCCAAAATGTTTCTTTTTATAATTTCCGCAAAATGGTGGTGTGGAAGATTGCCCGGTTCCCTTTTTCTTGAAATTACTACTATTATTACCCCCACGAAATCCTTGGGTAATCTTTTAGGCCAATTCCTTTTTCCTGTTTTCTTCCCTTGTGCGCACCAGTCCGTCAGTCAAGGTGTTGGCCAGTTCGACCGCATCATCAATTGTGCGGGGTCTCGCAGCTTTGACTATATCACGAATCTCGCTAATGAGTCCCCAGATATAGCGAGAAATAAGTACCGGTTCTGGCTAAGCCAGAGTTGGTACAATTCTAGCATACTCGAAAAATTTTGAAGTATACCCCCGACAGTCAACATCCACCATCCGGTGGTTCAGGAACTTATTCGTCATTTGTTCCTTTTCATAGTCGGGACAAAATTTTCTTTCCACTAATCCCTTAAATTCCTCCCAACTCATGGCATAAGCCATGTCACTTCCCTTAGCTTGCAGCACCGTGTTCCACTATTCTAACGCCTCTTCCTTGAAAAGGTGGGATGCATACAACCTTGTCTTCTTCTGCGCACTTACTGATTTTAGTTACTGCTTCGGTCTTTTCTAACCAACGTAGTGCGGCAGTTGCCCCTTCATTGCCTGCAAATTCGACCGGCTTACAGGCAAGGAATTCTTTGTAAGTGCAACCAGGTGTTGCAACTTTCATTTTCTTGAGTATTGGGGCTTGAACCACATTATTGTCGTTATTGCCGCCTACATTCACACTATTACTAAAATTATCGTCGCGAGTACGTTTGCTATTGTTGGCTTGAGAAGGTTCAACGGGGTTCTTAACAGCAGCGACGATTGCAGGGATAGCGTTGGCTATTCCCTGAGCAACGATATTTTCTATATCTTGCCTATTAAGAAAATGATCTTCATTGTGTTGTTCTGATTGGTTAACTTCGGTTGCCGGTTGGTTTATTGCGTTTTCCATCTGAATAATTAACAAGATACATATATATAAATTATTGTTACATATTGAATAGCAACTAAACATGATAAGGCAATCATAACACATAATCACATCAACACATATAGCCAAAACCGTCGACCTTGCGACATTCATATATATTTATAATATTATGCGTCGATACAAACCATCTATTTTACAAAAGTTTTATTTTTAGTTATTATTATACAATATTATATTATTATTATTATATTATATTATTATTATTATTATTATTATTATTATTATTATTATTGTTGTTATTGTTATTATTATTATTATTATTATACAACCATACAACCACAGTTAGCTGGCCTTTCAGAAACGATGCTCCCTCTCATCGTATTTCCATGTGATGTTTTCCCCCACTTCACGAATCCGGTTTCCCGCGTCCACCAGTTCCTCGCCATAACGGCGTAATTCGGCAACGTTCTCGGCGCTCATAGGTGGGAATGGTGTAGGTTCAGGATCAAACTGGGGAAAGTAAACATTGGGGTTATTCATGAAATTCTGAAAATGCCAGTCGCTCGTCCACCACTCTTCTAACTGCCCTGAAAAGAGGTTGGGGGTTGACAATAGGGTCCGGGATAGCAGGTTCCAAATTAATTGGAAGTTGTGATTGGGCTGGGTAATTGAGAAGGTTTTCATCGGCAGGTCCGATGAGGTCACAATTTGCAAGTTTTCGATCAAGTTCCTCCCAAGGTGACATCTCCATTTCCTGGGCCTGACCAGAGCTTTCCCCTATCTCTTTTCCCTTTCCTTTGTCTTTTGAATCCTCCGTCTTTTTCACCTTTTGGGCTGCTGGCTTCTTCCTTTGTCCGCGTTTCCAGTCCAGGATTCTCCTTCTCTTTTTAGGCTTGGGTATCTCCTGGGGCTGGGCCTGGAATACTAGCGGCTCCTCAGTATCCGCTTGATAGCCGGATTGGGTTCCTGTTGTATCCATATCAGTGGTATGGATTGTAAAGTTTCGGAGTGCCTCCGACAGTTCATTCATGCTGTTAGCACACATGAAGAAACACACAAATTTTAAGTTAAAATTTTATTTATTGTAAATTAAATTTTCACAGAATCACAAAAATGGCAATATGAAAAATTAAGTATTTCTAAAAACTTAATTGGCTTAAAATCAGTGGCTCTGATACCACCTTTTCCTGTCACGGCCCCCGTCCCGGTTTTACCCGATTCCGAGGCCGCGGGACAGAAAAACCGTGGTATTGGTGTTTAATTAGGCAGCGGAAATTTTAACAGGATCGTTTAAACTGAAAACACCCATTTATTTTGTTTAAAAATTCGGGACAAACCCCGTAATTTACAATAAAGGAATTTCTACTAGAAAATCCCTTGGTTACAAAAACATGTTTATTTATTTACTGAGCCACTTCCTTCAAGCTGGTAGTGCTATGTGGCACTTTTCCTGGTTCACTGTAAATCACCTGAAATATGTTTAAAAGATTTTATCAGCGGGGAAATACTGGCGAGTCATTCAGTTTGTACAAAACGACACATTGTTACAATTTACAGCATTAAGAGTTTTCACATTTGCCCCTATCTTATAACTAGTTGGTTCAGTTGTCACTCGACCGAATCTATGACTGTGGACATATCACTAAATTAGGCTCACCCACCTAAAGTGATAAATCATTAGTAGTAATGTGCACAAAACCCCCACATACTGCTAGTAATTACAGATTAGCAAAGACTTAATTACTGCAAAGTATAACTGGAAAACATTTAGGGTTTTGTAAAGTAATTTGATAAAAAGAGAATGACTCACATTGCGAGTTTAACTGGAGAGAGTTTTGCCTACTGATTTAGCCTCGTAACCTAGTTAAATAACAATGCACACGAAACTAGGTTAGTAACTTAATACAACATTTATGATAAGCTCACGAAATCAAAACCCTCATGACGAATGACAAAGTATAGCCCGAATTCGGGCATCACTTAAACATCCATCGGATCGGTTTCAATCGATCAGACATTGTATCGTAGCAGTGATCGAATTATTACCCTGTAATAGTAGCAGCGTTTCGACACCTAAATACATGAAATTGAGCAGATTCTAACGTTTTTGAAAGGATTTTGCGAACACAGAAGAAAGGCCATGCAATGCTCGTTATATAGCTGAAATTTGAGTTTTACGCGGCCCGCGTAAACTCGAAGAACAACCTATGCGGCCCGTGAGGGCCACCCTAGCTACGGCTAGGGCTACCATGTCACGTGTAGGCTTGCCACGTGGTTGACACGCGGCCCTAATCGTTATCCGGAGTTGGGCAGGCTGTCGCGCCCCGCGTAGACTCCCCTTGAGTCTTACGCGACCCGTGACAGATCAATAAAATTTGATTTTCTTGATTTTTCATGAAATTTAGGGTTTTAGGGGTTTCCACTTATGGATCGTTTTGGGACATTTTTGCAGGTCCTTACAAAAATACCTGGAATTCTCATCTCCATCCACTATCCATCTTGTTCTAGCCTTTTGTTGGTAATCTTTGGCTTTCCTCCTGAACCATTCTCTAACCTTGCCTTTACAATCCTCTCCATAATTCGATTTCGTTATCCTCTAAACCACGTTCTTAAGCCGCAACATCCAAGTTTTTTACTTGATTAATCGCTTCAATGTACTATTTTTCTTCGGCCTCTTTACATGCTTTCCTCCATTTTTTAACTTCATCTTTTATCCCCTTTAGTTTGCAACCTAGCAATTGATCTTTGAATCTTTCATATCCTTGGAAGCCTAAGCCCTTTTTCACTACCTCTTCCACTCCAGGAATGTCCAGCCAACTATTAAAAAATCTGAACGGGGTAGGTCCAAAGTCTGTATTTCCGGTAGCTAATATAAGTGGGCTGTGGTCCGAAATTGTTCTTTCAAGTGCTCTCAATCTAGCGTTTGGCCATTTTGACATGAACTCACTGTTAACCAAGGCCCTATCAATTTTGCTCATTTTCTTTCCATCCCCAGACAGGAACGTAAACCTTCTCCCTGACGTTGGATATTCTAATAAACCCGCTGAGCTAATAAAATTATTAAAATGAAGAGCGTTATTACTGTCGAAATTTGAATTCCATCTATCCTCCGGAACTCGAACCTCATTGAAATCTCCAATAAGTAAACACAAGCCTTGTATCTCATCTTGAATAGACCATAAACTGTTCCAGACTTGTCTTCTTTCCATACCTGTACTAGGTGCATACATATTTATCACAGAAATCACTGTTCCTTCACCGATTAATTCACCTCTAACCATGATAAAATTTTGGTCCACCATTTCCATATTTCTTTTGAACAAACCTGGGTTCCAAATCGAGACTATGCCTCCTGATCTGCCCATTGCATCAACTTTTATATACTCCATAGCCGATCCATCCCAAAACTTCTGAATTTTTGCTTCTGTCAAGTTACACATTTGAGTTTCTTGAAGTGCTAACAAACTAATATTATTTTCTTTTATAAGGCTCCTGACTAACGATGCCTTCCCTGGACCACCTGCACCTTTGACATTTAGTGATGCCCAATTCATTTGATTCTAGCATCCACCTGTTCATCATTTATAGCCTTTTCAACTTGGTTGATTCTTCTGGCCAAGTCAACACCTAGTATTGCCCCAATTTCTTCCGTACCCTTTATTTCTTCCGTAGCTTCATCGACATTCTCTGGCATTTGATTGCTCACCGGGTTTGTGTCAGGTACGAGAGTCGTATCTGAATTCGCATCTTCCTCCCAATCTGATTCGAATTCATCTTCCAAGGAATATCCTCTGCCTTCCCATCCTTCTTCTACCTCTCGAACTTTTTTTCCTTTCAACTTATTTTTTATCAATTTGAGTTTCAATCTGGTAGCTTTTTTCCTAGGGTGTAGTCTTGATTCGTCTGACAACTCAACATTTAGATCGATTCCCCTGTGTTTTCTAACCTGGTTGTTGGGCTTTAGTGCATGATTCTTTATTTCTCCAAGCAGGCTTCTTTTCTCTTCTTTTGGGCTTTACCTTTGTTAGGATCTGAGTTTCTTATGATTGTGTTTTTGTTTGAGAATTATGAAGATGAATAAGTAATTGCAGCGGAAACTAAATGGAAACAAACTTTCACACACAATCAAACAGGAGAATTGCTTTCAACACACATGATTAACATTGAACTGAATGATTAAATTTATTTCAATCTTCAATTACAACTTTGCATGCATGTATTACAAACTCCCACTCAGCCTGAGCTCACAATGAATTGTTCGTGCATGAAGACAAGTGATGGAAGAGCTAATAGAATAATACATGGTACTATTCTATTAATAGGCATGAGCAAACCACTAAAGCATCTTGGCTGACATCACCATGAAAGTGACATCTAACCTCCTAACAACCTGTAACTACTGATCTAATACAACAACTGTTTGCTAACTACTGATTACATTACAATACAATGAATAACAAACTACTGCTTCCCATTCCACTGTTGTGACTCCAGCAGTACTTTACATCTTCAGCAGTGCTTGACCCAGATCAGTAGATTGAGCATCAGTGTTAGTCTTCAACAGTTCTTTAATCATCAACAGTTGTTGAAGGATCAGTTGTTGTAGATGAGCAGTAGTTAGAGGCCATCAGTTGTTTAGCCACTTTCAAGGGGAGAGTATTGAATACAACATCTGCTTATTCTGGATCCACTAATCTGATCCAGTTTTGGCTTTAATCAATTGTTCCTTTGGTAGGGTTCAATCCCAACAATCTCCCCCTGGAACAGATGATGCCAAAACCGTTCATTATTATGGATCTTTATTGCCTCATCAACAATTCCCTGACTTGACCTTTGAATTGTAATTCAAAGTCCAAGGAATCTGTGTCATCCTCATCCCTACACAGTGTAAGCTCAAGGAGATCTTGAAGATCTTCTTCACCCAGGCCAAGGGCTTGTTCTCTTGATATGTGCTTCACTTGAACATTGGATCTGAGCAATGTCAATACGTGGGTTTGTTTATCAGACATCCACTTTAGTATTTTTGAATCCAGTGGGTTTCTTGGGAGAGATTTTATTGATGATGAGTTTGGAGATGATGGTCTGGTGATAACTGGCTGAGCAGTGCTTTGAGCTTGAGTAAGCTCAGGATTTTCAGCTATCATCTGCTTGAGGACTAATTTTATAATATCATCCCCTGCTGCTATGTCCTCTGTTGTTTCTGCATCCATCAGTTTTTGTCTCCTTCTTTGATAAAGGAGGGCACCAGGTGGAACAGTGGATTTCCTGACTTGCAGTTTTTGTGGTCTAACTTGAACCTCTGCTTCAGGGTAAACAGGCTTTTGTGGAACATTAGGATTCTTCTTTCTCAACTCTTCCAGCTTTTGGTAAGAGGCCATCACTTTTTCTTCTTTCCATCTTGTCACCTGATTCCTTGACCCAAAATCAGCAGTAATAAGTTCCTCTTTCATTCTTTTCAGCTTTAACACTTTATCAGGTACATTTTTCTTGTAATTTGCCCAAACAGTAGGAGTATGTTTAACTTTATCTTTGTTCATTTTTTCAATTCTTTCTAACTCCTCTTTGAGCTCACCAACTGTCCATTCTTTATATTGAGCCTTTTCTCCTTTGTATTTCTTGAATGCCATGATGTGCTCAATGTAATATTTTCTCAAAGTTTCATCATCTCTTTCTGAAAGTCTCTGACAGAGATCTTTTGAAAATCTTTCCAAAGTGCTGACCTGAGTGAGCAGGAATTGATAGTATCTTTGGATCTCCTTGTCAGATTTACCCTTTGTGTTTCTTTTGGAGATATCCTCTGCTTGTTGAGCCTTTAGCTTCAAATATTCTTCTATATTGTTAGGCCTAGGATATCCTTGAAGAGATAGCAAGTTCCTTTTAGCAGGGTCATCTTCAGAGTAGAAGGATTTGATCTCCTCTCTAACTGCAATAAGCTCTAAAGGATACTTGACACCTGCAGGAGTAATGGCAGTGTTTGGGTTAAAGGCTTGTGCTGAAGAGAGTGGAACAGGGTTTGGAATGGTAACAAGTGACAGTGGTTGTGAAGATGTTGGTGGTGGAGAAGAGTCTTCATCTTCCAAGATTATCCTTATCCTTTTTGGTTTAGGAGAGGTTGGTGGTGTTTTGGTGGGTAGAGTGGTGATTTGAGTGGTGGTGATTGAAGTGGAAGGTGGCTGACTAACAACTGTTGAAACAACTGGTGTTTCAACTACTGTTGTCATTATAACTGATGATGTGTCATCACCTGTCTTCTGCTTTTTGGCAGGAGGCTGTTTTGGTGGTGATGATATTTTTGGTGTAGCAGTGGTTGAAGTGGGAGCAGTGGTTGTAGTGTGTTGAAGTGGTGGTTGTTGGGTTAACAACTGCTGAAACCACTGAAGTACCAACAGTTGTTGATACAACAGGTGTTACAACAGCTATTGGTTTGGAGGTTTGATGTGAGGAGTTTTTGGGAGTTTGAGAGGCATGTTTTATGAGTCTGGAAGGTGTGGTTTTGGGTTGCCTCACTTTTCTAGTGGGCTGCTTTCTTTGTGGCTTAGGAAGTTCTTCTTGATTATCCTTTGGCTCAGAAATACCCTGAACTTCAATCTCCATAAACACTTTCTTTTCCTGCTCAAACCTTGACTTTCCCTTTGCCTCTCTATCTTTTTTCAGCCTTATTTTTTCATCAGCTAAGGCATTTAAGGTTACATCAACCTTTTTAGACCCATCTGGCTTAGGGATGTCTGCAAGCATACTAGACTTGTCTGGTGCAATGTACAACCCATCTTCATATCCCTTTTTCTTCAACTGCTTCATTTTCTCCCCCTTTTTGGCATCAGCTGGTGGTGGGTTGTCCACAAAGATGATAGAGGGAGGAGTAGTGCCAGTGGTGTTCAGCAAGTGAGCCTTGATTGCCTTTATATCTGCTTGTGTGTCTTTGAACCTAGCTTCCATGATATTTCTGATCTTTTGAACTTGAATTTCATGTTGCTGATCAGCAAATTGTCTTTGATGGATAAGCATAGGTTGAAACAAACTCCACAGCTCAATTGGAGTAGGAGCAGATGATGGAGCAGCTATTGAAGTTGGTGCAGCAGTGGATGGTACCTTTTGTGCTTTCAACAACTGTTGCAGCATGTCTTTGATTTCTGCAACAGATGTATCAAGTTTGTCAACTCTATGCATCAATTCTCGGTACACTAAACCATCACCCAACTTAATGGGATCATCTGATTTCCCACTAGCAGTGGTTGTATCAGTGGTTGACTTAGGGAAAGTATCCCAGAAATCATCCACTGATGCCCCTTTTTCTTGGTACTGGGGTCTTCTATCTTCAAAAGAGGTTGCCATTCTTAGCTCACTAGTGTATATTGGATATCCACCAGTTGGCATTAGGGTTCCCAAAGAAGATATTGCCTTCAAGGAAGTCTTATTGATGAAACTACTGTCCAAGTGTAAACCAGTGGGTTCAACACTTGTAGTAGCTGCTTCACTTGAACTACCACCAAGAGTTACATGTAACTCAAGGGGTGTAACCTCCTCAGTTGTTGGTGGGTTAGCAACGATAGGGAGTTCAGACTCAGTCACTTGTGGAGGCATACTCTCAGTGATAGGTGGTTGAGAGGAACTGATTTCTGTCTGAGCTATATCAAGTGCATCCAACAAAAGTTTTGTTTGTGGTGGAATTGTGGCAGTGAGTATTTGGGTGGAAAGAGAATTTGCCCCGGGTAGTGGGCTGTGGATGATAGAATCAAGTGATTCTAGAGCATCATAATTTGGTGTCCCTGTTCTTACAACCTGTTCTTTTTTAGAAGAAGCAGGAGGAGTTTGAGGCTCAGGTTGAGATCTTTCTTCCAACTACTGTGAGGAAGTAGCAGCAATGGTTTCTGGTGACTTTTGTGTTGTCACTGGCAGTTGCTCTGGGATCTCATCTTCCAGAGTTGCCTTTTTTGTAGGTTTGGGGGGGGGGGGGCTTTTGTGTTTTCTTTTGTTTTGGTCTTTTGGTGGATTTAGGTGTGGGTTTCACAACCGTTGTTTTGCTGCTGTGATCACCTTGAGCAGTGGGCTCAGCAGCAGGTGCCTGAGGAGCAGTGGTAGCTGCAAAAGTCTGCTCAGGAGCCTCTGCTTGTGTTTTGGACACTTTTGACAGCCTTGTAAAAGTTTCAGGTGTAAGGCCATTTATTTGACAAGGTTCACCTTGGATAAGCACATGAGCATTATCCTTTGCAAATTTCTTTTGAAAATAAAAGCTTAAGAACCTTGGAAATAGTAAAAATGATTTTTAGTAACATTTTTGACCAAATCATCAAAGATCTCCTGGGAGTAGTTAAAGTTTTCCCCATGCAAGATAGCATAACCCAGGTATTGGATCTTTAATGGAATTTCAGTGAAAGCAGTGGTCTTATTGGAAACATACATTAGGAGGGTATGAAACAAAAATCTTATGGCAGGAGGAAAACTGCCTTTTTGCAACGTGTCTTTTTTCATTTCCTCAGCATACCCTCTTTCTAGAAAATCTGTTTGATATTCTATTTTAGGAAAAGAAGTCTTACCTTGAAGATCATCCAGCTCAAAAACTTCTGACAGAGTTTGTGGTGTGATTTTAACTGGTACACCCTTTATCGAGGAATTTATGGCTATGGGCGTTTTATCTTGAGATTCAAGTGTCGCATTCTTCCAAAATTCTCTCTGGGTTGCCAGGTAAACCGGAGCGTCAGAAGTCAACAAAGTTTTGTACTTTGAAGACGAAAGAGCATCAATGACGGAATCGAAGGTTTCGGTGTGACTTGGTTTTGTCAATAGACCCAAGTAATTGTGAGGAGCTTTGAATGGGATTTCTGTGGCCATTTGAGTGAATTTGTGAGAGGATGAAGAGGGTGATTTGAGTATGTGTGCGAGAGGAAGAAGAAGATGAGTGATTTGATAGAAATGGATGGTAACTGCTTTGAGAAAGGAATTTTGAATTCGATTCGACAGTGAAAACCCTGTTTGGGGTTTTGATCAGGGTTTTATAAAGGGAAAAAGTGAATGCTGACGTGGCAGCGGTTACAAAAGATCTGACCGTCAAGTACTGTCCACGTGTCAACCACTGATGAATAATGGAAGACAGTTGTTAAGGAAACCACTGATGGAACAAGTATCAGTGGTTGCAACGGTTATAATGAGAACATTGGCTGATTTTCAACTATCAGTGGATAGCCTATCAGTGGGTTAAAACACTGATTTTGAAAACATTGATTAACAAGGAAATGAGAAAAATAGTGGTTGACTTTCAGCAGTGGACAATATTATCAAAACAGATGTTTGAACCAAAAACAGTGGTTATGACAGACTTTTAAGGATTTAATGAAAATTTCATTTTTAGCTATTTTTAAGGATGGAATTTGGATTTTCTGAAAACATTTTAATGCTTTTATTCATAGAAAAACAAGATTTTGCTTGTTATTCCATGTTCAGCATGCCAATCCTAGAGATCAAGCTTTCAAAGGTGGATGTGTCTAATGCTTTTGTTAGCACATCTGCCAGCTGATCTTTAGTTGGAACATGGAGCAGAGAAATCAAACATTTTTTCATAGCAATCCATCATAGAGTGATGTCTGATATCAATGTGCTTGGTGGTAGAATGGGATACTGGATTTTTGATGATATTTTCTGCTGCCTGACTGTCCAACATGAGAGGTGTCTTTAGGGCAATGATACCAAAATCCAGCAGTTGGTTTTGAAGCCATAATAGTTGGGTTGTACAGCTTGCAGCAGCTATATACTCTGCCTCAGTAGTGGATGTGGAAACAGCTGCTTGCTTTTTGCTTTGCCAAGACACTAAGCAACTGCCTAGGAATTGACACCCTCCTGAAGTGGACTTCCTTGTCTTGTCACATCCAGCAAAGTCACTATCTGAGAAACCTGAAAGCTTGATATTTCCATAAGCTGGATACCAGATACCAAGTGTGGGAGCACCTTTTAGGTATCTGAATATCCTTTTTACAACAATAAGGTTTGACTTTCTAGGGGCTGATTGGGATCTTGCACAAACACATGTTGCAAACATGATGTCTGGCCTAGATGCAGTTAGGTACAATAAAGACCCAATCATGCTTCTATATAGAGTTTGATCAACCAAATCATCCTTTTCATCAGACATGACTATTTTTGTGGTTGCAATGGGTGTACTGCATGGCTTACAATCATCCATCTCAAATTTCTTTAAAAGTTCTTTGGCATATTTACCTTGATGGATAAAAGTGCCATTTTGTAGTTGCCTTACTTAGAGACCAAGAAAGCACTGGAGTTCACCCATTGCACTCATCTCAAACTCAACTGTCATGAGTTGCCTAAACTCTTCACACATTTTAGAACATGTGCTTCTAAAAATGATGCCATCCACATAAATCTGGACAATCATCAAGTCTTTCCCTCTCTATTTTAAAAACAGTGTTTTGTCTATTTTACCTCTTGTGAAACCAATGGAAAGTAGAAAGGTGGAAAGAGTTTCATACCAGGCTCTTGGTGCTTGTTTCAGGCCATACAAAGCTTTATTTAGCTTGTAGACATGATTTGGATTAAATGGATCCTCAAAGGCTGGAGGTTAAAACACATATACCTCTTCTTGAATCTTACCATATAGGAATGCACATTTGATATCCATTTGATACACCTTTATGTTGTGGTTGATAGCAAAGGCCAGGAATAATCTGATAGCTTCTAATCTTGCTACAGGGGCAAATGTTTCATCATAGTCAATGCCCTCTTCCTGTCTGAACCCTTGAACCACAAGCCTAGCTTTATTCTTGATAACAATACCCCTTTCATCAGTTTTATTTTTGAAGACCCACTTTGTGCTAATAGGACTCACACCTTCTGGCAGTGGTACAACCTCCCAAACTTGTTGTCTTCTAAACTGTTGGAGCTCCTCTTGCATGGCTTCTACCCAGCTGTTGTCTTTTAGTGCCTCTTGGTATTTGACTGGCTGATGGAGAGATAGGAAACCAACAAAAAGACAGATCTCCTTTGTATGGAATAATGGCATTTAATGGTGAAGGCTGCTGATGTGAATCATCTGAGCTAACCACTGCTGGTGACTTTGATGATCCAGTAGTGGCTTCAAATGGAGGTGGAGGAATAGGAGGAACAGGTGACGCAACCCCCGATCCCAAATCCCCGGGAACGGGCGGCCGCGAGCCAGTTTCGGTGGTATCTCGTATTAATCAATTTGACAGCGGAAATTTTCATCAGGACCGTAGTTAGGAAATATTGATCAGAGTAAAATACCACATTTTCATAACATTAAACAAATGGGTTAAAACCCGACTTCGTAGTACCCATGTTTTCATAGGAATAAATCCTATTTTATTTGACAAAAACATCTATTTTATTTTAGGTAACTTTATTGCCACTTTTCCAAGCCTTCAGTGCTGTTCAGCTGGCTTCTAATTGGCTTTCACAGTTTGTTACCTGAAACGCGTTTTAAAAACATTTTTCAGTGGGAAATACTGGTGAGTGAATCCTAGTTTAATCAAGTTTAAATAAAAACCAATTCACAGTATTGAGGGCGATCCCACAATTATATTTGTTTCCAAGACATCACAATTAACATCCATGGTACTGTCGAACCCGACTTGCGGACATGTTACTCCTTGACCAGGTGGTAACAAATTTTGTATACAAAACCCCAACATACTCATGATAATTGTATTCTTACAAATGCTCAATAACTGTTATTCGCATGGTAAAGTATTTAAGGTTTTGTAAAAACAGTTAACAAAAGGTTTACAAAAAGTGGATCAACTCACATTGCTGTCTTAGATTTTCCGTAAGGGTTTCCTGGTGACAATCTAAAATTTACACAAATGCACAACCGTTAGTATAATAACCCATTTTAACATTAGTAATACCCTCCCCGAGACGGCATTCCAACGACTACGTCGGGCAGAACCACGACAGCCGTTACGGAACCCTAGATCAATCGGGCAGCGTATCTAATACGTATCCAGGGGTTATAATACTTACAACGGAGCAGAACTTCGCTAATTAGGGGGTATAATACCCGCTTATAATGCCTATAATTCAGAAATTGAGATTGAGAAATGATTTTTGAACGATTTCGACTGAGATCCGATGGCTCCTTTATATAGTTGCTGATCCTGGTTCTCTCGCGGCCCGCGTAACACAAGGGCAGGGCCTACGCGGCCCGCGTTGACTCCAGGTCAACGTGTAGCCCATCCGGATCATCCTCTAGGCTCGACATGTGTTGGCCACGTGGCCACACCGGGCTGCGCCATGTTTTTAAGTTCGCGCGGCCCGCGTGAATGTTGGGGTGGGTCTTACGCGGCCCGCCTCAACTTAAAATTTTAGTTTTTTAATTATTTTTAATACTATTTAATGTATTTGAGGCCCGTTTTCACGTATGGGGTGTATTTTAGGACGTATTGGAATATTTTAAAATATATTAGGGTGTCGGAAAATAATCGAGGGAGTCGGTTTATTGAGGATTGTTACATCCTCCCCACCTTGTTTTAGAGCTCGTCCTCGAGATCTACTGGAACAAGTATGGATATTTCTTTTGCATTTCAGATTCAAGCTCCCATGTGTACTCAGGTCCTCTTTTGGAGTCCCACTTTACTTTGACCAGAACTAATCTCTTATGCTTGAGATTCTTGACTTTCCTGTCTTCAATTTGTAGAGGTCTTTCTACAAACTTGAGTTGTTCATTTACCTCTATATCCTTAAGAGGTACCATCAGTGATTCATCGGCTAAGCATTTCTTGAGGTTAGATACATGAAACACATCATGTATCCCTGCCATTTCCTCTGGCAGTTGTAGCTGATAGGCTACAGGTCCTATTCTTCTAATAATCTCAAAAGGTCCAACATACCTGGGACTTATCTTTCCTCTTTTGATGAATCTTACTACTCCTTTCCAAGGAGAAACCTTCAACAATACTTTGTCTCCTACTTGAAATTCCAATGGCTTGCGTCAGTTATCGGCATAGCTTTTCAGTCGATCACGTGCTGCTTTCAGTCGTTCCTTGACTTGAATAATCTTGTCAGTTGTTTCTTGTACTATCTCAGGTCCAGACAGTTGCTTCTCCCCAATTTCTGCCCAACAGACTGGGGTTCGACACTTTCGTCCATAAAGTGCTTCGAATGGTGCAGCATTGATACTTGTGTGATAACTATTATTATAAGAAAATTCTATTAAAGGTAAGTGATCATCCCAATTACCTCCGAAATCAATTACACAAGCTCTAAGCATGTCTGCCATTGTCTGAATTGTCCTTTCGCTTTGTCCGTTCGTTTGAGGATGATAACTGTGCTTAGATTTAACTTGGTTCCCATTGCTTTCTGGAAACTTGACCAAAAATGAGAGGTAAATCGGCTATCCCTATCAGAAACAATTGATAAAGGAATTCCATGTAATGAAACAATTTCATTTACATATAATTTAGCTAGTTGTTCCATACTGAAAGTTTCCTTCATTGGTAGGAAATGAGCTGACTTGGTTAGTCTATCTACAATCACCCAGATTGTATCATTACCTTTCTTTGTTTTGGGTAATTTGGTAACAAAATCCATTGTTATTAATTCCCATTTCCACACTGGTACTTCTAATTGTTGTAGCAATCCTGAAGGTTTCTGGTGTTCAGCTTTAACTTGTGAACAAGTTAAACATTTAGAAACATAGGCTGCTATGTCCTTTTTCATTCCTATCCACCAGAAATTCTTTCTTAAATCCTGGTACATTTTATCATTTCCTAGATGCATCGTATACTTAGACTTATGGGCTTCTTCTAATATACGATGACGTAAGTTTCCTAATTTAGGTATCCATATTCTCTTTTCATGGAATCTCCAAATTCCATCTGTTCCTTGTTCTAATTCCTTAATCATTCCTTTTAATTTTTCAGTATCATCCTTGATTACTGATTCTTGTGCTTTTCTAATTTGATCATTTAAATCTACTTGCAGATATAATTTAAGAGAACGTACCATTTTTGGCTTTTCATGATATTTCCGGCTTAAAGCATCAGCAACTATATTTGCTTTTCCTTCATGATACTGGATATCACAATCATAATAACTAAGTAATTCCATCCAACGTCTTTGTCTCATATTCAACTCCTTCTGCTCGAAAACATACCTTAAACTCTTATGATCAGTGAATATGGTAAACTTACTACCATAAAGATAATGTCTCCAAATCTTAAGGGCAAAAATTATAGCTCCTAATTCCAAGTCATGGGTTGAATAATTCTCTTCATGATTCTTAAATTGTCTAGATGCATAAGCTATAACCTTTTGGCGTTGCATCAACACACATCCATAACCTATTTTGGAAGCGTCACAATAGACTACAAAGTCTTTCGTTCCTTCTGGTAATGCTAGTATGGGTGTATGGGTTAATCTTTGCTTAAGAATTCTAAATGCTTCCTCTTGCTTTGGTCCCCATTCAAACTTAATGGATTTACAGGTTAACTTAGTTAAAGGAATAGCTATTCTAGAAAAATTTCGAATAAACCTTCTATAATAACCAGCCAATCGTAAGAAACTTCTAACCTCGGTTGGTGACTCAGGGGTTTTCCATTTAGTTATCGCCTCGATTTTTGTGGGATCCACATGAATTCCTTCATGGTTCACTAAGTGTCTAAGAAACTGTACCTGTTCTAACCAAAATTCGCACTTAGAAAATTTAGCATAAAGCTTTTCCTTTCTTAATAAACTTAGAAGTGCGTGCAAATGCTTTGCATGTTCCTTTTTACTCTTAGAGTAAATTAGAATATCATCTATAAAAACAATTATGAATTTATCCAAATATGGCTTACATATTCGGTTCATCATGTCCATAAATGCGGCTGGGGCATTGGTTAAACCAAATGGCATGACAGTAAATTCATAATGGCCATACCTTGTTCTGAATGCGGTTTTAGGAATATCCTCTTCCTGTACCTTTAATTGATGATATCCTGACCTTAAATCAATTTTAGAGAAAAATCGAGCTCCTTGCAGTTGATCGAACAGATCATCGATTCTCGGTAATGGGTAGCGATTCTTAATCGTGACTTTGTTCAATTCACGGTAGTCAATGCACATACGCATTGATCCGTCCTTCTTTTTAACGAACAGTATCGGCGCTCCCCATGGCGACGAACTTGGCTATACAAATCCCTTTTCCAGCAATTCATCTAATTGTTTCTTCAATTCCTGCATTTCAGCGGGTGCCAAACGGTAAGGTGCTTTGGCAATTGGTGCTGTTCCAGGTAGCAGGTGAATTCTGAATTCAACTTCTCTGTCTGGTGGTAGTCCTGGTAATTCTTCGGGAAATACATCTGAAAACTGGGACACTACTGGAATGTCCTTTAGTTCTCTTCCTTTAGTGTTAGTGATTATGGAAATCAAAAACACTATAGAACCTTTTCTTATATAACTTGCAGTTTTCATCACAGAGATGAATTTTGTGGATCTATATGGTTTATCTCCTTTAATGGTGATCGTTTTACCTTTTGGTGAATTTACTTGGATTGACTTTTGATCACATAAAATACTGGCCTTATTGGTTATTAACCAATCCATTCCTAAAACGACATCAAATCCTGCCAGATTCATTGGATAAAGATTTGCCATAAACTTTTGATTTAAAATTTTTATTCTTGCTCCCTGCAAGATTTCAGAAATCCTAACAGTTTCTCCATTAGCTGTTTCTACCAGAGATTCTTGTGGTAGTTTAGTTAATGACTGATTTAAAAGTTTGCAAAACGAAGCATTAATATAACTTTGGTTTGCACCAGAGTCAAATAATACTTTAGCAAAAACATCATTAACTAAAAACGTACCAGCTATAACGTCTGGAATCATCTTGGCTTCATCTGTAGTCAGAACAAATGCTCTAACATTTTTAGTGTTCCTGTTGTTCACAGCTGGAGCCAATTTTGGACAGTTTGTCCTGATATGACCTTTTTCTCCACAGTTGAAGCACATTCCATTACTGGATTTCCTTCTGCAATCCTCTTCCTTGTGTCCTGGCTTCTTGCAGAAATTGCAAAGAGTGGAGCATTTTCCCGAATGCTTTTTCTTGCAGACCTTGCAGAATGGTGCAGAGGTAGAACCCATATTCCTACGATTGTAATTCCCAGAACGGAATTCTTGAGTAAGCCTATGTGCTAGGTTTCTCTTCTGGTCTTCTTCTCTAGTACGTACCAATTCATCAGTCAAGGTGTTGGTTAGTTCTACAGCTTCTTCTATAGTTTGAGGTCTAGTTGCCTTGACTACATGGCTAATCTCTCCGATTAATCCCCAGATGTAACGGGAGATTAATACCGGTTCTGGTGATGCAAGGGTTGGTACTATTCTGGCATATTCAAAGAATAATTTTGTGTACCCCTTACTATCCACTCCATTCATCCTAAGATTTAGGAATTTGTTTGCTATTTGCTCTTTTTCATTAGGAGGGCAGAATTTCCTTTCTACCATGTTTCTAAATTCTTCCCATTCCATATTATATACCCTATCACTTCCTTTTGACTGGAGGATAGTGTTCCACCATTCTAAGGCTGAATTCTTAAATAGATTGGAAGCAAACATTATCTTGTCCTTTTCCGCACATTTACTTATTTTTAGAACAGCCTCAGTCTTTTCTATCCAGCGTAGAGCTGCAATAGGTTCTTCATTGCCCGAGAATTCTATCGGTTTACAGGACCAAAATTCTTTGGAAGAACAACCGTAAGACATGGTTCTTCTTCTTTTGGGAATGGGCATTTGAAGTACAGGGCCATTGTTTACACTGTGTTCTGGTTCAATTGGTCGCTTACTGCTATGTTTACTTTTATTATTCGCTTCTTGAACCGTTTGAAGAATAAATGGCATTGCATCTATAATTCCTTGTGCCACTATGTGTTGAACGGCACTATTATCCATTTGGTTTCCATTGTTATTGATGCTCGGATTCTCATTAACCACTTTAATGTTACTCTGGTTATCGTTATTCAGATTTCCTTGATTTCGTTCATCGGCCATCTGAATTTTAAACATTTACCCCGTATTAATATCACAAAATAATATTTTAATATAGTCATTCACATGACACGCAATCTAGCCAAAAGTGTCAATCATTGCGACTTTACTCTATTCATCTATTATGCATCTATTACACACCAGTACTGAAATAAAAATTACAATACCAACTGAAATAGAATTACACTAATAATAGTAGGCATCCGTACACACATATTTTTATTTTATTTTTATTGTTTTATTATATTATTATTATTATTATTATTATTATTATTATTATTACAGTCTCCACCATCACATCACAGATATGGATTCATCCAAAAATCCATATTGCGCTCGTCGTACTTCCAGACGAGTCGCTCTCCCACCTGTCGCATTCGCTCACTACTCTCTAAAATTTCCTCACCAAATGTCCTAAGTTCTTGTACGTTTTCTGCACTCATTGGGGGTGCAGGTTCTAGGACTGAGTTTGGAATCTGGGGTGCGGGTTCCTGGCCTGGGGGTGTTGGTGCCTGGAATTAGTAAGGATCTTCTAAGATCTCTTTAATGTATTCATCGTGGAAATAGGGATCTAGAGGATCTAAACCTAGGTAGGCTCCTACATTCTGCATGGGTGTGTCTTCATGGATCGGGTAACGTTGCACAAAGTCCCTATTGTCATCCCACCAGGGGTCGTAATTTAGGTCTAGGGGGTTTGGTGCAGGTACCCTAGGGATTTTTTCTGGATTGAAGTCATGCATCTCTACTTGGTTTTCAGGGTTTTCTATCTCCATGGGTTGGTCAGGGATTGGCAGTTGTGGTTGGGGTGCTATTATTTGCTCCAGATTAGGGTCAGCTGCAGTAGTTGCTAGGATGTGAATATTGGCTATATCCCTATTTATCATGTCCTGGGCATAGGCATCTGTTTCTCTCTTGGCTGCGGCTAGTACCCTCTGGTCTTGTAACTTTTTCATATGCTTCCTACGCTCGTGTACCCCTCGACTGAACCATCCCCTCTTTTTATGAGGAAATGGCTCTTCTGACTGAGCCTTAAACACAAAGATTCCTTCTTCCATATCAGCAGAGTACCCTGAGAAGGCAGGCTGAGAAGAGGAGGTGCCTTCGCTTCTAGGCAAACCAGACAATTGACGATATGCGTCAGATGGTCCTTGGTCGCTCATACTGTAAACTAACAAATAGTCAAATAACACATAACAATAAATACAGTTATGCACGTATTTCTGTAATTTATTTCCTAACATTTCACATTTTGCTGTCAGCAGAACACCTCTGTGGCTGAATCAGTGGCTTAGCTCTGATACCACCTTCTGTCGCAACCCCCGATCCCAAATCCCCGGGAACGGGCGGCCGCGAGCCAGTTTCGGTGGTATCTCGTATTAATCAATTTGGCAGCGGAAATTTTCATCAGGACCGTAGTTAGGAAATATTGATCAGAGTAAAATACCACATTTTCATAACATTAAACAAATGGGTTAAAACCCAAGTTCGTAGTACACACGTTTTCATAGGAATAAATCCTATTTTATTTGACAAAAACATCTATTTTATTTTAGGTAACTTTATTGCCCCTTTTCCAAGCCTTCAGTGCTGTTCAGCTGGCTTCTAATTGGCTTTCACAGTTTGTTACCTGAAACGCGTTTTAAAAACATTTGTCAGTGGGAAATACTGGTGAGTGAATCCTAGTTTAATCAATTTTAAATAAAAACCAATTCACAGTATTGAGGGCGATCCCACAATTATATTTGTTTCCAAGACATCATAATTAACATCCACGGTACTGTCGAACCCGACTTGTGGACATGTTACTCCTTGACCAGGTGGTAACAAATTTTGTATACAAAACCCCAACATACTCATGATAATTGTATTCTTACAAATACTCAATAACTATTATTCGCATGGTAAAGTATTTAAGGTTTTGTAAAAACAGTTAACAAAAGGTTTACAAAAAGTGGATCAACTCACATTGCTGTCTTAGATTTTCCGTAAGGGTTTCCTAGTGACAATCTAAAATTTACACAAATGCACACGCGTTAGTATAATAACCCATTTTAACATTAGTAATACCCTCCCCGAGACGGCATTCCAACGACTACGTCGGGCAGAACCACGACAGCCGTTACGGAACCCTAGATCAATCGGGCAGCGTATCTAATACGTATCCAGGGGTTATAACACTTACAACGGAGCAGAACTTCGCCAATTAGGGGGTATAATACCCGCTTATAATGCCTATAATTCAGAAATTGAGATTGAGAAATGATTTTTGAACGATTTCGACTGAGATCTGATGGCTCCTTTATATAGTTGCTGATCCTGGTTCTCTCGCGGCCCGCGTAACACAAGGGCAGGGCCTACGCGGCATGCGTTGACTCCAGGTCAACGTGTAGCCCATCCGGATCATCCTCTAGGCTCGACATGTGCTGGCCACGTGGCCGCACCGGGCTGCGCCATGTTTTTAAGTTCACGCGGCCCGCGTGAATGTTGGGGTGGGTCTTACGCGGTGCGCCTCAACTTAAAATTTCAGTTTTTTAATTATTTTTAATACTATTTAATGTATTTGAGGCTCGTTTTCGCGTATGGGGTGTATTTTAGGACGTATTGGGATATTTTAAAATATATTAGGGTGTCGGAAAATAATCGAGGGTGTCGGTTTATTAAGGATTGTTACAACAGGTGTGAAAACATGTTGACTTTTATCCACTGTTTGATGGCTTTTGTCAACAGTGGTTGATGATGATGGGCTACTTTGGTCAACAACTGTTGAGGTAGCAGTGGTTGAGCTTTGACAGCTGTTTTGAACATCTGCTGCTCTTCCAATTGAAGCAGACTTTTGTTGAGGAATAATGACTTCATATCCATAGTCTGATGGAGGATTTTCTGATGGACCTGCACTATTAGTCTTGACAGAAACATTTTCAAAGGTGAATTTATCAAGATCAAACAATTCTGTAGGATTTGCAGGGATTTTCATTAATGAAAGTTCATTGAACTTCACATTCAATGTTTCTTCCACTGTTTTGGTCCTTGTGTTAAACACTTTGTAGGCCTTAGCAGTGGTTGAGTATCCCAAATGGTAACCACAATCAATTTTGGTTGCAAACTTTGAGATAGAATCTTTTAAGTTTAAAATGAAACATGGGCAACCAAAAACTTTGAAATACGAGATCAGTGGTTTTATTTTATACAGCAGTTCATAGGCAGTCTTTTGATGCCTGGGTTGATTAAAACTCTGTTCTGGACATAACAAGCAGTGTTTACTGCCTCTGCCCAGAAAGTTAATGGCAAACCTGAATCAGCAACTATGGTTCTGGCAGCCTCAATCAAAGTCCTGTTCTTTCTTTCAACAACCGCATTTTGCTCTGGTGTTCTTGGAATGTTGTACTGCCTTACAATTCCTTTTGACACACAGAAATCATCCAACTCCTTATTTCTGAACTATGTGCCATTGTCACTCCTGAAGACTTTTACTGGCAAGTCAAACTGCTTTTCAACCTGTGTAACAAAGTCTTGCAGAATGCATGCAGTCTCATCTTTGGAGTGTAAAAAGTAAGTCCATGTAAACCTAGAAAAGTCATCAACAATAACCAAACAATATCTTTTCTTCCTAAGACTCATGACTTTAACTGGGCCAAACAGATCCATGTGAAGCATTTTCAAGCACTTGGTTGTTTTGGACTCTTCAATGGACTTATATGAGCTTTTATGTTGTTTTCCTTTTAGGCAGGAAACACAATGCTCAGGATAGGTGAATAGTTTTTGAGGTAAACCTCTTACTAACCCCTGTTTTGACAAAGCAATGATTGTCTTGAGATTTGTGTGTCCCAATCTCCTGTGCCATAGTTCTGTCTCTTTGTTAGAGGCAGCTGAGAACAGACAGGCATCAGTCCTGGGGCTCTCTTTTGACATATCAACTACATAAACATTGCCACTCCTTTGAGCAACAAGTTGGGTTTTTCCATTTTTTATTATTTCTTCAATCTTTTCAACCATTTCTGGTCCAACAATCCTACAACACTCCTTTGTAAAGAATGAGCCATAGCCCTTATCACTCATTTGTGAGACACTTAGGAGGTTGAATTTTAGATTGTCTATCAGATTGACATTTTCAAACTTAACATTACCAGACTGAACTGTACCAGACCCCATAACCTTCCCTTTACTATTATTACCAAAGGATATATCACCCCCTCCATGAGTTTTGAAATCCTTGAGTAGGGCTCTACATCCTGTCATGTGCCTGGTGCCTCCACTATCTACATACCAAAGACTATCTAAGCATGCAAAAGCTCCCTGCACATCAAGTAAAAGGTTAGTTCATTAGGGTCTCCAAAGCCAATAAGGCTTTGGATGGGGTCTCAACAGTGTCCAGGTTAAGTTCAGGTGGATGGACAGTGGTTAGCTCAGGGGTTTAGACAGTTTTGGAACTGTTTTTCTCTAACCACTGTTGGGGGTCTTGCCCAATTATCTGCTGGTACCCAAAAGGATGCCTGTTCACTCTTGGTTTAGAAGGCTTTTTGTAAACCTCATAAACATGTGGGATCCTTTGGTATGGTGGTTGTCCTTTACCTCTTCGGTATTGGTTGGCAGGGGGTGCATCAGTCACCTGAACATCTCTTTTAACAGAGGTTTGGTTCAGCTGTTTTATAACAGCTGTTTGAACTGGCACAAACAGTGGTTGATTCTTGGTGAATTTGACAGATGGGTTTGAAGAACTCAAGGATGTTTTTGCAGTGTACTCATTCTTTTTTACATCAAAGGATTTGAGATACACACATTCCTGAGTTTTGTGGTTTGATTTACCACAGATGGTGCAGCTCTTAGCAGGTTCAATGACACTTGTTTTGTTGATATCATATGCTTTTAGATGAAAACAATCTTTTGTTAGATGATTCTTCTTTTCACAGAAATCACAAAACAGGTTTTTAACTTTTTCTTTTCTTTTCTTCTTCTCAGACTCCTTAGCAACAGAGTTTTGAACCACTGTTGGGATGTCTTTAAGAGGAATGACCTTTGCTTTAGGAGCTTTTACACCATCAGTGGTTGTGAAGTCCATGGGCTTGAAGTTTTCAAGAATGTCACACTCATCAGACCATGTGGGTTTAAATTGGTATTTCTCAATTTCCTCAAAAGTTGAGGATCCCACAAATCTTTCCAAAGTGATTTTATTACCAAGTTTGTCAGTTATTTTAACTTCTTGGCCATTCTTGTTGGTTGGTATGATTTCAACACAACCAGCTTGATTTGCAGCATTGTTTTCAACTTGGTCATTTTTTCTAAACCCAATGCCAAATTTTACATTACTTTCAAGCTGTTTTTCAAGCATAATCTCATAACCTTTACAGGATTCCACCTATTTTTCACAAGTGATTTGAGTGGATTCCAATTCCTTTTTGCAAACTTGATATTTTTCTATCATTGTTTGGAGTTGGTCCTTGGTTATGCTATGCTCTTGTTTGATGCTGCAAATTTCACTTTCTTTTTCATTCAACTTGTTTTTCAGTTCTTTTAATGACTTTTCAAATTGAACTTCAGAAGTTAACAACCTATCCCTAAGGTTTTCATTCACCATTTTAATGTTAGCAAATGCTATAATGCATTTGTCTGAACACAGATTTTGAAGAACCTGAGGTGATACCTTGGATACAACCATCATGGCACAATCACAGGTATGATCACTTTCTTCTTCAGCCTTCTCTTCTTTTTCACCTTCTTCCTTCTCTTCTTCTTCTTCTTTGGACTAGGGGTCGGACAGTGGTTCCAACAGGGGTTTTGAACTTTCTCCCAACAGTACTTCATCAGCAACAGCAGTAACCACTACTTCAGCAATTTTGTCCACTGTTTCAGCACTTGACTGTTCTTCTTCAGCTTCCAGCCCCTCCTGTATGGTCTCCAAAGCTACAAAACAGATATCACTACCAGAAGCAGTGCTTTGAGCATATAGTGCAAAATTTTCATCTCCTAATTCCTCAGGTAAACTGCTCCAGTCAACCAGCGCTTGTGTGAAAAAGCTTTGTTGGTCTGATTGGACCACTGTTGGTGCAGTTTGTTGAGGTGCAACTTGTTGCACCTGAACCTGGGGAGCAGGGGCTTGGACATACTGAATTTGGGGAACAGTGGTTTGAACATAATGCACAGGAACACGGGTTGCAGCATGTGCATAGTGAGCAGTGTTAACATGGGTTGCAGGGGTATATTGGGCATAGTGCACAGTGCTTTGGTTGTTTTGTGGTCTAGGGTTTGAGCTGGGATGAGTGATAATTGGACCAGTGGTTTGACTCCTACATTCCCTAGCAAAATGACCTAGCCTATTGCATTTATAGCACTTGATTTTGGACTTATCCAACCCCACTTTTAGATTCCCATGTAACCCTGGGAATTTTCACCCTGTCCTTTTATAAAATTTGCTAGTTCTTACATTTAGCAATGCCAATTGATACAAAATGTCCATTTCTTCAAGGTCAGTTGGATCAAAATGCTGTAAGTCTTTGAGTTCAAAGCACAAATTATCAGAGTTCTGGCTTTCTCCATTTGCTGTGAAAGCAAAGTTGGATGAGTGAGGATCAGAGTTGAAATTTGCACCAGCAGTTATGTCAATAAAATGATCATAACTCTGATCCTTACTGCTGCCAGACTCTTCCTGACCCATAAGAGCTATGTTGCCAAATGAGTAGTCATCTGCAACTTTGCCAGACTCTTGCAACTTCTTTTTCTGGTTTAACTCCCTTTCATAGGTCAGGAGTCTACCATGAAGTTGGGTCAGTGTCAGATCTTCAACAGAGTTTCTGGTCACAAAAGCTATAGTGTCCCATTTTTCTGGAAGTGATCTTAAAAACCTACTGTTAATAGTTGATTTTGGAAATTCAGTTTTAACAAGCTTAAGTTCACTTATGAGACAGCTAAATCGCTCAAACTGCTGAGTTAATATTTCACCCTTGATGTGACAAAAGGTTTCATACTGTTGGTTCAAAATTTCCCTGTTGTTTTCAATAACTTCTTTAGTTCCCCCAAACTGTTCCTTCAGTGCATCCCACAATTCCTTGGCACTGTTACAGTGTAACAGTCCAGCATAGATTTCATTGGGTAATGCAGAAGCAACAATGCAAAATGCCTTGGCATCCAATTCAAATTTCTGATAATCTAGTTCAGTATAGTTCTCAACCTTTTTAGGTTCGTACTTGCCTGGATCCTCAGCACTCGGCACCATTGGAACATGTGGTCCAAAGATAACCGACTTCCAACATTCGGTATTCTGTTGAGCAAGGATGTGACCCATCCTTCTCTGCCAGATGTTGTACTCATTTCACTTCAACATGGGTGGTTTGAAGAGAGAACCGATGTTATTGTTCATATCCTGTGATTGTGACGTCATCCTGGTTGTTTTACAGGCACTGGTTAATCAACTTTGATCGTAATTAACCCTTACTCTGTTTTTCAATGAAACGAACAATTTAATAGTATCAACGATTATGAGCTGAACTATTTATGTCAAAATGATTGTTAGATCAAATTTGACTATCCAAGCTCTGATACCAATTGTTAGGATCTGAGTTTCTTATGATTGTGTTTTTGTTTGAGAATTATGAAGATGAACAAGTAATTGCAGCGGAAACTAAATGGAAACAAACTTTCACACATAATCAAACAGGAGAATTGCTTTTAACACACATGATTAACATTGAACCGAATGATTAAATTTATTTCAATCTTCAATTACAACTTTGCATGCATGTATTACAAACTCCCCCTCAGCCTGAGCTCACAATGAATTGTTCGTGCAGGAAGACAAGTGATGAAAGAGCTAATAGAACAGTACAGGGTACTGTTCTATTTATAGGCACGAGCAAACCACTGAAGCATCTTGGCTGATGTCACCATGAAAGTGACATCTAACCTCCTAACAACTTGTAACTACTGATCTAATACAACAACTGTTTGCTAACTACTGATTACATTACAATACAATGAATAAACAAACTACTGCTTCCCATTCCACTGTTGTGACTCCAGCAGTTCTTTACATCTTCAGCAGTGCTTGACCCAAATCAGTATATTGAGCATCAGTGTTAGTCTTCAATAGTTCTTTAATCATCAGCAGTTGTTGAAGGATCAGTTGTTGTAGACGAGCAATAGATAGAGGCCATCAGTTTTTTAGCCACTTTCAAGGGGAGAGTATTGAATACAGCATCTGCTTATTCTGGATCCACTGCTCTGATCCAGTTTTGGCTTTAATCAACTGTTCCTTTGGTAGGGTTCAATCCCAACAACCTTCTTGCCCCTTATTGCTTCCTTGGGCCGGCCCAACCATATTTTTCAGTATCCATTTTCCTTGGCCTCTCAAATTCATTGGACTGCATATCAGATTCTATCACGTGCACCCCCATGTTATCACTTGTATTATTGCAATCGATATTTGGATCTTCATCTTTATTTAAATTCTTGGTCAACTCATCCTCAGACATAATTACTTCTACATCTTAGATGTTCCCCTTTTCCTTCTCCAAAAATTCCTTTTCCCCATGAGGCCCTTGGGATTGCTCCTTATTCTCCACCGATTCAGTTTCCTTCTGCGTCTCTTGAGCTGGCTCCCTAACCCTCATTGGAGCGTTTACCAGAATGTTCTGTATCACTGGATCAAAAAATTTTCACGGCTGCCCCGTATCGTGATTCGTCGATGCTTCAGGTACTTGATTAACAATACTCCTGGTAATGTAACTCGGAGCCCATGCCTCATCCATCTCAGAGATCCAAACATCAAAAGTAGCTTCTTTATACGTAACACTAATTTTTCTTCAATTCTTTTACCATGGTTTACCAAGATACCAACCATATCCATTGCAAGATTGAGATCCCAAGCATCGCCCGTGGAGCAGTTGATCACCTTTCCAAACCTCCTCGCAATCTCGTTCATAACTGAGCTGCACCATTATTGCAACGGCACACCTTTATTAGACAACCAAGCCATCCGATGATATGGTAGTATTTGGCCTTCCCAAACATGCAGATCCTCCAGTTCCTTCCCCCACACCATTCTTGCACCCTTCAAAAAATCTAACATGATACTTTCTTCTTGGAACATGGTAATAAAACCCAAACCTCCGGTGAACCTTAGGAACCCACCCTGACTTCTCACCTGAGTTTTTAGAGTATGAGCATTCTTCATCCCTACAAAATTTTTAAATCTACCCACAAACGATTTCCGTTTCCACAACTTCATCGTGTCCGCTTCATGCTGAAAATTCAGCACCAATCCATTCCCCGGTGTGTTATTTTTCTTGTTTCCCAATAAAATGTCTTTCCAGTGTCCTTGTCCACCCCCATAGCCAGTAGTCTATAGTATTTGTCTTGCCTCGGTGTGTTGTCTTTGAACGTGTTGTCTCTGATTTTCCCCAACGTTCTCTGTACCCTTATTCCTCCAGGTCTTGCCCTTCTCACTTTTCATTTTCCTGGTATCTTTATTATATTTTGCCACATTTGCCTTTAGTCTAGCATTTTGTATATCCACCATGTTAATTGCTTTCACCAGCTTATCTGCGTCTTTGACGAAGGCATACCTCAGAAACCAAATCTCCTGCCAAGTGTATCTTTCTTTTTGGCGATGTAAGCATCAACCAATCACCCAAGGTTTCTGCATTCCGTCCATAACTCCGCATCCGTCATCCATGCTGGTATATTTGTAATGTATAAGGTAGTGGCATATTCCCTCCTTGGTTTACCCACTTCCCCAAGCCCTGAGTTCATGTTTTTCTCCATCGGTGGTAGTTCTCCTTCTACTATTTCCCCCGTATCTCTTTCTCTTGACATCTAGTAACAAGACTGGTGGAAACCCAAAACCCAGGAGGTGAATGGAAGAGGTGGAAAAATGAAATAGGATGAAAGGCAATGTCAAATCCACAGCCAAATTTGGAGTAGGGGATATGCCTCGCACACTATTCCTAAGACCACCACTTCGTCGAACCACCGGCGTTTTGTTTTCCGTCACAGGTAATAATGTTTCCAATATGGCCAGCCCCAGCAAGCGAATGGAAGAAGACGAAAGACACAAGATAGGGTGAAAGGTAGGATTATAATCACTTCCAGTTATATGAAAGCGGCAACCTCGCACACTATCCCGATTAACGCTTCTTCGTCGAGCCACCGGCGACCGATGAATGAAATGAAAGGATACCCCCGTCAGCGAATGGAAGGGATGAAAACCAAGTTAGAGGGAAAGGTCCAGCCAGAATATACCGGCGACCTCGCTCGCTAAATCAGCAAACACCACTTCGTCGAGCCTCCGGCAGGATCAGAAGTGCGGCGACGTTTTGTCTTCTAGAGAGAATTTAGGGATTTAAACAGCATCAACTAATAGACATTTTGGTACGACCATGGAAACATAACTATTTTTTACTTTATATGTAAGTTTGTTATGGTGTTACTAATTATAGTCCTAATATTCTAAAATGTGTTTAAAATAATTGTTATGGTGTTATAAATTAGAATCCTTAACAATCTAAAATATGTTTAAAATAAAGTTAAGGTGAATAAGATGTTAACTTTCTAACTAAGATGCTTAAACTTAAAACTGGTCATAGGGAAAATCTCGGGTCAAATTAGTTCCAAGCTTTGAACGATGTGCGCATCCCAACACGAATGAAACATTTAAATGTTGTGATCACATATATCTAGTTTTGTTCAACTCATTATTCTCATTTCTTATAGATTTGTTGTATTTTTTTCCTGATAGCTTATAACATTTTACGTTAGCAATATTGAGATTACATCTTGTTAAAAAAGTTGATATTCTCTAGATGTAGAAGATGAGTACATAATCCGCCATCGTTGGAATTTCAGGAAAATTATGCTAACACCGACAATACAAGTGTTTTGACTGTTATACCCTCACCAACAAATAATGAGATCCTTTTAAGATACAAATTGCAACAACATACATTTCTTGTTCTAAAGAACACAAGAAATGTAAGAGAATATTCTCGAATCACTATATTTGATAACTTTAGCAAATGGTAAAAGAACACAGAACGCAACGTGTAGCGATAAAACCAGTGACCAAAACTTTTATTGATTTACCCAATCCAAAAATATCCCACCAAATACCCTAGATCTCACAATAACGAGATCTGAAACAATACAAAGATAAGATTCAACAGACTAGCATAATCTGTTGAGTGATCGAAAAGAAATTACAACAACTACAAAGATCACAAGATCTCAAATACAAGAACAAATCAGAGAACCAAAGAGAAAACCCTAATTACAACTCTCAATAATGAGACTGAACAATACCATGAACTTTTTATATCAGCCCCAAAAGATTCTTCCACTCTAGCCCCTAAAGTCTTCCTTCTTTCCAACACAGCCTTTATACTGAAGACCTGCATACTTACACCCCTTGTCACAATAACAACCATGTAACAATAATAACAACTTTATAACATGTTGCACAATGTTGCAATATGAATTACATTCTTCTTTTTCAATATCCCCCCACAATTCATACAGCAAACATGTCAACTAATTCCAGTTTTTCACATAAATGCTCATCCTGCAAACTGTTTAACCCTTTGGTAAACAGATCAGCTAACTGATCTTTAGTTGAGATTTTTTTTTCAGACAAACAATAACATTATCAATTTTTTCTCTAAAAAATGATAATCAATTTCAAAATGCTTAGTTCTCTCATGGAAAGTTGGTAAGTAAGAAATGAAGATCAATTTCAAAATGCTTAGTTCTCTCATGGAAAATTGGGTTTAAAGCTATAGATATAGCAGATTAAATGTCACATTATAACTTAACATACAACTTATAATCAACTTTCAATTCTCTTAAAATGTTTAAAATCCACATAACTTCACATGAAGTAGAGCACATTGCTCTATACTCTGCTTCAGCAGTTGATCTAGACACAGTGTCACACCCGCTCATAGGCGGAATCGCAAGGTGTGAACTTGATTAGTTTCCATTACATACGATGTAAGTAAACAAACTATATGAATAAGATACGTACGATGTTCATCCATTCATCAACAAGAAATAGTTTATGTTTTGGTCAAAAATCACACAAGGATAATGCAACCAAATCCGATTTTGTGAGGTGTGATGCTTGAATAAATTGACAAATGTATGAACAATGTATGAATGAAATGATTGTTGGACACAAGGATTTATACGAGGAAAAAGCCCTTGATCAATGTATGATCTCCGGCACAAAAAACCTCGGGTGATGGAAACTACCGATCACCAAGTATATTAAACAAAAAATGTATACAATTCGGGATGACAACAAGCTTGTTACAAGGATCACTAGTGTGCAAAAAGGTGTGTAATCGCCAATAAGTTGCAGAGAGCTCAAGTGTAGTGCGTGTTGCTAATAATAATTCTATCAAGCTTATTCTCCCCATTAAAAATAGAAACTAACTAAGCTAACTAACAATCCGAAAAAGATGCTAGCTTCCCACGATCTCCACAATGGTCACGAAGGCCATGCACATGCAGAATTAGAAGGTATATTCCCTGGAATCTCGGCAAGACCAAGTCCCACTCGAATACTCCTGCAAAACAAGTTCAAATACAAAGGAAACAATTGTTAATGTTAGGATAATAATGAGGATCAGTGATCCTTAACCCTGCAACGTCTTCTGAGGATCCTTAATTCAAACCGAACTGAGGATCCATGATCCTGGCTGCACTTGAGGATCCGTGATCCATACATTATGATAATCCATCCCTAACAATTGCCCCCAAAATATGTGGAATTAATTGTAACTAGATGACTCATATTTTCTATTTGATCCGGAACAACTTGGTTAGCGAAAAACTAGCCGTTGCCAACGGACTAGCCGTTGCGAATATGATGTCAGCGACAAGACTTCCTGCAAAATCATCATTATATATACAGGGTTAGAGATAAGGATCAAGATGCATTTAAATTCTAGTGTTTCTCTCCTTTAAATCTTCATTCAGAGACTCCAACAGGTATTCCGTCTTTCCTTCTCTCTAAATTCTTCTCTTCCGATCCTCTATTCTCCGAGCATCCATGGCGAAGATGACTCTCCGATCCTCACCTGCTAAGGATCCTAAGAAAGACAGCCCCTTGAAAAGCCAGGGTGTAACGAAAAACCCTTCGCTGGAACTCTGCCGTTTCACCGATCCTGAGATTGATAGGATTCGTCATTGCTTTCCGGTGGAAGCCGTCTTCAGATCATTTGACTCTTCAATGAAGAGTGACTGTGTTTCTGATACTTGGATTTCTTTTCCGGCAACCCCTTTTCTGATAGGGTTTTCTTATCCTTTCCCTGCTTTTACACAATCCTTCTTCACACTCACGGGCATGTGCTACATACAAGCCATGCCAATGATGTGGAGAGTTCTTTATACCCTTGAGAGCATCATCAAGCAGGAGGGTGTTGAAATAGGGTTGTCCGAGTTGAGTCAGTTATACAACCTTATTAGCCATGGTTCACATCGTTTTTGTTCAAGCATAAACCTGGTCAGCCTCATCCAATCCACAAAACCACCAAAAATGATACCCACTGGAAGAGCCATTTCTTCTTTGTGAGGAGGGACTCAATTCCAGATGGGAAAGACCTTCCCAAAAAGTGGATCACCCATGGTAGGATATGGGATCCTTAGACAAGGACCAAAGTAGGATTCTTTTTCTGTTAAGGATAACTGATCCTTCTTTCTGATTTTTGCAGCTATCTCGCTTTCTCACATTCAAGAAACCCTTGCAACAAAAGAAAGACTTGCTGCTTTCTGGAGGCTTGATCCTGCTATAAGGACATTTCAAGTCAAAGCAAAGGATTCACAAGAAGCATCCTCCGGTTCCTTCACAATGTCAAGTAAGTATTCGAATCTATGTATGAATAAATATTTAAATGAATGTAAAATATGAATACTTATCTGTGTTTTGCATTTGTAGGCGCTGGAAAATCCTCAAGATCAGCTTCCAGGTTCAGTGTCAGTGATCTCGATGCATTTGCTTCCTTAAAGTCCATCAAGAAGGAACTAGATGCCAGTCCCAGCATCCTGAACCCTAAAGGCATGAGCACGCGGGGAAAGGGTGCCAAGAAAAGAAAGACCTCTGAACCCCTTGAAGGCCTCCCTCTCATCTAAAACCAGTTCGAGGAGTATGTCTCTGAGGTAAGGATCCTGGATCCTTAAGTCTGATATTCCCTTTCTGAGGATAACGGATCCTGACATATACTTCTTTTATGCAGAAATTTGCTGAGATCCAAATGCTCCTTGACCACAGTCTGGCAGAGGCTGAACAGAAGAACCTGGACTTCCAGCAAATGTTCCTGGCCAAAGACAAGAAAATCTCCTCCCTCGAGAAGACATCAACCTGGTGAAGAAGGAGTTGGTCCTTACCCAGATCACAGCTCAGCAGGAAAAGGAAGAGGTTATGGAAGGGGAAAAACTCTCTGCTACAATCGCCATGCTCAAATCAAGCTACAAATGGCTAAGGAGGCTGAGGATCCTGCTTTTGACAGGTCTGCCTGGAATATGGAGGCTTGGAAGCAGAAACTGGCGGAGCTAGATGATGAAGAGGAAGCTGAGGAGGTCTTGGCAATTGAGGCTGGTAGCAGTGGGCTGAAGGATCCGGTGGAAGAGGTAGCTGGTGGTAATGACGCAGCGAAGGTTTAGGTTGAAACAATGGGCGATGATGGATTTATCTAGACGCGGCCGGAGCCCATTTTTTATGGTTTAATGGTTTTTGTTTGATGATGTTTTTAAACAATGCTGGTCTGTACTTGAACAATAGTATTTAGGTTTAAGGATCACGGATCCTTAGGACAATAGGCAGGATGATAGCTGGTGGAGGGATCCTCTGTTTGGGGGATGAAGCCACTATTATCCTGCCATCTTTATTTCCTGCACTTTAGACTTTTTTAATATGGACACCCTTTACCTACCCCAGCGGACGGGCCACGTATTGCTGGTAGATACTTGGAGCAGGTAATTTTGACAACCTTCGAAGGGTTTAACTTTTGATAAATAAATAAAACATTTAACTTTTGGCTATCTTGCATTGTTCATTCTGTGTCTATTTGCCTTTAAGTTGTTATTGCATATTCCTTTGAACTTACAAGTTAAAAATGAAAGTTAAAAAGTTTAGGATATGATCAAGGATCAAATATCCTATAATCAAAAAGTTTAAAAAGTGAGATAGTTTTAGGATCATATATCCTGTTGTCAAAGATCGAGGGTAACATAGATAAATCAAGAATAAAATTAAAGTAAATGAAGATCATACCAGAGAATCCAAGTTAGGATCCTAAATCCTTGATGTTTACAATCATGATAACCAAAAAATAGACCTTGTATGAAATTAGGATCCAGGATCCTTAACTGTTTGGCTTTAGAAACCTGAAATAAGACATAATTTGGGACTAAGCCAACTGCAAAAAGAAGAGTTAGTGTCTGGGGATAAGCCCAACAATCTGGGGACAAACCCAAAAACTGGGGACAAGCCCAAAAAACTGGGGACAAGCCCAAAAAACTGGGGATAAGCCCAAAAACTGGGGACAAGCCCAAAGGATCTTGTGTAAACTGGAGTATGGCCCTTACTGGCGACTATCCAAACTTAGTGACATGAAAATGCCAAAACCTTAGCTAACGTGAAAACGTTAGAAACCTTAGGAACGGATGTATGGTACGTCTACCATTATACTTAGGATCCTGAATACAGCCAGTACAATGAAATTGTCAGCCCCTAAAGCGGGTACTGGTCCCATTGCCTTTAACTGCATCAGGATAATCGTACGCTACTGGCGAAGGTAGTAGATACCTTAAACTAGGGACGAGCCCAAAAACTGGGGATAAACCCATAAAACTAGGGACAAGCCCATAAAACTTAGGAGACTTCTGTGGATACTTGATCCTTTGTTAAAGATACACCCACTTTTGCAAAACTCACAACTTAGTGAAAAAGGATAAAGGATTCTGGATCCTTCTCCTTGTAAACAAATAATTTAAAGGATTAGGTAAATGAAAATCGAATCATTACCAGAATGAGGATCATATATCCTCTAAGGATCCTTAGTGTGTATTAGATGTGAAGATGGTCAAGGATCCTGGATCCTTCTTACATGAAGTATCTCTTCAAATGGACAGCATTCCAAGCTCTTGGTAGCAAATCACCTTCCATTGTTAATAACCGATATGCCCCCTTTCCTACCTCAGCTTCAATAAGATAGGGGCCTTCCCACTTTGGTGCTAACTTGCCATCAGCAGGATTTGTGGTATTTTGGAATGCTTTCCTCAACACCATGTCACCAACTTGAAACTTTCTGATACTGACATTCTTGTTATAAGCTCCAGCCATCCTTTGTTGATAGCTAGCCAATCTTATCCTTGCCAAATCCCTGAGTTCTTCTATGGTATCCAAGTCTTGAACCAAGTTTTCAGCATTTCCTTCAAGATCACAGATGCTTGTTCTTGCAGTAGGGACTACCATCTCTGTAGGGATCACTGATTCTGCTCCAAACACTAAAGAAAATGGAGTCTGGCCAGTAGCATTCTTAGGAGTTGTTCTATCAGCCCATAACACATAAGGTAGCTCTTCTGCCCATTTTCCTTTCTTGGATCCAAGCTTCTTCTTCAAGTTGTTGATGATGATCTTGTTGGATGATTCTGCTTAACCATTAGCTTGTGGGTGGACTGGTGTTGATGTTATCATCTTAATCCCCCAACTGTCACAAAAGTTAGTAGTTCTACCCCCAATAAATTGGGATCCATTATCACAAACAATTTCAGAAGGGATACCAAATCTGGTAATAATGTTTCTTTTAATAAAGGATATCACTTCTTTTTCTCTGACTTGAGCAAAGGCTTTAGCTTCTATGCACTTGGAAAAGTAATCAGTCATGGTAAGCATAAACACTTTTCCTCCTGGTGCTTTTGGAAGTTTACCAACTATATCCATTCCCCATCTCATGAATGGCCAAGAAGAGGATATAGGATGCAGGAGCTCTGCTGGTTGATGAAGGATATTCTTATATCTCTGACAAGCATCACATTTCTTGGCATAATCCACAGCATCCTTCTTCATAGTAGGCCAATAATATCCTGTCCTAAGGATCCTTGAGAACAGTGCTCTGCCCCTAGTGTGGTTTCCACAATCTCCTTCATGAAAATCCTTTAGGACTTCTTGAATTTTAGGATCCTCTATGCACCTTAGATATGGACCTGCAAGAGATCATTTATATAACATGTTATTTAGTATTGTAAATTGAGATACCTTTACTTTGAAAGCTCCGGGGTTTTCTCCTGTAGGGATCTCTCCATGTTGTATATATCTCATGATTGGGAGGATCCAGGATCCTGAATGTGATTGTGCATCAACACTAGGTATGATTGCAGAATCCTCTACTATTTCCATAGTTGTGTGATCCTCAATAGCAGGAGTCAAAATATGGATTTTGGGAATTTTAATATTCTCTGGAATCTTCAATGATGATCCAAGGTTGGCCAAAGCATCAGCTTCTGCATTTTCTTCACTAGGTACCTGTGTCAAACTAAAAGAAACAATAGAGTCTGCCAATTTCTTGACTATCTCTAGATATTTGATTAGTCTTTCACCTTTAACAGCATAAGAACCATTAAAGTGATTAGTAATTAACAATGAATCTACATGTACCTCAAGATACCTGATCCTCATGTGCTTGGCAATTTGCAAACTAGCTATCTAGGCTTCATACTCGGCCTCATTATTAGTAGTTTGAAACTCACAAGCTATTGAGTGGGGTATTATGTCCCCCTGTGGCGATTTTAGTAGTATTCCTAGTCCAGTTCCCTTGATGTTTGAAGTCCCATCTGTGAAGAGTATCCAAGGTGTGACACCCCAGGAAAACCAGGAAACCACGCAACCTATCTAGCTGTATGCATCACGTGAATGAACTTGCAGCCCACTACTAAAAATCGGTCCAATCATAGCATGAAAGCAATAATCAGTGGTCGGCCATTATTGTTAATTTTATAATAATAAGTTATCGATAAGAATCAAAGGGTAGATGTTGTCTGTATGCTTATGAATCGGTGATGGTTAATTAGAATTTGGAATGTGTAAATATACAGAAAGTTGTGTGGTTTATGCTACTCATATATGAACCAAAAATTGGGATTGGGCCGCACATAAATTGTTGAACACACACATTTAATTTAGTTTATTAAATCTACGCCACACACACCATTAGATTCATTGGGCCGTTCCATTTAAAAAAAGACTGGGCCGAATGCCTTAACTGATCGCATACATGTTAGTGGGTCGTCATAGGTTAAATGGACTGCTGCATTTATTTGAACTAAATCAAATTATGTTGGGCCGTGTCTAATTCGAGGGGGCTGGCATGTTACATGTGTGGTGTATTGGGATAGTTGGGCCTCACACACATACAACTTGCTGTACAGTTGGACCGGGCTTGAATTATTTGTGAAACATACTTGCATGATGAAGGTTAGGAACTGCATGCTGGAATGTGGGCCGCGGTCACAGATTTGGCTGGGTTTAATACAATGAGTCGGGTAGTATAATTGGGTTATATGTGACACCTTCTGTGCTACTTGATTTTATATGTGAACAATTGCGTGAAGTACTTGTATGCGAACCTGACTAGATGTAATAACTATTATAGGACGCGATTGACCAAAAGTTATTTTAGCAAGTAGATTATCTGCCGAGCAAATCAAGGTGAGTTCACACACTTTCTAAGGCATGGGATTCCCGATGGTTGGGAATGGGTTAAAGAATTAAAACGGAACCTACATATCCTCCTTGGGTAGGATATGTACCCCCATCCTCCTTAGGTAGGATGACAATGTTAATCATGCGTATTCTCCTTGGGTAGAATACGTACGTTCGTCCTCCTTGGGTAGGACAACAACCTTAAACTTACTAGACAAAACTCTATCATTAAGTCCCTCATTTTTATATCGACTTAATCGCCGGGCCAATGGCGAGCGGGTCATTAGTTAATAGCGCTATTAGGTTGACAAGCCTCACACCGTGCCTGTAGGACGGGCGTGTACTAATGGATCTGAGCACTCAGTCAATGATAATAGACATTGACTTAGGGCACAACTTACTTTCGTCAGTTGTCGATATGGTAACGGTCTAGTGGTTCACATGGGGAAGCCCCCACTGATTATGGATATGGTTTGGGAGACAAAGATACTGGTTAACTCGTGGTTTACGAAACAACTTATGGTTTTCAAAACAAACTTGTAAAACTAAACAACCAACTGTGAACTCGCTCAACTTTGTTGTTGACTCGTTGTTACATGCCTTGCAGGTCGTTAGGTGCGGAGCTTGCACAGGGAGGAGTGATCGTTATGGGACATGGACTGCTGAGTTCCATGTTATAAATTTACACTTTATGAACTTATTACTTATGTTTGGGTTTTACATTTTATGCTTCCGCTGTTAACTTAAAGTTGGTTACTTTCTTTTGGACACCGATTATATTGTGGTTGGTTTTATTTAGTTAATTACGTTGTTCAATATGATTGGTGGCTTGATCCTGGTCAGTCACGCCTCCATGCGGTAATACTCCGCTTGTGGATTTTGGGGGGGTGTGACAGATTGGTATCAGAGCCATTGGTTATAGTGAACTCGGTTTTAAAAAGAGAAAAGCTTTTTGACAAAACCAGACTATAACCTGTACAGTGCTCAACGATCCACAACGACGCTTCACTCCACGTGCAAGACTCAACATTCTAGGTGATATGGTTTATGTTTATATTACCTACCTGTTAGTTACATAGTACATTGTTCATGATATGCTTAGATAAATGTAGCAACTATTGTTTGAAACACATGTGTGCTTACTCTCTTCTGTCATCGCACTTTCGCGACACCTTTCTCACTCATGTTTCCTTTGATATGAAGATCATGAGTGGACGACTGAACTTGACTCAAGCCCAGCTGACGGCTCTCATTAACGAACGAGTTGCTGAGGCACTCGCAGCCGCTCAGGCAGGAGGTATAACCTGCCATTGCAACTTACTTTAGGATCTTTAAATCCTACTCCCATGCACCAACACTTGTGCTTAACTTTGTCTCTTCTTACTCGCACGACAGGTCAACATGCTCAGCCTCCTGTGTGTACTTTCAAAACTTTTATGGACTGCCGACCTACTACTCTCAACGGCACTGAAGGAGCTGTAGGTCTCCTCCACTGGTTCGAGAAGCTCGAATCTGTTTTCAAGATGTGTGAATGCCCTGAGGCTCGTAGGGTGAAGTATGCTACTGGTACTCTCGAAGGTGTAGCACTCACGTGGTGGAACACTCAGGTCCAAATGCTGGGGTTGGTTGCTGCTAATGCCACCCCATGGAACGACTTCAAAGATTTGATCAAGGAAGAGTACTGCAATCGTGATGACATCCACAAGCTGGAAGTAGAGTTCTACAACTTAAAGATGACGGGGTCAGAAATTGAAGCGTATACGAAAAGATCAAATAAGCTGGCTATCTTGTGTCCTACTATGGTAGACCCTCCTATCAAGCGTCTCGAGTTGTACCTCAAAGGTTTAGTGCCAGAGATCCAGAGTCATGTGACTGCAGCGAACCTCGCCACAATTCAGCAAGTTATTCGTTTGGCTCATCGTCTCACTGATCAGGCAGTCGAGCAGAACAGGCTACCCAAGCGTATTGGTACTACTACTACTACTACTACTTCTGATGCCCCCAGCGACAACAAACGCAAATGGGATGGAGTCTCAAGCAAGGGTTCAACATCAGCTCAGTCTCAGTCTCAGCAGCGAAAGACTGATGACTACAAGAGCCCTGGTCAGCAATCTTCGGGTAGTCAGGGGCAGTGTGGATACAGAGGAAATCACCCCAAGTGCAACCGATGCAACATGCATCATAGTGGGTCGTGCAATAAGGGTCGTTGTCAGAGGTGTAACAAGCTTGGTCATGAAGCTAAAGATTGCAGGGGCGCATGACCGGCAAATCAGAATCGTCAACAACAGCCACCAGCTCCACAGAATCAGCAGCAACAGCAGGGTAACAGGGGATGCTATCAGTGTGGTGTTGAAGGTCACTTCAAGAGAAACTGCCCCCAGTTGAACCAGAATCAGAACAACCACAACGATCAGGGGAACGGGAACAATAATGGGGGTAACAATGATGGCGATGGTGCCAGGGGACGTGCTTTCGTGCTGGGTCAGGGTGACGCGAGGAACGATCCCAACGTTGTGATGGGTAAGTTTCTTCTAAATGACTTCTTTGTTACTGTTTTATTCGATTCGGGTGCCGATACTAGTTATGTGTCCTTAAAAGTTAGCCAAATGCTTAAGCGCACTCCAACACTTTTGAACACCAAACACATGGTAGAGCTAGCAAACGGTAAAAGTCTCGAGGCCACACACATAGTTAAGGGTTGTAATCTCGTCTTAGCTGGTCAGACCTTCTCTATCGATCTTATTCCTATCGTTCTTGGTAGTTTTGACGTCGTTATTGGGATGGATTGGCTCTCTCAACATCAAGCGGATATTATTTGCAAGGAGAAAATCGTCTGTATTCCTCGTTCTAGTGAAGAACCTCTCATGATTCATGGCGACAAGAGTGGTGCTGTTGTGGGCATCATCTCTTTCCTTAAGGCCCAAAAGTGTTTGCGAAAGGGCCACACTGCTATTCTAGCCCTCGTTTCTGATACATCCTCGAAAGAAAAAAAGATAGAAGACATTCCTATTGTGCGCGACTTTCCTGAGGTATTTCCTGAGGAATTACCTGGTCTTCCGCCTCATCGACAAGTTGAGTTTCAAATCGAGCTAGCTCCTGGAGCAGCACCAATAGCTCGTGCACCTTATCGTCTAGCTCCATCTGAACTAGAAGAACTATCCGCACAGTTACAAGAAGTCAAGAACTCTTGGAAAAGGGTTTCATACGTCCTAGCTCTTCGCCCTGGGGAGCACCAGTGTTATTCGTGAAGAAGAAAGACGGTACCTTCAGAATGTATATTGACTACCGCGAACTCAACAAGGTGACCGTGAAGAATCGTTATCCTCTCCCACGCATTGATGACTTATTCGACCAGTTGCAAGGGTCGAGTTTCTACTCAAAGATTGACCTGAGGCCAGGCTACCATCAACTGAGAGTCCGAGACGAGGATATCTCTAAGACAGCATTCAGGACTCGGTATGGGCATTACGAGTTTTTGGTTATGCCTTTTGGATTGACAAATGCACCTGCGGTCTTCATGGATCTTATGAATAGAGTGTGCAAGCCTTACCTGGATAAGTTTGTTATTGTTTTCATCGACGACATCCTGATATATTCTAAGAGTTAGGAAGATCACGAGCATCACCTGAAAATTATTTTGGAACTCCTTCGAACAGAGCAGTTGTATGCCAAATTTTCAAAATGTGACTTCTGGCTTCGCAAAGTCCATTTTCTAGGCCACGTGGTAAACAAGGATGGGATTCATGTTGATCCATCCAAGGTAGACTCAATCAAGAACTGGCCTGCACCCCGTACACCAACAGAAATCTGCCAATTCTTGGGTTTGGCGGGCTACTATAGAAGGTTCATCAAGGATTTCTCAAAGATTGCGCAACCTCTCACTTCACTAACTCAGAAAGGTGTCACCTATCGTTGGGGAGATGCTCAGGAGTCCGCGTTTCAGCACTTAAAGAATAGACTTTGTAGCGCACCTATCCTCTCATTGCCTGAAGGCACAGATGATTTTGTGGTTTATTGCGACGCGTCCATCCAAGGACTTGGTTGTGTGTTGATGCAACGTGACAAGGTCATTGCTTATGCATCACGGCAACTTAAGGTTCACGAAAAGAACTACACCACTCATGATCTGGAGCTGGGAGCATTTGTTTTTGTTCTTAAGATATGGAGACATTACCTGTACGGTACCCAGTGCACTATTTACACCGATCACAGGAGTCTCCAGCATATCTTCGAACAGAAGGAGTTGAACATGCGACAACGTCGGTGGGTTGAACTTTTTAATGATTACGAATACGCGATCAAATACCATCCGGGCAAAGCCAATGTTGTGGCAGACGCCCTCAGCCGAAAGGAGTCAAAACCTAAGCGCGTACGAGCGTTACAACTTACCATCCAATCCAGTCTTCCTCTACTCAGATACGAGATGCTCAGGTTGAAGTGTTGAAAGCAGAGAACGTCAGGGCTGAGTCCTTACGAGGATCGAGGAAATGGTTAGAAGAAAAGGAAGACGGCGCCTACTACGTAACAGGGCGCATCTGGGTTCCACTTTATGGAAACTTACGCGAGCTTGTGATGGATGAAGCGCATAAGTCTCGTTACTCAGTACATCCTGGTTTGGATAAGATGTACCACGATCTCAAGACCACGTACTGGTGGCCGAGTATGAAAGCCAACATAGCAACTTACGTAATTAAATGTTTGACTTGTGCGAGAGTCAAAATCGAGTACCAGAAACCATCAGGCCTACTGCAGCAACCAGAGATACCGACATGGAAATGGGAGAAAATTTCCACGGATTTCGTTATTGGCCTGCCTAGATCTCAACATGGAAATGATACCATTTGGGTAATTGTGGATCAATTAACTAAGTCTGCACATTTTCTGGCTATCAAAGAAACGGATAAGTTCTCTACTCTAGCAGACATCTATCTAAAGGAAGTAGTTTTGAGGCACGGGGTGCCAACCTCTATCATATCTGATCGTGATGCGTGTTTTACCTCTGAATTGTGGCAAGCGATGCATAAGTCTTTTGGCTCTCGATTAGACATGAGCACAGCATATCACCCGCAAACGGATGGGCAGTCTGAACGCACCATCCAAACCCTTGAAGACATGCTTAGGGCATGTGTGATTGATTTTGGTAACGGCTGGGAACGACATCTACCTTTAGTGGAATTCTCGTATAATAACAGCTACCACACCAGTATCCAGGCCGCTCCGTTTGAGGCATTGTACGGACGTAAATGCCGATCACCTCTTTGCTCGGCAGAAGTTGGTGACAGCCAAATCACAGGCCCAGAACTTGTGGTAGACACAACTGAGAAGATTTCTCAGATACGACAACGAATGGCGGCAGCTCGTGACCGTCAGAAAAGCTACGCTGATAAGCGCAGGAAACCACTCGAGTTCCAGGTTAGGGATCGAGTGCTACTCAAAGTCTCACCTTGGAAAGGTGTAGTTCGTTTTGGCAAACGAGGCAAACTCAATCCGCGTTATGTCGGACCGTTCGAAATCATTGAGAAAATTGGCAAAGTGGCTTACAAATTGAATCTACCTGAAGAACTCAGTGGAGTTCACAACGTATTCCACGTGTCAAATCTGAAGAAGTGTCTGTCAGATGAGACCCTCATAGTTCCTTTGAAGGAGCTCACAATCGACGATCAGTTGCGATTCGTCGAGGAACCAGTAGAAATCACAGATCGAGACGTTAAGATTCTCAAGCGCACCAGAATACCTCTTATTCGAGTTCGTTGGAACTCCCGTCATGGCCCAGAGTTTACCTGGGAACGAGAAGACCAAATGAAACTCAAGTATCCCCAGTTGTTCAAGAACAATGAAACCACTACTGAGGCTGAAGCTACTACGAAATTTCGGGACGAAATTCCGAACCAACGAGGGGATGATGTGACACCCCAAGAAAACCAGGAAACCACACAACCTATCTAGCTTCCTCAGTAACTACGTGCTAAATTTCGGGACGAAATTTCTTTCAACTTGGGGATGATGTGACAACCCGACTTTCTAGGTTAGTACTGGTTTGATTTAGTGATCCTAACTTCTCATAATTCTCTCCTTTTACGCTATTGTTATATTAAACTTATCGAATGTGAAATTTATTTTGGTTATAACTTGGTGTGGTGGAATCCGTTTAAGTATTGGGTTCACTTATAGGAACTGCATTAATCTGGGCCACCACATACACATTGGGCCGCGAATGTGTCGGGCCACACTCACTTACACACATGCTGGCTGTTTAGATTACTTCAGCCCACGCATACAGATTACCTTAGGCTTAAGCCACACAAGTCCATTCTCTCATAGTGGGCCGATTAGTCAGATTTTACACACACACCGAAATCATGCTTGGACCGGGTAAAGCCCAAGGGGATCAACTGTTTTGTTAAGGGGGCGGTTATTGTAATTTTATATACACACTACGTAACAAGATATCATATAACAAACTAAACCCTACCTTCCTTCAAGGTCACGTACGACAACAGGAGACCCCCCCCCCTTTGTCAAAACCCTTCCTCTTGAAGGTCGTTCTTGGAGTCTGGCGTAGCCTGGTTAGTTATAGCATCTCGTTTTCTTATGTGTGTATTGATTGTTTGTATATCTTGTTAGTGTGATCATTACTTGTTTTATTCTTGTGGTCAATACCCTATAATATTTGCATGTGAGATGTCTTGAAATGTAGTCAATTGGATAAGGATCATCTCATGGGTGGGGGCCATTGTATTCATATGAGCATGTGATTGTCAGTAAACAAGTGATTCTTATGTGTCTCTAGTTAGATATTATATGCTAAGTGCTCTTGATTAATCCATGAATAAGGTTTCGATCAATACTGAAATATAATTGGATGAAACATGTTAAATATGTGTGATCTGTTAGATGTATGCATCACGTGAATGAACTTGCAGCCCACTACTAAAAATCGGTCCAATCATAGCATGAAAGCAATAATCAGTGGTCGGCCATTATTGTTAATTTTATAATAATAAGTTATCGATAAGAATCAAAGTGTCTGTATGCTTATGAATCGGTGATGGTTAATTAGAATTTGGAATGTGTAAATATACAGAAAGTTGTGTGGTTTATGCTACTCATCTATGAACCAAAAATTGGGATTGGGCCGCACATAAATTGTTAAACACACACATTTAATTTAGTTTATTAAATCTGGGCCACACACACCATTAGATTCATTGGGCCGTTCCATTTAAAAAAAAAGACTGGGCCGAATGCCTTAAATGATCGCATACATGTTAGTGGGTCGTCATAGGTTAAATGGACTGCTGCATTTATTTGAACTAAATCAAATTATGTTGGGCCGTGCCTAATTTGAGGGGGCTGGCATGTTATATGTGTGGTGTATTGGGATAGTTGGGCCTCACACACATACAACTTGCTGTGTCGTGCCCAGCAGACACGGGGCCGTGGTCAACTAATAAAGACAAGAGCAATTAATGAAGAAAGAGAAGGATGTGGACACGGGGCCGTGCCCACTGGACACGGGGCCGTGCCCGAGCTTCTGTTCAGCCTATAAATAGGAGTGCTTGGCTTAAGCTCAAACCATCCCTTGGCACATCACCTCTCTCACACTTCACCCACCACCCACCACCACCATAACACCATCATCCACCACCATCATCCATTGTCCATCATAGAGTGTGTGAGTCGTCTCAGGATCCAAGATTGATCGTAAGAGTTCTTGACCATGTTTGCCTAAGTCTCTTACATCACTTGGTGAAGACAAAGTGTCTAGTGTAATACTTTTTATTTTTAATCTTTTCGCACTTTTTAATTGGTTATGTATTAATGACTTTAATAACTAGTTTCTTATGTTGAAGGTGATTCTTCCTTATCGTTTGTCCGTGGTGTCTTGGCATTATTTTACTGTCTATATAAAATAAAAGATTTTCACCATTCATATCTCCACGGTCTATATGGAGGTATGTTGGCTACCTGGTCGGGGGTTAAGGGAACGGTTTGGTAAGAGTCTTGCCATTGTTCATTGTATAGATCCTGCAAAGGACCTGGGTCAAATTTAGTAGGACCTCCTTCAATACTTAACGGTATTGGATGGCGGGGGTCCAAACTCTTTGATCCCCTCATAAGTTAAACTACTATTAATATTTTAACCGGCTACTTAGGACTGTATCCCTGCTGACTCAGACTACTTAGCCGAGGGTAACGTCACCTTCAAAAGAGGGGCCTACCACATTATGCATTAATAACTTAGTTAATTATCTTTCAATAATCCGACCCTTTAGGATTGTATCCTTGCTGACTCAAACTACTGGGTTGAGGGTAACGTCACCTCCAAAAGAGGGGCCTACTACAATAACTAAGATAATCTCTTAAATAGTGCAAAAGTGCGGAAATAATCAAAGGTTACACTAAACACGAGTCGGAGCCAAGTGATTCATCTTGTCTATCTGTTTTTCTTTTATTTTTATTTTTCAGCATTTTAGTTAGTTTTTATTTTTCTTAGTTTAAAACATTTTTCTAAACTTTTGATTTGATTAGACGTTGAGGATAAACCGGTACTAAAAGCTCTTGTGTCCTTGGACGACCTCGGTATCTTACCAACACTATACTACGCTCACGATGGGTGCACTTGCCCATATGTGTGTTTAGTGTTAGTAAATATCGTGTCTTATAAATTTAAAACTTGGCTAAAGAAAGTGTAAAAGGGCTTAAAATAAACATTAAAACCATAACACACTTCACGCACATCACGAACCTGACTAGATGTAATAACTATTATAGGACGTGATTGACCAAAAGTTATTTTAGCAACTAGATTATCTGCCGAGCAAATCAAGGTGAGTTCACACACTTTCTAAGGCATGGGATTCCCGGTGGTTGGGAATGGGTTAAAGAACTAAAACGGAACCTACATATCCTCCTTGGGTAGGATATGTACCTCCATCCTCCATGGGTAGTATGCCAATGTTAATCATGCGTATTCTCCTTAAACTTACTAGACAAAACTCTATCATTAAGTCCCTTATTTTTATATCGACTTAATCGCCGGGCCAATGGCGAGCGGGTCATTAGTTAATAGCGCTATTAGGGTTGACAAGCCTCACACCGTGCCGGTAGGACGGGCGTGTACTAATGGATATGGGCACTCAGTCAATGATGATAGACATTGACTTAGGGCACAACTTACTTTCGTCAGTTGTCGATATGGTAACGGTCTAGTGGTTCACATGGGGAAGCCCCCACTGATTATGGATATGGTTTGGGAGAAAAAGATACTGGTTAACTCGTGGTTTACGAAACAACTTATGGTTTTCAAAACAAACTTGTAAAACTAAACAACCAATCATGAACTCGCTCAACTTTGTTGTTGACTCGTTGTTACATGCCTTGCAGGTCGTTAGGTGCTTATGGAGCTTGCACAGGTAGGAGTGATCATTGTGGGACATGGACTGTTGAGTTCCAAGTTATACATTTACACTTTATGAACTTATTACTTATGTTTGGGTTTTACATTTTATGCTTCCGCTGTTAACTTAAAGCTGGTTACTTTCTTTTGGACACCGATTATATTGTGGTTGGTTTTATTTAGTTAATTACGTTGTTCAATATGATTGGTGGCTTGATCCTGGTCAGTCACGCCTCCATGCGGTAATACTCCGCTTGTGGATTTTGGGGGGTGGGGTGTGACACAAGGATCCTTAGTCTCTTCAAGCTGTTGAACTTCCAACTCAGCTTCCCTTTGTAGATCACTACTGAAATCTGCCACAAAGTCAGCTAAGGCTTGGGATTTAATGGCAGTTCTTGGTTCATATCTTATATCATAAGCACTAATTTTTACTGCCCATTTAGCCATCCTTCCTAACATTTCAGGTTTCCTGAGAACATTCTTAATTGGAAAGTTAGTTCTAACAATAATAGCATGAGTTTCAAAATAATGACGTAATTTAGTAGATGCCATAATCAAAGCAAGGATAAGTTTTTTTAAATGTGAATACCTGGATTTAGCATCAAGCAAACTTTTACTTACATAATATATAGGATGTTGTGTACCTTTGTGCTCCTTAACAAGGACTGCACTTACTGCCTTAGAAGAGACTGCCAAATATAAGGATAATATATCCCCCTTTTCTGGTTTCATTAAGGCTGGAGCTAAGGATAGGTAATCCTTAAGGGCTTTGAGAGCATTCTCATGCTTTTCAGTCCACTCAAATTTCTTGTTCTTTCTCAGGATGTCATAGAATTCCTTGCATTTCTCTGATGACTTTGAGATGAACATGTTCAAGGCTGCGATCCTCCCTGTCAACCGTTGCACATCCTTGCCATTGGCAGGAGATTTAATATTCACAATCGCCTTGATTTGCTCTGGACTTGCCTCTATGCCTCTTTTTGTCACCATGTAACCTAGGAACTTGCCTACTTTTACACCAAAGTGACACTTGGAAGGATTTAATTTCATATTGAATTTATCAAGGATATCAAATGCTTCCTCTAAATCTCTAAGGTGATCCTCAGCTCTCTTGGACTTAACCACCATGTCATCTATATAGACTTCCATAGTGTGTCCAATTTGCTCTTTAAACATCATATTGACTAGCCTTTGGTAGGTAGCACCTGCATTTCTTAGTCCAAATGCAATAGCAATAGCAATATAACAATAGATACCAGTTGGGGTCATAAAGGCTGTATCCTCTTGATCAGATGGTTCCATCTGAATTTGTTGAAATCCAGATGAAGCATCCATGAAAGTCAACAACTCATGACCTACGGTAGCATCCACCATGGAGTCAATGTGGGGTAATGGGAAAGGATCCTTGGGACATGCCTTGTTTAAATCAGTAAAATCGACACATACCCTCCACTTTCCATTTTTCTTTTGAACAACAACCACATTGGCTAACCACCTTGGATACTTAACCTCTCTAATCATACCTGCTCTGAGCAGTTTATCTACCTCCTCCTGGATAATGGCTTTCCTCTCAGGTGCAAACTTTCTCCTCTTTTGATGTATGGGTTTGAACGACCTGTGAATGCCAAGCTTATGAGTAATAATATCTTTAGAGATACCTGTCATGTCTTCATGCTTCTAGGCAAAGGTAGTTTTTTTCTTCTTGAGGAAGGATACTAGATCCTGTTTGATGTCATTGAGGATCCCAGATCCTATGAAGACCTTGGATTCAGGATCTTGAGGATCCATCAGGGTATCTTTCACATCTTGTTCTCTTTCCTCCAGGACATCTCTTGGAGGATGCTTTAATTGCTATTGCTCCCTGGGTCTTGAGGCTGGCTTCATTGATGAAGTATAGCAATTCTTGGCTTCTTGTTGGTCACTTTCAATCTTCACTACACCCCATGGAGTTGGGAGTTTCACACATTGATGGTATATAGATGGAACCGCTTTCATGTCATGTATCCATGGCCTGCCAAGGATAACATTGCAACAGGATAAGCAATCTATAACACAAAATTTTTTAAAAGAATTAACTCCCTCTATGTAAATGGGAAGTTTAATGTCCCCCAATGTGTTCTTGGTTTCTCCACTAAATGCCACAAGAACTGATGATCTTGGGATAATATCTGATTCAGGGATGTTCATCATCTTGAGGACATAAAGTTGAATGATGTTCATTGAGCTTCCTCCATCTATCAGAATCCTGCGAACAAAATGATTAGATATAAACAAAGTAATAACAAGACCATCATGATGAGGATCCTGAATATCCACACGATCATCCTCATCAAAGGTTATAACTTTCTCCTGTGTAAGGGTCGAGGTTCGAATAGGCCTATCCTCATTATCCATCTTGGTTTCTTTGGCATGCCTCTTGGCTACTGAAAAGGAAGTGCCACATATGTCTGATCCACCAGATATGAAGTTAATAATTTGTGCATCAGCAGGGGGAGCAGGAGCTCTTTCTGGAACCTTTTCAGAATCCTGGATCCTTGACTTTTTTCTTCCCAACAGCTCCTTCAAATGCCCTTTGCTTAGCAAGTAACCAATCTCTTTCCTGAGTGCAATGCATTCTTCAGTGAGATGACCGAAATCTTCATGATATGCACACCATTTGGATTTGTCTTTTGTTGCAGCTGGCTTATCACTCTTTCTGGGCCATCTTGCTTTTTCACCTAGATTCTGCATTGCAAGGATTAGTTCATTATTATCAACAGAAAAGCAATATTCAGAAATGGGAGGATAATCCTCATCATCCTCTTCCTGTTCTACTACGTGCACGTTCTGATTATCAGACTTGTTGTAGGATTTGGACTTGTTGTTCCTGAAGTAGGATCCTTGTTTTTCCTGCTTTGAGGATCCTGCCAGTCTTTCTTGGATCCTTTTATCATCCTCTAGACGGATGAATCTAAGGGCCCTGGTTCTCACTTCATCAAGATTCCTGCAAGGGGTCATGACAAGATCATCATAGAACAATGAATCCTTAAGTAAACCCATTTTGAAGGCTTCTACAATGGTAGCAATATCCAAATTAGGAATCTCTAAGGATTCTCTACTGAATTTAGTGATATAATCTCTAAGTAATTCATTTTGACCTTGTGTTACCATATATAGGTCACTAGTTAATCGTTCAAATCTCCTACTGCATAAAAATTGGCTATTAAACAAATTAACTAGATTAGCAAATGAAGTAATAGAGTAAGGGGGAAGACTTAGAAGCCATTTAAGAGCTGATCCTGTCAGTGTGGATCCGAAACCCTTGCATAGACATGCTTCTTTTAACCTCTCAGGGATGGGATTGATCTCCATTCTTTCTCTGTACTGAGCCACGTGCTCTTCTGGATTAGTTGAGCCATCGTACAGCTTCATGTTAGGTGTTTGAAACCTCTTCGGTATCTCTGCATCACAAATAGGTGGTGCAAAACGAGATATCTTGTGACTCCCATCTGGAATTTCAGGAATGGGCTTAACCACTCCTGGAATGCTGGATATCATATCCTTAAGTTTCTGCAATTCCCTAGCCATAGCTTGGTTGATACATGTATCCTGCACAAAGCCAGGGTTAGCATTATAAGAATTATTCAAAGTGTTACCTCCTGAAGGATTCAGGTTTGGAATTCCAGATGTGAATCCATATTGGCGAGATTCTGGTATAATTGAGGGACCAGATGAAGCAATAGTTTGCATAGGTATGAAGTCTCCCAAATGAATCTCTGAACTTCTGGGTTCTGCACTTCTTAAGGATCCCTGATCCTGAAAGATGTTGGATCCTTAATACACCGAAGTTGGGGGTCTTGGAGGATAATCCATGGATATATGAGCCTGAGATGAGGATCCTTGACCCTGAAACGAGGATCCTGGATATTGAGAGTAGGATCCTTGAACTGTCTGCGTCCCCATGTATCCTCCTGAACTAGTGAAGGATCCATGATGCTGGAAAAAGGATCCTTGAGGCTGAAGAGAGGATCCTGAAGGCTGAAAATAGGATCCTTGAGCCTGAGTCATTGCCGATGATCCATAACGCATTCCCAATGATCCACCCTGATACTGGACATCTGATGCTGTAGAGTGCTGGGCAGTTATGACTGGAGTGTCGAAATTCAGTGATCTCGGCATCAAAGGAAAGTGATCCTCCGCTGATCTCTTCAATTTCTTGATGTCATCAATCTCTCGAAGGATCCTGTCATTAGTTTTGTCCTGCTGTTGCATGTAATCCCTCATCTGCAAAATCAAAGAATAAAGATCATTGGTAGTAGGGCCAGAAGTAACACAGAAGTTGGTTTTGAGAAAACAGGGGTTTGTTTCTTCGCAGCATTCTCAGCATTCTTCTGGGATCCAGAAGAAACAGGTGGCAAAGGTGGAATGCCCTGTGAAGAGGTGATCGCCGGCATGGAGCTTGATGTGCTCTTCGCTTGGGAAGCCATGTGGTTGAAGGTAGTGAACCGAAATGAATGAAATGAACAAAATTTCCAGAACTGAAGCACGAATTGCCACACGGTGGGCGCCAAACTGTTTTGGTTAAAAATCACACAAGGATAATGCAACCAAATCCGATTTTGTGAGGTGTGATGCTTGAATAAATGGACAAATGTATGAATAATGTATGAATGAAATGAATGTTGGACATAAGGATTTATACGAGGAAAAAGCCCTTGATCAATGTATGATCTCCGGCATAAAAAACCTTGGGTGATGGAAACTACCGATCACCAAGTATATTAAACAAACAATGTATACAATTCGGGATGACAACAAGCTTGTTACAAGGATCACTAGTGTGCAAAAAGGTGTGTAATCGCCAATAAGTTGCAGAGAGCTCAAGTGTAGTGCGTGTTGCTAATAATAATTCTATCAAGCTTGTTCTCCCCATTAAAAATAGAAACTAACTAAGCTAACTAACAATCCGAAAAAGATGCTAGCTTCCCACGATCTCCATAACGGTCACGAATGCCATGCACGTGTAGAATTAGAAGGTATATTCCCTGGAATCTCGGCAAGACCAAGTCCCACTCGAATACTCCTGCAAAACAAGTTCAAATACAAAGGAAACAATTGTTAATGTTAGGATAATAATAAGGATCCGGGATCCTTAACCATGCAACGTCTTCTGAGGATCCTTAATTCAAACCGAACTGAGGATCCGTGATCCTGGTTGCACTTGAGGATTCGTGATCCATACATTATGAAAATCCATCCCTAACAGTTTACAAGTCGTAAGTTGTTTCCAAAAGACATCACAAGTTATATTGAAAAATTTTACAAAAGTAAAGTTTTAACAGATAGAGGTTTTGCATTCCATCTTTCGCACAAGGGCGGGAGATGTGAACCAAATCTTCCAAAAGGATGACATCGCTTTCTTGACATGCTCGTTCTTGTTTCATGAAGTGCAAGGATCCACTAGTTACCTGAAATACATGTAAGTTTGAAAAGTTAATATAATGTTGGTGAATTCATGCGTTTGAGTTCGTTTCAATGAATCTTGAAAACATTTGAAAGTTATTGTTTCGAAAACCAGTATGCAAAGCATCTATGAAATCGTTGATCATTAACGTTTTGCAAGGACATTAATATGTGTGACGACATAGGAAGCACTCAACCCTTGACGATTTAGCACCGATTCACTTCGGCTGGGACAACAAAAGCACTACATGCAGCCACACAAGGACCCATGAATGGGGCTCGCCCGTACCCGATAGATCTACCCCTCTTGTTCCTTGGTCTTATAAAAGATTAATGGCACTTAAGTTTCACCCTATTCGCACATGATCTAGTTATTTCATTCCATAGCTTAACCATACCATCGTAACATGTATTTCCCCCCGAGAGTTGTAAAACCGAAAATGTTTAAAATAAAAGGGGGGCATGAACTCAAAGTTTTGCGTCCGTATAAATGTGCTAGCAATGGGTATTCCAAACATGCGGTGCAACCTACAAGTGTTCTGACTCGTTAGACACTTAGGTCTCTATTAGACCGTGTACACGTTGCTCATCTTGAACGTCGTTAAGTTTGCATTTGTTGTTTGTTTGGAACCCTTGTTTATTGTTAATACGTTGGCCTTTGTTTTGTATGTTTGTTGTTAGTATATATATATACTTCATATATTTATATATATAGTAAATTACAAGTTTTGTTCTTTATGTTAACATCGTTTTGCAGGCGGTGTCCTTTCGCGTAAAAGTTGACAAGTTTTATACTTAATGTTTAAAAATCTTGCACGTTCTATCCTTTAGGCCAAACCCAGTTAGATTTTTTTGTCACATCAGATTACAAAAGGGTATTTTAGTATTTTTACCCATTTATTTAATATTATACAAAAAATAAAACAGAGTATTTTCAAACTTATTATTATTATTGTAACTCTATCTCTACTCCTCTCTCTCTCTCTCTACCACTACCACCTCCTACCACCATCACCATCAACTCTCTCTCTCACCTTCACCTACCACCTCCATCTACACACCACCAAAAGTCCAAATTAACACCCACAAAATTCCCCAAAACCAAAAAACAATTCCGGCCATCGAGTTTCCGGCAACCACCATTTGCAATCGTCCATAACTCCACCTCCACCGGACCACCGCCGCACCTAACCCACCCGTTCACCCACCGTCGCCTCTAACCCACCACAATCAACCACCCACCACCGTACACCCACCACCGCTAAACCCACCATCAGCATCGCACCCACCATCGTACACCTCCTACCACCGGTAAACCCACCATCACCATCGCACCCACCACAATCAACCACCCACCACCGTACACCTCCCATGAAATTATGGTTTATATCTTTACTTTGTTTTCATGATTTGTGTAGATTCCAACAAATGCAGCTGTTGATCGAATACAAGGCACATCCATTTTGGCTACAGAAATACTTCCCATCACACGAGCATGACGAGACCCAACGAATCACGATGTTGCAATTGCGAACGAATGCAAGCACGAGACAATATTTGTACTAGATGATGGTAGGAAATTATGCCTGGAGTGTTTGGTCTGCAATTTTGGATACTCATGAATGCCAACCACTTTACCTTGAAATTCAAGATTTTTAGAGAGAGAGAGGGTAGAGAGCGTGAGAGAGACTATGAAGAGTGAAGGGGTATGGTCCCAAAAAGGCCGCGCAGACCTCATTCACGTCGCGCGCAGGACCATACTCCTTATTCATCAACTTGTTTACTTCCAACCCCGCGCGCGGTACATCATCATATATTGGTCTAGCGCGAGGTCTCAACAAGAGAAAACACCACATTCGACACTTAGCATTCTGAACAAGAGCCTTCAACCACCCATATGCCGCGCGGGTTAGTTACATGTTCATCAAGAGCCGCACAAGGCTATGGCGTAGGGCTACTTAAGAAGGCATACAAGGTACAAGTGGCAGACGAAAAGGGCCAATCCGAGTCCTTCAGGTTCTGCTCAATCGTGCTCCACGATCGTCTGACGTGCAGGAGACAGAGAGTACTGAAGGACACCTACGTGGCACCAATCACAGGGCAGAGACACCTGCCCCGCGATCTCCACTTACTTGCTGATGGCAGAAGGACGGCCAGGCCAACAACGGTGACACGTGTCTCCAATCACGGTGCGCCAGCACCGGAGAACTTCTAGAAGCCACTAACGGTCGACACCAGTGAGACAAGGAGCATATCCCTTATGTTGTCGCCTTCCGGCCCAAGGCCCATCAGCCCACACCCTCTTACACCCCTCCGGCTATAAATAGAGACCTCCCTTCACAGGGTAAACATTCTACTCCCTCTACTCTCACTCTTAATACATACTTATCTCCACAAAACAGTCGCTTATTCTCACGCCGGAGCCCGGTTAAGAGGGAAACCCCCATATTCCCCTCTTAACGAGTAACGGTGTTCTGTTTTGCAGGATTAACGGATCATTACGAAGCTCAGAAAGCCATAAGAAGATTAACCACTATGATAGGAACATAAACCAAACTAATCTATTCCTAAAATTAGTTCTGTGTTTCTTCAAAGAGAAAGGGAAAGAGAGTTAGAGAGAGAAAGAGAGTGCAGACATGAAATTATATTTTATATCTTTACTTTTTTATATTTACACATTTTATATCTTTACTATTTTATTTTTTCACAATTAGTCCCTTGTTATAAGTTATTTACTCAATAGTCTCTGAAAAGACGAAATAACAAAATTGCCCTCATGTGCAAGGCATATGACCAACTTTAGCCAAAAAATCTAACTGGGTTTGGCCTAGAGGATAGAACATGCAAGATTTGGGAACATTAGGTACAAAACTTGTCACCTTTTGCGCTAAAGGACACCGCCTGCAAAACGGTGTTAACGTAAAGGACAAAACCTGTAATTTACTCATATATATATATATATATATATATATATATATATGTTTTGTATCCACGTTATGTATAAACATGCCTCGCCCTTCATGAGTCTTCGTGCCTCACACGAGTGTAAGTGGGCCTAGCCCATAAGTGTCTTCGTGCCTCGCACGAGTAGTAATGGGCCTAGCCCATATACGTCTCGGTGTCTCGCACGGTGTAAGTGGGCCTAGCCCATAAATGTGTTTGTGCCTCGCACAAGTAAGAATGGGCCTAGCCCATTTGAGTCTCCGCGTCTCACATGATGTAAGTGGGCCTAGCCCATATGCATCTCCGTGTTCCACACGGTGTAAGTGGGCCTAGCCCATAAGCGTCTCCGTGCCGCGCACGGGTGTAAGTTCGTTGAATTGTATATATATATATATATATATATATATATTTAACGGTGGTGAACCTCGTTCACTCGTATATGTTTGTTCGGTTCGTTTGTATATATTTGTTTCACAAATATATATATGTATATCTTTACTAGATATAATAGTTAAAAATATTTATTTTTAACATCATATTAAAATTGGTGTACATGTATAGTGTCCTTTGTATGTATACACTTCATTAAGCGTATTTGTGTACGTTAGTATGTACCTGCGTATTTGTACGTAAACATATACCGTATATATACTTTACTTGTATATTTTATTACCGGTATTTATGTCGTATTTATACGTATTCATGTACAAGTACATTCTCGTATTCTTGCCATTTCACCAAGTGTATTAGTGTACGTATTTTGTACGTATTAGTATACTTATATACATATACATTTACACTTAGTGATTAGTTGTGTTATTCTTTCTGGAAATTAAAAGTGTTGAAAAAATATATTTTCGTATCAGGAATGCCCAAGTGCCGTCGGTGAGATGCACACGTTCCTTGTCGTGACGATATAGCGACCGTTGTCGGTGACGATGTATTTAATTAACTACTGAACTTATAAAAAATATTTAGTGTCGGTTTAGTATATATATATATTAGTTGTTTGTCTGATGTCCGTTTCATCCATTGTCCGTAACCGTTGTTGGGATATAATATGAGTATGCTCATATATATATTTTCCTATAGTTAACTTCCCAAGTATTAAACCCTTTGGGGTATATGTGTATGTATGTATATATAACTTCCCGTATACATTTTTATACTTGTTCATCTGCAAGTATTTGGAGGTTTTCATGTGTGGTGTATTTGTATTCAGTTAGTAGCTCCCTAACTTCTAATACATACACATAAATATACATAAGTATTTATACACATAAGATGGAGTTTTCTAAGTATATATATATATTTTTCATCCTAAAAATATATATATAATTCCATTTTAACTTATGAAAATATACATAAGTATTTAAGAAAATATTTAGGAGTTTAGGACTTAAACTTTTCCATCAAGGTTCGCCTAATCATGATTAAGGTCACTAATCAAATTTAGTCATTTTAATCGCCTTTTAATCACACCTTAATCACAATTAGGATTTTAGAAAATTTCGTCATAGTTTCCCTATACTATGGCGTTTCCACGTTTTTTATAAAACGTATTTTTATACACTTTTTAATCCCAATATCATTTACATCACAAATCAAGTTCCAAATAATACATTTCCATGCTTAAACACATAAATACCTCTTGAAGATCCATGAACTTTTCTATATATATTTATCAAGATCACTAAAAATATCATTATTTTTTATCTTTGTGTTCATCTTTTACTTTAACAAGTTTATATAACCCACTTTAGATTGTATTTTCAAGATCATCATTTCAAAAATATATTTTTAGCTTCTTGAATATCCTCATATTTTTAAAAATCATTTTCAAGACTATTGTTTAAGTTCATGGATTTCAAAGATGGTGATCTTGCTAGATCTAAACATCTTTATGTTTAGATCATATTTTTAAGCATCATTTCAAGATCATTATATCTAAACAACCTACATTACACTAATCATCATAATCAACACATAAAACACATATTTATGTGAGATTATTATGTTAGATTTAGGGTTCTAAGTGTTTTGTTTAGTGGGTTTCAAGATGATCAAGGTGTACTTTTGTAAACTACAAAGTATAATAAACATGAAAATGGGATGAGATGGCTTACTACTAGCAACAATGCTAAGGAAGCAACTAATGAAGAAGATGAAGATTGTGAGTAAGGGTTGAAGCTCCAATCCTAGCAAGAATGCTTCCTAGTACACCTCCATGGCTAGAACTTGCTTAGATATTCATAATATGCTCCATATATGCTTGTAATGTGTGTGTTGTGTTGAAGAAAAAAGGGCGACGGGCGTGGCTTGTTGTTGCCAATTGCCATGAACAAGAAGAGGAGAGGTAGGGGTTTTGTGAGTTGTTTGAATGTATAACAGATAAGGTGGTAAAAATATCTACTAATTAACTAGTAAAAATAATGGTGGTTTGGTTGGGGAATGCTTTAAGCCGTAAAGGCATGAAGGAAAAAAAACAACTTTTGTATAGTTGAGTTTGACAAGTCATTTGTTGGTTTTCTAGAGGTTTAGATTCAATCATATACATCATGGGTTTAATATTATTAAACTAGAGTTCTAGTACTAGTTTGTAGTAAAGAATGAAGACAAGTAGATTTTTATGATGTGAAATTTCGTTGATGGAAGGGTCCCATATGTTGATTTTATAACCAGTCATAAGGGTGAAGGGAGTGGTTAAACAGGTGAAAGTGGCAAACTTTAAAATGGACCAATCAGAGAGTGCCACGTCAGAGAGGAGAAAAAGTTTAAACTTTGCTGAAAAATGTTGGCAATGGTTTAGACAGTTGAAAGTGGCAAACTTTTTTTTTTGTTTTTTTGTTTTTAAAAATTATGTGTTAAATAAAAACAATAAAGCATCAAATTAATTAAAAAAAAAAACAATTACATTAAAATGAAACTAATAAAAAAAATTCATAGAAATAACCTCACTAAAACAACGCAACGACTAAAAAAATTAAAAATCACACAGCCATCCATACTTTGCGGCTATCTCGCGTTTTCGTGCGAGCGTGATCTCCAACATTGCTGGGCGAACATTGTCGTGAGGCCGGTTGTACGTCTCCAAGTCCTTGTCGAATTTAGCCTGGCGCATATTTTCTTCTTGCTTCTCGGCCAACGCCAAATATCTTTCCTCCCGCACCCTTTTGATATCCATCAACTCTTTTTTCATCGCCCTATATTCTTCAAATTTAGTGGTTATGTCTCTTGGATCGTCGCTTGAAGAAGGGGCGGCTTTGGTTTTTTTATCCCTCCTCTTTTGTCTTCGTGGCGAGGGATCCACGTTCATGTCGGGGATAATTTGATGGCCACTCGTGAACTCGGCATTCGGTGTATCCGGATGGTAATTACCCGAGTCCGACGACTTTCTTTTTGAACTCGAGCCCGAGCTTTCGTCTTCACCCAACAACGGAACTTGGCTATATTTTTCTTGACTTCGGACGACCTCCCACGCCGCCATATGAGCAAACTCATGATGTTCTTTTTCCTTGTAATCCTTAAACGCTTGCTTCAAGACCCAAGAATCGTCGGATCCGCTTGGACGTAAACGGTCCTAAAATAATAAATTACAGAAAAAAAAATAAGTATTTTTTTTGGGTAAAAATTAAACATATGAATATTAAATAGTTTACCGCTTGCTGATAAAACCCGTTGAATGTTTTCAACTTCCACATCTTCGTCCCTCGGCAGTTGTGAGGATGGGGTTTGAAAACCAAACGGGTCAAAAGTGTTTTGGTCGTCTAGGGAATCATAAATATTTGGAGCAACCGTGGTCGGACCCTGTGGAAAATAGTTATGCGGCGAAAAATTTGGATGGGGTTGGGTGTTGAACCCGTAAGTCGGTTGCATGCCTTGGCTATAAAAAAATGGAGGTTGGCTATGTGTGGCGAAGCCTAGTTGCGGATGATACGGCGGAGTTGAACCACTCGAGCCGCCCCGTTGAGTTGGCACACTCGTCCTCGAGCCAACCCGTTTAGTTGCCTTGCCATCGCGTTTGCTTGAGCCTTCCATTTGCAAATATTGGGTCAAAAAACTTGGGTGAAAGTTTGGAAAAGAGAAGCAGAATGTGGTTGAAAGTTTGGAGAAAATTAGGTGTAAAAATGTTGATTTATAATAAAAAGTCTAATTTTTTTTTTATTAAACGGCAATAATGCCGTTACACACACACTCCCCAATGTTTAATGTTTGTCCTCTTCTCCTTTGTCGATCGGTGAGTACATACCGATTGTGATGTTTGGCGCGCGGTAAACAAGGGAGGGCGGCGGTGTTACCGCTCGGCTTTCTCCTTTGCCGAGTGGTTTCCCGCACCACTCCCTTCACCCTAAGGGTTTTGTCATGCATGTGTCTCAGTATATATGGGTTTTAGGAATGACATGCTAGAAATAATATATTACGGAAAGCATGCAAGTGGATTTAATATGTCCAACTTGACATTTCCTTTCCTCTAATTATGTGGATCGATGGGGAGATAAGGAATGGAAACATGGGTCTTGTATAAATAACTAGTTTTTGCCCCGCTCGCGTTGCGGGGCAATAAGCCGAATATATCTCACTCAAAACATGTATGTCTGTACAGAGGGCAAAATCGTAAATTATATTTTGAACTGTAGGCGAAATCATAATTTTAAACTAAGAGCAAAATCATAATTTTGAGCTAGGGGAAAAACATAATTTTATTTTGAACTGTGGGCAAAAACGTAATTTTGAGCTAAGGGCAGAATCGTAATTTTGAGCTAGAGGAAAAAAAACAACATTTCATTTTGAACCGGGTGCAAAAACGTAATTTTAAACGGAGGACGAAACCGTAATTTGAAACTGGGAACAAAATTAAAGTGAGTTTTTGAACCAAGGGCAAAAGCGTAATTTTGAGCTAGGGGCAAAAGTATAAATTTATTTTGAGCTGGGGGCAAAAACGTAATTTTAAACAAAGGACGAAAGCGTAATTTTAAACTGGAAGTAAAATTAAATTAAAAAAAAATTGGTCTAATAGGGAAGTGTCTGGCAAGCTGCCTAGCTGCCTGGCACTATTCCCCTAACTTAGAAATGTATATGTAGGAAATTGTTATAGATGTACATTGTCCAAGGTTTCAAGAAATCAAATAAAAAAAAAGGGAAATCTCGAAACTAGCCAAGAATTGGTCAACATTTCGAAACTAGTCAAAGGAAACGTCTTGTAGAGACGCTACCACGTTGCTGAAACGTCTTGACAATGGACCAATCACTGGCTGCCACGTGTCCGACAACGCTGAAACGTCTCAGAAGTCTTAGCTGAGACGTCTTAACATGGCTTGAGATGTTTCCACACGGCTTCATATGGCTTGAGACGTTTCCACGTGGCTTAAGACGTTTCCACATGGCTTGAGACATTTCCACATGGCTTGAGACTTTTCCCCATATAGCTTGAGACCTTTCCACATGGCTTGAGCCATTTCCACATGGCTTGAGCCCTAAAATGACATTTAACTCTTTATAAAATTAACCTTAAATTACGTTAAATATATATATATAATTAAATAAAATAGTTGGTTATTAGGATTTTTCATATTTTTTAAAGTTTTTTACTTTTCTTAAGTTTTAAAGTCTTTTAGAGTTCTTATACACACATACATACACACCATGTTGTAATACATATGAGAATTTCAAAAGAATAATTTTTCATAATTTTAAAAGTTATAGTAATTAAAAGTTTTGTAACATAATACGATTACTTAAAACATATTTTTAATTTTTAAACTAATCTTCCTCACGATTTTTAAACTATTATATCTTTTTTCTACATTTACGTTTCTTTTTTTTTTCTTAAAAATTACATGATATAATATGTTTAATAATCGTGAGGAAGATTAGTTTAAAAATTGAAAATATGTTTGTATTATGTTACAAAACTTTTAAGATTATGAAAAATTATTATTTTGAAATTCTCATATGTATTACAACATGGTGTGTATGTATGTGTGTATAAGAACTCTAAAAGACTTTAAAACTTAAGAAAAAGTAAAAAAACGTTAAAAAATATGAAAAATCCTAACAACCAACTATTTTATTTAATTTTATATATATATTTAACGTAATTTAAGGTTAATTTTATAAAGAGTTAAATGTCATTTTAGGGCTCAAGCCATGTGGAAATGGCTCAAGCTATGTGGGGAAAAGTCTCAAGCCATGTGGAAAGGTCTCAAACCATGTGGAAAAATATTAAGCCATGTGGAAACGTATCAAGCCATATGAAGCCGTATGGAAACGTCTCAAGCCATGTTAAGACGTCTCAGCTAAGACTTCTGAGACGTTTCAGCGTTGTCGGACACGTGGCAGCCAGTGATTGGTCCATTGTCAAGACATTTCAGCAATGTGGTAGCGTCTCTACAAGACGTTTCCTTTGGCTAGTTTCGAAATGTTGACCAATTCTTGGCTAGTTTTGAGATTTCCCCTAAAAAATGTAGGAAACAAAATGGTATTTAAATTTGATAGTTTTCCATAAAACTAATAAACCTATTAGTTTATAAGATTAGTAAACGCCAAATTATATACGTACAGGTATAAACATATATATATATGTATACATTAAAATATATACCTTTTAGCATGTGTAGAAAATTTACAAGATGAATCCTTAGTTAGCATAAAGATATACATATGGTTTTTCTTAAAACCATATAAAGTCTTGAAAAATAAGTCTTAAATATAAAATTTATACATAGTGAACTTATCATTATACTTTTCTAGAATTATTGAATTTATCACCAACGTTCGTTTTCATTTATCAACTAACCGCGTACCGATAATTTCCATGAATCACCCGGTACATGACCTGAAATGCCTAGACTTTGCTAGACACAAGATGACCTAATTACTGATAATTAAGTCTAATGCACATTATTAATTATAAAAATAGTGATTACGGATTAACCAATTTTGTCGGTTGTCACACACAACACTATGTTTCTTACTTTTCCAAGAAACGAGAGATTTTCCCATAAATATACCAAAACCAATTACTGACTTTCTGGTCGCTAAACACTTGTCCCAGTCTGAATCAACATATCCTACTAACTCAAGTGCATTTCCTTTTTTAAACATGACTCCTTTTCCTAGTGATTGCTTTAAGTATTTAAGCAACTTTAAAGCAATATGTAAATGACATGTATAAGGAGCATGCATAAATTGACTTAGAAATTGAACAACATAAGTGATATATGGTCTAGTTATGGACAAATAAATAAGTTTACCAATCAATTTTTGAAAATTTGTAACATCCTTAACTTCCTCTTTATTTTGATTTATTTTATTTAATAAAACATAACTTTGTTCAATAGGAGTATTTTAACTCCTAAATAACCAAACTCACTGAACAATACTTCCTCTGAGTTAAACATACACCACTTTCAGAATACAACACTTCAATACCAAGAAAGTACTTATGGATTCTTAAGTCTTTTATTTGAAAATTATCACTTAGTATTTTTTTTTTAATTTTAACAATTTCAGACTCAGAATTCCCTGTGATCACAATGTCATCAACATATACTAAGAGAACAATAAACACATACTTATTTGACATTGTATACATAGAATGATCACACACACTTTGCACTAAGAGAACGATCAACACGGACTTATTTGACATTGTATACATAGAATGATCACCACCCTTTGCACAAATCCCATATCAACTAACACATGTGTTTACTTCTCATTCTATTTTCTAGGAGCCTATTTTAGGCCATATAATGACTTTACCAACTTAAACACTTTGCTTTCATGTTTTGAGAAATATCTAAGAGGTAAAGTCATATAAACATCTTGAGAAATCTTACTGTCTAATAAAGTAAAACTCTTTTGAGACACGTGGCGCTTTCATAGGCCTCCTCAACTTTGTTTTCCCGCTTAATGTATTTTCTTTTAACCCTAATATATTATTTTACATCCACTTTTCTCTGAAACCCTTAAATAGATCCCCTTCTAGCTGTTTCATAATTCATCCCTTTCTTTGGAAACTCTTAAATGCATCGCCGTTTTATTCTTCATTCGATTCAATTTACTATCAATTCTGTTTCACCTTCATTGTTGCTCTGTTTCCCCGATTTGAGACGCTAATGGCGACGCAGTGTTGACCAGTTAGGGTTTTGGTTATCATCTTCTCTTTGTCGCCGCAATCAAGGTTATCAACTACAGGTATGTGAGTTCATATTATATGTTTTTTCTTGTGGTTTGTTTTATTGACCCGTGCACAGATGTTGGTATGTTTTTAATTTCAGTTTTTGGGTTGTGTTCGTTGAATACAAAACATGTCCATAGTAGATATTTAGAATCAAAGATTTGGAATTGTTATGTGTTAGACCTGTATATTAATATGTGATGTTGCATATATTTTATTAGTTGGATTTACTATATAGTATTTGTATAACTTTAAATTGTTACTATTGGGTATGCTATGAATAAATTGTTGGTTTTTTACCTTAAAGGTTTTCGAAATATTACAAGTATAGACATAGTTTTGCATTCTAAATAGGTCTGTAATTCCCCGATATATGATGGTATCTGGGTGATTTTTCATCTTCTTTTGATACTACAGAATTCATGGGATCCTTAAGGTCAGTTTCTTAATAACTTTAATGTTATACTTATACGAACATTTGTTCAATTTTATGACATTTTTTCCTTTACCTTTTTAATATGCACTGCGGATTTGTGTTCGAGTTTTCCCTTTTGCGATACATACTATAATATTTATAAAGAATAAGGTTAGTGTTCATGGTGGCACATATATTTCCGTTATTTTTACACAGGTTTCTCATTTGGTTCTGTTATTTAAGTTACCATCATATGTTAGAAATCAGGCTCTTTGGGACCGACCTTATGTCAAATTCTATTGTATAGGTTTGTTAATGTATATGTATGTCTGTGTTCAAATCATTCTACATACATGTTGCTTACATAACTGCTTGATAACATGATATTTTTTTAAAGTTACCTTTTTGTGTTAAAAATGGGGTCATCAACTATTGGGAACATGTATGGTTTTGTACTTTTGCTAACTCTTTTTAGCATTTTTTTTTAAAATTTTTTTGCCAAATTTTGATTTTTAAAGTTAACTTTGGCTCCTATTTATTAAAATACCACCTAATCCAGGTCAGTGCAACTCGACCATGGTGTACGATAAGCGATTCCTTCTAACCTGAACCTATTTTGAGTTTTACTCAACTGCCCCCAACCTGCCCTTCTTTCTACCTCTAAAGTTGACAACAATCCCACACTAACCTTTTGTCTTTCTTCAAATCATGACAGGCTGGTAAAGAAGGTGAGCTTACACATGATGAGACCACAATCATAAATGAAGCGCTTGACTTGACAAAAAAGGTTTACTCTGCAGTAAAAACTCTGAGAACTGTTCGTTTATTGTATCGAATTGCAATAGTCAAATAGCCAGTTATATTAAGCAATCCACAATATCCCTTTTGTGATTTATATGGTTAAATATTGTTGTATTCATAAGCCATTTTTGTCAGAATATGTGGGAAACAGATGAAATTTTTAATTGGTTGTACATTCGACTTTGAGACTTAAGCGCCTCACACCTTTATAAATGAAAATAATTTTGAGTTATAATACACAGGTATCTAAAGAAGTAATTTTTTGAATGTTTAGTATATAAATTATATTTAGGGTTCAACCCGTGTGTTACACGGGGTTCTAACCTAGTTGAATCATAAAGGAAAGCATTATTAATATCTAACTGGAACATTGGCCCGTTATTTTCAATAGCTAGACTTATCACACATCTGATAGTTACCATTTTCACCATACGAGAAAAGGTTTCACCAAAGTCAACTCCTTTTCTTTGACTATAACTTTTTGCAACTGACCTAGCCTTAAACATTTCAACTTCATCACTAGACTTATACTTAATTTTATATATCCACTTGCATCCTATTGGTTTCCTATCCTTAAGCAAATCAACCAGAACCTAAGTTTCATTTTTATACAAAGCTTCCATTTCCTTATTCATTGCATCTATCCATCTAGGGTCTTTAATAGCATCATAATAACCGGTTGGTTCAATAGTTTTATTCAAGTTTGACACAAAACATATATTCTCAACAGACAAATTTGAATAAGTGACAGACCTTTCAATACCATACTTCACTTTCGCTTCAATAATATAAGCAATAATTTTTTTAGGTGACACATTGGCCCTAGACGACCTTCTAATCTCAATCCTATTTCCCTCAGACAGGTTGGTCACATCAGATAGGAGATTTTTGTCATCTGCCCTGCCATGACTCTCACCTCTACTACCTATATTTCTACTAGTAGTTGATGTAACACTACCACTATGTTGGTTACTATCAACTGGACTAGTAGGAGAATTTGTGGTAAAGACACTTGGTTGTTGATCCTCCCAAGAACTCCCATGAGAACCATGTTCCCTCTCTTCATCATCAGGAGTTATTGTTACATCATTTTCAAAAACAGTGGATGTAGGTGTATCAAACAAATCATAGAAATTTAAATGAGTTAAGTTTTTATCTTGTGAAACATCTTGATTATTCTATACTTGTGACTTAAAAGGATATACACAACCAGCGTTGGTATATCTGTGTGGTTTTCCGGCAAAAGGTCACTCCGTGCTTAAAAAAGAACTAAAGAAAAATTAAAACACTTGCAGACCACACGTGACCCACTCATGAGATTGGTGTTTTGAAAATGAGGAAGATCGACAGATGTCGGATAGGGATGGCAAAAATACCCGAGTCCGACGGGTATCCCCGAAACCCGACACAAATGGGATGAGTATACCCGATACCTGACGGGTATTGGGCCGGGCATGGGATTAGTTTTAAAAATTTTTGTGGGTATGGGATTGGGTGATACCCGACCCGATTACCCGAAACCACATACCCGTTTACCCGAACTATATACCCGATCATATACCCGAATTTTTTAATTTATATTTTTATTTTCCATTAACCCTTATCTATTAGTGATTTATTTTAGTATGTTCATAATGTGAAAAAATAAATTTTCTTTTAGCATATGTATTTGATGATAGCATTTATATTTTGTATGTTGTGAAGTATATACATATAAGTGTATAACTATTATAAAGTTATTATTAATTTATGATAAAACTTATATGTATGTAATGTATATTTTTAATTTATAATACTTGTTGCATAAATAAAATTATATAATAATTATGATAGTAAAAAATGTATTTAGAAATCCCAATGTATATCTTTTAACAAACTAATGGGTATATTCGATACCCGCGGGTATATCCGGTACCCGACGGGTATTGGGTCGGGTATGAAACACGATTTTACAACCGGGTATGGGTATGGGATTACTAATACCCGACCCGAACCCGACCAATTGCCATCCCTAATGTCGGTCATGTGAAACCTAGATATGGGCACTATTCATAAGGCAATTCATCCTTTGTTATTATATAAAATTTATATCGTAAAAACCCAAAAGAGCGAATTACATGACAAAAGGAAAAACAACAAACACCCCCACAACATCAACTAAAATATAAATTCTCAAACATTAAAATCCACTCATCTACCCTAAACTAACTTATCAAATCTACACCGGCTGTTTAGCCAAATAACGGTTCATTTATTTTTAGTATTTGAATGCGATCAGTGGCGGAGCTTGACCAAAAGTTCCGTGAGGATAGAAAGTCATTGGACCCAAAATTCTTTTTTTCCTATCGTTATGTTTCGGGTTATATATTCCGGTCGACTATTCGATTCGGGTCAGGTGGGGTAAACATAATAACTCTAAATAAAACTAAATAATCTTTATTCATTTAAATGACTCGTTCTTATACATAAAAAAAAAACTAAATTTGAACCCTCAAGTTTCATTTATATAAAAACTAGTTTCAGACATTATTTAAACTCAATTCAAGTTTAAAACAATTATAAAAAATTACTAACAGCCTCATTCTTCATGTTTTTTTAACTCAATACAAAAATATGTATAAATTTTTTGGACAATAAACTTGGTAGGGGCAGGTAATTTTTAGGCAAAATAATTGGCGGGGGCGAAACTATATAATTTTAAAATTTTCGGACGAAAAATCAAAAAAGTTAAACTACTAACCGAAACATTGACGGGGGCAGGTGCACCCCCTTGCCCCTTAAAAACTCCGCCCCTGCATGTGACCGAAGTTTAATTTACATTTACATATGAATTACTGTTGAAGTGATATGGTTTCTAATTTCGCAGAGTCATGCACGGACAGTGCTATACTCACAATTCCCAAAACACTCAGCTTATTCTGAGGTTCCTACGCGGGGTCCGTCTCCGTACGCGCAACGACCATAGCTCATAAAAATACAGCCAACACAAGTGACAACAGCCTTCAACCGATCAGCATGCATTAGGCTCTATCATAGCCAATCCCCAGGTTGATCAATCGTATAGGGGATAAATAGTACAAAAGGACATTGACATGTAGCCAATCAGCCTGCCCCATGCACTGCTCCATGATCTCCGCTCACAGCTGATAACAGACTCGACAACAAATACATTTGGCAGGCTACGTGTAACCAGTCAAGATGCGCCAACAGCCCTCCACCTCTGTAGGCATTGCTTGTCGTGTCAAAGGGGACTAAATGGATATTCTTGATGGTGACGTCCGGCCCATGAGACCATCAGTCCATCTCCTTCTCTAACCCTTCAGCTATAAATACCAACCTCTACCAAAGGTTTAAGTAACCGATTTCCCACTCTCTCACTCTTAACACACACACACACTGTTTTATTTCTGTAAAATGGTATAACAACAACACAGAAACAAGATATAGCGACAAAAACGGTGACAAAACTTTTATTGATTACCCAAACCAGAAAAACACCCCCAAAACCCTAGATCTTACAATAAGTAACATCTCTGAAAATTACAACAAAAAATGATCAACTAATGAACAATCAGCTGATCTAGAACTACAAACTACAAGATCTCACAAGAGATCAACAAGATCACACAGGATCAGATGAACAAACCCTAATCGTACACAAGTGAGAGAGACAACAGAAATATCTAGAGGTGTTAAGGAGATAATAACACAGAACTTCGCTTTTATATCCAAACCCAAAGATACTTTCTCTTCAATCCTTCATGGTATAGAACTTCTCACATCAGCCCTCAGGTTGTACTGATGCACCCCTTCACTTTCAGCCCTGTACACTTAACACCCTCATTTGTTACAACAACTAACCGAAACAATGTAACAACTTTCTAACAGTTTTGTTATGTTGCAACATGAATTAATCAATATTACAGTATTTTATTTTAACTGCCCCCATAATTCATGTAGCAAACATGTTATATTCCAAGTTTCTCACAAAGAAATTGATGTTGACTTGCTCTTAACCCCTTTGTAAATATATCTGCAATCTGCATTTCTGTATGAACCTTCTCAGGTTCAATAATCCATGCTGCTATTTTTTCTCTCAGAAAGTGTAAGTCTATCTCAAAATGTTTTGTCCTTTCATGAAACACAAGATTTTGAGGAATAGAGATTGCAGATTTAATATCACAAAATAACTTAACAGGTAGGCTATTTCCAACTTTTAGTTCAGTCAAAATGTTTAAAATCCACATAATTTCGCAGGTGGCTGAGCACATTGCTCTATACTCAGCTTCTACAGTGGATCTAGAGGTAACACTTTGTTTCTTACTTTTCCAGGAAACAAGTGTCCATCCTATGAATATACCAAAACCAGTAACTGATCTTCTAGTATTCAAACACTTAGCACAGTCAGAGTCAACAAACCCTGACAAAACCATATTGTCAGACCTCTTAAAACTGATACTACTTCCGGGTGATCGTTTTAAGTATCTTAACAACCTTAAAACAATAGTAAGATGAGACTGACAAGGACTATGCATGTATTGGCTCAAAAATTGGATCGTATAACTTATGTCTGATCTAGTTAGAGACAGATATATTAACTTCCCTATCAATCTTTGAAAACCATTAACATTTTGCAAAACTTCTTGTTCTTTAACAGACTTATTTGTTACTAAAAAATTGCTCTGTAGGAGTTGTAACAGGTTTACAACTCAAGTAACCAAACTCATTCAACAGTTCAAGACAATACTTCCGCTGTGACAAACAAACACAACCTTCAGAGTATAATACTTCAATACCCAAAAAAAATATCTAAGTATTCCAAGATCTTTTATTTGAAAGTTTTCACTTAGACACATTTTAATCCTATCTATCTCTATTTTATTGTTACCTATTACAACTATATCATCAACATAAACCAGAAGAACCATAAACACATCTTTATCAGACAACACAAATAATGAATGATCACATACACTCTAAACAAAACCCATAGTAATTAACACAATAGTTAGTTTTTCATTCTACTTCCTAGGGGCTTGTTTTAGACCATATAAAGATTTAACCAACTTACAAACCTTAGTGCTATCTTTATCAAAATAGCCCCGAGGTAACATCATAAAACATCTTCAGTCAATGTTCCATACAAAAAACCATTACTAATATCCAACTAATACAAGGGCCAATTATTATTGATAGCAAGTTTAAGCACAATTCTAACACTTACCATTTTTACAACAGGGGAAAAAGTTTTGCCAAAATCAATTCATTCCCTTTGATTAAAAGCTTTGGCCACTAACCTGGCCTTATACCTTTCAACCTCCCCGTTAGCTTTATATTTTATTTTATACATCCACTTACAACCTATAGGTTTTCTACCCTTAGGAAGGTCAACTAAAACCCATGTATTATTTCTATAAAGAGCTTCACCATTTCATTATTCATGGCTTCTATCCACCTAGCATCTTTGTCAACCTCATTATAAGAAGTGGCTTCAACAGTTTTATTTAAAGAAGCAACCAAACACATATTTTCATAAGACAAATTAGCATAACTAACAACCTTCTCAATACCATGCCTAACTTTACCCTCAACAACAAACTCATCAAACTTCCTAGGCATAGAAACATTTCTAGAAGTCCTCCTAACATTTTCAATAGCACCCTCAGATGGGTTGGTCTCATCGGTTGATCCTATAGTGTCCTCTGCCTCGCCATTGTCACCATGTTCACTACTACTCACATGCATACCATCTGTATGTTGACTACTATCAACATCAGAAGCAGTGGCAGATGTAGAGGGTAACAATGGCTGTTGATCATCACTAATAGGATCATGAGCACCACTTGTACCGTCTTCAACATTGGGTAAGTCAGGAACTTCAGATGAGAAAGTTTCAAAAAAATTAATATGATTTAAATTGTTATCACTAACACCTTCTTGATTATCAAATGATTTGGTTTTGAAAGGATACACATTTTTATAAAATTTTACATCTCTAGAAAAGAATATCTTTTTGGTATCTAAACTCCACAATTTATACCCCTTCTTAACATTTGAATAACCAAGAAAAACACATTTGTCATGATATGCAAACTTATCAGATTCAGTTAATATTGTACTAAAACTTAAACATCCAAAGTTCCTTAAATGTGACAAAGAGGGCTTAAACCAAACATCATTTCATAAGGACTCCTACCATTCAGCACATAAGAGGGTAACCTGTTAATTAGATATACAACAGTTAGAACACAATCAGACCAAAATCTCAGGCCACCCTGAAACATCAAAGCCCTTGCCGTGTTTAAAAAATGCTTGTGTTTCCTTTCCACCACACCATTCTATTGTGATGTATAGGAACAAGAGGTTTGATGAAACATACCTTTAGACTTACAAAAAAATATTTATTTGATTGTTCACAAATTCAGTTCCATTATCACTCTTAAATATCTTGATTTTTTTTTCTTAAACTAAGTTAAAACAAGTTCACAAACGCCTTTTAAGTTTCAAAAACCTCTATTTTATTTGTTAAAAAATAACACCATACAGTTCTAGAATAATCATCCACAACTGTTAAGAAGTATTTAAAACCTTCATAACTTGTTACATTGTATGGACCCCACAAATCCAAATGTACTAAGTCTCCAACAGACTTTGTTTTGTATTCACTAAGAGGAAATGGGACTCTAACTTGTTTTGCCCTATGACATATCTCACAAGGATCATGATCACTAGAACTTATATTAAGACTTTGTTTTAACATAGCCAACACTTGATCAGAAGGGTGTCCTAACCTACTTGCCATGTATTTGATTTAACAGTACTACTAAAACAAGCATTAACAGTATTACCATTGCTCCCTATAAAATACAAACCTTTATCCTGACTACCATTCACCTGGACTCTTTCTGAACAGGAATCCTGTAATACACAACTATTCTCATTAAACACAACAGATATATGATTATCTGTAAGACCCGTACTTACATAACTATGAATTTATAAAAGTTTTGCATTTATATAAATATAATGCAAATAAACATCCATACAAAAATTAAGGGTTTGATAAAACTTCATAAGTATTTAAAACATTTCAACACGTTAACATAGTTCGGTTATAAAACAACAAACAAAAGCGGAAGTTTGATCTTCGGTTGTGTTTGGTTCTTCGTTGCATTTGACCAATCATCCGTGACATCTTAACAATCACCTACATTAAGAAATTTATCATAAACTTTAGTTACGTAATGCGTAAAACATATTTAAAAGTCTCAAGTGCCCCAAACAAACAAAACAAAAGTTTTGAAGAATAACCCGCCGTGGCTACGGCTGGTGTGTCGTAGCTTACGGCATACGCATCACAGGCGAGGCAGAAGGTGGCTGCCGTAGCCTACGACTGGCAGCCGTAGGTTACGGCTGGGCCATGCTGCAGCTCCTTCCAATTTTGCCCTTTTTATACAAAATCTTCCTTATCTTCTTGGTCATTGATCCGTTTTACACGAAACTTGTTCCTACGTGTTCGTAAAACATTTACCCACATTTTTAACTTATAAACCCATAACCCGGATTCAAAGTTTTATGTTTTATGTTTTATGCTATCGATTCTAAATTTATATTTTCAAATATTTGACCCGTTTGCATGTTTAAGCAATCGAGCTTACATATTTGACATCTTTTTCGCAAGAACATCACTTTTACGACTTTACCCCATTCCCGGGTTATTAACCTTGCATTTTACGCATCCATTACCCAGTTTACACATACGCTTATTCGACCCATTCTACCTTTAATGGTCGAACTTAATTAGTCTGAATTCTTTTCAAGAACTCACCGTCTTCCGACTATGACCCATTACCCGGGTCCATCAATTTATAGTTCGTGTTCCCGTTACCCGGTTTACGCTTGTCTTCGTAATTTAACCCATCAACCGGTTTTATACCGAAGCCATTGTTCCCGCACCTATTCTGGTATGCGTTTAAACTTCATTTTGACCTGTTTGGTTGTTCGTATGAAATCCATCACTTGAAACAAACTAAACTTATTATTAATTTGTTATTTGACCCATTTGGTTGTTCATGTGAAATCCATCACTTTCGAACAAACCAAACTTATCATCATTTCTATTTTGACCCGTTTAGTTGTTCATGTGAAATCCATCACTTTCGAACAAACCAAACTTATCATCATCTTTATTTTGACCCGTTTAGTTGTTCATGTGAAATCCATCACTTTCGAACAAACCAAACTCTATGAGTATTGCACCATTATTCAATCATACGCAATTAACACATAATTTAACAAAAACACTACGAAGCATAAAGCCACGTACCTTATAGTTTTTCTTTCAACCGTGTGTTTGTCCCGGCTTGACTTCCTGATGCTTCGCTTATGTTGCCTAAAGTGTACAAGCCAATATCATTAGAACCTCTCAGCCCATAACTCTGGCATGTAGATTTGCAAATCACATTACTTCATGTTCCTATTAATGATTTTCGTTCATTATTTAAAACTGGCAATTCATTTAGGCATTTTGTCAAACATCTTGTATGCATATAATTTAGCTAACCATTTTAGTTCAATTAAACTATGGCTAACCAAGAACCTCAACTCAACAAGTTCAATTACTCATCATAATTCACATTAACATGCACTTTCAACGAACTCATGTTGTTACACTCTTTATTTACACAAGAACATGGAGCTTTTCATACTAGAATCAAAACCCACTTCTTCATATAAAACATAATAACTTCAACACATAATTCTTATAATTCTATCAACTATTTTCAGTTGGGATTATGATCCTACACTTAGATTACACCTTCCTTAGGTCCCAATATCTATCAAATTGTTCATGGACTTAAATCCTCAATTTTTACCCAAGATCAAGTATCACCAAAACTGAAATTACAACTTACCTTGTGTTAGACAAGTAAAGATGATTGATATTCTTGATTCAAACACGAATTTTAGACTGAAATAGCCCTTCAATTTGTTCAATTTGGGTGAACAGGGGTTTGGGGTATTCTTCCCCTTCCTGGTCGCACACTCACACACGCACACACATATGTGCAGTGTTTTATTTTTTTGTGTTTTAATAAAAACTAGTTTTCCCCTTTGACCACTTTAGTCCCTCAAGTTTTGTTTCTTTCCTCCCATACGAGGATTCTGAGACTCGGATCCACCCTTCTCACCAACTAAACTCAACAACTTGTTAATCTGCAAAGGCAAACACGAAACACTAGTAGAAGCAGATGATCCAACAGTAACATTTGATTTATTATTGTTATTAAAGTTGGTTTTTACAGGTTGGATTATCAACTCTTTTTTTTAACAAAGGGGATACCCAACAATCTCAAAGCATCTATCAATAGTATGTCTTAACATATTGCAACGAGTACACTTTAAACTTGGGTTAGGACCTCTTGACAACCTTCTTTTGGAATAAAAAACTTGATTGGTTTTAGACACAAAAGACACATTCTGACTCTTAATTCCACCACTAGATAGTCTGTGGGACTCTTCCCTATAAACCACAGAAAAAAGCAACCCTAACTGTCACACCCCAACCGATGGCGGAAACATCGGGGCGTGGCACTGAGCGAAACAGATTGTCCAGAAGTTTCCAAAACAACTATAATTACCAATTATTTAAAGCAACACGTCCCATACCAAGTCATAAAAGATAATACAATTATTACAGAAAAGATCTAGTTAAATTGTTCTGTTCCGACAACTCAGATTTTTATTACAGACAATTGTTTATTGTTGACCTAGGTCTTTCCTAGCCTCGATTTCACAGCAAGCTAAGCAAATAAGCATCCTAAGCACCTGCCACATACGTTAAAGTAAAGGTCAATACACATAGTGTAAAAGTGAGCATACAAGTTTGATAATAGCATATAGAGTTCAAAATCGTTACGCATAACCAGCACGTACACAGTGTAAAATGAGGCATGTTAGTTATCGACATGAACCTATCAATACCAATGACTGCGAGTTGACTGCTGACGTGATTGTCGTGGGTCACGCAAATTTAATCCCCAAACAACTGTAGATAGTGGTAATAGGGTATCGAACTCAGGGAGTATGTGGAAGATGTGTCGATTGTATAGCTTTGTACTTAACTAATATTAGACTAAATTGCAGAAATTAAAATTCAAGAGTTTGGTTTGTTGATTTAGAAAACTAAATTAAAAACTAATTCAAATCAAATGTAGGTTTTAAGACAATTAGGAGAGAACAATGATCACCCTAGGTTTCAGTTTCTTTAAACAATTGTGTGCAATTCCAACTAGAAAGAGTTACATAGACATAACTCGTGTATAGATGATTGAAGTGATAAAAGGGGACAAAGTACTCGGATTATATAAACGCGAGGTTGTTTCCCGATGACCAATTAACCAATAACCAACCCTAACCCTTCCCGTGATATCTCGATTGCCAACGGCACCAAGAACGTACGATTAAGACTAGAAATTGCAATATCGATTAACAAATTACAAGCAATCAAACATACACCATGATATTCAAGCAACGCAAGTTATCATTCTAGAAATTCAGAATTAAAACACACAAAAGTTCAAGAAACATTCACCTAAGATGATCACCGAAGAGTTTAGCCAGACATGGCTCGGTGAATCATCATCATAATCAAAACAATGTTCATACGAATCGAAAGTACAAACCGAATGATAAGAATTGTTCACCAAACAAGCAAGCAGCCAAAAATCGCCCCAAGGATGTTCTCTAACCGTCCAATGATGAGTTCATGTGAAAAGACACAATAAAAACTAATTTATGAGAGCAGTTACGGTTCTGATCGCTGCCTCCACCGTAAATTACGGCTCCACCGTAATTTACGGTGGTCTTCAATATGTTTACGGCACAAATAAACTGTTTTACGGTGGGAATCAGATCATCATCAGGTCCACCTGGTGTCTTGAAATTTCTTCAATGTTTCATCTTTTGTTCCGCATGTGCCATGAATGTTGATGATGATGTCTTTCATGTGCCGTCCACTGTATGCGTGTGTATATATGTGCCGCCCCCTATCTGCCTCGTTATCAGCCCAATCACTAACATCCACAAGGCTCCACAATAATGATGATTTGATGGTTTAATGTTGTTGAAAAGAGAGCCCACAAGTCTCCCCAAAAGTTACGCAACATGTGATGATGGTCCACGTGAATTCTGCCACCCCCAAACCGTGATGTTATTGCTTGTTTGTTTCTCCAAATCGGCCCAACCAAAGGGTTACAAGTGCAGCCCAATCATATGTTGTGTTGGCGGCCCAATGAAGCAAGTCCATGTGCCATATGCAGCCCACTAATAATGATTTGATGATTAAAAAAAAACAAAGCCACGTGATGTCTTTGACTGCTCCAATCCAAAAGATGTTTTGTATAATGTTGACTGGCCTCCTCTCTCTTTTGTCTTTATTCGATGTGATCTTCAAAGAAATTAACAAATCCCCTCAAATACACAAAGTCTGCACGTGCCACCAAGTCTTGTATGATGTTGATGATGTGATGGTGACTCCAAAGTCCAACCTCTCAAGTGCATGTATTAGGATTTTAATAAAAAAAAAACCTTTTTAACATCCTTGACAATTAAAGCATTTGCTGCCAAACTTCCTTAACAGTAGCCTACGGTTCCAATTTAACCAAATTAAGCGATTTACCTGTAAAACATACGAACACTCGTAGTTACTAAGTTCAAGCAAATAACCAAGTAAAGCATGGAATTTTAATCTTTTTAAACCATTTAAGGGTTGTCCAACGGACCACCCGTCACATCCCCACACTTACCCGTTGCTTGTCCCAAGCAACCGATTCAAAAACTATTTCAAAACAAAAGCGATCAAACATGCAAACCAAGCTAAATGTGTCGTCCTTTTACTAACTTTTTATCACACCACAAGACACCCCTCACAAAAATCTCTCGGTGACAAGAAATATTAGCACATAATGCTATACCACTCAATGCGTGTGTGTTTTTGTGCGACAATAAGCTTGTATACAAATCAAGTTTCCTCCTAACAAATATCTAACATGCTTTAGAATCAAAGGGACTTGCGGGTTGCAACGGGGCTAGGTGTCAAGGTAGGAAAATGGTGGAATACATATGAAAGAGCTAATTGATTTGACCCGGTTTTTATTTCTACCACTAAACAAAGCAAACACCAAAAATAAATACAAAGCTTCTTGACATTCTCAACTCTATTGCAACTAAATACTTCTTTTTTGTATTTTTCATATTTTTATCTCTTTTTTTTTTCTTTTCTTTTCTTTCCTTTTTTTTTTTTTTTTTTTTTTCATAACACATCAAACTCAACAATATACACAAGAACATCAATACTACATACTAAATCTTCTAAACCGGGTCATCTCAAAAGGTAAAATTTTGTAGGAAGTAGGTTTGGGTCACAACCGAATGGTTTAAGGCTCAAACGTGGCAATCTAAAGACCAAACCCCCACCCCTCACAATACCAAGCTCATATATGTAACGTATGAGGTCCAACCCACCAATCCCGCACTCTCACACATCTCAACGAGGCTACCTAAAAGTCCCCTATCATTTTCAAAAGCATGCTAATTCTAGGATTTAACAAGTATTCACACACAAGTTCTATTAACACAACAACACACACCGCCACTCAAACAATGAAATATCAATAACAATCATGTGTGGCTCAAATCCTCACCAAGAAAAGACTAGGAATGGGTGTAGATGTGTCAAATGGTACAATATCAAGCTTTCAAATTTTAACAATTTTCGTTCGGATTTACAAAATTTTTAAAACTCTCAAAAATTTCCCCCATCCCCACACTTGGGATACATTGTCCCAATGTATGGCTTTGAGGGAAGGATCGCTCTTAACCACAACATCAACCTTTGCTTAAACTCTCAAACCCTAAATTTTTTTTTTTTTTTTTTTTTAATTATTTTAATTCTTAAAAACACCACCAATTCCTTCACAACCCATAAACTAAACACATCAAAACACCACCCAACCGCCCAACCAAAAACTTAAACATGAATATATACAAAGGGGCACAAGATGAGAACAAGACACGACCTGATTAGTAAATCAGCAGTGTTGGTAGTGATGCAGCTGCGGTAATCGAACCGGTTCAAAAACATCTCTCAGATTCGCCGATATCTCAACAGGGATGTTGCCAAACATCCCCACACTTGAATCATTGCATCCGCGAGGGTTGAAACGTAATAACCTGCCAACACACAAACACAACACCAAAACAAAACCAAACAAAGCAAAACAAAACAAAATACAAATACAATACTCTACTTCCTCGGGCTGCCTCCCGAGAGCGCTAAGTTTAAAGGTCTTCAGCCAGACCATACCTGATATGCCTCAAGGTGGTCTCAATGCACATTTACCTTTTTCGTTGCTGATGTAAGCACGGTGTTTGATTCTTGTATTGTGTGTGTGCTTTGTCACGTCCCATCTTTCTTTGCAAAATTCTTTAAATCCACATTTTCCTACCGAATTTCCAACAAATGCTCGGTAGTTTACTCTCCACTTCACTACTTCGTTTTCTGTGCCCAACAAATCCAAACTCTCCCATAAACATAACTTATGAATGAAATCTCCCACATCATGAAGTGCCACCTTCCTAGTTTCTAAACATGCATCCTTAACACTCTTGGTTTCCATAACCACCACAGCCGGAGAGTTGTAATCAACTTTGATTGCTTCATCAAGTAAAAGACCCTCAACTTTGCTCTCCATAGGTGGTTCCTCCACAATAATTTCAATTGTATATTCCTCATTTGGCCCTAATAATTCAGTTTCAAGTTCGGGAGGACTCACAACCTTTTCTTCTACATCACCCATAGGTGTCATTTGTTCAATCTGCACATATATCCAGTGTTGTTTTGCTTGACGTTTTTCCAATATCGACATCCCTGGCCTCATCTCTTTCACCTCTTTTGGTAACAAATCATATTTCCATTCCAAAAGTTCTACTCGTTCTTCCATTGACAAATGAGGTTTTGTTAATTCTTTTTCAACATGAACCATGTGTCTCTTCCTCATCATCTCGTCAAGACTTTCAGATTTATGTGACTGATAGTGCAAAGTAGGTTGTTGAGTTACACATTCATAACCAGACTGATCAAATGTATACTGAGCATGATAATAATCTTGATCGTACATCTGAGGGCCTTCATATGAAAGTTGGGAATATTCATCATAATAATCCATGTTCGACTTGTAAGGTGAATCATAGTATGAATCATGTGGGTGAAACTCATCATAATGGACATTCCGCTCGTCCATTCTCATCTGTTCTTCTCTACGCTTATGTTGGGCCTCCCCACAACATATACTCGGATGAAGTGGGCCTTTGCACAATCTACACGTAAATAAGCTGAAATTTGTGTAATGCCCTGTCATCCTGCACAACACAACTCAACTACCAAGTGTAAATCATGAACATAAAAGAAATCTTTTTGGTTTTTTTTTTTTTTTTTTTTTTTTTAAACTAATACACAAGATAACACACGTTGCGCACTACTCCCTGGCAACGGCGCCAAAATTTGACGTGATTGTCGTGGGTCACGCAAATTTAATCCCCAAACAACTGTAGATAGTGGTAATAGGGTATCGAACTCAGGGAGTATGTGGAAGATGTGTCGATTGTATAGCTTTGTACTTAACTAATATTAGACTAAATTGCAGAAATTAAAATTCAAGAGTTTGGTTTGTTGATTTAGAAAACTAAATTAAAAACTAATTCAAATCAAATGTAGGTTTTAAGACAATTAGGAGAGAACAATGATCACCCTAGGTTTCAGTTTCTTTAAACAATTGTGTGCAATTCCAACTAGAAAGAGTTACATAGACATAACTCGTGTATAGATGATTGAAGTGATAAAAGGGGACAAAGTACTCGGATTATATAAACGCGAGGTTGTTTCCCGATGACCAATTAACCAATAACCAACCCTAACCCTTCCCGTGATATCTCGATTGCCAACGGCACCAAGAACGTACGATTAAGACTAGAAATTGCAATATCGATTAACAAATTACAAGCAATCAAACATACACCATGATATTCAAGCAACGCAAGTTATCATTCTAGAAATTCAGAATTAAAACACACAAAAGTTCAAGAAACATTCACCTAAGATGATCACCGAAGAGTTTAGCCGGACATGGCTCGGTGAATCATCATCATAATCAAAACAATGTTCATACGAATCGAAAGTACAAACCGAATGATAAGAATTGTTCACCAAACAAGCAAGCAGCCAAAAATCGCCCCAAGGATGTTCTCTAACCGTCCAATGATGAGTTCATGTGAAAAGACACAATAAAAACTAATTTATGAGAGCAGTTACGGTTCTGATCGCTGCCTCCACCGTAAATTACGGCTCCACCGTAATTTACGGTGGTCTTCAATATGTTTACGGCACAAATAAACTGTTTTACGGTGGGAATCAGATCATCATCAGGTCCACCTGGTGTCTTGAAATTTCTTCAATGTTTCATCTTTTGTTCCGCATGTGCCATGAATGTTGATGATGATGTCTTTCATGTGCCGTCCACTGTATGCGTGTGTATATATGTGCCGCCCCCTATCTGCCTCGTTATCAGCCCAATCACTAACATCCACAAGGCTCCACAATAATGATGATTTGATGGTTTAATGTTGTTGAAAAGAGAGCCCACAAGTCTCCCCAAAAGTTACGCAACATGTGATGATGGTCCACGTGAATTCTGCCACCCCCAAACCGTGATGTTATTGCTTGTTTGTTTCTCCAAATCGGCCCAACCAAAGGGTTACAAGTGCAGCCCAATCATATGTTGTGTTGGCGGCCCAATGAAGCAAGTCCATGTGCCATATGCAGCCCACTAATAATGATTTGATGATTAAAAAAAAACAAAGCCACGTGATGTCTTTGACTGCTCCAATCCAAAAGATGTTTTGTATAATGTTGACTGGCCTCCTCTCTCTTTTGTCTTTATTCGATGTGATCTTCAAAGAAATTAACAAATCCCCTCAAATACACAAAGTCTGCACGTGCCACCAAGTCTTGTATGATGTTGATGATGTGATGGTGACTCCAAAGTCCAACCTCTCAAGTGCATGTATTAGGATTTTAATAAAAAAAAAACCTTTTTAACATCCTTGACAATTAAAGCATTTGCTGCCAAACTTCCTTAACAGTAGCCTACGGTTCCAATTTAACCAAATTAAGCGATTTACCTGTAAAACATACGAACACTCGTAGTTACTAAGTTCAAGCAAATAACCAAGTAAAGCATGGAATTTTAATCTTTTTAAACCATTTAAGGGTTGTCCAACGGACCACCCGTCAACTGCTCAAGGCAGTTCGTATTGCATGATCACCACCGTGACCCATGTAATTAATTGTCCTTAACAACCCCTGAGTGAACAGGTGCTGAGTCCAAACAAATAGTACTATCGTTGCTAAGGCAGGTAGACAGCATTCCATGTGTAAACATAACAAACAAGCATTCATTAAGTCACGTATAACATGCGGTAATTGGTTAGCGATTAAAGTATTGCGTAGTGTGTTTGATGTGATTTAGAATATGTAACGTATGTAACACCCAAAAGTGCGTAAAGCAAAAAGGGATCGAGTATACTCACAGCGATTGGTGGATTGAAGGGAGCGCTAGAGAGTAGGGTTAGCCTGAACAGATCGATAGCATAACGATAAGCGACGCGTAAAATGAAACAAGTGACAGTGGGTCGAACAGCAGTTCGATCGGATGGTAGTCCGATCGGACAGCCGGTCGTTCGAGTGTCAGTCCGCTCGGATGGTCATCCGATCGGGTAACCTTTCGAGTGGATTGTTTCTTCCTTTGTGAAGGATGTGTTTGTGTATGACGGTTTGACTTTTGAAGTTTTCGTTGTAGTATTTTGAAAACTTAGAAGTATCACTACCTTTCAGGTCGGTCGATCGGTCGGACGACAACCCGATCGGTTGGATACTTTAGTGAGAACAAGTTCACAGTAGTTTGTCACTCGATCGGATGGTAGTCCGATCGGGTGGCAACCTTTGTGCCTTGAACATGTTAAAAATTGTTTAAGTGTTGAAGTCAGAGCATTACATGGCCGAGTGACAATCCGATCAGGTGGTAATCCGACCGGTCAGTAGTTCGTTCAATGTTCACAACTTCAAATGTTTGAAATAGATGTTAAGTGTGGGGCCAAAGTGCAAGTCGATCGGGTGACCAGTCGTTCGGGTGGCTGTCCGTTCGGACAGTAGTCCGATCGGACGACACTCCATCCTGGTCGACCTGATCGTCTTCTTCCTTGGTCATTTTGGTAGTTTGTCGTTTTATCGAGATGATTTGATAATGTATTAGACAACAGAAACCTCGTCAATACTTGGTACTCCTGATCGAACAGGAATCACCCAAATCTGGCCAGTTAACTGTTCGAGACGATGTTCCATGTTTAACCCGAAATCGGTAATCTCGTGGATAGAATCCAGATCTTGAACCAACACATCAACAAGCAAGTGTAGAAGGTTAGAACAAGCTCCGATTTTATCGGTTTTGAGTGCATTGAGTGTAAAAGAGTTGAAAGAAAGTTAGAAACCATTTTTCAATCCTTTTTCACCTTGAATATGTTTAGATCCATGAAAGATCTTTGTTTATTTGTATGGAAATCGTTTGGATCTAAGTTGTTCTTGGTGGATTGAAGCCAAAACATGAAGTTCCTAAGAACACCATGATGACATCATCCTAGAACACCTCAAATCTAGTGATTTCACGGTTAAAAGTTAAGATTTGAAATATAGAAAGGTGTAGGAGTGCGTGTAGATTAAGGAAGTACAAGATTTAGACGGAAAACTTACAAGAATCGCGAGAAATCTGAAGAAAAGTGGGCAAGAATGCTGGTCGGACGAAGGTTTCCAGAAATGGTAAGTTTGATGTTGAAAAAGGGGGGTATTTATAGGGTTTCCCAAAAAGGAAAGGGGAGGAGAGGGCTGATCGATCGGGTGGCAGCCCGGTCGAATGGCTGGTCGATCGAGCGGCAGCTCGATCGGCTGGTCACTTGGTCGATTGGCCACTTGATTCAAGCGTTCGGTGTGACGAGTTTTGCCGTTTCGATTGCGATTGCGATCGTTGCGATGCGATAGAGTTTCCTAGTCAAATTACTTTTAATCCCAACTACTATATCTAACATACAATCATCCTTATTTCGTATTTGTTTAGCGTTTGCGGTTCGATTGCGATTGAGTTTCGATTGCGTTTCGATTAATCACCACAACACAACATAAATAAACATGCACAAGTAACACATAAGGCACACACACATATATAACAATATCCAAAACGCGTAATTCGAGTTGCGAGTGCGATAACGATAAATCGATAAAACATGCGATAAATATCGAATAAACCTCGATTATTAATAAGTACTCCACATAATACAACTAACATAAAACATAAAATAGATTAACTACAAGTCAAAGAAGTCAAAACAAGAATTAAGCAAGGAGTGACAGATCGCAATTAGCAATCTTGTCTTCCTTTGACTTCAATCTTGACTTTGACTTTCGAAACACGGGGTGTTACACTAACAGAAGGAAATGATTCTCTTGTTAACAAGTTAGTTTTCACATGTGGATAAACATCATCAAGTCCCATGAGAAACTGCATTAGTTTTATTAAGGTTGAAAAATCATTATATTCTTTTGCAGCTTTACATGAACAAGTGGGTAGTTTGAGCATAGTATCAAACTGCTTCCACATAGTAGTTAATATGTTATAATAGTCTGCAATAGAACTTCCGTTTTGAGAAATACAATTTATTTTCTTATAAAGATCATACACAACAGAACCATTTACTTTGTCATAGGTTTCCTTAAGATCATCCCACACTTCTAAGGAAAATTTTGAAAAAACTTGTCCCAAAAATAACTCCTCAGAAACAGAGTTTAATAACCAAGTCAAGACAACAAAGCTACACTTATCCCACTAATTAGCTAACACATGATCATCAGTGGATCTTTCACATTTTTCACCTATAAAACCAACTTTATTTTTAGCTTCTAGTGCAAGTTTCATTGCACTAGACCAAATAGAGTAATTCTCAGTCCCTTTCAACTTTACACTAACTATAGTTAAACTACTGGAATCACTGGGGTGTAAATACAAAGGATCCCCAATGTCCAGTTTGCTGATAAGGGTCTAAGAAGTACTAGCATCAACATCACCATCAACCATGATGATCACAAGAAATTAACACACCAAGAAACAATAATTAATCAACAAAAGATGATTTCAATCAAAAAACAAACAAACCAAGAATCCAAAAACAATCAACCAACAAGAAACCCTAAAAAGCGAAACTGTGTCAGGGGCCAGATTCCAGGTTCATTACTCTATGGTACCTAGACAAGTCTTAACATAGGAGCTATACTACACAAGAACTACAACAATGTAACAATACAGATAAAATGCAGCAAGTAATCAATCACGACTCAATCAAGGCTGGCTCGACTAGCCCGTTAACAAGAATGCCTAAGACACAACAATGCAGTGAACATAAAAAAGCAGAGATAAAAGTGAAAGAAAGGATCTCACAACAGCGTTTAACTCCCTCCAAGCAAATATGAATTTGTAACCTTCTAGGGTTACAAAATTACAGATCAGAAAGCTAACCAATCACCTGGTCAGTTTGCCATGAAACCTTCTAGGGTTTCAGACACCAAACAGGGTATAAGAACTCTAGAAGATAAGAGATCTTCCCCAATATCCACCAAACCCTAACTAGGGTTTCAATCGCACTAGATCTGCAATGGTACGCTTGCCAAGATCAAGATCCACACTATTCTTCGAGAAGAGAAGAACACAAACTACCCAAATAGCTTAGATCTTACCCTAGAACTCACATCGGAAGATTCAGATCCAGAATCAAGAGCACAAATAACTCTCATACCATGTAAAATGGTATAACAACAACATAGAAACAAGATATAGCGACAAAAACGGTGACAAAACTTTTATTGATTACCCAAACCAGAAAAACACCCCCAAAACCCTAGATCTTACAATAAGTAAGATCTCTGAACAATACAACAGAAATGATCAACTGATGAACAATCAGTTGATCTAGAACTACAAACTACAAGATCTCATAAGAGATCAACAAGATCACACAGGATCAGATGAACAAACCCTAATCGTACACAAGTGAGAGAGACAACAGAAATATCTAGAGGTGTTAGTGAGATAATAACACTGAACTTCGCTTTTATATCCAGACCCAAAGATACTTTCTCTTCATTCCCTCATGTTATAGAACTTCTCACATCAGCCCTCAGGAAGCACTGATGCACCCCTTCACTTTCAGCCCTCTCCACTTAACACCCTCATTTGTTACAACAACTAACTGAAACAATGTAACAACTTTCTAACATGTTTTGTTATGTTGCAACATGAATTAATCAATATTGCAGTATTTTATTTTAACAGTTTCCCTTGAAAGCATTTACTTATTTTCACCTCGGAGGGTGGTTACAAGAAGAACCCCCCACCTCTCCTCGTAACGAGCTTACGGTGCTTTGTTTTGCAGATCATTCCAGGCTTATTGATCGAAGAAGAGATTTGGAAGATGACCCTCCTGTGAGACTACCACTATAGTTCTATCCCAAGCAGATTAGAACCTGTGTTTCTTTAGAATTACTGTCGATTCATATAAGAATTTATATGGTGATTTAAATTCAGTCACATGCGAATTTCGCCAGGGTTTTACATATGCATGTTGATTTGTGTTTCAGAATTATTCACACAAAATTTAAACCATGATCAACATTTGTCAACGTTAACCAACTATAATTATAAACCCAAACTAAATAGTTGAATATATAGTTTCTCAAGAAATTTGGCAGGTAGTTGTTCAATGGTGCAAAATCATTCCTTTTTACGCTTGGGAGATTAGAAATCTGCTGGGTATCTATAAATTTGTGAATGGATAAAAGCGAGTGAAGAAAGTGGTTCATGCGATTGTGCTCATAACGTTATGGTGCCTATGGAGTTTGCAGATAGGGTTGTCTGTTTTTATCTGAAACCCGAAACCTGACCCAAATTTTAAGCCACCCGAACCCAAATAAGAGAATACCCGAAAAATCCGAACCCGTCCAACCCAAATTTTAAAAGGGTCGTTTATCGGGTCATTTTTTCCCAGCCAAAAACCCGAACAACCTGACCCGAATCACGAAACTCGAAAAAACCCGAACATTTACTATCTTTTTTTATAGATGTGTTTTAGTATGGAGTCTCCGGTGTTTAGAACATTAAGTTTTGGGACTTTTAAACATTATAATATTATATTGTCAAATGAGTTTTGAATTTTGTTAATATTTTTTTAGTAGCAATATAACTTTTGATGATATTTTGTAAAAAAGAAAATATTTATTTTCATTTTGTATCCAAACTTGAAAACCAAACAACCCAACCTGAACTATCCTGAACCTGAATAACTCAAAGACAGCCAACCCGAATTTCAAATGGGTTGGTTATCGAGTCACTTTTCCTAGTCAAAAACCAGAACAACCCGACCCGAAGAACCCATAAAAGAAACCCGAAGAACACCCCTATTTGCAGAATAAGGTACTCTTCGATGGGGGGTATGTATCTTTGGCTAATTTAGTGGAGGAAGTAAAGCATTTGGGATTCTTATGAATTAAAAATCGAGCTCGACTGTTGGCTTTAACATGGGAGTAATGGGGAGCGTTTGATGTTAGTGCTGTAACGGGTTGTAGTTTTTTGGTGCATTTTATTTATTTTTTCTCTGTTTTGTGTGATTTTCCTGTTTTGTATGTTTAGTGTACTGCTGTGAGCTTCTGGCTTGCTGTTGTTGGTGTGGAATAATATGGGTTTTTTGCTGTTAAAAAAATTAGTTAAATAGTTAAATAAACTGCCTAATATTATTTTTCATGAATTTTGGTGATAAAAAATCAACATTTTAGGATTTAAATGGTTGTAAATGATAGTTATAGAATACGTGACTTTACTCTTTTTGTGGCCTCCAAAGAATTTAAATAATTGTAAATGATAGTTATAGAATACGTGACTTTACTGTTTTTCATCATCATCATCATCATCATCATCATCATCATCATCATACTCAGTAAATTCTACCAATAGCAAAACTAAGGTAGGATCTGAGGAGGGTAAGATGTAGACAGCCTTACTTCTACCCCATAAGAATAGAGATGCTGCTTACAGCGAGACCCCCGACTCGATTGTAGTTTTGTATCAAGCCTTGGACATAAGGCACAAAACACTCGACAATTAAGAAAAATACTAATTAGTGCATTGTGATATCCAAATCTAATTTTACCTAGATTATACACCACAACTTCATATTCTTGGTTGTTCAACTCCTTCTGGACTTTCTTGGCTTCTAGATTTTCTTGGTTCACACTTCGCAATTATTAATCATATAAATAAATCCACTAGTTCACCATATTTCCAAAAGTTAAAAACAAGCATAAGAAGTCTTGTTTATATGAATTATTATTATTATTATTATTATATATTATAAAACATAAATCCACTGAAAACAAGCTTAATAAATAATTTATTATCCTTCATACACAAAAGCACATGCATTTCCATTTCTGTCTATATTGTAGAAAACACTTTTTTTTTTGGATCATCTGGAACAAATAACAAACTTCAATTCAAGTGATCATGATTTTTTGCTTTCTTCTTATTATTAAATAGACAAATTTTATTGATTCATTATCAGTTAATCAACTTGTGTTATTAACTTAATAAATATAAAATGAAAACCACATAATATAACAGTGTCAATCCATATAGACTATTTGTGCAATTAATTCTTTATTTTAATCAAACAAGATAGACTATTTGTGCAATTAACTCTTTATTTTTAGTGTAATCCATAACACATTTATGCAACCGCTTACTTCACGATTTTTTTATCTTCTCTGTTAAATTAGCAAAACACTACGTATACACAAGTGTATTATATAGTTCGTGCAACTCTCTACTTATAAAGGTTATTTATTGAGCGTGCCTAAAAAGTTATTTTTTTATCATTATATATGTATGACATATGTGTGTGTAGATAATGATAATGATAAAAATAAATAAAGAAATAAAAAAAGACAGGTTAAGAGACTTTTGGGCATGTTTTAGAGCCATAAGCCGAAAGGACCCGAAATGAAAATGAAAATTATAATATTTATTTATATGTAATTGCTTAGCCGTCATACAGAGACACACTCAAATAATTTTAGGCCAAAAAGGTTAAAACCACACCTCATCGTTTTTATAAAGATAACAACAATTCCTTGAAAGCAACAGCCGGCCCCACTTCGCTAGCCTACAACCGGGTTTTTTTTCCAACTCCACAAAATATGAACTCTTCTAGAAACTTGGTTTTATTAGAATAGACAATAAAAGAAATAAAAATTAATTAACTTTTGTTTTACGTTTTTTTTTTCTGGATTTTTTTAGCACCATGTTTACTGATCATATTTGGTCACTCAGGTTTTTTCACCCTATCGACCTTCTAATACGTGTTGAGATAAACCTTAACTTTGTCTATTTTTACGTTAAATGAGTCACTTAGTGTTAAAAATCCGTGCTTTTGTTTTACATTGTTTTCCGGTTTTGGTCATCGTTTAGTTGCTAGTTAGCACGATTTTACCCTCCTGTCCCGCAACGCTGGTAGCACGTTTTGTGGCCCCCACCCTCCAACGCAAGGGCTTAAGAGTGGTATTTAATAAATATCCACAATGATTTTTTTTTTTTTTTTACTTTTTTGAGCTCACGTGGATGACTAAGGACATGATGTCGAGGAGAAAGGAGGATGAGTGTTTTTGCATAAACACGTATAAAAACACATTATGTGAGAAGGGAGTAGAGAGAAAGTGCGTTTTTGAGAGCATTTTTTGTTGTGAGAGGAGCAAAGCCTGGACATGACGGCAGGGAAACGTGGCTAGTGTTTTAAGCTTTCCTATCGTGTTATACACTAACTCTACGGAATCGTATTTCTTTTTTACTTTGCCTAAGGTTATGATCTAGCCACATGTGTATCTAAAGATTAACATGTGTTGATTTTAGACAACTTTGCCGCTCGATCTTCATTGTTTCGATCGTATCTCTCTTGTTGGTCGGATTCAAAAATCTGAGAAGTTGTATAGCTTTGAATCTTTTGTGTCTTGGATTACTATGTTGGAATCAAAGTAGTGGCAAAATCATAACCTCTAAATCAAAAGTAGGTAAAAATACCTTTTTCTAAATTTTGAAAGAAAATTTATATTTTTCTTCCAAAAAAAGTTGCTTACAAATTCTGTTATAAAATAACTAGAAGCTATTAAAAAGCTTAACATATCCTGTTTAAATCCGTCATCCTATATGAAATAAATAGGTTTTCGTCAACAAATTTAATGTTTAAAAAAGTAAAAGTTATCTTATCAGCGTACGACAATTTGAAGGGTCCAACTCATGTTTTCTAAAATCGACTTTTTACACCCTCTTAGCCCTCTTTTATCGGTTTCATCATTGGGGCTGGTTCAGATACAAACCATATTTATCCTATAAACTGTAAGAACAGATCCTATCACTTAAAAAAAGTTAAATTAGCACATACCAAAACAATACATACATAAAAGTAACACTTTTAAATTATATTAGCACATGAAAATTAATCAAGATAATTGATTTTAACACATATTTGAATGATATCAGCACTTTTCTTAATCAGCACATTGAAAACAAAAAAAAAAATCCAAATAAAGAATAGATATTATTTTATCATTTCTCTATAATTGGTTGGATACCACGTGACACTTTTTAAATGGTTCTTACAATTTATATGCGAAATATGATTTGTATTTGATCCTACTCCATTATTATTGAACCAAAGTTGGAATATAAGGAGAACCAGAAAAAATAAAGATAAAACTTAAGATAAGTTTATGGGCCAAGCCCAGCATCTCATATAGTCCGGAATCCAACAAGCATGTATGTCATGGTTCTCATACCATACAAGTTACACAACCCAATCCATTATGTGGAGACTCGCTTACACATGTTAGCAATAGCTTAGGTCATTCGCAATGTTATTTTAGGGCCTAACTTCGTAATTCTGTACAAATTTTGGTCAAGATGTAGTATTTATATAACATAATATAAGTTTTATAGATTTTTTTTCTTGACTTTGGTCAAAAAACATTTACAACAAATTTCTTTTAATCTCTGTCGTCTGTAGGACTTGAATCCAAGACGCCCCCCTCTCAAACTCAGGTATTTAAAGGTTTTGTTTTTGCTAATGAACAATGGCGAAGCTTGAGATTTTCGACCCGGGGGGCGGAAGTCAACGGATATAAAAAATTCTATACAACTGGGGGATCGAAAACGTAAATACCGAAAAATTTCTATACGAAAACTACATACTCTCCACTACCGAGTGAAAAGTTCGGGGGGTCGGTCGCCCCCTCCCGCCCCTTAAAAGCTTCGCCCATGCTAATGAACCATCACTCCATCGGTGACTTTGGCCAATTAGTTTGATGTACTTTGTGCATTTGTTATAAAACGGTTGTTAATTGACAGGAAGTAGTTTTTGGTGCTAATTGACAACACTTGTTTAGAAATATGATAAACCTAACCGACTTGGTTTGTTAGGTCCACTGGACCGCCAAAAACGGTTTTTAGTTTTCTTTTTTCATATCGTTAGCTTGTAATTTGAAAGCGATAAAAGATAGTTCATAAATATTATAAGTATGCATAATTGCAATTTAAAAATGAAAAAAATAATAATAAAGGTAAATGAACGGTTTGGTTACATATTTATTCCAAGTTCCAAACCGGCATGAGAATAAGTAACCGTTTTAATGGGAGTAAAACAATGTGTCTGTTAAGAGTGCGAAAGTGAGAAATCGGATCCTTAAACCTTTGGTAGAGGTTGGTATTTATAGCCGAAGGATTAGAGAAGGAGATGGGTTGATGGGCCGAACGTCGCCATCAAGGAATATCCATTTGGCCCCCTCTGACACGACAAGTAGTGGCTGCAAAGGTGGAGGGATGTTGGCGCATCGTGATTGGTTACACGTCGCCTGCCAAATGTACTTGCTGTCGAGTCTGTCATCAGCTGTGAGTGAAAATCATGGAGCAATGCATGGCGCAAGCAGATTGGCTACACATCACTGTCCTTTTGTACTATTTGTTCCATGCACAATTGATCATTGTGGGGATTGGTTGTGACAGAGCCTGACGTATGCTGATTGGCTGCATGCTGCTGTCACTTGTACTGGTTGTACTTTTATGAGTTGTCGTGGTTGAGCATACGCATGCGGAACCCGCGCAGGAACCTCGGAAAAAGCTGCCTGTTTTGGAATCAAGTGTGGGTATAGTCCTACGCGCGCATAACTTGCACGACATTTGGGACCATACCCCTTTAAGCTCCAATCTAAGCAAGAAAGTAAGGGACGTCGCCTTCTAATGCCTTCCCGACTTCCTACATATGTGTACATCGAAGATCTCTTTCTTGAATTACCCCGCTCCGGTTAAAATAATTGTGGGCGAGGGGCAAGGTTGTGAAAAGTGCTGGACGCTAGTCGGCCGGTGAGGTAATGACTAGCGATTAATCGAGATTAATCAGATTGGAATTTTTATATGTAATTTTCAGTTTTATGTATACATATACACATTTATATAGGTAAATGTTTTAAGTAGACAAGTTTTAACCCTTCCTCGACTCAATTTTTTAAGTATACAAGATTAATTGCTTGAATTCACATAGTTTGGTTGGAAACTGGCCAGAATTTACAGTTTTTTGCCAGAATCTGGTCGTAATCGTTGATTTTTAGCCGGCCGACTAGGTCCGACTAGTGATTAATGGACCGATTAATGAAAAATTATTCAGTTACTGACGGACTAATTACAGATTTTACAACACTTGCATTGGTGATGGTCTCATACAATATAATGATATATATTAATTAATAATTATAGATAAATGAGTCGTTTAATTATTAAAGGACTCAATATTGCTTCTTTGTCTGTCTATATGTTATAGTGTGTAGGTTTGTGAGGTAGGATGGTAATCAAATAGGATCAAGTGACTTTAATTTTTTAAGGTTAGTATTTTCATATATGTTTGATAAATTCATATTTTATTATTTTATTTCTACATATTGACCCGATTAACCCACAAGTTTACACTAGTTTAAATGGCATATGCGGTAACGTTTGAATGGTTTACGGTCTACTTCGACCACTATTAACAAAAATCTTGCTTGGAACGCTAAGGTCTACTTCGACCACGATTAACAAAAAAATCTTACTTGGAACGCTAAATCTAGATTCGGAAAACGACAAACCAAATTGGTCGGGTTGGTTGAGTCGGCCAAACCACAACTAAAACTAAGGGTGACAATTTTTGACACAACCCGAAATAATCAAATTTTGGATTGTCAAATCAAAACCATTTAATTAATTGGTCATGTTCAAATTGACGTGTTTAAACCATTTGATAAGCATGTTGATTTGTGTGAAACAATGGTTAACCTGGTGGGGTTAACTCACTGGTCTCGTCAAGTAGGGTTAATCCCTTCTTTCCGAGGATCCTTGGCTGGATCGTCCGCTGGTTGGTTCCCTGCACAAGGAAACAAGCCGTCACTCGTAGTTTGCTTGGGAATCAGTAGTTTGCTTGGGAAGCAAAGTGTGATAGTAGTAGTAGTGAGAGAGTTGAGAAGTGATACCTCAAACCTGGTTTGGGATGGGTATTTATAGCCGAGGAGTGAAGGAGGGTAGTTGAGTAGCTAGTCTGACATCGCACAGGTGTGTCAGACCTGTCAGTTATGGTGAGGATGCCACGTCCTGCTGTGGTGTCATATTGTTGCACATACGTGGGCTAGTAGGTTACTGTTCTCAGTGCCACTTGCACTGAGTGTCAGACCCACTTGCCTTGTGGGCAGGATGCGGTGCCAGGCCGCACCGCTGCTTGCGGTAACTGATGTTGTTCCCGCGTTCTTTGTTCTATCCAAGATGTATGCGGGATGCGGTGCCTGCCGCATCGCCGCTTAGTGACTGTTACTGTTGTCCAGATCCCTTGTCGTGACGAAAATGTTCATAGGATGCGGTGCCTGGCCGCATCGCTATGCGTAACATTTATTTCCGTACTTAAGGTAAGTCTTCTCATCACTGGACAGATTGGACCGCTGTGTTCGCGCGTGCCCGCACGGACACAGGTAAGTTATTGCTGGTGGGGGTTTTTGATAAGGGTAATGGTCATTCGCGGTTATGCAGACGCGAGATTTAGGACCATACCCCTTCAAGTCCCCCCAGTCTAGTGTTTCTTCCTTATGCAAGTTGCATGTGGGAGGAATACTGGACTATGGTGTCTAGAAGGTAGGATATTCGGTTGTCAGTCCGTTTGGTCGGTAGACCTTTCGAGTGGATTATTTCTTCCTTTGAGAAGGATGTCCGGTGAGCAAGTTCCGTCTGATGCGGAATTCTCCGCCAAGGACTCGACTCTTGGTCTACCTTTTCCTGATGTCATCAGCCACTTGTTGGTGTTTCGAACCAACCTTTGAGACGGTGACTGAAGGTGTTAGCAGGGTTCGAACCAACCTTTGAGATCGTGACGTAAGATGTTTGTCTCCGTCACTCTGGTTGTAACCTCTGCGTCAGCTAGTGCAAAGTTGTAAGTACTTTGCTCAAGCTCTATGTTCAGCGACTGGACATGCAACGATGATCCCTGTTTTGTAGGGTTTTCGTGTTCTCCAGTATAGTGTACTAGTAATCGCACGTCCTCTGCGGTTTATCTCTCAAGTAACCGCACGTCCTCTGAGGTTTAGCTCTCAAGTAACCGCACGTCCTTTGCGGTTACCTCGTTGCTGCACCTTGTTGGCTATGTTTGTTTGAGAAACGTGGGGTAGTTGCGCCATTGTTGGCCGTGTTTGGTCGAACAATGTGAATCTGGATTATGGGCAGATAAACATGGTCATAGGCAGGGTTGTGCCCACCATTGTTTATTCTATGCGGTCCATAGGTGGGTAACTAGTCATAAGCAGACTTGTTACCACTGTTCTGGAGCTACTTTCCTTCACGCTTTGGTGGAAAGTAGTTTTCCTTTAAGTAGTGTTGCCGGAGGAGATCACCTTAGATACTTGGGAAGTTGGTTGAAACTCTTTCGCATTCGTTTTGTAGCCACTTTCCTTCATGGTTAGTTGAAAAGCAGTTTTCTTTGAAGTAGCTTTGTTCCACCGCGTGGTGGTTTAGTTGTGGCTCTTCCGTAGCTACCATTCGCATAGTTGCGGTTTGTAGCAACTACTCATGAGTGGTTGTGGTTTACAGCAAAGAACTCGCTTCTAGAAGTCTTGTAGCCTGGATGTGGCTCTTGAAGGTTCAGGAGATAGGGTTGCTGATGTGCGGTTGCTCATCGTGCCTGTCCATCATCCTAAGGAGAAGCTGTTTGCGTTCCCTCTGTGGTTGTGAACCGGAAATGAGGGTTTTGAGGCTTGAAGAAGCTTACATGGGGTGCGGTTTACCGCATCATGAGAAGCGGTTATCACAGTCCAAAGAACCATGCTGGTTCTGAGTATCTGATACACACGTGCGGGTTCGTGTATGTCATCTTCGCATATTCCACGTGTGCTCGTGGGTATGTGCGGTTATTGTTTATACCCCTTTATATAATGTAGAGATATATATATTTTTTGCCTTTTTTGAGGGGTATGTAAAAAACGACATGCGGTATGGGTTATGGTGCGGTAAACCAGAGAAACCGCATGCCGCTTGTGTTTGGATAATGTTTGTCGCTTTTGTGCTGCCTACGTGGCTGATGGCACGTGTGGGTTGTTGAAAGTTGGTAGGATTCTGACATGTGATGATCTGAAAAGACGTTTGCACTGCCCGAGGTCATAACTGCACTGTAGCAAGTAGTGTAAAGGTCTTTCCTGTCAGGTGCGTGGGCGGCCACGCGCGCGTGGTAACCGTCAGTGGAAACGTCGCTGAACACGTGTCGCCCTGTAATTCGCCTATTTTGAACGTGGTAAGTCGGTTTACTGCATCGCATTAATTGCGATGAGTATATAAGGGGAAACCGTTTGTGGTTTCCTCACTTTGTTCAAATTTTTTCGAAATTTCTGTTGAAAGAAAGCGTGTTCTCTTCATCTTCTCCAACCAGTCTGTCTGTATTTCCGGTGATTTCTGGGTTTTTCTTTAACCTCATTCTTCTATCTTCTTTATTACTGATGGCTGAACCATCTAACCCACACAATGTGGAGGGTGAAAACCCTGAACCGTCTTCTCCGGTGGCTGGGGAAGAAGAAGACGACGGTGGTAGTGTCCCCGGTGGTGGCCTACCACCATTGAAGTGGTCTAAGGCGTCGTTCACCCGATTGATGACCAGCATCCAAATGCCCCAGGAGTTTGGGGTTGTTTATCCTCAGGAAGGTGATACCGGTGCCTGTGCTCCGGCCGGTCATGTCACCATGTGGGCCGATTTTTTCCTTGATGGTAACCTTCGTTTACCATTAACCATTTTTGTCGCTGAGGTCTTGGAGTATTACAGGGTCCATATCTCCCAGATGAGTCCTTTTGGGATGATACGTATTAGAAACTTTGAGTACACTTTTCGTGCTCTTGGTTTGCCGGTTACCGTTGATAATTTCCAGGGGTTCTACCAATTGACGGTGAACACCGGCTTCTTCTCTTTCAGTCAGCGGTATGGAAGCACCAAGTTGATGACCCCACCAAAGGGTATTACGACGTGGAAGAAAAAGTTCTTTTATGTTAAGGCTGCCGCGGTTGTTGTTGGTATGACTTTGCGGAATGTCAATGAGCCTATCCCTGCGGAGGATATAGGTATTCCTAGTGCGGAGACCGCGGAGTGGTTCCCAAGGTTGAGGACTATTGAGAATAGGCAGCTGACTAATGATGAGTTGTGGGTGCTGCGGATGATATTGACTAGGGATGTTAAGAATGCAAGGCCCGTTGTGCGGGAAAAAACTGGTGGTAAGTATTCTTACGCTTGTGCGGTTTCTTTATTCCTTTGCTTGTTATTGATTTGTACATGTATTATCAGAAGTTGCTGAGTTGTGGAAGATATTTGATCCAACCTTTACCGGCAAGGTGGGTATTATTAAGTGTGCGGCGGGTGAAGGTTTTAACCTGACCATCGTCCACAACTTCCGCGTTCCTAAACGCGATGCACTGGTTGCACCCCTGCCGCAAGGCAAAGGTATAATCCATAACATTCTTTGTTGCTTAATACGGTTCACCTTGCTGATTTTCTACATGTAGGTACTCTTGGGGTCCTTGGTAAATTTGAGTCACAGGGTGCGCCCAAGAAGCATGCGGAGAAAAAGCATGTGGATAAACCCGTGCGGGGTCGCGGCGTGAAGAAATCTGAGGCTCCTGCTGTTCCGCCTTCGGTGCCGCAGGCGGCAGGTATCTCTCATTCTCATTTCCGCAGTTATACCGATTACGTGGTAGTATCTGACACCCTTGAGGGTTTGGGTATTCCAGGTGGTGGTGCGGTTGCAGGTGGGACCTCTGCGGGTTCCAAGCCTGCTGATGAGAAGAAGAGAAAGGCAGATAAGGCAGTTGATGCTGGTGAGAAGAAGAAACCTAAGATTCAGACCCGACGGAAGGCTGTTCTGACGTCTGTTAAACCTGTGGTTGCTTCTGGTAAGTAATTCATAACTTTTACAAGTATTGTTTTTGTACTTGTAGTTTAAAGTCATTTTGCTTTGATTGCAGAACAGCAAGATGAAGGGTTCTCAATTTTTGATGCTCCTGATTCCCCTCCGCGTGACACAGCTGTGGATACGGGGGCTAAGGTGGTGCCTGAGCCCTCTGCTCGGGCGGAGGATACTGGGAAGGGTCCTGCGGCTCAAATTTATGACACGGTGGACTCTGCTGATAATCTGATCTCCCCGCAGGACACTGATGATATGAGCGTGAAGTTTGCTTATACTGAGAGGAAGAAGTCTCCTACTGCTGAGAAGGGTCCTGGTTCCGCTTCTGGGGGTGCGGATTTTATAGAGACTCTGATTCAGCCTGAAGAGTCTGAATTGGAGTATTATTACCGCACCTATACTGAAGATCGGGCCGTGACCTATCACCGCCCCCCATGGACCGTAATGCAAGGGGATGACATTACTGCTGACCCCTCCGCGTGTAGGGAGATTTTGGGTGGTTTGGGCACTCCTTTTGAAGTCAACCGGGCCCGTTCTTTACCAAGTGAGGTCCAGATTAACCAACTCTCCTCCATGCTTGTTGGGAGTTCCATAATGGCGAATGCCATTTTGGAAAACTACAAAGTACTGGGACGCAAGGATGAGGAAACTAAGCGTTTGCGGGCTGAGGCCGAAGAGTTGGTGAAGGCTGCACGTGATGGTGCAGAGCAGCTTGAGAGGGATAGGGCTGCCTTTGAAAAGCGCAAGCAGACCGAGGAGTGGGCTGCAACTGCTGAGCTTAAAAAGGTTCGTACTCTTGCAAAACTGCTTTCTGATGAGCGCAAGAGTTGGAAAGAAACTCTTTCTAATAAGTGCAAGACGCTATCTAATGAGCGCAAGACTTGAAAAGAATCTTGGGCCAAACAGAATGAAATTCTTTTTCATGTTCGCCAGGAGCTTACCAATGCCAAGGCAGCGAACTCTGCGTTGGCTAAAGAGAAAGCTGCGGCTGCCCAAGAGGCCAAGGAAGCAGAGGCTCGCCTTGCCAAGGCTCTTGAAGAGGCCAAGGAGGCGGAGGCCCGTGCTACAAAGGCTCTTGAAGGGGCGAATGTTGACCGCACCAACTTAACCAAAACTATTTTGGGTCTCCAGGTATAAGTCTCTTATTTTTCGATTTGTACATGTCTCACAAGTATGTTGCTTATTTTTGTATACTTGTGTTTCCTTTGTTAAAAGGCTGAAGTGCGGACCCGGGGGGCCGCTATTGAGGAGGTCTCTGCCCGTGTTGCAGAAAATGAAGCGCGGGCAAGAGAGGCTGAAGAGGCTAGAGATAGCCTTGCTTCTTCACTTGATCTGCTCAAGGCTGATCGCGAATGGATGCGTATGCACGGTATAGGGCATGTAAGTATCCGTTGCTTTTGACATCTTTTTTAGGTTTGCATTTGGTAACCGTAGTATTCTTTTTCCTCAGATTGTTACATCCATTCTTGACGCACCTGAGAACGTATCAGGTGTCAATGAGATTAAGGAGCGCGCCCAGGATGCTGGTTTTAAAGCTGGCTACAATCGTTGCATCGCTCATATGAATGTTATGGCCCAGGGCCAATATACTGATGAGCGATCCGGGTTCCACGGTGTGGATACTGAAGCGCTTCTTGCTGCTGCGGTTGCGGCGTATAACGAAACAACCCTTTCCGCTCTTGAGGATCTTGAAAAATGTCTAGAAGTGGAGGACTATGTGGACCGCTTGCGAGCGTTATATGCGGACGAGGAAGATGAGGAAGAGCCTGCTGTTGAGGGCAAGGATGGTGCGGGCCCCAGCGGTACAAAGAAAGACTAAGCTGGCCTGCGTGCCTTTTTTGTTTCCTCATGTAAATGTTAAGAACTTTATGCAAATCCCTTGTGCACCGCGTGGGTGTAAAAAAATTTTTTGAATATAAAGTTTTAACCCCTCTGTTCAATTTGTACAAGTGTTTTTATTACTTGCATGTTTGAACTTGTATGAGTTTAATGTTATTGTGAATAACACTAAGTCTGTAATTGCCTTTTGCATATCTAGGTGATATGCAAGTATGAAGAACTGTATCCGGCCGGATAAACAGTGTTGCCATTGCTGGCCTATTATAATAGTTGCGTGTGGTTACCACTCTGTGTGGGTATCGCGAATGAAGATTTTGCTAATCTGTTTTTGTGGATACCGCAGAGTGGAACACGCATTTGTAATAGAAATAAATAAACAATATTGCATTGAATCGTCTATTTATTTATTTGCAAATGGCCTGCGGCCCGATAGGTTACATGGTAAATGTAAAAAACATGGCTTACATATAACAGCGTCGAAGCTGTTGTGCATTCCATGTGCGTGCGATAGTTTTGCCTTCTAATGTTTGCAGTTTATACGCGCCTTTGCCCAGGACCTCTTGGATGAGGTAAGGTCCTTCCCACTTGGGGGCAAGTTTCCCTGGGCGCTCCGCGTTAGATGCTTCATTGTCGCGTAGGACGTAGTCTCCCGGGTTGAAAGTACAAATGCGGACGCGTGTATTGTAGTACTTTTCAAGTTTGGTTTTGTACTTGGCCTCGTTGATGGCAGCGTTTTCGCGCCTTTCTTCCAAGAGGTCCAAGTTAACCCTGCGTTCCTCATTGTTGTCTATCTTGTTGATAGCCAACATCCTAGGTGAAGGGAGGCCGACTTCTGCGGGGATCATCGCTTCAGTGCCATAGACCAGGCTGAAGGGTGTCTCACCGTTACTTGTCTTTGGGCTTGTCCTGTGTGCCCATAAGATGCTTGGGAGTTCATCAACCCAGCCGCGTCTTGCTGTTCCTAACCGTGCTTTGATGCCTTCGACTAAGCTTTTATTGATACTCTCGACCTGGCCATTCCCTTGCGGATGCGCCACTGAGGAGAATATGTGTTCAATATTTAGCTCTTTTAGCCATTTTTGAAAGTCATCGGCAGCGAAGTTGGTACCGTTATCGGTGACAATGCACATTGGTAGACCGAAACGGCAGATGATATGTTCCCACATGAATTTCCTTGTTATCATAGCGGTGGTTGATGCGAGCGGTTTTGCCTCTACCCATTTTATAAAATAATCAACAGCCACTATGATAAATTTCACTACACCTGGTGCGTCTGGAAATGGTCCCACCACGTCGATTGCCCATTTTTGAAATGGCCATGCGGTGGTGACTGGGACCAGGTTGTTCTTGGGGCGCAAGGTCTTGGGAGCATGCCGCTGACAATTGAAACACTTGCGCAAGACTTTGACTGCATCCAGGTGCATGCCGGGCCAGTAGTACCCGGCATTCATGATTTTGGCCACCACCATGCGTGGGCCTGCGTGTATGCCACATATTCCTTGGTGTATTTCTCTGATAAAGTACGTGGCATCTTGAGGGTCGACGCATCGTAGGAGTGGCCCCGGGTATGATTTACGGTATAAAATATCGTCTCCCATTTGGTAATGACATGCTTTGTATTGTAGCTTGCGTGCCTCTGCCTTGCTTTCGGGAGTAACACCTGATTGTAAGTATGCAATTATCGGTGTCATCCAGGATGTTGTACCGTACTGGATGACATTGACTTGGCGCAGGGGTACTTAGGGATTTTGCAGAATCTCGATGCGTACCTCTTTTGCCAGGTGTTGGAAGCTGGTGGATGCAAGTTTTGATAGTGCACCCGCAGGTTTGTTATCACTCCTGTTGATATGGCGGATATTGAAGGAGGTGAACTTTGATTTCAGTTGCAAGGCGTGTTCGAGGTAGAGGATCATGATATCCCCTTTTGCGGCATAGTCGCCGCGTATTTGGCCTGCAACCAATAGTGAATCGACGCGTGCTTCCAAATGTTGGACGTCGAGTTTGACTGCCAGACGCAACCCTGCCAGTAGAGCCTCATACTCTGCCTCGTTATTCGTGTTTTTTAAATCGAGGCAGATTGCATAGGTAAGCTCTTGGCCATCGGGACTGACGAGTCGCAGACCTGCACCTGCACCATCTTCGTTGGATGCACCATCTGTATACAGTGCCCAAGTTTCTGCGGAGGATGGTGGCGATGCAGGGTTTTACTCTTCTTCGCATTCTTGAATGCGATTTGCTGGTACTTCAGCAACGAAATCAGCCAAGACTTGGCCTTTGATTGCGGGGCGCAGCTTATAGTTCAATGAAAGTGCGCCCAGCTCAATTGCCTATTTTGCTAATCTACCAGAGATGTCGGGTTTTGATAGGGTAGGGCCGATCCTGTAGTTGGTTAGCACTGTGATGACGTGGTTTGCAAAGTATCGTCGCAATCGTCTTGACGCGTGTACTAGTACCAATACCAACTTCACCATGATGGAGTACCTCGTCTCTGGGTCGTTGAGCATTTTGCTGATGTAGTAGATGGGTGTTTGAACTCCTTCCCGCTCCACTATGAGTACCGCGCCTACAGCGTTGTCCGCGGCAGATAAGTACAAGATGAGTGGCTCATCCTTGCGTGGTGCGGTTAGAGTTGGGAGTTGAATAAAACACTCTTTCATCTCCCGGAAAGCTTTTTCGGCCTCTGCGGTCCATTGGAATTGTTCCTTTTTTAAGCAGCTCCGCAGGGTCTTGATGAAAGGGTAAGACTTAGCTGCGTGATTGGCTAAGAATCTATTTAGTGCGGCTAGCCTGCCGGCTAGTCGTTGCATTTCTTTCATCGTAGAAGGCGATGGCATGCGCTCAATCGCCTGAACTTTTTCCGGGTTTACCTTGAATCCATATTTGGTTACGATGAATACAAGGAATTTTCCTTCTTCTATTCCAAACGAGCATTTCCCTAGGTTAAGCTTCATGTTGACGCTTCGCAGAGTTTGGAACGTTCTTTCGATATCGTTGAGCATGGTGTCTTCCTCCATGCTCATGACGACCAGGTCGTCCATATAGATTTCGACACTTTTACTGATTTGTCCGCGAAAAGTGTCGTTCATCAACTTTTGATAGGTTGCGCCCGCGTTGCGCAACCCGAACGGCATTTTGGTGTAGCAGTAGTTCCCGGTAGGAGTGCGGAATGCCGTTTTATCTTCGTCCTCGATTGCCATTTGCACCTGGTGGTAGCCTTTGTAACAATCGAGGAAACACTTCCATCAAAATGGTGTGAGGTTATCGATCTTTTCGTCGATCTCCGGAAGTGCGTAACAATCCTTGGGGCAGGCTTTGTTAAGATCTTTATAATCGACGCACATGCGCCAGCCCCCAGATGGTTTTTCTACCATGACTGGGTTTGATAACCAAGTCTGGTATTTGACTTCCCGCAGGATACCTGCGGAGAGCAGCTCTTGGACCTGCTCATGCATCGCCTAGTTTTTTGCTGATCCAAGGTGGCGTTGGCCTTGGATCACTGGCTTGATACCTGGCATGGTATTCAAGAAGTGTTGCGCGATTTCACGTGGTACCCCTGTCATATCTGCGGGTGTCCACGCAAAAATGTCTTGGTTCCTGAAGAGGAGCTGCTTCAGGTGCGCTTTGATGGTAGGGGACAAAGCGTGGCCCAACGTAACTGTTTGTTCCGGGTGTCTTGCGTTAAGAACCCATTTTTCTGGTTGAGTGTTGGGAGTAGGCCTTGCTACCTTGTCCGGACGCAGCTCGTCCGTAGACATAACATCTCTTCGGGCGTATATTATCGCGACCCCCGTTGCGGTTGGGAAATCGATGATGGAGTGGGGGACGGATGTGATCATGTTGAAGTCGCCCTGGGACTCTCTTCCGAGAAGTACGTCGTACTTGGAGGTGTGAGGTAAAACCATGAAGTTTACCTCCTCCGTTCTTGTGTGCCTCCCGTTAGTGAGGCGCACAGGAAAAGTAATTTGTCCCAATGGGAATACGGTTTCCCCTGCAAAATCGGCCAACGGGTAGTCCACCGGCTGCAACCGATCTTTGTCTTTGTAACAACCCGCACTTTTGTGCGTTGTTACTACTCGTTATACTCGTTACGCCTAGCACCAGAGATTCGGATCATAATGTAACTATATCGTGTATATCGCTATTCGAAGGATAATCGCATATTTTCGAAGCACAATATCACTATACTACACTATTATCACACTAACACTCACGGAGGCATTGAGTGAGGACCTATTCTACCCTCCTCAGTGGCCGTGATGTGTCGAACGTAAACAATTAACGCTAACAAGGATCCTCGGGTGAGTGATGTAGCTCCAGTCGTCATGACGATGATGACAATACGAGTAAACGGTACCCCGTCAGTCTTTGTGGCACTACACGAAATAACGTTCACGATGACATCGAGAAAGGACCTATACTACCCTTATTGATGCCCGTGCAACGTCGATAATCATCGCATACTCGAATCGGAAACCGACTGTTAATTATCGAAACCTTGGATTATGGATACGTAAATACGACCCCTAGTGATATATATATATATAATAATATAATAATAACAATATATTGATAATATAAACTAATTATGAACATACGCGCTTCGAAAACTATCAAAACGACCAAAAACGGGAAATTCCAAGCGTCAGGACGTCTATCCGGACGGATGGACCATCCGGACGGATGGACATGCGCACGGATGGCCATCCGCACGCATGGGCCATCCGCACGGATGGGCCATCCGCACGGATGGGCCATCCGCACGGATGGGCTATCCGGGCCTGATCCCTCTCCTTCTCCTCTTTCGCCTATAAAAAGCCTGCCACACCACTATTCAAGTGATGTGACAGCTCCTGTTCAACCACACGCGCACCAAGACCCTTTTCTCTCGATTTCCTCGCGATTCCGGTAAGATTTCAACCTAAAACTTGTACTTCTACAATCTACACTCAATTCTGCATCATTCTATCTTTCACAACTCAAATTCTAGCCGTGAAATCTACGGATTTGAGGCGTTTTGAAGTGATGTCACCAAGAGTTCTTATGAACTTCAGGTTGGGGTCTCATTCCACTATAAACGACTCAGATCCAGGTGATTTCCACATGTTTTAATGACAAATCACACCTAAATCTGTGCGATTTCGAGTTAACCATGAAGAACCACCATGAACGGCCAGATCTGATGGAACGGGGTGATTCCCGGCCATTAGAATGAGTCGGAATTGACGGAACTTCAAGTGTTAGTGCGAAATTACACAACCCTAGTAAAAGCGAACGTATTTTCCTTCCGTTAAACACTCGAAACAGTGCTCAGAGTGCGAAACAGACGTGTCCGTCCGCACGGCCAACATGTCAGTCCGCACGCACATGTCACCCGCACGGATGACATGTCACCCGCACGCACATGTCACCCGCACGGATGATATGTCACCCGCGCGCACACTAATCCGCACGCACAAGGTCAATCCGCACGCACACCCATCCGGACGGATGACTTGTCATCCGGACGGATGACCTGTCCATCCGCACGGATGGGAACAGTCCAATCAAATGAATAACTTTTCAAGGGTAATCTCGCTTAACCGTATATCGTTTACTCTATTCTTCAAGGATCAGTACAGACATACTCGCAACCTACTCAATCAAGTTGTAATCTCGCTAAATACGCACTGTGAGTATACTTGACCCCTTTTTAATCGAATTTTGGGTGTAACATACGTTTCTAACAAATCGAACTGATCAAACGAAATATTCAATCAATCGATTTATCACTTGCGAATAACTGTTATGCATAGATATACGTGATGCTAGTTGCATATGTGCTAGGGCTTATACTCGCGACGTCCCACCACGACTAGTATAGTACTATTGCGCCCGTCGGGGTCTAGTTATGTCATCGTACATTCGAGCATCGAGGACTTAGTTGGTAGTATCAGTTTTGTGAGTATATATGTCGTGTATTACGTTTATGCATATGGAAATTCGCTACACTTTTATCTACTATGCTATACTTATCAAACCTGTATACTCGCCAATACTTTTGTATTGACAAATATTTTAACGTATGTTGCAGGTTAGATCGCAGACTATGTCAAATCAAGCTAGGAAGTCTAGAAACTCAACTAAAATCTAGGTTGTCAGATTTGCATTGTTCGAGAGGACAAGAAATCTGTGATAACTTATGTGATTGTATTATTTGTTAGTATGGGATAACGAATGTATTAAATATTATCGCAATTTAGTTGTTATGGATTCTCTTGAGCAATCTGATTCGCCTAGTGCCGCGCCCCGATGATTCCGCCATCGGTTGGGGTGTGACAGATCTGTCAGAAGAATTGGCAGCAGATCCGTCCGACGAATCGTTAGCAGATCCGTCAGAAGAATCGTCAGCTGATTCATTAGAGGAATCGCCAGCAGGTTTGTCCGAAGATTCGTCAGTAGATTCATCGGAGGATTCGTCAACATGTTCGCCTGAAGGATTACTGGCGGTTGCTTGATGAGCTTGCTTGACAGGATTCTTTGAGAATAATCCTTCCATGAGTCGTTTGTTGTTGATTTCTGCGGCTAAGCGGTAGGTTTCTTCGATGGTAGCAGGTCTTGCAGCTTCGACAAAATCACCCACACACTCAGGCAAGCCACGAATGTACTTCGCGATGGCCTTTTCCGAAGTGTTGACCTGGCCTGGGCAGATTATGCTAAGCTGTTTAAACCTTGCGGTGTAGCCGGCATTGTCACCTTTTGCTTGCTTGATTTCCCAAAACTCGTTTTCTAGCTTCTGGATTTCGTGAGGAGGACAGTACTCTTTCTTCATGAGCTCTTTCAGCTCATTCCAAGAGAGAGCGTAAGCTGCGGAGATCCCACGTTTGCTACGTTCGGCGGTCCACCAGTCGAGTGCTCGCGATTGAAATACTCCAGTGGCGCAAGTAGTACGGAGAATATCGGGACACCCACTTTGACGAAGGGTAACTTCGATAGAATCGAACCACTGGAGTAGTTGAGTCGCACCTCTTTCACCCGTGAACTCCATTGGGTCACAGGCTTTGAAGTGCTTGTAGAGAAAAGTAGATTGCGGCTCTTCTGTCTTAACGTCTTCCGAAGTTCGAGAGTTAATACGAGAGTGCACTCGTGTGACAATCTGAGGAATGACTTTGACCACTTCCCTGGTCACAATCGAAGCAATCCTCTTTTCGCCCCTTCGTTTGGCTCGTCTCTTTGCTAACATTCTCGAAGTAGAGTTGTCGGAAGGCATCTAGACAGGAAGAGACTTGGAGTGAGATTCGATCATAATGATTTTTGAGTTTTGCGATGCTATTGCGTGTTCAAAACTTGGTGCGATAGTATAGTAGTAATTACGAATCACATAGGAGCCACATAGGAGACACGAATTTCCTAAGTTCTCACACAATGACTTGTTGTTTATACGTATATATAGGTATATTTATATAGATGTAATTTGTAATCATACACATACAGGTCGATTTAGAATAAGAGAGGTCGCGTCGAAGTGAGGAAACGAGAGCGATGACGATAGATTATGCATTGATTTTGTTGCGAACATTCGGGTTTCGTTTTAGATTGCGATGGCTGTGCGAATTGTGCGTTTATAAAGTAGGGAGTGGAAATCGTTAAATCGAGAATTCGATAACGAGTAAAGTTTCAAAACGTAAATAAGTTCCAGCCAGTTGTAAAATTGGCGGGTCGTATGATAGAGTGCCTTGGGTGTTTTAGGCGTCGACTACCCGTAACCCAACTATACCTAACAAGTTCGAGCATGCGCGTTGACCTAGAGGACTTCATGTTTCCACTGGGATGCAGCTCATGGCATTCGTCTTCCTAGTCATCGCGTGGCTCGAGTTATTGTGATAGTCGAGTCCTTGGTGAGAGCTTTTTGAAAACCAGTTTATAGAGAATGGGACGACTTATTAAGGTACGGGTTTCACCCCTGGCTTAACAGTTTCGTTCCTAATTGTGGCTATGCTCCTCGAATAAAATCGTGAGTTCCACTAGAATTAGAAATGGAGACTTTTGTCGAGATGTGGATGTCACTCCTAACTCGATGAAGAGTTCTCGTTGGTATGAGTCGGCCTGTTGGTACTTAGACTATAGACTAGGTTAGTTTCTAAGACGTCGACCCGGACTAGGTCGAGTCTGACCTAATTCCCTATAGTTATGGCTCTGATACCAATCTGTCACACCCCAACCGATGGCGGAATCATCGGGGCGCGGCACTAGGCGAATCAGATTGCTCAAGAGAATCCATAACAACTAAATTGCGATAATATTTAATACATTCGTTATCCCATACTAACAAATAATACAATCACATAAGTTATCACAGATTTCTTGTCCTCTCGAACAATGCAAATCCGACAACCTAGATTTTAGTTGAGTTTCTAGACTTCCTAGCTTGATTTGACATAGTCTGCGATCTAACCTGCAACATACGTTAAAATATTTGTCAATACAAAAGTATTGGCGAGTATACAGGTTTGATAAGTATAGCATAGTAGATAAAAGTGTAGCGAATTTCCATATGCATAAACGTAATACACGACATATATACTCACAAAACTGATACTACCAACTAAGTCCTCGATGCTCGAATGTACGATGGCATAACTAGACCCCGACGGGCGCAATAGTACTATACTAGTCGTGGTGGGACGTCACGAGTATAAGCCCTAGCACATATGCAACTAGCATCACATATATCTATGCATAACAGTTATTCGCAAGTGATAAATCGATTGATTGAATATTTCGTTTGATCAGTTCGATTTGTTAGAAACGTATGTTACACCCAAAATTCGATTAAAAAGGGGTCAAGTATACTCACAGTGCGTATTTAGCGAGATTACAACTTGATTGAGTAGGTTGCGAGTATGTCTGTACTGATCCTTGAAGAATAGAGTAAACGATATACGGTTAAGCGAGATTACCCTTGAAAAGTTATTCATTTGATTGGACTGTTCCCATCCGTGCGGATGGACAGGTCATCCGTCCGGATGACAAGTCATCCGTCCGGATGGGTGTGCGTGCGGATTGACCTTGTGCGTGCGGATTAGTGTGCGCGCGGGTGACATATCATCCGTGCGGGTGACATGTGCGTGCGGGTGACATGTCATCCGTGCGGGTGACATGTGCGTGCGGGTGACATGTCATCCGTGCGGACTGACATGCTGTCCGTGCGGACTGACATGCTGTCCGTGCGGACTGACATGCTGTCCGTGCGGACTGACATGCTGTCCGTGCGGACTGACATGTTGGCCGTGCGGACGGACACGTCTGTTTCGCACTCTGAGCACTGTTTCGAGTGTTTAACGGAAGGAAAATACGTTCGCTTTTACTAGGGTTGTGTAATTTCGCACTAACACTTGAAGTTCCGTCAATTCCGACTCATTCTAATGGCCGGGAATCACCCCGTTCCATCAGATCTGGCCGTTCATGGTGGTTCTTCATGGTTAACTCGAAATCGCACAGATTTAGGTGTGATTTGTCATTAAAACATGTGGAAATCACCTGGATCTGAGTCGTTTATAGTGGAATGAGACCCCAACCTGAAGTTCATAAGAACTCTTGGTGACATCACTTCAAAACGCCTCAAATCCGTAGATTTCACGGTTAGAATTTGAGTTGTGAAAGATAGAATGATGCAGAATTGAGTGTAGATTGTAGAAGTACAAGTTTTAGGTTGAAATCTTACCGGAATCGCGAGGAAATCGAGAGAAAAGGGTCTTGGTGCGCGTGTGGTTGAACAGGAGCTGTCACATCACTTGAATAGTGGTGTGGCAGGCTTTTTATAGGCGAAAGAGGAGAAGGAGAGGGATCAGGCCCGGATAGCCCATCTGTGCGGATGGCCCATCCGTGCGGATGGCCCATGCGTGCGGATGGCCATCCGTGCGCATGTCCATCCGTCCGGATGGTCCATCCGTCCGGATAGACGTCCTGACGCTTGGAATTTCCCGTTTTTGGTCGTTTTGATAGTTTTCGAAGCGCGTATGTTCATAATTAGTTTATATTATCAATATATTGTTATTATTATATTATTATATATATATATCACTAGGGGTCGTATTTACGTATCCATAATCCAAGGTTTCGATAATTAACAGTCGGTTTCCGATTCGAGTATGCGATGATTATCGACGTTACACGGGCATCAATAAGGGTAGTATAGGTCCTTTCTCGATGTCATCGTGAACGTTATTTCGTGTAGTGCCACAAAGACTGACGGGGTACCGTTTACTCGTATTGTCATCATCGTCATGACGACTGGAGCTACAGCACTCACCCGAGGATCCTTGTTAGCGTTAATTGTTTACGTTCGACACATCACGGCCACTGAGGAGGGTAGAATAGGTCCTCACTCAATGCCTCCGTGAGTGTTAGTGTGATAATAGTGTAGTATAGTGATATTGTGCTTCGAAAATATGCGATTATCCTTCGAATAGCAATATACACGATATAGTTACATTATGATCCGAATCTCTGGTGCTAGGCGTAACGAGTATAACGAGTAGTAACAACGCACAAAAGTGCGGGTTGTTACAGTCTTCTTGTTCGAATTGGTTGAAGCACTGCTCGTATATGATATCAGATGTACTGCCCGGGTCGATGAATAATCGCTCGGTGCAGTAGTGAGCCAGGTGGCCTGTGATAACCACGGCGCGCCTGTCGCTCGGTCCGCCTCAGACTTTTGGAAAGATAACTTGTTCGTCTTTCCAGTCATTGTCCAGTCTTCTTTCCGCCTTGCGCGACCTTCCTCGCCCTCCATTGATCATGTGGGTTGAGGCCACGTACATGGTCCTTTTACCCGTGGAGGTGCCCTCATTATGGGGAGTGATGCGCTTTGTGGGCTTTTGTGCCCCTGTCAACAGGTGTTGCAGTTTCCCCTCCTTTAGGGCTCGCTCAATCTCCAGTCGGAGACTGATGCAGCTGTTTGTTGTGTGGCCCGAGTCCTTGTGATACTCGCAATAGAGTGCGGGATCCTGGGTTTTCTTGGACTTCATCGGTTGGGCCGGTCGCAGGAATTGCGCGTCCGTTAGGAGGACGTCGCTTGGCGACTGGTTGATCTCGGTCCAGCTACGGTCCCGAGATTCCTTCTTCGACGCCCGGTTTTCACGCTGGGCGTTGATTGTAGCCCTTGCGTCGGGCTGGTTGTTTCGCGAGACATATGGTCTGGAATCGCTGTCGCGATTCCATGTGTCCCGGTTGCGCTTGTTGTTGCGCTTGTGTTCTTGGTGGGAGGACTGGCCTTCCGTTTAAGGCTGTGCCTTTGATACATGCGGTCTGAGGGACCGCTGAGTCTGGGCGTATGTTTTGACCGCAGCCATGACATCTTCCCATTTCTTAGGCAAGCCGTCCTTGCCGGAGATGTTCATAACCATTTGCTCGTCCTTGACGGCAACAATAAAATGGTTACGTGCCATCTGGTCCACAACGTCGCCTATCTCTAGGCACTCTTTATTGTAACGGACAACGAACGCCTCGAGTGATTCGTTGTCTCTGCGCCAGATGTTCATGACGTCCAAAGAATCACGTTCATGACGTCGTTGCTGGCAAAAATGTGCTAGGAACTTTGCTTGTAAGTCCTCGAATGAGGTTAGTGACCCTGGTGGTAGAGAGTCGAACCAAGCCCTGGCCAGACCTGTTAGGGTCTAGGGGAAAAATGACACCAGGTGGGTTCATCCCACCTACCGTTGCACCCGGCGCCGACGAAGATGTTCACGTGATCATCTGGGTCGGTCGAACCGTTGTATTTCCCAATGTTTAATGGTAATTTTGTGGTGGTGACATCGGCGTGGGCGATTTCTGGGGCGAACTTGGAGTTTTCGGCCACAGATTTCGGCCTGTAGGGTCAGCTTTGGTGGTGCTTTGCAGCGCGGAGGTATGTAGTGCGGGGGTGAGTGGGAGGAATGTAATTGCGTCCTCCGGGTCTGCTGCTAGTGGCATGGGATTCTCCGCGGTATGTACCGTCGTCAGGATCAGTATGGCCTTGCCCTTCAGGGTGGGACTGGGGTCCCAGTCGGCTATGAATGCCGAGGCCGCGGTGGGCTATAGACTGTCGCTTATCCTCGCCATGGGGGCCTAGACGGCTATGTATAGGGTCCCTGCGGCGAGACCCATATGAGGAATCGTCCTCATCGAGTGTGCGGACCTCGCAGTAAGAGGAACCGCGGTCTTCTTGCCTGCTTCTGGAGGTCGGATATGTTGGGGCCCTACCGTCGTATTGTAAAATACGACCCGCAGGGGTATGCGGTGCTGGGGTTGGCCCGGCAGATACTTGCGCTTCCGCTCAGGCTCTGTTGTATGTTGCGGCCAGCATAGCTTGTTGTTGGTCGAACCAGGTATGGGGGTTCATGCCTGGAGGTATCACAGAAGCATACTGTGATAAATCGTGGCCGAACGTAAGGGATGCGCCCCCTTGCGTTGACGTGCCAATATGTTCAGCATTTGGGGCTATGGGAATAGTCCCCGTAGGCCCTGTATTTACGGGGTTTAGGTTATCCCCGGTAGTGTTGTTTAGACGATCAGACATGGTTTTTCGGAAAGAAAAAGATGGTTGAAAAAAGTGCTAAGAGTAGCGGTGGGCGCCAATGATGAAACAATGGTTAACCTGGTGGGGTTAACTCATTGGTCTCGTCAAGTTAGGTTAATCCCTTCTTTCCAAGGATCCTTGGCTGGATCGTCCGCTGGTTGGTTCCCTGCACAAGGAAACAAGCCGTGACTCGTAACAAGGAGGATGGGGTGGGGGGTGCTCCTTGTTACCACTCTCCGGCGTGAGAATCAGTAGTTTGCTTGGGAAGCAAAGTGTGATAGTAGTAGTAGTGAGAGAGTTGAGAAGTGATACCTCAAACCTGGTTTGGGATGGGTATTTATAGCCGAGGAGTGAAGGAGGGTAGTTGAGTAGCTAGTCTGACATCGTACAGGTGTGTCAGACCTGTCAGTTATGGTGAGGATGCCACGTCCTGCTGTGGTGTCAGACTGTTGCACATACGTGGGCTGGTAGGCGACTGTTCTCAGTGCCACTTGCACTGAGTGTCAGACCCACTTGCCTTGTGGGCAGGATGCGGTGCCAGGCCGCACCGCTGCTTGCGGTAACTGATGTTGTTCCCGCGTTCTTTGTTCTATCCAAGATGTATGCGGGATGCGGTGCCTGCCGCGTCGCCGCTTAGTGACTGTTACTGTTGTCCAGATCCCTTGTCGTGACGAAAATGTTCATAGGATGCGGTGCCTGGCCGCATCGCTATGCGTAACATTTATTTCCGTACTTAAGGTAAGTCTTCTCATCACTGGACAGATTGGACCGCTGTGTTCGCGCGTGCCCGCACGGACACAGGTAAGTTATTGCTGGTAGAGGTTTTTTATAAGGGTAATTGTCATTCGCGGTTATGCAGACGCGAGATTTAGGACCATACCCCTTCAATTTGCTAAGCCATTTTGGATTCATTTGACCCATATTTTACAACATACAAACCTATTAACACATATACAATTTGATTACCACCCACCAACCCTTTTTACACATTTAAACAAATGAACTAAGTGGGTCATATTCGGATTACATGATTCTAAGTGTGTGTGAGTTATAGTTATGGGCTGTTTGGCAACATCTGAATGGTTAAGTGCTGAACCAGTAAGAGGTCTAAACCATTAAGTGCTGAACCAGTAAGAGGTTTGAACCATTAAGAGCCTGTATAATGCTTAACCGTTCAAAGGCAGATGTCTGACCAATTCAGATTAGAGATCTTAACCATTCAGACTCTGTACAAATCTTAACAATTCAGAGGCAAATGTCTGAACCATTCAGACATCTGCTCGTGAAACAAACAGTCTGAACCATTAAGTGCTGAACCAGTAAGAGGTCTGAACCATTAAGCGGCTCATTAAGAGGTAAACAAACAGTCTCTTAATATTTTCGGCACACATAAACATGGGTAGTGTGTGGGTATGACTGCTATTTTTATGCACAATTGGCTTCACAGGCTGACCCGTCAACACTATAAATTAAACTGTTAAAGGTTTAACTAACATATTTGCTTCGATTTATACAATTCAACAAAAAAATTAACAAAATATAAACACTCTACAAGAGTACAAGATACCATATAGACCTAACAGTCATTATTTGGCCTTTTCTTACACTACAAGTTAACTAAGGATCAAGTTGGCCTAACTATCTTTTGTCGCCATCAATTATTGTAATCAACCTCTAATTGTTCTTATCTAAATCATTAAAGTACCAAAATCAAAAAAAGATATTCACATGTCATCACCACTTTAGTGAGGCAGTAGAGGCTTTAAGCCTCTTAGAGAAAGACCAGGGTTTAATTTTAGCATGAAGTAAAACTTAGTTTAAATTAGAAATAGTGTTATGTAACCTTTGCCGTTAAAAAAAAAAATCACATTCACTCATCAATATTTTTTTCTTAAAGATCATCTTCTAAAAATACATGTTTAACCATCAACTTCAAACTAACTTTAATACACCAATTCGGATCCGGGTCAACAAACTTTCCCGACCCGACCCGACCCATGATTTGAAACCCAACGGCACAATTCTGAGTTTGATCATCTTCCTTCAAACGCACGCAACCGACCTACCATTTCTTGCTCGTATTCGTGTCATACTTCTCTTCCATTGTTGTAAAGAAATTCGAAGCTTTACTTTTAAAAGGTTCGAACTTTTTCAAAACCCACTTCCGAAAACATGTGATCTATCATTTTCCATATGAATCGATCAAGGAAACATCGTTTCACATGATTCCCATTACGACCCGACACACAAAAAGGTTAAAGTTTCTTGTTTTTAGTTCTATTTCGGTTTGTTTAAAGTGGAAAAGATTGTGAATTTCTTTGTGGGTTTTTAAGTTTCAGGTGGGAATTAATCAAATTTTGTTGATTTGGGGATTAGGGGTTTAGGGGTTGTGTGTTTGTTTGAAATTTTGTTGGTGAAAATGGGGGGAATGTCGTCTGATAATGTTCATGGGCTTGTGTTAGCTCTATCTTCAAGTGTGTTTATTGGATCTAGCTTTATTATTAAGAAAAAGGGTCTCATGAATGCTGGTGCTACAGGAATTAGAGCAGGTTTTTTTTATCATCCCTATGAGTTTTTTTTTTTTTTAATATATATTTATATATATTTTGTGTTTTTTGTATGTTGAAAACTAAGGTTTATGTGTTTACTTAAGGGTTAAGTTATCAAATCTTGATAACTTAAGGGTTTATGTTTTTAGTTTTCACTTGATGAATTCTGCTTGCGAAAACCGAAACAGTCAAGATGGATATTCGGATATTCGGTAATGTGTATTCGGGTACCCAACGCATATGGGACTATCCATAATCTGGCCCATTGCCATACCTTAAATTAATAGTACTGCAAAAAAATATCAATATATTTGTATAATATAATTTAAATGATCTATCCAGGTACTGAATGTTTTCTGTATTTATGTGTGGGAATTCATTGATTAGGTTTAGGAGGCTATTCATACTTAAAAGAGCCTTGGTGGTGGGCTGGGATGGTCAGCAGTAAGTTCTAATAGCCCCACAAATTTGTATTATTTCTTTTGCAATCGTGCGTTAGTGCAGTTATAATCGCACATTCACACACCCTATCTACAACAGTTTCATTCTTATTATGAAATTGCAGTGATCATAGGCGAGGTGGCAAATTTTGCCGCTTATGCATATGCACCAGCAATTCTTGTAACCCCATTAGGGGCTCTAAGTATGATAATCAGGTAGTCTTACTGTGGTCATTTTCTTGATTTAAAGGTGACATTTTTATACGCATATATAATATCTTGTGCAGTGCAGTTCTAGCCCATTATTTTCTGGATGAAAGGTTGCATATTTTTGGTGTAATCGGGTGCGCACTCTGTTTGGTGGGGTCGACCACAATCGTCTTGCACGCACCACAGGAGATCCCGATCAAGTCAGTTAAAGAAGTTTGGCTCCTTGCAACCGCACCAGGTACGTTACGTTACCTAATTTATATTTTCGATAAAACAGTTGGCGAAAAGATCATGGTTTTTTTATATCCTGACACAGAATTTTAGGGTATTAAACAGGATTTCTGGTCTACGCTTGCATTGTTTTGATTGTTGTTGGCATACTTATTTACCGTTATGTGCCACTCTACGGCGGGACCCACCTGGTCATATACGTTGGGATTTGCTCTCTGATGGGCTCCCTCACGGTTCGTGTTATCTTGTTATTTATTTCGGTTTCTTTTATCGTTTGACATTGTTCGTCGTTGAAAATTGTGAAAAGTGTAGGTTATGTCTGTGAAAGCAGTCGGGATTGCCATGAAGTTATCGTTTTCGGGAAGTAATCAGTTTGTATACTTCCAAACATGGTTCTTCACAATCTTACTTTTTGGTTTCATTCTCTTGCAACTCAACTATTTGAATAGGGTGAGTTAAAGACTATAGTTTTACGTTTTCTTTCGGACTCGCCACATGTTAAATCGTGCATGTGTGTAATGTTGTTTTTCAATGTGTTTGCAGGCACTAGACACCTTCAATACTGCTGTGATTTCACCTGTTTATTATGTCATGTTTACCAGTTTCACAATTTTGGCCAGTATGATCATGTTCAAGGTTATTTACTATACCCATTACACCTAAACAACAACAAAAACAAAGAGTAAAATGTCATTTTCGTCCCTGAGGTTTGGTCACTTTTGCGACTTCCGTCCAAAGGTTTGTTTTTTCGCATCTGGATCCAAAATATTTGAAATCTTGCCATTTTCGTCTGTATCAACCTTTTGGATCCAGATGCGAAAAAACAACCTTTGGACGAAAGTTGCAAAAGTGGCCGAACCTCATGGACGAAAATGACATTTTACTCAAAAATATAACTAACAACTTCTTAACTTTTTTATGATGTTTCTTGGTAAATTTTTTATTTTTGGAAATACTTGCAGAACTGGGATCATCAAAATGCGTCTCAGATAATATCTGAACTCAGCGGTTTTGTGACCATTTTCTCTGGGACGTTTCTTCTTCATAAAACTAAGGATATGGGAACTCCGGCAACAGACTCGCCTAAACTTTCAAGTTCATCAGCCAGCAGCCGAAATGAAGGCCCCACAAGGTCGGAATTGTGAATAGTCGCAAGATGTCTGGTGGTGGTTTTGCGGTAGATTAGATGCTTTTAACAACAGGGTTAGATGCTGCTGAGAATCATGAGGACTTTCACACCTCTGGCAATATTTCTTATATTATTTATGCTGATTTTTTTTTGGCATATATTGTTGTATACCGGGTTAACGGGTGGGTCGGACCGGGTCAGAACAGATTCGGAACAGGAGGTTTCTTTTTAGAAGATGGTCAATTTGATGTAACTATAGAATCCATTTTGATGCATACATTCAAGGACAATAGAGTGGTATTCTAAAGGGTTATTGGATTTTATCACCCCCAACTATTGGCTATCTGTTGTTGCCACCCTTAACTATCACTTTGAAGCCCGTCACCCCCAACTTAACACTTAATGTGTTCTGTCACAACGTCGTTAAGTAATCACTAACTTTTGATCTTGTTACTATACTTTTGGGGTGTCCTAAAAGTATAGTACCAAGATCGAAAGTTAGTGATCAGTTAACTTTTGATCTTGTTACTATACTTTTGGGGTGTCCTAAAAGTATAGTACCAAGATCGAAAGTTAGTGATCAGTTAACGACATGGTGACAGAACATACTAAGTGTTAAGGTGGGGGTGACGGGCGTCAAAGTGATAGTTGGGGGTGGCCGCGGCCAATAGCCAATAGTTAGGGGTGATAAAATCCAATAACTCTATTCTAAAACACTCTCAACTTATTAGAAGGTGAGAGCAAGACTGGTGTTACGTTGTTGTAGTCGCATGTGTTTGTAGTAAAGTGCTTACGTCGAGTCTTTTTCCTTCTAAGGCCTCTTTCTTTAAGTAAAATATGCAATAAATTTAACTTATGTTGTGCTATCATGGTCACACTATTTTGTTAAACTGATTACTCATGTGTGAAAAATATACAGGCATTTTTAACTTTACAAGGCAAGGATGTTTGAATGTTAACAACATATTCAACATGAAATGTTATTAGTGTCTGCTTATATATGTAGTTAACCAGGATGTATAATAAAAAAGCAGCTTATTATGGAAATAATAAGAATGATATATAATGCCTGATAGTTCTCATTTAAGTATCACAATTTATATTAAAAAAAATTCTTAATTTTTGCGTTTTATCTTAATTTTTATTTATGTATTAAGTATCACAATTTATACAAACTAAATCCTGTTAATAAAATATTTTTTTTTACATTTTTTGTTGAGTTAATCAGTAACCTTCTATATATATAATAAAAGAAACCTTATATGGGACACTGGCTTTCTATGGTGCAATCTCTATTTAGTTTTCCCGCTATAGTGTTACTAGCGGATCAACTGACATAAACCCGACCCGTCCTTTATTCCTTTGTTGCTTTTCAGAAACCCTATCCTCTGTTTCCTTTGATGGTAGAATCATCTATGCAACATCATCTCTACCCAAATCCATATCTGCAGTTCTTCACAATCCTCATCTACCTATTTGGCTGTCTATCTTGATTCTGAAGCCGTGATTTTCTTCTCCCTCTTTACGCTGATTTCTCCCTCTGGCGAACTTCCATAGGAGGCGTTTCAGATCAACCATCTGCCAAATTTTTGATGCCAAAATCGTCTATGCAAAACATCGTTGGAATTCATCTTTTCTGAATGCTATTTGGTTCCGATCGTTCCAGTATAGGGTAAGATTATACAGATTAGGTCAAATTTTAACATTAACTCATCTCTTATTCTTTGATTTCGTAGATTGAATCTATTATTTTTTGTTTTTCCCATTTCATCTTTGTGAGGTTTTTAGCTAAGCCTTAAATTAAATAAACCCAAATATCTAATTGAATGTGAATAGTCACAGATTACAGTTGCAAGTTGCAACTTAAAGATTACTAGGTTAGTATTTAGATTTCTTGGTTTTGGCTTCTCCACTGTATTTTATGTGTTACTGATGATTTTAGGACTGTTTTGATATGCTGATTTTGTTATACAACTATTAAGATCTGTTATATTGTTTCCAATATGTGTTCCTTAAAATCCACTAATGAATTTGGAATTGGGAATTATTGTTGCAACTTATATGCTATGTTTTACGAATTTATTTGCCTTTTTTTGTTGAAGGATTTGTAATACTCTCTATTCTCAAGGTTTTATTTGCAACTACACGCTCCCGGTCTTTCGGGTGGGCAGTAGGCTGGAAATTTTCTCGGGGAGCGCCAAGCCAAACTCCGATGCCAAGCGTGGGCCCGGTTAAGACAACATAGTCTTGGCCAGAGTGGGGTGGAGGGCCTGCCAATGTGGTGGGTACGATATCTATCGCCTGTTGTAGAAACTCGCCGTTCAAAAAAAAAGTAAGTGGAATCTACTACTTTTTGGGAGCTCAATAGCCAGTAACCTATATATTTTTATAATCTAGAACCTTTTTACTTCTGTTAAGTTGTTATATAATGACTCGAATTCGTAGATTTAGGGAATTTAAGATAAACTTAATTAATTTAATTTGGATGCTAACAATACCTTATGGGAGGGATAACATGTTGTGGAATTGAACTTGGTGTTAGCATATTGTCTTAGTTCCTGAAGATTTTTGTGGAGTACTTAGTTTTAATATCTCATGGGATAACGGGTAAAGATGGCCATTTTGACCCGTTTTATCATTGGGATCAGATTTGCTAATTGTTTTTGTAAAAGGAAGTAAGGAACTAAAATCCTGGACCAAAAATGTTTTGGCTTAGTGGCTTTCTATTTTTTGGTGGGTCTATCATCTATTGAATTGTTTTGTAAAGAGAGGCAAACCTTCTAGACATATATGGTCACATGTAATTGAACTTTATATAGGAGTTTATATTTTGTCACATATGTATATACATCCTATACTTTTAGCTTGCATAGATGCTTAACAATATTGACTGTAGCATTGTTAGTTTGTGATAGCAATTGGTAACAAGCATGTGCATGAGGCTGAGCATTTGAGAAATACCAGGTCAATAAATAATCCCCTTTTGTTGGCTTGGTGTAAAATGGTTGGGTTCTATGGGTCAAAATGGCTTTTCTTTCAAATTGTATGGGATTATACATTTGTCCAAAAATTGATTAACAATAGGTCAATAGTGTATTATATTGACCGGTTTATAAAAAAATAAGTTATTTTAATTCCTATGAGCAAATTCTTTTCAAGTTACAAAGAACATAATTTCCACTATGTGTTTGTTTCGCAGTGACGATCACCAAGAGTTAGGATCAATTATTATCAAGGGTTGGTTTGTTCTTGAGGCAACCGGCTTTCACTCACGGACAGGCTATATGTGGCACTCTCAAGAGTTAAAAGCATGACGGTTTCAAACTTTTAATCTTAGACAGTGATGGATAATTACAAATAAAACCTCCAATGTTATATACAAATAAATATTTATAAGTTCATAAATTATATTAAGGATGTTATTTGCATTAATATCGAATCTCACTTAGTTATAGCTTTAAACTTTATACAAATATTATTTGTTACTTCCGTGTGTCACACGGGCCAATAACCTAGTTCTTTTCTATTTAAACTTTTGAAGGTTAAAAAAGGGTAAGAAATACGAGCAATAGAAAAAAGAAACAATGATCAAATATGAAATAAGAAGACATGTCATCGTAGAGAAACTAAAATACACGAACAAAAGTTGTGCGCAATAGTAGATTTGCGTATAATATACATGGAATGTATTTCATATGGGACAAACAAATATTTTATGGGACTAAAGTCTAATATGCAAGATGAAAATAACTTCTAAAGCATCTTGTTCGGACCATTGAGCTAGTGATAAGCACATTTGGGACCACGAGTATCAGACAAAATGAATGCATCTAGAGCTTTAAGCTCCATAATGACGTGTCCACAACCATGAGTTTTGGATTTTACTAAATACATTTCGACTCACAAACGTCAAATCTAGCTGATTATACTTCTAAGCACTGAATATCGCATCACCACGTTATATCATGTGCGGAGCTTAGTGTGGGCCAGGGGTGTCTCGGGTCATTCTGTTCTTTCACTTGGTAGTGTAAATTTTACCAAAAAAACTTCAAAAGCTTTATATTTTAGTGACTAATCATCATAATACTAAAAGCGAAACCTTGCCTTAGACCGTGGGGTATGGTGGGGCTTGGGTTGGGGGCATGAGTTGACACGTGGAGTTCGAGCCCCCCACCGGTGAGTGACGTGTCCGTGGGGTATGGCGGGGCTTGGGTTGGGGCGTGGCTTGGCAGTTTATTAAAAAAATTACAAAAAATTTAAAAAATACACACAACATTAAAAAAAAGCCTAAAATTTTATTAAATTCTTAAAAATTACATAATTCCTAAAAATTACAAAAAAACCTAAAAACGATTACAAAATAAAAAAACCTAGAGCGTTAGGTAAATTTCAAAAAGCGCGAGCTTGTCGAACGGCCTTCGCTCCTTGCCCCGAAACTCAATGTTCGCCACCGCCACCCGGTCCTCGTGGCTTAACTCACCGCTCGGAACGGCTTCGTAGTAGGCCTTGAAACGATCAAGCTTCGGCCGTAGCTCGCGCCATTTATGTTGGCACGCGTTTAAGTTGTGCCGGTCGTGACCGACGTTATGTCGGTAGCTTGCAAAGGCTTCCGGCCAATATCGTGTTTGACCGGGTTGTCGCCCCTTCATAGCGTCAACGACGCTCGTGACGAGAGCTAGCTCTTCTTCGTGTGTCCAAGAGGCCATCGGTCAAGTGGGTTGGGGTAGCGGGTTCGATCAAGTGGGGTTTGGTTGGGGTAGCGGTGGACAGCGATTGTTTGGGTTGAGGTAGCCGGTGGGGTTGGGTTATATTTATAGTGATGTTGATGGGTTGGGATGACCGCTTGGCTTGGCCAAACGGTTACATTTTAAATTTTAAAATTTAAACACCCGCTATGACATGGCCACCAAGCGAATAGGAGCCCGCCACATAGGATCGCTAGCCCGTCCCACGCCCAGCTTCAAACTCCCGCCCCTTGGGCCACGCCCCAACCCAAGCCCACCCGGGGTGGTGGCTTTGTCGTTTTCAGCCAACCCACGCCTCAACCCAAGCCCCATACCCCACAGTCTTAGTTCAAAAGCACTTTATATCTTTTCAAACTATTCAAATGTCAAGCTTTAATGCCCTCAACTCTTTTATCTTTTTCCTTGCTACTAGAGGTTATAAGCTTTCTAAGGAGTTTTTACCTAACAATTCCCTGAAAATACATACTAAAAAAATAAATGTAAGTTTTTAGTTGGTTTTGGTGAGTTTATGAAAATAGAAAACATACTATAAATGAAAGTTTTTAGTGTATCATCTCATAAAATTGTAAACAAACATGTCGATAAATTAATTTTATTCAGTGATCTGAATCACCAAATTGATAGCATACATACCCAACCAGTATGAGCGACTGAAATTCGTATATAAGCCCAAAGTCTACGAATTAATGATTAGCATTCGATCAATATAAATAAGATACACCCATAAAACTTCCAAACTCGATAAATAGTATTTGCATGTTTTTCAGCTATACAAACATATATAATTATAAATTAGTCATGAAATGTCACCAAAGTGCTTATCCAGGTAATTATTATACTTTCGACTTTAACGTCTCCTTATAGGTAACTCTAAATTCATATAATATTATTCTTAGACATACTATTTGCATGATTAAACTTATCCCCAAACCTCTTTAGACCCCTGTAATGGGGCGTTATTTGGGCATTTTTTGATTTATAGCGCCCCATAGCCAGGGGCGGACCCAAGGCTTGACGTGGGTGGGCGGGCGCACCCCTTGAAAAAAAAAATTAGTGTATTATACCCGTTGAAATCCAGATCGCCCCCCATGAAATTTTATTGTCGCACCCCATAAATTCGGCAAACCACGGCGGAAGAAGACTAAAAAAGTGTTCAGACATTTTATGGGTCTATTGGGAGAGTTGCAGGAGTAGAATAGAAGGTTATGTGAGGAAGATGAGGATATTATGGGTAATCACTAAAATGTTATGGGTATATTAGTATTTTTGCTTACATAATAAATGTGTAAACTAAAAGTTAATCTAACATAAGGGCTTTAGACTTGTCTTGTAACTTTATACTTTTATGTAATCCTTCATTTTACTAGAATTTTAGTCATATTTATTCTTATTAGTTTATTTCATTTAATTAATTTAGAAAATATCTACATGTCGATTTTTGTTGGGGTCTTGCATGTTAAGGTAGAACCATAGATGTTATTTAAAAAAAAATTACATTGTGACTCAATCCGCATCGAGAAAACTAACTACATAGCGATAGACAAAAAACCCTAAAAAATTTCCGCCCCTCATGAAAAAAAAATTTAGATCCGCCACTGCCCATAGCGCCCCGCACACCACGACGGGCGGCGTGATGGAGGTTGTTTTCAAAACTTTGACCAATCACAAAAAATCAAGGGTTTTTATAATTAATTAATAAAAACGAAAATTAATAATTAGGTAATGATGGGTAGAGTCTTTATGACTACAGGCTCTAGTGACATAACACCCCATAAAGCCCCTGTGTGACGTGGCACGACACGTGTCGCATAACGCCCACAAAGGGGCTTTCTGACTACGGATGGCCTTAGGTATTATAAATTTTACAATTTTGCTTTTTTGCTTTATGGCCAGTATTGATTCAAGTCTTACGACCCTTTTGTATCTGGGTAATACGGCCCGTAGGTTTTGAAGTCAACCCGTATGATGAAATCATATAACTTGGTCCATATAACAATTGTAGCTCGTATGAACGTTGCTCTATAGGACATGCACATGCATTGTACGTTGTACCGAAAACAAAAATAGCTGGTTTTGATTTGTATTCATTTACTCTTTTAAGATAATTTCTCATTTTTATACACTTCTCTAAACCACAATCTTCCTAAAAGTAATTAAACTTAGGGTGCATTTGGTTCGCAAAGAATTCTGAATCTCCAATTTGTTTCTTCCGATGCCAGCCACTCGTCACCGCCTGAAGACCACCATACCAGCTACACCACCCTTCCCCTCCTTTCGTTTTCTTGGAAGTCTCTCTCTCTCTCTCTCTCTCTCTCTCTATGCAACTTTTTTTTACCTTCTTGGTTGATCCAATGAACATAGCCACAAAAAGGTCTTTCCTCGTGAGACAAGAATCAAATTGGAGATTCTCCAAAATCAAATGAGATCTTCTAACCCCCCCCCCCCCCCCCCCCTACCCCTGCTAGATCTCATTCTAGTACCTTTAGCACTTTAAATCGGGTGTTACTATAGGAGACTCCCTCAAAAAAGAGACGAAGCTGACAGATGTTACCCTACGCAGACATCCAATAAGATATCGACGTCCTGCGGGTTCAACACTGTTACTGAACTCTCACGCCTAGCCATGAGATCGTTTTAAGTCGAAAATTATATAAACAAGGTTGAGATATTTTAGTAGATCAAATCATGTCAACTTAATTTTGTACGATATTCAAGTCATATCCTCATATTATATCGTAATATCCTATTTAAAATTATATAAATGTATCACAAGGGAAATCCTTTGTATTTCCTCTGTTTCACTGAGCAATCCAAGAACACATCAGCTTTACAAAATCTTTGCAAGACACTCTAAATCCTGAATCTTTCAAACCCTAACCCACCAATCTTTATTGAGACTTTATACAAAACAAAACCAGAGAAAAGATATACAAACCAATTACTTTACGCGTGAATTCGATTCATCATCTTGACGACCCGATTGCCAAATAAAGTACAGAACTTGAAACTGACTAATCAACTGGAATCCAGTGATCCAGTGGTGAGTGACGGGTTTTGAAATAACTTGGGACTTATTACGTTTTGTTTTTCAGTTGCTATATAAAAAAGGCATTGCAGTTCGCCAACTTTTCCTGCAAACTTTGTACCAACTACCAACAGTTGACTTTATTTGACTCTTTTGACCACATCTTAATCACAATGAGACCCACACAAAAGATAATCAAAATGGAGAATCTAAAAGTTTAGAACTTTATGAAAAGAAAAAGAAACAGATCCACAAACGATAGAATCTTACATGGAACATGCTGGAATTATATTATCCATGATCTTCTTTTCGATTCTGGTCCTGTAACGCGCACCATAATCGCAATCCTTGATTAATCTTGAATCTTGAAGATGATCAAACAGGCCTTTCCTTAAAGCAGCATATCATCTTCAATCAAACAAAAAAACAAGACAAATACAAACACCATTCAGGATCATGATTTTGACACCGAAAACGTTAATTATCTAAAACAAATGACGAAAGAGCGAGAGTTACTTATTAATGAAGATTCGCAGGTGGGTGTAGAGGAAGAACTGTTTCTGGGAAATCCGTTCGTTGACCAGCAAGTGAATAATACGCAAGCAAAGACGGTGGTTGTTGTTGTTCCGAATTCCCAGGCGCACCATCAATCCCTTCAGAGCTAATCAACTCCATATTCCAAAACGGGCGAGCCATTGCCAATATTCCACTACAGTTTTCACTTGCACGATAACCCTGAATCCACAAATACCTTAACGAAGGTACATTAAGCACAAAAGTAGAAAGCGCTTGTTCGCTAAAACCGCACCCTCTCATTTCCAGTTTCTGCAATTTCGGACACCCTTTTGACAACTCAATAAGCCCCGCATCAGTTTCACCGGTAAAACCAAGAAGCATGTACCTCACGTTTTGTGCATACTGCCCGATATAGCCCAACCCGACATCAGTCAGACCACCGGGCCGAAGATAGACGCCTAACCGTTCTAGCTTATTACACCCATTAAGCAACGCCCGAACCCCGTTATCCAATGGCAATTCTGTAATTCTTTCTTCTTTATCGAGCAAAATCATCCTGAAATCATAAAGCTTTTTCAAATGAGTTCCGACGCATTCCAATGCTTCGTTTGAAATATCCGTAAGATTCACATGCAAACATTCCAACTCGAGACAACCTTGCGCTAAAGAAATCAACCCTGTTTGCGAAACAAAACCCTCCTCGTCATCCCCACGTTCAATCTTAATCCGACGCAACTTCTTGCAATACTGACTCAATACCTGCAACCCCCTATCTCGAATCGCATCGCGAGTATCAAGAACCTCCAAATTCGGGCACCTTTGAACCAAAAAACAATGATCATCCGTATCAAACAAAGCGTACAAAAGATCAAGCTTCGTTATCCTCGAAGCGAACGGTAACACAACTGGAATGTCAGTCTGACTCATGTAATTCAACGCCACACATTTCAACAACGGCGGAAACTTCAACCCCGTATACTTATCCGGCTGATTACTAAACGCACCGCCCCCAAACTCTTCTAACCTCACCGCATAGTTAAAAAACTCCGCAAGATCCGCAACATCACACTCGCTAATTTTAACAGACACCAAACTTTCCCTACAGTTTTTCGCGATAAGTTCAAGATCTTTAAAACTAAACTTACCAAGATCAGTCATGTAAAAGTTCAACGACTCGAGAACCGAGTTATTCAAAGCAAGTTCATGTAACCATTCTCCATCTTTCTCAACAATAAAACTCTCTTGCAAATATAAAACCCTCAAATTCCCACATAACTTCCCAATTCGCAACAACCCATCAGTCGAAAAACCCGAGCACAAATCAAGCTTCAAAACCCTAAGTTCAGACCCTTTGTTTCTAGTCAACAAGTCAATATCCGAATCTTTAACAATCATACGTCTAAAATGCAAACATTTCAAACAACTCAACTTATCATCAATTATTCTAACCCATGGGGTAACAAACCCGCCCCAATTTTCAGGAATTAGGTCAAACATGGCGGCACGGGGTTTACCTTTAACGGTCAACGATTCGAGGAGAGGGAAGCGTTGACTGAGGCGTAACGGCGTCGTGGAGTAGCAAATGGAGACGGTGACGTGCTTACGTGTGACGCCGTCGAGTTCGCACCATTTCCGGCAGACTAGAGAGACAGAGCTCCGGTCACGGTGGTCGTGGATGTACGGCACCACGCAGTTGAATACGGTGTCGGTGAATTCGGTTGAATCGGGTTGTAATCGGGTTGATTTGAGGTCTTCTTCCATGAGTTTGAATTTGAAACTCTAATTGTATGAAATTAGGGTTTCGAGTGGTTGTTTTTTTAGGGAATTTGATTGGGGGATGAGGGTTGGAAGATGAAAGGTGAAATTAGGGTTTTATTCGTACTACGGAGGGCGTAAAACCAGTGAAATTAGGGTTTTGATGAGAACAACGAAGTTTTAGACGACGGAAATGTTGGTTTTTTTGTTTTTTGTGACGGTTAAAAGATGGGACAAGTGGATCCGGCCGGCAATTGGAAGCTTTTTAAAGATCTAGCTGACCTCAATTATGGTTATTTGCAAATAGATACCTATATTTATGAAAGGTTGTCATTTTTATCTTTGAATATGAATAAGGAGAATTGGCATGTAATAATCCCATCTAAACCTTATTGGCCATTAATAATCCCACCTCAGAATATTCCCCCCACCAGTCCCACCTTTCACCTATTTTTCCTACAATGATCCCCCGTTAAAAAAACTTAACGGAGTTAAGCTTTTTTTCCAAATTACAAACAGATTTTTTAGGGCTTCTGATGAGAATGACGATACGAGTCCATTGATGTAAAACATGCCTCGAAACGGTGCTCCAAACGATGAAAACGGCGCTTCAATTTGGGTGTTTAAATTTCCAATTAACAAAAATCAAGTCACTTGGAGCATCGTTTCAAGTCAAGTTTTACATCAATGGACTTGTATCGTCGTTCTCATCAAAAGCCCTAAAAAAACTATTTGTAATTTGGAAAAAAGCTTAACTCCGTTAAGTTTTTTTAACGGGGGACCATTATAGGAAAAATAGGTGAAAGGTGGGACTGGTGGGGGGAATATTCTAAGGTAGGATTATTAATGGCCAATAAGGTCTAGGTAGGATTATTACAGACCAATTTCCCTATTTTTCCCTATGAATAATAATAAATTCAAACAGGTGGGATTCGGCATGGTTGTGTTGGACATTGATCGAAAATTTTAAAAACGAATGATGATAACGGCTCTAGTGATACCAGTACCGGTAACAATGTTGTTCAGTCAGATTCATTTCAGTTTCTCATAATACCAACACTCGTATAGTTTACGTACCAAAAAGAGCTTACATAGTGAAAAATACTATATTTTGAGTATAACTTTGTTTTCAAAAAAAATTCTACCAGAATGTTAAGGGAAACAAAATTAAACACATCTGCGTACTCAAATATATTTTTAAGAAAATATAACAAAAGCAATTTGTTAGAGAAAATTAAATTAAACTAAAAAATATATGGCTTAATATATATATATATATATATATATATATATATATATATATATATATATATAGGATTAGGTTCAAGAGTGAACACTAGTGTAGCTTGCGAACTGAGTGAACTAATCCTGGCCATACATGTGTGTAGATCAATGGCCATGATTTGATGTTGAAATACACTAGTGTATTTTACGATTTGAAGATGAGATCCTGGCCATACACGTGTGTAGATCAATGGCAAGGATTTGTTCACTCAGTTCGCAAATACATTAGTGTTCACTCTAGAACCCCACCCTATATATATATATAGGACAAAGATCCGTTAGGAACCACCTCTTATTGCGAGAACCGCGAGAACCAATGTGAACACAACCAAAAATGCCTAAAAATCACACAAAATTTTTTTTTTTAATATTTTTTATAAAAAAACCGCTACTTTTCGAAGCAAAAAAAAAATTAAAAATTTTAAAAAACTTTTTTTTTTATACTAAAAGTAGCGATTTTAAAATAAAAAATATTAAAAAAAAAATTAGCCGGGGGGGGGGGGGGGGGGGGGGGTTCAGGCTTTTGGGGGGGGGGGGGTTAGGTTTTTTTAGCTATTTTAGGTTGTGTTCACATTGATTATCGCGGTTCTCGCAATAAGGGTGGTTCTCGCATGAACCTTACCCTATATATATAGAGAGAGAGAGATAGAGGAAGGTTAACCTACATTACGGCTTAACGTACATCACGTACGATAGGTAATTACGCACGTTCATTTTAAAATCACGCACGTTATAACTCAAAAATCCAAAATCACGCATGTTGAAACACAATAATCACGCATATTGAAAACATTAATCACGCATGTTATAGAACAAATCACGCACGTTGTTGTACGTGAAGTACGTTAAGCCGTAATGTACAATATACTTTTTCTATATATATATATATATATAGGGGACCGCTAGAATGAGAACCACCTCCAGTTGTAAGAACCGCGAGAACCACTTTCTGGCCTTTAGATCAAGGAGATGGATGGATGAGATTGAAAGTATTTAAAAATAATATTAAGTATTTTTTGTCTTATTATGTCTCTAATATTATAATCCAAAAGAGTATTTAGGTAAAACTACTCTATTTTGTCTTTTTCACTTTATTGGTTTTTTATTACTTTATTGTATTATTATATTACTTTTTATTTTTTAAATATAATTTTTTTATTAAAAACATTTTTAAATTCAGATTTTTTTTAAAGATTTTTTATACTTTTTACAATTTCAGTTTTACGTTAAACTTTTTACGTTTTACGTATTTTTGACGCGCCATTTTTACGCCGGGTTTTTTCAAGCGACGTTTTTTTAACACGCCGTTTTTTTAAATCGCCATTTTTTACGCGCCGTTTTTTAACGCCGTTTTTTACGCGTCGTTTTTTACGCGCGGTTTTTTTAACGCGCCGTTTTTTTTAACGCGCCGTTTTTTAACGCTGTTTTTTACGCGTCGTTTTTAACGCCGTTTTTTTACGTTTTACGCACCGGTTTTTTACGTTAACGTTTTTTTACGTTTTACGCGCCGGTTTTTTACGTTTTACGCGCCGGTTTTTTACGTTAACATTTTTTACGTTTTTACGTTTTACGGGCCGGTTTTTTACGTTTTACCTAAAACTTTTTACGTTTTACTAAAAAAAAAATTAACGATTTACGTTTTACGAAAAACCCTTTACGTTTTACGTAAAACCCTTTACGTTTTACGTAAAACCCTTTACGTTTTACGTAAAACCCTTTACGCTTTACGCACCGGTTTTTTACGTTAACGTTTTTTACGTTTTTACATTTTACGCGCCGGGTTTTTACGTTAACATTTTTAAATTCAGGTTTTTTACGTTAACGGTTTTTTTTACGTTAACGGTTTTTACGTTAACGGTTTTTTACGTTAACGTTTTTTTCGTTTTAGTAAAAAAAAAATTACGTTTTTACGTCTTACCTAAAACTTTTTACGTTTTACGTTAAAAAGTTTACGGTTTACGTAAAAAAGTTTTTACGTTTTACACAAATCAAAACCCCCCAAACATATAAAAAAACCATCAGATTCGTAAAACTTAAAAATTTCAACCAGATCATTCAAACCAGAAGGAACATGAACATGTTTCAAACCAGATCATTCAAACCAGAAGGAACAGGAACATGTTTCAACCAGAAGGAACAGTAGCATCATTCAAACCAAATCAAAAAAATATCAAGAACATACCAAAAATCAAAACAAACATCAAGAACACAGGCCAAAATATGAAAATCCCCAACATACCAAATCAAAACAAATATCAAGATCAAATTCCCCACACATGCTAAACCCAGAAAAATCCAGAACACGTGGCAAAAAAAATACCAGAGAAATCAACAACACATGAGGAGACCGGGACCTCCGCCGCTCACGGCGGCGCTTCCACCGCTCACGGCGGCGCTTCCACCGCTCACGGCGGCGCTGCCGCCAGCCCACCACCCAGCCATCGAACCGCCACCACCGCTCACGGCGGCGCTACACCACCGTCATCGAGCACCCACCACCTCCGATTCAAACATCAAACAACCACGGTAAAAGGCTGCAAAGTGGGTTGGGTGTTAACTTGTTTGGCTATTACTCAACAGATCTGTCGGGATGGAGTGTTGTGGCGGTTGCGGCGGCGGAGGAGCACTTGTGGTGGCAGAGACGGTGATTTCATTAATGAAGATGGTGGTTGTTTCTGTGTCACCCCACACCACCGACTTCCACCGCCTTCGCCACACCACCGCCTCCACACCACCGCCTCCACACCACCGACTTCCACCGCCTTCGCCACCACCGTTAACCCCATCGACTTCCACCGCACTTGTTCTTGATTTGGGTGGGTATGAGAGAAGAGAGAGGTTCTGCAACTTCAAGAGAGAGAGAGAGAGAGACAATGAAATGAGAAAATGGTTTTTTGAATTCATTAAATAGATGAGAGAGAGGTGATCTGACATATAATAAATGAGGAGAGATAAAAGGAAATGACATTTGTAGTAAAAGACCAAAATACCCTTTTTAGTGGCTGAATCTGATTGGCTGAGAGTGGTTCTCGCGGTTCTTTCAACTGGAGGTAGTTCTTATTCTAGCGGCTCCCTATATATATATATATATATATATATATATATATTACCAGGTTAGAACCCCGTGTATTACACAGGTTGGATAAATTTAATTTTATACACTAAATAAAAAAAAACAATATATCTTTAAAAACATTGTTTATTACATGAGTTGAACAGATGGAATTTTATATATTAGATAAATAAAAAGTTATATATTTTAGAACCCCGTATGTTGTATAGGTTGAATAAATGTAATTTTATATACCAAATAATAAAAAAATTATATCTTTAAAAACCTTGTGTATTACACAGGTTGAATAAATTTAATTTTGTATATTAAATAATTAAAAAATATATCTTTAAACAACCCCATGTATTGTACGGGTTGAATAAATGTAATTTTATACATCAAATAATAAAAAATTTATATCTTTAAAAGTTTGTGTATTTACACGGGTTGAATAAACGTAATTTTGTATAGTAAATAATAAAACAGTTATGTCTTTAAACAACCTCGTATATTACACGGATTGAATAAATCTAACTTTATATACCAAATAATTAAAAAAGGTTATATTTTTACAAATATTAACAGATATACTCGATACAAAGATTTTTATAAACTATTTAATAATCCAAAGATTTTTATTGAATTAAATGTCATATGAAATGCATGCTTATCATAAAACGGGAGTTTAAATGAGAAATAAACACAAATGACAAGTTTATATTTATCTATTTTTTATATAGATAAATGAGTCGAAATTCTCTTATTTGAATATAATAAGTAAAACAAAAAAATACAAATTATAAAACATTTATTAGGAAACTTCCCTAATTTTAGCATTTTTTTTATTTTGAAAACGGGGGGAGATTTTATAAAAAACCTTAAGCAATTAAAAAGAAGATATATTTAAAGTTTAAAATATCCATCTACATTATAATAAATGGATAACTCCATTTAGGTGGGAAAACATATTCGAGAGCTCCTTATTTATTGACATGTTACTTTATTATACAACATAGATATAGATTTTATAGCATTTAGAGTTTTTTTTTTTTTGAACGGTCAACGAGAGCTCCTTATTTATTGACATGTTACTTTATTATACAACATAGATATAGATTTTATAGCATTTAGAGTTTTTTTTTTAACGGTCAACAAACTCAATCCCGAGCACTCTCGGGGCACCTACTGGACAAACGGAGTACTCCGAGAGTAACCCGAGTCCACCACCAATTCCGGGGAAAACCCAGTAACCCACCCGCCCGTAGGCACGACAGTGAAATTACCGGTAAAACCCGTTTGGCTCAAGGATACAACCCAGGTTTCCCTGGGTCTCCTATCATTGCCCACCAGTGCCTCACTCTGCACCAAGTGAGAGTCGAACCTGCATCTCTCAAGAGAAATGTAAGCCCTCCACCACTTGATCTAGAGATCATTGGCTAGCATTTAGAGTTTTACATCGTCACTCTATAGTTTTAGAGAGGTTTGTAAGTTTGTTTAAAGAGTTATTTGCTATAATGGCTAAAACATGTGTAATTTAAGGGTTGGTAAAATTTCATCAAAAATTGAAAATTATGTCTAAAAATGTAACATTAGTCTAGCTTACATATTGACACTGTATCCCCACAATTTCATTCGAAATGGTCCCCGTGATCTCTAGCTTCGGTTGTTGTCTTATAAGTTGCTAAAAGATGTATATTTGTCTTATGTCACTATCATTGATATTTATGGGAACTAGTAATTTTTCCCTGCGATTCGCGGCGGTTGGTATCTGTTCGGTTTGTTACAGTACCCATACTTGCTATAGTAAACGAAAAAGAAAATTTTACATCGATAAAAAACAATAAAAACAATTATCGATACTGGCACCGATATTGTTTAGTTGATATTGGTTCGGTTGGTTTGCATTCTATGTTTTTTGTTTCAAAATTGCCATATAAACTTTATTGAAAACGACTATTGCGTTGCTATTGTACAAATCTGAACAGAACCCGACTGAACAACATTTGTATTGGTACAGATATTTATTTTTATTATTTTAACTTTCGATAAATTAAGATCGTATCGCTACCATACCGTACCGGACTGAACAACTTTGGTACCGGTATGTATTAATTTTTATGGTTTTTTGTTTGATAACAAATATCTTGTCGCTACCATAGTGAACAGAACCAAAACCGAACAAACAACGTAAGTTCGGTATTGGTATTTATTTTTATTGTTTTTTTCTTTCGATAAACTAACATCGAATTGCTAGCGTATTGTACCAAACAACATCGGTACCATTGTTATCCGTATTTATGGTTTCCGGTTTCAAAAAAATTATTATACAACTTTGTCTGTGACGATAATTGAATATCGGTACCAGTACCATCATAATTTGAACCGATCGATACCGTTTGAACAACATCGGTGTCGGTACCGGCTATCATTTTTATCATTTCGGTCGATGTAAAACACATGTTGATTTCTATACCGAGTCCATGAACATACCGGTACTGTAACGAACCAAATCGATACCCATCCAACGTCCGTGCTAACGTACCATCACAATGCGCGAGCAAATAACTTGGAATGTAAAAAATAAATAAACATAAATGCAGATTTTTTTTTAAAGTTAACGAATGTAAGTTATAATAAGAAAAAACAAATTAAATGCTAAATATAATATTACTAATGAAAAATAATAAAACAATTACCTGAGAATTATTAATTACTATTTATTAGTAAACAATCAAATAAATAATAGATAAAATACAATTATAAATAAAAGCAAATGAATAAAAAAATTAAATACTAAATATAATAAACAAATACCTAAGAATTTTCAAATACTATTTATTATTAAAAAATAAAATAAATAATAAAAAAATATTACTAAAAATAAAAATAAATACTTAAAAATTTTCAATTACTATTCATCACAACTTTCTATTAATATAATAATAAAATAATAATAACTAGTTGATTTTCTGCCCACGCGTTGCGGCGGGGACCCAGTGACTGCAAAACGCGTGTCAGCAACGGCAAGCAGATACCGAATATCAAAACATAAATAAAAATAACGTGGTAAGGATAGTCATTCCGTCCTAAAAAACGATTTTAAATAACTTAATATATAATAATAGGACCCACACGTCCTACACGTTGGAAATTCGGTTGTTTTCAGTTCAGTTATTACGGTGCTAACATGTTAAAAGATGAATGAGCTCGGTACCGGTAACGGAACCGAAAGTACCAATCCGGAAAATCATCAAAATTAGGTACCGTCACCGAAAATGCTCTGTACAATACGGTATGGTATTTGAAGGTAAAAACCAATAAATACAGGTATGGTGCTAGACCAGTGTCGAACCCAAAGTAACGATTCTGAAAACGCCAAAAGGTGGGTACCAAATTGGTACCGAAAATGATTTGGTATAGTAAATTTGTTACTGATACGATATCGGTTTGATTACTGGATTTGATACGATTTGCTAATCAATAATCTAAATATCCAAGTTAATTTTACATGCTACAATTCACTCATTACAGAAAAAGACAAAAAAGAAAGCAAAATAAGTTGTTGTGTATATAAAACCTCAGTCAAACGAAATACAGTTTAGTTACTGTGTGTATGAAAAGTAATCTAAACGGTGCAATTACTTGCATTGCTATGTTGCTACATGATTTTATGAGCTCGGTACCAACCGGTACCGAAAATACCGTTACCGAAATCCCCAAAAGTGGGTACCGGTGCCGAATATACCTGGTACGGCACCGGTATCTGAGTGTAAATTAAAACCGGTGAATACCGGTACCGGTACCGAATATACCTGGTACGGTACCGGTCGGTACTGGTACGGCACCAGTATTTGAGGGTAAAAACCGGTGAATACCGGTGTCGAACCGGTACCAAAAATACACCCGGTTTGATAAATTTGATACTGGTACCGGTACCCAATACCGTTTGCTAATCACCTATTGATAGCGTATTGCCACGTGGCATATAACACTGTTCAAAAACTTCTGTTTTTAATAATACCGGTACCGAATATACCTGGTACGGTACCGGTCGGTACTGGTACGGCACCGGTAATTGAGGGTAAAAACTGGTGAATACCGGTGTCGAACCGGTACTGAAAATACACCCAGTTTGATAAATTTGATACTGGTACCGGTACCCAATACCATTTGCTAATCATCTATTGATAGCGTATTGCCACGTGGCATATAACACTATTCAAAAACTTTTGTTTTTAATATATAGGGTAATTATTCGGAAGTTTATCGACTCCCTTAAATGATTTATTTATAAGCAATAAATGAATTCACCCTTATAATGATATTTATTTATTTATATAAGGGACAAAGGGGTGGTTGTGGCAAGGCATTTCGGCAATGTCTTTGCCGATAGGCAACACCGTCGCCTCTTCTTTTGACGCACCGAAGATGGCTAAATCGGTGAGCAATTGTTGCTTTGAGGAAAGATGTTGGAACGTTTGAAAGGGACAAGTGGCACAATTTTTGGAAGGTTTTAAATGTTTTGAACCCGTTAGGTTTAAAAAAAATAAAATAAATAAGTAAACACCTTATAAATGTCATTCCATTCAATAAGATTCTCACCCCATTCTAAAAAATTCTCACCCAATTTAAAAAGTTCTCAAGCACATCATGGATAGACAAAACAAGAGCGATGGCAAGAAAAAAGTATCGAGTTCGGGTTCGAGTGCGAGAGGGCGTGGCTCGCAAGGTAGACGAGGCGGATCAAGTGTGTACCAACCCAACTTCCGACCGCATTTTTTTCCGCAAACGGGTTTTTACAACACGCAACCCCAACCCAACTATCCACCACAATTTTATTCATTACCGAAAGGTCCCACAATGGTTGCACTGGGTGTATACGAGTATCCTATGGAAGCCCAAAACGCTTTTGACCCGTTTGCTTATCGGAGTCCACCGTCTCAATCTCCAAGAGATAATGTTGAACACGTGCTCCCCATATACGATGACGACGAAGATGAAGAAATTGTACTCGAAACTCCACACTTAAATGACGATGAAGAAGTCGAAGAAGATGAAGATGTTCAAGATGAAATAGAAAGGAAAGGGAAGGGAATAGGGCATTGAAATTGATTCGGTTTGATAAAGATCTTGAGACGTTTAACAAGCCATACGACAATGTTCCACCAGAGATGCTGGAAATCATACTAGCTCGAAAACGCAAGACCGCCAAAGAATATGGATGACCATGTAGTTTTAAAATTTTATGTAATGTCATTTTTTTTAATTTAGTTAATGTTATTTTAATTAGTTTATTTAAATATATTGTTTTTTAATATAATATTTTTCATTTAAAAAAGAAAAATTCATTTGCCTAATCTCAATTTAGGCATGCAACCCTTGTGATTTTTGGATAATAGGCAAAAACTTTAGGCAAATTACATGGCACAATTCAATTGGGTGGGGGAAAACTTTGCCTAAAGGGGTTAGTGTAACAACCCAACTTTCCGAAGTCAAAGTCAAAGTACAAGTCAAAGTCAAAGTCAATGTAAAAGTCAGGTTGTTATTCAGATCTGTCTTTTCTTGCTTAATTATTGCTTGTACTCTCGATATTCGATAATAGTTTAGCCCATTGTGATAATCGATATGTCAAGTTAACACTATTTTAAACTACGATTTACTACTAAGTGAAGTAACAATGCGATAAACGCAACTAAACGCTATTATTACTATCACTATCACATCGCAATCGCATCGCTAACTCGAAACGCAGCTATTGGTACTGATCTATGTGTGTGTGTTATTATGTGTTACTTGTGTGTGCTTTATTTAAAAATGTTTTGGGATGTTATTCGCAAACGCAATCGCAACTCTATCGCAACGCAATCTCATCGTAAACTCAGAACGCAACTTAATTTTTTATGAATTTTATGAGTTATGTTATTTGTGTAACTATTGTTTAATACAATCGCATCGCTTAAACGCAACGCTCAACGCACGAAACAAAAGCCGGAAACCAACTCGCACAAGCCAACCGATCGAATGATCATCCGACCGGATGACCATCTGATCGGATGGCCATCCGATCGAACGACCGTCCGACCTACTTAACCTCCACCGCCTTTTCACCCTCTCACACTATAAATACCCCCTGTCACATCAACTGTTCATTGATGTGACAGCTCTATCTGACCAGCGCACTTGCAGGCTATTTTCTCTCAATTCCTCACGATTCTTGTAAGTTTTCACCTTAAATCTTGTACTTCTATCATCAGTACACACTTTCTCACCATCTCCTCCACAAGAATCTTACGTTTTCAACATGAAATCACCTGATTTGGGTTGTTTTAGGGTGACGTCACCTCGGTTTCTCATGAACACTGAAGTGTGACCTCATCTCACTAAGAACGGCTCAGATCTAAAGGATTTCCTTATGATTTAACAAAAAAACTCAAATAAAACTAAACGTTTTCAACTGATTTCATGCTTTTCTTCAACACTTCTCCATTTTATACGCAAAACCGTAGGAATCTGGACTGGTTCTGGCTCTCTACTCATACTCTAGTCGAGAACTGGTCTGAGAACGGATTTCCACCGAAGGAGACGATCGATTCACGGGTTGAACATGAAACTTCATCTTGAACAGTTGAGTCTGATTGAATGGGGTGATTCCCATTTGATCGATTGGGCTTGACTTGGTACGGGTTTCGTTGTTTGACACGTTGCCACGCCGTCTCCAAAAAACCGTAAAACTTTTTGACTTAATTTTTTTTTACAAAGTTTCAGACAAACTGGTTGCTCGATCGAATAGCCATTCGATCGGACAACCATCCGATCGAATGACTATTCGACCAGGTGACTTGCCACATAAGTTCAATACTTAAACAATTTTCCAAAACTTCAAAGAATACCAGCTTTTCAATCGAATAGCCATCCGATCGAACGGCCATCCGTCCGGATGACCATCCGATCGAATGACTTGAATTATACTACAACGAAAACTTCAAAAGATCAAACATTTTACATTTACAACACACTTCCTCAGTCGAATGACCAACCGACCGAATGGTCATCCGTCCGGATGACCATCCGTCTGGGCGGTCATCCGACCGACTCATCATCCAATCGCTCCTCTCACCTAACGCACGGTTACACGCTGTTCAACGCTTATGCTATCGTTCCCTGTTCAGGCTAATCTCCAAGCGCTCCCTTCAATCCAAGGCTGTGTTTATTTACTAAACACATACTGTGAGTATACTCGAACCCATTTTTCTTTTAACGCACTTTGGGTGTTATATACGTTATCTATATCAAATCACATCGAACACACAACGCAAACACTTTTTGTAACACCCCGAAAATATAAAACTTTATATTGGAACTATAAAGTATAAATAGACGAGAATTTACTAACTAGGAATTTTTAACCTAGTTAGTTACAAGACTAGAAATAGCCTATAATAGGGTTAAAAGCTACTAAATGATATGTTGAACAAAGTAGAGGGGCCTTAGTTGTTAAATTTGAAACTAAATTAGATAAAACAAATGAAAATAAACCAAACACCCCATTTAGAGGTGTCTGGTCGATCAAGAAGGAGCAGGGGGTGACACCCCATCTTCAAAACCCTGAAACTTCATTAAATCAATCAATTGAAGGCTCAATCCAAGTCGAAATCGAAATTAGAGCTTAGAATTGTGATCCTCATCGCAAGAGGATTCTAAGGTATGTAAAATCTGATGAAATCTCTCAACTTGAATTTCTCATGATTTTGGAAAATCTGAAATTAGATGTTGCATGTGTGTTATTTGGTTAGATTAGGGATGATATGGTGTCTAGAAGTGAAACCTAGACAACTACATGTGAAACCATGTCCAATTTCAGGAAATTCCATGAACACCTTGAAGGTGGGTTGTGGGTTTTACAAGATGAAGATGAACACTAGGGTTTAGAATGATTATTCTAGTCTAATTTGATCATAGAAAGTGATTTCAGAAAAATATGATGTTTAAATATTATATAAAGGCTTTATTGATGTTAAGTTAGCTAATTAGCAAGCTATGAACTTGAATATGAAAGATATAAAAATTCTGCACTTATAGTGTTTGTTGAAATGCCTCAAAGAAGGCTTGAAACTGAATTGCTAAGTTAAAACGCATAATTATGATGTATGACAAAATGTGCGTTATGTATGTGAAACAAAAAGAGTTCTAAACATATGGTGATTGAACTCTATAGGAAAGGAAGCCGGGGCATCTAGCGGGCAAACCGGTGTGGACGCACGTTTGAAGGGCTTGCTTTAAAGGTATGTAACTTGACCCGTTACACTAAGTAGATTTTGATGATTATAATGCGTAATTGAAATTTTGAATAAGAGTTGTTTTAAATTAAGCGGTGAAGTCGCTATATTGAATGATTGGTCAAATTTGGTCGGAACTCGTTGGTAGTCGTCATATGGGAGGATTCCTTAGACGAGCCAACGGGTCGAATAATCAGGTAAAGCATGGTTAATGCTCCGGAATATGATGGATTGATCTTTGATATATGTTAATATATAACATGTTAGAAATACGAGAATTTAATGTATTGGTTTGTTAGAAAAGCGAAATCCGAGAGTTGGGTTGAGTACAATGAACAAAACAAACGAATTATGGAATTCCAGGAACTACCGTAAGTTACGGTAGTACCGTAACTTACGGTAGGGGTCAGGTGTTTACGGCAGATTTCCCCTGGTTTACGGTGATCCAGGAATTTCCAGGACCTACCGTAACTTACGGTGGAACCAGAAAACAAAACAGTATTTTATTATTCAAATTTTGATGTTGGATCTTGTATTTATGTACTATATAACAATGAAAGAACTAATGTTTTAAAGGTTTTGACCATAGGTAACAAGGTGGATCTTATGGATGGCGGTCAAGCGAATGATGAAGAACCGAACACGATTTTTGGAGCTTCCGCAATGTTTTAATCATACTTAGACTTTGTTCATGGGTTGTAAACAATTTCTTAAACAATTTTGAATGTTCCAACTTAGTCATTAATTGACTAAGGTTTATGCTACTTATGAAACTTATGTTAATTTAATATCTTTTGGTATAAATATGTAAGAAATTAGTATTAAATTTAAGTAAATTTTAAGGGTGTTACACTTTTAATGCTAACCGCTCTCACATGTTATACGTGTCTCGATGAATGCTTGTACGTTATATTTACACAATGATTGTTTGCCTGACACCTTAGCAATGATAGTACTATAGTTTGGACTCAGCACCTGTCGTGGACATGGGTTGTTAAGGGTTTTACTTCACATGGTCACAGTGGTGATAATGTGTTGCGCATTCTACAACTCGCAGTCATGTCGGTTGCATACTTCATTGTCGATAGCTTACTTGCTTCACATTTCTACGTGTTACATGCTGGTTATGCGTAAACGCTTTCGCTATACTATATGATAATAAACTTGTATGCTCACCTTTACACTCTGTGTATTGACTGTATTTTAACGTATGTGACAGGTTGATTAGGATGCTTGCTATGTTACGCTGGAAATCAAGCTAGGGAGTCTAGAAACGACATTGAATCAATCTGAGTTGTCGGAACAGTTTAATTTCCTTTGAGAACAATGTCTGTAATAACTGTGTTACTTTATATGTTTATGGTATGGGGCGTGAACGTTAAATATATGGTAATTAATAGTTGTTATGGATTCTCTTGGACAATCTGTTTCGCTCAGTGCCGCGCCCCGATGTTTCCACCATCGATTGGGGTGTGACAGTTAGGCATGCACCCCCTTAACCTTTAGAACATGTGTAGTGGTGAAAATTCCCCACCCTTGGGCATGAAGCGATATGTGACCGCCTAGTCAGCAAAGAGGCATTTGTTTGGTTGTGGGGGGCTTTGGTTTGGGGCATTGATCGACAGGTGGCAGCTGTGGGGTCTATTAGGTGTAGTGTGGCGTGGCAAACAAGCACCGAACAAATGAAAGAGACAATTGCCGAAGAGGTAGGAAAGGCAATTGAAGGAAGTATATCCGGGTTTATAGACAAAATCCAAAATACGGTGTTGTCGCTTGTTGAAGAGCGAGTTAAAAGGTTGGAGGATATTGTCAACCTTATGAAGGAGAAAACGGGAGAACACAAAGGATGTTCGTACAAAGAATTCATGGCGTGTAAACTGCCAATCTATAACGGGGAGGTTGACCCGATAATTTGTCAAAGATGGATAAGTGATGTTGAAGGAGTGTTTGAGCGAACCCATTGTGACGTAGGTGACTTTGTTGCTTACGGAATGGGTCAATTGAGAAATCAAGCCAAGGATTGGTGGGATAACAAAAAGAAGGAAATGGGAGCCGAAGCGGCGAGGGCTATGACTTGGGACGAGTTTAAGGTACCATTCCTTAAACACCACAGTCCCAAAGCGGTTATTAACAGAATCAAAGAAGAATTCATCCAGCTGAGACAAAAGGGTGAAACAATTGATAAGATCACGGGCATCTTCATGGATAAGCTGAGATTTTGTGACGAGTTAGTCACCACTGAAGAGCAAAAGATATACTACTATTACAACATGCTGAGTGCCGAGTACCGGGAATTTATGACTCCGTCAAAATACGAAACCCTCACGGAGATTATCAACACCGCCCGGGAGCGGGAAATCGAGTTAAAGAAACAAGTGGAGAGAGGTGAACAAAGGGCACAGGATGTGAATCCAAGCCCTACAAAGAAAGCTAGAACTACGGAATCGGGAAAGAAAGTGGAAGCTAAAGGCGGGTCGCCGAGTTGCAAAGTGTGTGGTAAGGGGCACAAAGGCGAGTGCCGCTTCAAAGACAAGCCGTGCCTGGTATGTGGGAAGACGGGGCACACCGCATCACTATGTCCCGGGAAAGTTTCTGTTTGCTACAAGTGTTATCAACCCGGTCACAAGAAATCTGAATGCCCCGAGTTGGTGGGAAAGAGAGACACAAAAGAGTCTCCAACAGAAGCTCCCAAAGCGAAGGCTAGGTCCTTCCAACTTACCGCGGCTGAAGCAAAGACAGAACCCGATGTGGTTTCAGGTATATTCACAATTAACTCAATTCCAGCACGTGTATTGTTTGATACGGGTGCGAATAAATCCTTCATTTCGCATGGATTTATTCGACATCCTTCATTTGTATTGACGAAATTACCTGTGTCCTTAGAAGTTGAAATAGGGGACAACAAAAGTTTTATAGTTTGTGATGTTTGTCGAGGCTGCAAATTAAGCATCGACGATGAAGAATACTTGATAGACCTAATCCCGATGTCAATGGGGGAATTTCAAGTAGTCGTTGGGATGGATTGGCTAGCCCAGCACCATGCAAAAGTCGTGTGTTTCCGTAAGGAGATAAAACTAACATCTCCGAGCGGGAGACACGTCACCATTTATGGCGAAAAAGGAGGCAACCCCATAGTGTGCTCAATGTTGAAAGCTCACAAACTTATGAAACGAGGATGCAAAGCATTTATGATATACGCGAATGAGCCCGAGAAAGAATCACGGAAGATTGAAGATGTACCGGTGGTACGAGATTATGAAGATGTGTTTCCGGAGGATTTACCGGGGATACCGCCTGAACGAGAAGTAGAGTTTGGGATCGATTTAATTCCGGGCGCAAAACCCGTAGCAAAGGCCCCGTACCGACTTGCACCGTCGGAATTACAAGAGTTGATGTCCCAAATCCAAGACCTGCTTGACAAGGGATTTATAAGGACGAGTGTGTCTCCTTGGGGCGCACCAGTATTGTTCGTGAGAAAGAAAGACGGGAGCATGCGCATGTGTATCGATTACCGGGAGTTAAACAAACTCACAATAAAGAATCGATACCCGCTCCCGAGGATAGATGATTTATTCGACCAACTACAAGGTGCGAACTGGTTTTCAAAAATTGACCTTAGATCTGGGTATCACCAACTAAAGGTCAGAGAAGAAGATGTGCCGAAGACGGCTTTCCGCACGAGATACGGACATTACGAATCCTCGTGATGTCATTTGGGCTAACAAACGCACCAGCGGCTTTCATGGACCTCATGAACCGGGTTTGCAAGCCAATGTTGGATAAGTCGGTCATCGTGTTTATCGATGATATCTTGGTGTATTCGAAAAGTGAAGCTGAACACGCACACCACTTACAAGAAGTGTTAGAGACACTTAGACGAGAGAGGTTATATGCAAAATTCTCTAAATGTGCCTTTTGGTTACGAGAGGTACAATTTCTTGGCCACGTCATAAGTGCCGACGGAGTTTAGGTGGATCCGTCAAAGATAGAGGCTGTGTCAAAATGGAATCCCCCGAAGAACCCTTCGGAAATTAGAAGCTTTTTGGGGCTTGCGGGATACTATAGGAGATTCATTCAAGATTTCTCCAAGATTGCGTCACCGCTAACAAAGCTAACCCAAAAGAAAGAAAAGTTTATTTGGGGGTGTCGAACAAGAAAAAGCGTTTCAAACGCTAAAAGAAAAGTTAACTCAAGCTCCGGTATTGACATTGCCGGACGGAGTCGAAGATATGGTGGTTTATTCGGACGTTTCACTATCGGGGCTCGGTTGCGTGTTGATGCAACGGGGCAAGGTAATAGCCTATGCCTCGAGACAATTAAAGATACACGAGAAGAAATATCCCACGCACGATCTCGAGTTGGCTGCGGTGGTATTTGCATTAAAAATATGGAGGCACTACTTGTATGGGGTAAAGTGCACCATATTCACCGACCACAAGAGCTTGAAATACTTCTTCGATCAGAAGGAGTTAAATATGCGACAAAGATGATGGCTGGAAACGGTGAAAGACTACGATTGTGAAATACATTATCACCCCGGAAAGGCTAATGTGGTGGCGGATGCTCTGAGCAGAAAAGCGGACTATGTCCCAATACGAGTAAGATCGATGCAACTCGTGGTGACCTCGGGTATACTTGAACGTATTCGAGAGGCGCAATTAGAAGCAATGAAAGAAGAGAATTGGAAGAAAGAAAGAATAATCGGTCAGTTGAAAGATTTGTCGGATGGGAGTAACGGGTTGAAGACTCGATCCGGAAGGATATGGGTCCCACATACTTGTGGGGTGAAGGCGCTTCTACTTAATGAAGCTCATAAATCCCGTTATTCAATTCATCCGGGTGCGACCAAGATGTACAATGATTTGAAACAAAATTATTGGTGGCCCGGAATGAAGAGGGATGTGGCGAAGCATGTGGAAAAATGCTTGACATGTTTACAAGTCAAGGCGGAGCACCAGAAACCATACGGCAAACTCCAACCGTTAGAAATTCCGGTTTGGAAATGGGAACATATTACAATGGACCTATTAACCAAGTTTCCTAAGACGAATAGTGGTTTCGATGCCATATGGGTAGTGGTGGATAGATTGACGAAAAGTGCTCACTTCATTCCGATTCGTGAGACTTATACGTCAGAAAAGATGTCAGAAGTTTACACTAATGAAATAATAGCACGTCATGGGGTGCCGGTATCCATCATGTCTGATGGGGATACCCGGTTTACTTCGAATTTATGGCGAGATTTCCAAGAACAAATGGGAACCAAATTGTTCATTAGCACTGTGTACCTTCCTCAAACGGATGGACAGAGTGAAAGAACGATACAAACATTGGGGGATATGCTACGGGCGTGTATAATCGACTTTGGAGGAAGTTGGGATGTTCACCTACCGTTAGTTGAGTTTTCGTATAATAACAGCTACCAATCTAGTATTAAGATGGCACCGTACGAAATGCTTTATGGTAGAAAGTGTCGAACCCCGGTATGTTGGGGTGAAGTGGGTCCACGTGAACTCGCCCACCAAGATATAGTACGAGCCACAAATGAAAAGATTGAAAAAGTTCGGGCACACTTGAAAGCAGCTCAAGACAGGCAAAAGGCGTATGCTGATAAAAGGAATAGGCCAATCGAATTCCAGGTTGGTGACATGGTCATGCTAAAAGTTTCCCCATGGAAGGGCGTTATTAGATTCAGAAAAAGGGGGAAGCTAAGCCCGAGGTTTATTGGGCCATTTAAAATTATCGGAAGAGTTGGCAAGGTAGCTTACCGCCTTGAGCTACCGGAAGAACTAAGTGGGATCCATGGCACGTTCCACGTGTCACAATTAAGAAAGTGCCTAGCAGACGAAACGGCCTACATCCATTACGATGATATCGAAGTGGATAATAGTCTGAATTATGCGGTGAGCCGGTGGAGATTTTAGACCGAAAAGTCAAACATTTACGAAATAAACAAATTGACCAAGTCAAAGTCAAATGGGAGCATAGGAAAGGTTCGGACACTACATGGGAGTCCGAAGAGGAGATGCGACGTCTTCACCCTACATTATTTGGTACGTACTTCGGTTTCGGGGACGAAACCCTTTTTAAGGGGGGGTGGACTTGTAACACCCCGAAAATATAAAACTTTATATTGGAACTATAAAGTATAAATAGACGAGAATTTACTAACTAGGAATTTTTAACCTAGTTAGTTACAAGACTAGAAATAGCCTATAATAGGGTTAAAAGCTACTAAATGATATGTTGAACAAAGTAGAGGGGCCTTAGTTGTTAAATTTGAAACTAAATTAGATAAAACAAATGAAAATAAACCAAACACCCCATTTAGAGGTGTCTGGTCGATCAAGAAGGAGCAGGGGGCGACACCCCATCTTCAAAACCCTGAAACTTCATTAAATCAATCAATTGAAGGCTCAATCCAAGTCGAAATCGAAATTAGAGCTTAGAATTGTGATCCTCATCGCAAGAGGATTCTAAGGTATGTAAAATCTGATGAAATCTCTCAACTTGAATTTCTCATGATTTTGGAAAATCTGAAATTAGATGTTGCATGTGTGTTATTTGGTTAGATTAGGGATGATATGGTGTCTAGAAGTGAAACCTAGACAACTACATGTGAAACCATGTCCAATTTCAGGAAATTCCATGAACACCTTGAAGGTGGGTTGTGGGTTTTACAAGATGAAGATGAACACTAGGGTTTAGAATGATTATTCTAGTCTAATTTGATCATAGAAAGTGATTTCAGAAAAATATGATGTTTAAATATTATATAAAGGCTTTATTGATGTTAAGTTAGCTAATTAGCAAGCTATGAACTTGAATATGAAAGATATAAAAATTCTGCACTTATAGTGTTTGTTGAAATGCCTCAAAGAAGGCTTGAAACTGAATTGCTAAGTTAAAACGCATAATTATGATGTATGACAAAATGTGCGTTATGTATGTGAAACAAAAAGAGTTCTAAACATATGGTGATTGAACTCTATAGGAAAGGAAGCCGGGGCATCTAGCGGGCAAACCGGTGTGGACGCACGTTTGAAGGGCTTGCTTTAAAGGTATGTAACTTGACCCGTTACACTAAGTAGATTTTGATGATTATAATGCGTAATTGAAATTTTGAATAAGAGTTGTTTTAAATTAAGCGGTGAAGTCGCTATATTGAATGATTGGTCAAATTTGGTCGGAACTCGTTGGTAGTCGTCATATGGGAGGATTCCTTAGACGAGCCAACGGGTCGAATAATCAGGTAAAGCATGGTTAATGCTCCGGAATATGATGGATTGATCTTTGATATAGGTTAATATATAACATGTTAGAAATACGAGAATTTAATGTATTGGTTTGTTAGAAAAGCGAAATCCGAGAGTTGGGTTGAGTACAATGAACAAAACAAACGAATTATGGAATTCCAGGAACTACCGTAAGTTACGGTAGTACCGTAACTTACGGTAGGGGTCAGGTGTTTACGGCAGATTTCCCCTGGTTTACGGTGATCCAGGAATTTCCAGGACCTACCGTAACTTACGGTGGAACCAGAAAACAAAACAGTATTTTATTATTCAAATTTTGATGTTGGATCTTGTATTTATGTACTATATAACAATGTCAGAACTAATGTTTTAAAGGTTTTGACCATAGGTAACAAGGTGGATCTTATGGATGGCGGTCAAGCGAATGATGAAGAACCGAACACGATTTTTGGAGCTTCCGCAATGTTTTAATCATACTTAGACTTTGTTCATGGGTTGTAAACAATTTCTTAAACAATTTTGAATGTTCCAACTTAGTCATTAATTGACTAAGGTTTATGCTACTTATGAAACTTATGTTAATTTAATATCTTTTGGTATAAATATGTAAGAAATTAGTATTAAATTTAAATAAATTTTAAGGGTGTTACACTTTTAATGCTAACCGCTCTCACATGTTATACGTGTCTCGATGAATGCTTGTACGTTATATTTACACAATGATTGTTTGCCTGACACCTTAGCAATGATAGTACTATAGTTTGGACTCAGCACCTGTCGTGGACATGGGTTGTTAAGGGTTTTACTTCACATGGTCACAGTGGTGATAATGTGTTGCGCATTCTACAACTCGCAGTCATGTCGGTTGCATACTTCATTGTCGATAGCTTACTTGCTTCACATTTCTACGTGTTACATGCTGGTTATGCGTAAACGCTTTCGCTATACTATATGATAATAAACTTGTATGCTCACCTTTACACTCTGTGTATTGACTGTATTTTAACGTATGTGACAGGTTGATTAGGATGCTTGCTATGTTACGCTGGAAATCAAGCTAGGGAGTCTAGAAACGACATTGAATCAATCTGAGTTGTCGGAACAGTTTAATTTCCTTTGAGAACAATGTCTGTAATAACTGTGTTACTTTATATGTTTATGGTATGGGGCGTGAACGTTAAATATATGGTAATTAATAGTTGTTATGGATTCTCTTGGACAATCTGTTTCGCTCAGTGCCGCGCCCCGATGTTTCCACCATCGATTGGGGTGTGACAGTTAGGCATGCACCCCCTTAACCTTTAGAACATGTGTAGTGGTGAAAATGCCCCACCCTTGGGCATGAAGCGATATGTGACCGCCTAGTCAGCAAAGAGGCATTTGTTTGGTTGTGGGGGGCTTTGGTTTGGGGCATTGATCGACAGGTGGCAGCTGTGGGGTCTATTAGGTGTAGTGTGGCGTGGCAAACAAGCACCGAACAAATGAAAGAGACAATTGCCGAAGAGGTAGGAAAGGCAATTGAAGGAAGTATATCCGGGTTTATAGACAAAATCCAAAATACGGTGTTGTCGCTTGTTGAAGAGCGAGTTAAAAGGTTGGAGGATATTGTCAACCTTATGAAGGAGAAAACGGGAGAACACAAAGGATGTTCGTACAAAGAATTCATGGCGTGTAAACTGCCAATCTATAACGGGGAGGTTGACCCGATAATTTGTCAAAGATGGATAAGTGATGTTGAAGGAGTGTTTGAGCGAACCCATTGTGACGTAGGTGACTTTGTTGCTTACGGAATGGGTCAATTGAGAAATCAAGCCAAGGATTGGTGGGATAACAAAAAGAAGGAAATGGGAGCCGAAGCGGCGAGGGCTATGACTTGGGACGAGTTTAAGGTACCATTCCTTAAACACCACAGTCCCAAAGCGGTTATTAACAGAATCAAAGAAGAATTCATCCAGCTGAGACAAAAGGGTGAAACAATTGATAAGATCACGGGCATCTTCATGGATAAGCTGAGATTTTGTGACGAGTTAGTCACCACTGAAGAGCAAAAGATATACTACTATTACAACATGCTGAGTGCCGAGTACCGGGAATTTATGACTCCGTCAAAATACGAAACCCTCACGGAGATTATCAACACCGCCCGGGAGCGGGAAATCGAGTTAAAGAAACAAGTGGAGAGAGGTGAACAAAGGGCACAGGATGTGAATCCAAGCCCTACAAAGAAAGCTAGAACTACGGAATCGGGAAAGAAAGTGGAAGCTAAAGGCGGGTCGCCGAGTTGCAAAGTGTGTGGTAAGGGGCACAAAGGCGAGTGCCGCTTCAAAGACAAGCCGTGCCTGGTATGTGGGAAGACGGGGCACACCGCATCACTATGTCCCGGGAAAGTTTCTGTTTGCTACAAGTGTTATCAACCCGGTCACAAGAAATCTGAATGCCCCGAGTTGGTGGGAAAGAGAGACACAAAAGAGTCTCCAACAGAAGCTCCCAAAGCGAAGGCTAGGTCCTTCCAACTTACCGCGGCTGAAGCAAAGACAGAACCCGATGTGGTTTCAGGTATATTCACAATTAACTCAATTCCAGCACGTGTATTGTTTGATACGGGTGCGAATAAATCCTTCATTTCGCATGGATTTATTCGACATCCTTCATTTGTATTGACGAAATTACCTGTGTCCTTAGAAGTTGAAATAGGGGACAACAAAAGTTTTATAGTTTGTGATGTTTGTCGAGGCTGCAAATTAAGCATCGACGATGAAGAATACTTGATAGACCTAATCCCGATGTCAATGGGGGAATTTCAAGTAGTCGTTGGGATGGATTGGCTAGCCCAGCACCATGCAAAAGTCGTGTGTTTCCGTAAGGAGATAAAACTAACATCTCCGAGCGGGAGACACGTCACCATTTATGGCGAAAAAGGAGGCAACCCCATAGTGTGCTCAATGTTGAAAGCTCACAAACTTATGAAACGAGGATGCAAAGCATTTATGATATACGCGAATGAGCCCGAGAAAGAATCACGGAAGATTGAAGATGTACCGGTGGTACGAGATTATGAAGATGTGTTTCCGGAGGATTTACCGGGGATACCGCCTGAACGAGAAGTAGAGTTTGGGATCGATTTAATTCCGGGCGCAAAACCCGTAGCAAAGGCCCCGTACCGACTTGCACCGTCGGAATTACAAGAGTTGATGTCCCAAATCCAAGACCTGCTTGACAAGGGATTTATAAGGACGAGTGTGTCTCCTTGGGGCGCACCAGTATTGTTCGTGAGAAAGAAAGACGGGAGCATGCGCATGTGTATCGATTACCGGGAGTTAAACAAACTCACAATAAAGAATCGATACCCGCTCCCGAGGATATATGATTTATTCGACCAACTACAAGGTGCGAACTGGTTTTCAAAAATTGACCTTAGATCTGGGTATCACCAACTAAAGGTCAGAGAAGAAGATGTGCCGAAGACGGCTTTCCGCACGAGATACGGACATTACGAATCCTCGTGATGTCATTTGGGCTAACAAACGCACCAGCGGCTTTCATGGACCTCATGAACCGGGTTTGCAAGCCAATGTTGGATAAGTCGGTCATCGTGTTTATCGATGATATCTTGGTGTATTCGAAAAGTGAAGCTGAACACGCACACCACTTACAAGAAGTGTTAGAGACACTTAGACGAGAGAGGTTATATGCAAAATTCTCTAAATGTGCCTTTTGGTTACGAGAGGTACAATTTCTTGGCCACGTCATAAGTGCCGACGGAGTTTAGGTGGATCCGTCAAAGATAGAGGCTGTGTCAAAATGGAATCCCCCGAAGAACCCTTCGGAAATTAGAAGCTTTTTGGGGCTTGCGGGATACTATAGGAGATTCATTCAAGATTTCTCCAAGATTGCGTCACCGCTAACAAAGCTAACCCAAAAGAAAGAAAAGTTTATTTGGGGTGTCGAACAAGAAAAAGCGTTTCAAACGCTAAAAGAAAAGTTAACTCAAGCTCCGGTATTGACATTGCCGGACGGAGTCGAAGATATGGTGGTTTATTCGGACGTTTCACTATCGGGGCTCGGTTGCGTGTTGATGCAACGGGGCAAGGTAATAGCCTATGCCTCGAGACAATTAAAGATACACGAGAAGAAATATCCCACGCACGATCTCGAGTTGGCTGCGGTGGTATTTGCATTAAAAATATGGAGGCACTACTTGTATGGGGTAAAGTGCACCATATTCACCGACCACAAGAGCTTGAAATACTTCTTCGATCAGAAGGAGTTAAATATGCGACAAAGATGATGGCTGGAAACGGTGAAAGACTACGATTGTGAAATACATTATCACCCCGGAAAGGCTAATGTGGTGGCGGATGCTCTGAGCAGAAAAGCGGACTATGTCCCAATACGAGTAAGATCGATGCAACTCGTGGTGACCTCGGGTATACTTGAACGTATTCGAGAGGCGCAATTAGAAGCAATGAAAGAAGAGAATTGGAAGAAAGAAAGAATAATCGGTCAGTTGAAAGATTTGTCGGATGGGAGTAACGGGTTGAAGACTCGATCCGGAAGGATATGGGTCCCACATACTTGTGGGGTGAAGGCGCTTCTACTTAATGAAGCTCATAAATCCCGTTATTCAATTCATCCGGGTGCGACCAAGATGTACAATGATTTGAAACAAAATTATTGGTGGCCCGGAATGAAGAGGGATGTGGCGAAGCATGTGGAAAAATGCTTGACATGTTTACAAGTCAAGGCGGAGCACCAGAAACCATACGGCAAACTCCAACCGTTAGAAATTCCGGTTTGGAAATGGGAACATATTACAATGGACCTATTAACCAAGTTTCCTAAGACGAATAGTGGTTTCGATGCCATATGGGTAGTGGTGGATAGATTGACGAAAAGTGCTCACTTCATTCCGATTCGTGAGACTTATACGTCAGAAAAGATGTCAGAAGTTTACACTAATGAAATAATAGCACGTCATGGGGTGCCGGTATCCATCATGTCTGATGGGGATACCCGGTTTACTTCGAATTTATGGCGAGATTTCCAAGAACAAATGGGAACCAAATTGTTCATTAGCACTGTGTACCTTCCTCAAACGGATGGACAGAGTGAAAGAACGATACAAACATTGGGGGATATGCTACGGGCGTGTATAATCGACTTTGGAGGAAGTTGGGATGTTCACCTACCGTTAGTTGAGTTTTCGTATAATAACAGCTACCAATCTAGTATTAAGATGGCACCGTACGAAATGCTTTATGGTAGAAAGTGTCGAACCCCGGTATGTTGGGGTGAAGTGGGTCCACGTGAACTCGCCCACCAAGATATAGTACGAGCCACAAATGAAAAGATTGAAAAAGTTCGGGCACACTTGAAAGCAGCTCAAGACAGGCAAAAGGCGTATGCTGATAAAAGGAATAGGCCAATCGAATTCCAGGTTGGTGACATGGTCATGCTAAAAGTTTCCCCATGGAAGGGCGTTATTAGATTCAGAAAAAGGGGGAAGCTAAGCCCGAGGTTTATTGGGCCATTTAAAATTATCGGAAGAGTTGGCAAGGTAGCTTACCGCCTTGAGCTACCGGAAGAACTAAGTGGGATCCATGGCACGTTCCACGTGTCACAATTAAGAAAGTGCCTAGCAGACGAAACGGCCTACATCCATTACGATGATATCGAAGTGGATAATAGTCTGAATTATGCGGTGAGCCGGTGGAGATTTTAGACCGAAAAGTCAAACATTTACGAAATAAACAAATTGACCAAGTCAAAGTCAAATGGGAGCATAGGAAAGGTTCGGACACTACATGGGAGTCCGAAGAGGAGATGCGACGTCTTCACCCTACATTATTTGGTACGTACTTCGGTTTCGGGGACGAAACCCTTTTTAAGGGGGGGTGGACTTGTAACACCCCGAAAATATAAAACTTTATATTGGAACTATAAAGTATAAATAGACGAGAATTTACTAACTAGGAATTTTTAACCTAGTTAGTTACAAGACTAGAAATAGCCTATAATAGGGTTAAAAGCTACTAAATGATATGTTGAACAAAGTAGAGGGGCCTTAGTTGTTAAATTTGAAACTAAATTAGATAAAACAAATGAAAATAAACCAAACACCCCATTTAGAGGTGTCTGGTCGATCAAGAAGGAGCAGGGGGGCGACACCCCATCTTCAAAACCCTGAAACTTCATTAAATCAATCAATTGAAGGCTCAATCCAAGTCGAAATCGAAATTAGAGCTTAGAATTGTGATCCTCATCGCAAGAGGATTCTAAGGTATGTAAAATCTGATGAAATCTCTCAACTTGAATTTCTCATGATTTTGGAAAATCTGAAATTAGATGTTGCATGTGTGTTATTTGGTTAGATTAGGGATGATATGGTGTCTAGAAGTGAAACCTAGACAACTACATGTGAAACCATGTCCAATTTCAGGAAATTCCATGAACACCTTGAAGGTGGGTTGTGGGTTTTACAAGATGAAGATGAACACTAGGGTTTAGAATGATTATTCTAGTCTAATTTGATCATAGAAAGTGATTTCAGAAAAATATGATGTTTAAATATTATATAAAGGCTTTATTGATGTTAAGTTAGCTAATTAGCAAGCTATGAACTTGAATATGAAAGATATAAAAATTCTGCACTTATAGTGTTTGTTGAAATGCCTCAAAGAAGGCTTGAAACTGAATTGCTAAGTTAAAACGCATAATTATGATGTATGACAAAATGTGCGTTATGTATGTGAAACAAAAAGAGTTCTAAACATATGGTGATTGAACTCTATAGGAAAGGAAGCCGGGGCATCTAGCGGGCAAACCGGTGTGGACGCACGTTTGAAGGGCTTGCTTTAAAGGTATGTAACTTGACCCGTTACACTAAGTAGATTTTGATGATTATAATGCGTAATTGAAATTTTGAATAAGAGTTGTTTTAAATTAAGCGGTGAAGTCGCTATATTGAATGATTGGTCAAATTTGGTCGGAACTCGTTGGTAGTCGTCATATGGGAGGATTCCTTAGACGAGCCAACGGGTCGAATAATCAGGTAAAGCATGGTTAATGCTCCGGAATATGATGGATTGATCTTTGATATAGGTTAATATATAACATGTTAGAAATACGAGAATTTAATGTATTGGTTTGTTAGAAAAGCGAAATCCGAGAGTTGGGTTGAGTACAATGAACAAAACAAACGAATTATGGAATTCCAGGAACTACCGTAAGTTACGGTAGTACCGTAACTTACGGTAGGGGTCAGGTGTTTACGGCAGATTTCCCCTGGTTTACGGTGATCCAGGAATTTCCAGGACCTACCGTAACTTACGGTGGAACCAGAAAACAAAACAGTATTTTATTATTCAAATTTTGATGTTGGATCTTGTATTTATGTACTATATAACAATGTCAGAACTAATGTTTTAAAGGTTTTGACCATAGGTAACAAGGTGGATCTTATGGATGGCGGTCAAGCGAATGATGAAGAACCGAACACGATTTTTGGAGCTTCCGCAATGTTTTAATCATACTTAGACTTTGTTCATGGGTTGTAAACAATTTCTTAAACAATTTTGAATGTTCCAACTTAGTCATTAATTGACTAAGGTTTATGCTACTTATGAAACTTATGTTAATTTAATATCTTTTGGTATAAATATGTAAGAAATTAGTATTAAATTTAAATAAATTTTAAGGGTGTTACACTTTTAATGCTAACCGCTCTCACATGTTATACGTGTCTCGATGAATGCTTGTACGTTATATTTACACAATGATTGTTTGCCTGACACCTTAGCAATGATAGTACTATAGTTTGGACTCAGCACCTGTCGTGGACATGGGTTGTTAAGGGTTTTACTTCACATGGTCACAGTGGTGATAATGTGTTGCGCATTCTACAACTCGCAGTCATGTCGGTTGCATACTTCATTGTCGATAGCTTACTTGCTTCACATTTCTACGTGTTACATGCTGGTTATGCGTAAACGCTTTCGCTATACTATATGATAATAAACTTGTATGCTCACCTTTACACTCTGTGTATTGACTGTATTTTAACGTATGTGACAGGTTGATTAGGATGCTTGCTATGTTACGCTGGAAATCAAGCTAGGGAGTCTAGAAACGACATTGAATCAATCTGAGTTGTCGGAACAGTTTAATTTCCTTTGAGAACAATGTCTGTAATAACTGTGTTACTTTATATGTTTATGGTATGGGGCGTGAACGTTAAATATATGGTAATTAATAGTTGTTATGGATTCTCTTGGACAATCTGTTTCGCTCAGTGCCGCGCCCCGATGTTTCCACCATCGATTGGGGTGTGACAGTTAGGCATGCACCCCCTTAACCTTTAGAACATGTGTAGTGGTGAAAATGCCCCACCCTTGGGCATGAAGCGATATGTGACCGCCTAGTCAGCAAAGAGGCATTTGTTTGGTTGTGGGGGGCTTTGGTTTGGGGCATTGATCGACAGGTGGCAGCTGTGGGGTCTATTAGGTGTAGTGTGGCGTGGCGGGGAGGCGGCTGGGTGTGGCCGTGTGGGTTGGCGTGGGTTCGGTTGGCGTGGCCAGCCATGTGTAATCTGTTAGGGTTTTTTAAAACTATATAAGATTTCATTTAACTAAAATAGAATATTACATATAATTGTTTAAAACTACAAATAAAATTAAGAAAAACTACATAAAATTAAAAAAACAAGGTTAAATACTTCAAGATTGGCCCATATCATATTTTTTCAAGATTTCTTGTATCATTTTCAACGTCAATTCCAATTATGGGCCGTTAAGGTGATCGACGGGTATGGCGAGAAATTTCATATCCTTGCGTTTTTCTTTTAAATATGCCTTTTTATCGTATGTGGCTTGAATATTTTTCCTCATCTTGATCCTTTGACGTTGGATGAAATTGAGTGTGTCGATTTTCATCCCAATTTCTTCCAACTGGTCGGTGTACTTACCCGAGGCCGAGCTAGGGGCCGAACCAGATGCCCCTCTTTGACCCTGCTTTTTTGACGTGTCTCTCTAACTGGTGGGTGAGGAGAATCATCAAAATCATCCAAATTTAGATCAAACTCTTGATCACGAGCATCGGACTGAGCTTGGGACGAAGGTGTTCGTGGTTTATTGGATGAAGTTGATTCGCTTGCAGTGGGAACTCTCACCCATTTAGAAGCGTACCTACATATTTGCATGTACTTGAACTCGTGCTTCTTGTTGTCTCTGTATGCTATAATGACATTCTTGATCAAGTCCACCTTCGTTTCACCGCTCCTTGGCGAGTTCTTCGCCTTATGGAAAAAACTGTTGAACGCAGTGACTTGTGTATTTATATCACCCTACTTGGACGAGAGGCTATCATTTTCATGATACACCTTCTCGCTTTTCATTTGCGTATGAAAGGATTTTCTTAATGCAATCCCAAAAATCTTTGTGGTGTCGTGAATTCCCTATTCCAAAAAAAAAAATTAGGCATTATAAAAATTATATTAAAACTGAAAAAAATAATATTGTTATATAAAAAATACCTTTAATCGGATCTTGCGATTCGTCGATATAACATTTTGCCTATGCGGTTTCTTCTTGAAGCGTCCACTTTATTTGTGTTCGTTGAGCAGCCACTAGTGCTTTCTCTTCATCCGTTTTTTTGTGACTTCTTTTTTTGGCTGGTTTGGATGACGAACCACCAACGTCTTGCGGTTTTGTTTCGGGTACGGAATCGGGTTGGGAAAGGTTAACGATGGGAATAGATGATTCGTCATATGGAAAGTTCGTGAACACACTGTTTCCTATATATGACGCGAATCCCGCTATTTTGGGACACGATGAGTAGACTAAAGGGGTTGTTTGAGGATGGTCGCAGTTTGTTGGTTGACGATTTTGTGGCGGGCTAGGGTTCGGGTTTTCTTGGTATCCAAAGGGGTAGTTTGGGTCGTATCCACGGTTAAAAGGATGCATTGTAGAGGATGTGGGTTAAATTTATAAAAATATAGGGAGTAAATTGCCAAAATCATCCCTGAGGTTTGGGCATATTTGTCATTTTCATCCAAAACAACTTTTTTGTACACTATAGTCATTCACTTTTGAGATTTTTTGTCATTTTCATCCAGACATCTAATTTGTTTTATTTTTTCTATCAAATATTTGGATGAAAATGACAAAAAATCCCAAATCTCATGGACGATTTTAGCAAAAAAAAGTCAGACGTTTGGATGAAAATGGAAAAAAAATCCCAAAAGTGAAGGACTATATTGTACAAAAAAATTGTTTTGGATGAAAATAGCAAACATGCCCAAAACTCAGGGACGATTTTGGCAATTTACTCAAATATAGGGATAGAAGAAGTAGAGATGTAGAGAAGTGGTAAAAAATGTAAAAAGAGGGTAGTATTTATAAGGTGTAAAAAATATTTTTTTAAATAAACTAGCCATTGGCTAACGGCTACCCCAAACGGTCCAATTCCAACAACCAGTCCTAGCTAGCTAGCTCACCCCCCCCCCAAGCCGACGCTGGACTTCAAAGCCACGCTAGCACGATATGGGTTAGCCAACATTGCCTGGCATCCCCCGCCCCATAAAGCGCCCCATTCCTCACAGCCCTAAAAAAGAGTGTGGTGGTATAATGCCCCAACAATGATTACCTAATTATTAGCTTTTTAGAAAAATAAAACATATACTATTATCATAAATGAGTTGGAAATTTCTTATTGGTCCATCAATTTTTCATCCGGCGTTTAAATAGACACGCCCAAGCAAAAAAATGCAATCATACGCCCATGAGGGTGCGCAAGGCGTTTTTGGCCCAATCCACGCCCAAAAATCCCCCCACTACGAGTGGTCTTATAAATTATTATATAGGTTTTCGTATCATTTCACAAATTGATAAAAAGAAAGAAAACAAAATGGGTTTGAAAGAATAAGAGGGTAAACATAAAAATAATGTCGTGGTCGAATTAAAGGAGAGCGAGAGAGTGGCGATTTATTTGGCTAATGCTGCCTCTTGTTCTGGCATAAACCCCACCATGCGTCCGACATTCTCGTTCACAAGTTTTGAGTCAAAGGATTACAAGAGTCGTTCATTGGAAGCAGTCTCTCTATTCCTACGGGGTAGAGATAAGGTTGTCTACATCTTATCCTCCTCATACCTTACGTTAGTTTTGCTATTGGTGGGATTTACTGAGTATGATGATGATTACAAGAGTCGTTCAGAAGGTTGGAGCATCGACAACAAAGCAATGGTTCCATGATTCGACCTGTGTCACCTTTAACGTAAGATTTCAACATTAAGCTATGTATTTTTCACTATTTTGCATTAGGGTAGTCGATTGGTTAAGATCTAGGGTTCGTATGTGGTGGTCTGTTTCGATAGGGGTCACTAGAAGGTCACATACTAAAACATATATTAGTAAGGGTTGACAAAGTGGTTAAGTTCGAGGAAAGTGTAAAGGGAAATAGTCTTACTACGAGCCTTTTCGTAACAATGCCCATGGATTGGTTAGGGTCAAGTGGACCTATATCAGAATTCGGGCTGGGCAGGTGACACCTAACCCAAGGAAACAAGTTAAGTTAAAAGTTAACTTATAATTAAATTACTTTATAAAATTGGTAGTTTTCTTGTATTATACATGATAATTAATTTAAGAGTTAAATGTCATTTTAGTCTGACAAAATGACTCAAACCATAGAGACTAACTCTTTATTTAAATAGATGTACTTTTTTGAATTATACATGCTTAAATTTAAATAGATGTACTTTCTCTTGGTTTTTTGGATTTTTATACACTATCTATAGGTAATTTATTACAAAGCACATTTCGTATACAAACTGTAAGAACCATTTAAAAAGTGTCACGTGGTATCTAACCAATTATAGAGAAATGATAAAATAATATCAATTATATTAAATTCCTTATAAATATGTTAACAAACAATTAATTCTTTATTTGGATCTTCCTCTTGTTTTCAATGTGCTGATATCATTCAAATATGTGCTAAAAGCAATTATCTTGATTAATTTTCATGTGCTAATATAATTCAAAAGTGTTACTTTTATGTGTATATATATTGTTTTGGTATGTGCTAATTTAACCTTTTTTAAGTGTTAGGATCTGTTTTACGGTTTGTAGGATAAATATGGTTTGTACCGGAACCAACCCCCATGTTTGCATTCAACTTGTTGAAAGGCATAATAGTTTATACGTTTTGAGATGTTGAGAAGTCTCTCAATAATAGGGTTGTTCACTATTCGATTTTAATCATTTTTTTAAACGGCAAATTTGAATCACTGGCAGACCACTGGGGTATCATCATGCCATCAGTGTAAATGGCTATCAACCATTACCATACTGTTCAAGTTTCAATCATTGTTAGTTTCATGAAAATCATAGTTTATAAAATCAGACCGACAATCGCATGTGTAAAAAGTAGCTTCATTCGGTAAGAACAACCATCAATGAAATTGTTCTCACAATTTCCCCTTGTGGTATGCGTTTTGGATCTCTCTTTGTGGAACCCTTGACATTCACAAGCTCATATTCATTTTCTTGTCAATCAAAAGCTCCAAACTAAGTAGTTATAGATGCGTTTGAAACTAAAACATTGTTTAAACAAACATGTTTCCTAAAAAAATGTTATTTGAAACATTTTATGTTGCAAGTTGTTTTCTAAAAAAATGTTAGTTGAAAGATTTTATGTTTGGAAGCAAGAACTTGATTAAAATATGTTGACAACACGTAACAAAATAAAATTTTAATATCTTGTTTTGGAAGATTTTTCATAAATTACTATTTGATCGATTAGTAACTATTTTAATTCACGATACCAATTTTTCTTAATAGAAAAAGTTGTTTAAAATATTGAAACGCCTAAAACCCGGAGTCTCCTAGTTGGATCATGCACAAACATCAATTCATAACACATCAGAACCGAAAACATGTAAACATAAACAATGGTGAAGCTTGAGATTTCCGACCGGGGGATCGAAAACGTATATACCTAAAAAATTATAAATCGGGGGGGGGGGGGTAAAAAACGTATATACTTAAACAATTCTATACGAAAACTACATACCGGACACTACTGAGCGAAAAGTTCGAGGGGTGCCCCCGACACCTTCTATCTTGCATCCCTGAACATAAACTTTCAATACAATATCCAGAAGATTCAATCACAAAATAAACGTCGCAAACAACAACTACATCATTGGGGATGCTAGTCTTTAGTGGGAGACTAAGAATAGCTGCCAAGTGCTCATCGATGTTGAACCATGAATCTACACAAAACTGATGTGCATGCTAAAGTTAATTAAATTGAGTGAGTTCTAGTTTAATAAACAAAATTTATATATAGACAAAAGATCAAATACGAGTAAATTTAACGTACAAAACGTACGAACTGAAGCTTTTGCTGAAAAACGCGGTGGCAATTTCGTAATTATCAGCAATTATCAAAATTACTCTACAAATGGTCCTGTAGAGTAATTTTGATCTTTGTAGAGTAATTTTGTAAAATGTTCTTGTAGAGTAATTTTGATATTGTAGGGTAATTATCAAAATTACTTTATAAGTGTATCAAAATTACTTTGCATCAAAATTACTTTACAAGTGAATCAAAATTACTCTGCAAGTTTATCAAACAACATACAATTCAGATTTACTCTACAAATGATCCTATAAAGTAATTTTGATCTTGTAGAGTAATTTTGTAAAATGACCCTGTAGAGTAATTTTGTAAAATTTGTTTAGCATTTAGTTATGGGGTTTAGCTTTTAGCATTTAGTTTGGGTGTGTGTGTGTGTGGGGGGGGGGGGGGGGGTTGGGTTTTTTTGGGGTTTTTTTTTGGTGAGGTAGAATTTTTTAATCAAAATTACTCTACAAAAACATTTTATAAAATTACTTTACAAGATTAAAATTACTCTACAGTATCATTTGTAGAGTAATTTTGATAATTACCCTACAAGCAGATAATTACAAAAATGTCACCGCGTGTTTTTGTCCTTTTCATGCTATTTATACGTTTAATACATTAAAGTTATTTATACGGGAACTTTACTCTTTATATATAACTTGTACATAACTTACACATCCATAAGTAAATGGTTAAAAATTTGAAAACATATGAAAAATTAGCTTGATGGTATTTTTATGTACATAAATATACTCATTGTATGTAATAAATACAATATTTAAAAAAGAGAGTTAATTGCCAAAATCGTCCCTGGGTTTGGGCACGTTTGTCATTTTCGTCCAAAATGACACTTTTGTACCATTTTGCCCCCCACGTTTGTAATTTTTTGCCATTTTCATCCAAACCACTAACTTAGTTTATTTTTTCTGTTAAGTTGAAGGATATTTGGATGAAACTAGCAAATATAAACCACATTGACGATTTTGGCAATTTACTCAAACTCTTTTTAATTTCTTTTATTTAATTAATTTTGTCACATATATAATAAAAAAGAATATACATGCAATTTTTATATGAAAAAAAATAATAGTTTTGTCACATATCTTTTTATAAATTTTCATCCAACCACTAACTAAGTTAATTTTTTCTATTAAGGCGAATGATGTTTTAAATTTTATAAATTAATACAGAAATTAATACAATTGTTTGTCACACCCCGATATTTCCACGTATTACCGGTGGGCCCGGTGGGGAGTATCGTGACGTAGTTGATATCATCATAGTCAAACAACACAATTTTAAATGCACAGCGGAAACAAAAGATAGATTTATTTCAACCGAATAAATTGTAATATCAAAGTATCACAAAATAGTTGAAAAAGATCCACAGGCGGATCAAATAAACAGGAAATATAGTTCATCAGATTTTAAATGCATCCAAGCTTGCGAGACTCTTATTGATGCTAAGGAGAGGCCAGCCTATTTCGAGTAGTACCTGCACTTAGCCTTTTTGGGAAAATACGTCAGTTTACACTGGTAAATACAATTAACTGACTCATTTTGAAAAGGTTTAGAAAATTGATTTGAATGCACAAGGCACAAAATATTTTATAACTTGGGATAATTATTTATATATAAACTTGTAAAAGAATTACATGTTTCTTATACGTTCAGTAGCCCGGATTGACACCGGGTTAAAGATTAATAGACACACCACATTATATAGTCCCGCGGCGAGTTATTCCCGAAACCGGCGGTTATACCTTATTATTTATATATGCACTGTCGGGTGTACGCCTACACCCCGTGCTTAGGTCGTGGCCATTTCTTAAAATGATGCCAAGGATATCCGGGACATGGTCATTAACCCCCCAAAGGCTTTAAGCAAACAAAACAATTTAAACGGGACATTTCAATAAATTAACCTTCATACGATTAGCAATTCAATGCCCGACCAAGCGTTATTTTATATACCGTAGCCCAAGCCCGTATAAGGGAAAATAAGTTAAAAGTATTTACCTTTGCAAGTAATAATCACAAATAGCAAGTGCACGTAGCTTTTACCGGGTCTCCTATTCTGGAACGAAGGTTTATAATAACCTATTAGATTCCTAACGGGTCTTTCATTAAGCCTAAACTTAGACCGGTTAGTTTTAAAAGAAGATACGGTTCAAACGCACGATTAAGCGAAGACCGGAATAGAATGAGATTTAGACCCGACAAGTTTGGAGACTTGTGTAAAATGGGTAAACTAAACACATTCTGGATTTTGAGACAACAATGATAAGGTTTGACCCGTTTCGGTCAATTTATGCAAACTAGTTACATAAACCGAACCGAACGCGAAAGAGGCGTAACGGGTAACCATAAGAGCCATATACAGGTTTCCTAAGTTAATATGCCTTAAATATGTTGTGACATCAGTAAGATATCTTCTATTATGCCCAAAACGGATTTAAACTCAAATTACGCCCCGTAGGGGTATTTTGGTCATTTTGAAGGTTATAAAAGAGTTAAATATTAATCTGAGTTACAAGTCTGATATAATCAGTAAAAATACTTATTTTTATAAGTCATAACAGTAGGGTATTGTAAATATGTGAAATTTATCTTTTATAACTAAACTATGCACCGTATGGGCATTTTGGTAATTTCACTTAAGCCTAAAAGGTCAAAACTGGAAATCTGAGTTTAAAAACTATTGCTTACTGTTAAAATATAAAAATTTACTGAAAATATCAGTAGGCATCAAACCTTATATGTTTAAAATAGTTTCATTACATACTATGCGTTAAAAACGCTTAAAAAGGCGATTTTAAGCTATTACCGGGTTTTATAAGAAAAGCTGATATTTTTATTATTCCAGAAGGCTTAAAATAATTTATTTATCATATAAAATCAGTAGAAAAAGGTTTGGTATCAAAATAATTTGTAAAACTCATTTTATAGCCCAAAAGGGCAAAACCGACAACTACCGAATTAAGCTTAGAACACTATGTTATGCTCAGCCTAAAAATAAATAAAAATCTTCAAAAATCCTAAAATATTATTTTATATCAGTAGGTACAAAGTTTGGTATCAAAAATTGGGTTTAGATAGGCTTTATGCTAATTACGCCGTTTATTTAATAAAAAGCTTTCTAATTACGCTAATGAGCATAACTCCTAATCTAGACCTCAAACTGATGTCAAATTTTAGGAACAAGTTCATAAATCAGTAACTAAGGTTTCTATTCTTTTACTTTTTCAAAAATCACATTTTAAGGTCATATGGGCATAATAGCCAACATATAGGCAATAAACGGAAACATGCATATGAATCGGATAACTATTGAACCAAGTTGTATAATCACAGAGGGTTATACTAACATGTAACCTGGTCCAAATAAAGCTCTAAGGCATTTCTAAACTATGCTTAAATGGGTCAGAACTGAAATTCAAAGCAGAAGTCAAATTATGCGACTTTCGGTTCCGAACCGAGCCTAAACTGAAAATTGTCGAGTTGAACATGTTTAGACATGTTCTTACATTAATTACCAAGTTATATTAGTGATAAAACAGGTTGCATGGCTTCTACATTGAAATTTGACTGGACAAATTATGATTAATTACGAAGTCAAACCTAGTTAGAATGAAAATCATTATGTGTTAATTTGAAAATAAGCTTTCTGTTGACTTTTTAAGATTAGCTTTGACCCGACAATTAACCTAGTTAGAGTGGGAATCAGAGGGTGCCCTTTTAAGGGTTTATTACCCACATAATTACCAACTCATAGGTACTTTCAATTTGAAATTTGACTGGACAAATTATGATTAATTACGAAGTCAAACCTTAATTACGACGGTTTGACTTTAAGCTAATTAACTAAGCAAAACTGAATTAAGGAATGTTAAGAACACTTACAAAGCTAATTAACTAAGCAAAACTGATTCCTGCTCATTTTGACCACCTCAATTGACAGAGATCCCTGGGAATTTCACTCATACCATCCTAGGTAAGTGTTAAAAGAAGGTTCCAAGGGACCCTCTTGTCCCTTCCACTTTTATTCATTTCCTCCTCTTTCAAAATTTTTCAAAATTTCCTCCATGGAAGCTTGGAAATCCCTTGATTCCATCCCTCTATGAGAAGTTTGTAAGATTATTTGCTAAAGATTCTGGCTTAAAGTTAGTTGTATAACCTTGTTTTAAATTATCTGAGCTTAAAACCCAGATAGAAATCATAAAAATAATTTAAAACTCCAAGATTCTTTAGCCAAAAATCCTGCAGACAAATGGACACGGGGCCGTGCTCAACAAGCACGGGGCCGTGTCCAGGGGCTCTGTTTTGTAAAAATTTAGCTCTCTTCGGTTTCCTTCGCAGAAAATGGCAAGCAGAACAAGCGGATCATCTTCAAGAAATAACCGACAAGGGAGGAGATCTTCAACAGCGGAAGACTCTCTTGTAAACTATGTTTACGCTCTAAGGGAGGCTATTGATGAAATGACGGGAGTGGAAGAAGCATTGGTCGACCGTATCAACCATCTTACAGTAGGGCTGGAGGGCTGCCTCCATGAAGTAAACCTCTTGCACCAGAGGTTGAACCTTCTCGCCTCCCCGCCTTTGGTACCTATAATAACCCAAAGGGCGTGGAACATGGTGCCCGAAGTTGTCATTCCAGCTGAATGGTACGCCATGCACCAAGAGCTTCCGCGAAGAGTGGTGCAAGGAGTCCCGGTGAATGTTCCCCCTCAACCACCGGCAGTGGAGGAAAATGAAGCCGCATTCTTCCTTCCTAGGGAGATCGAAGAATGGCTTTAAACAACGGTTAGGAAAGCATTCGTTCGGCTATAAGTCCTACTATATCGGGAAACCTTCCTCGAAATTTTCTTAAAATAGTAGGACTCCTTATGATAACCTCGTGTACCTGCTGACCTATCTAGATAAGTTTTAGTTCTAGTTTAATTTAGGGTTATGTAAGTTCTATCTATGATGAAATGAAATGATGGTTTTAAGGTTTGGATGGTTTGTAATGAATAAAACACACTCATGGTGGTAAAGGATGAAAAGGGAAACGAGAACAATGACCCCATGCACAAGAACGAGGCAACCCGACAGTTCTATCCATTACAGAAGGTTCAACACGGGCCGTGCTCAACCAACACGGCCCCGTGCCAAACCTCCTGCAGAAAACGCCCAGTTCAGGTACCTGGACACGGGCCGTGTTCACCCAACACGCCCCCGTGTCCAGACTTCTGTTTCTCTTATTTTAATTTTGTTACTGGCACTCGAACACGGGGCCGTGCCCGGATAACACGGGGCCGTGTTCAGTGCCCAGTAACACAAATTTTTGCTTTTTAAACACTATTTTACACATCTAATCAACCTAAAAATTTATTTTTGGGACACATTGAGGACAATGTGTAATTTAAGTGTGGGGGGGATGCTAAAACCTTGAATTTTGCAAGTCCTAAATACAAGCCTTACACAAAACTCTATTGGAACCGCTAATCACCCCAAATTTTTTTCAAAAATTTCATTTTTTTTACTTGTCTAGGTTTAACTCGGGAAATTCAAGTTCTCAAAAAGGTTATATTTTTACAAATTTACAACCGATAGCGTAGTGATAAAAAGAACCAACATAAGAAAATTATGAAAAGGCATAGCACACTTATTTAAAATTTGATTATACATACTTGATCACATAAAAACCCATTCCCACAAAAGTGAGTTTTGAGCCTTTATTGAGCACACAAAATACATATCATTTGACTAAATGCTCATTTTTCGTTTCTTGTGTGAATAGCCGCTTGGTTCTTACGACTCTAGAACTTGCCATGACAATACATTCCCGGTCCTTATCAACTTAAACCCGAGTAAGTAAATGATGGAGGCATTAGGACTAACCCTTTTTATTTCTACACCATTATTTTTCTTTTTTCTTTTACCACCTACCCAAAAATCCCCCTAGTTAGCCTCTTTGAGCCTAAACCTTTTTCGTTTCATCACCCAAACAAAAACCCTTTTACCCACCAAAACCTTTTTCATTTTTAACCCTTTATTTTAGTAACAAGTTCGGTTCTTCGTAAAAAAAAAAAAAAAAAAAAAAAAAATTTGATAATGATGAAGCAAAAAGAAAATAAACAAACAAGTTAATCAAAAATAACTTAGTTTGAATAGAAGCTTCATCAAAATAAAAAGTTGCAAAAATACGAAAACCGACACTTGTTACGCTTTTAGCCTTTCTTCTAACCACTAACCCAACCACCTACCTTTAACCCTAGCCTAACCCTTAACCCGCAAAGTCCTCTTGATATCTACAAAGGTATAAAAGTTAAAAAGGAGGAGGATTGATTTCTTGGCAAGCCTATGGTAGGAATAAGTTCCATGCCGCTCTCAAGTGATTCACTAAAAATACACCTTCGGCCGAGTGTGAGTGATTTCCCCGCGAGGTATGTGAACTTGTATATAAATAGAATTTTAAAAAGGCATGTTATGCCCAAATAAGTAATTTCTTTTATGAAAAGTTCTAAATAAATCATTACGAATAGGAGTGTAAATAAATAAAAATAAAACCCAAAAAGATCTTGGAAATCCCGACACTCTACGACAAGCCCAAAACCTTCTCTTCTACCTATTCCATTTGGGAGTGTAAGCCACATATTAAAGAGTTTTGCTTGAGGACAAGCAAAAGTTCAAGTGTGGGGGTATTTGATGTGTGTAAAATGCAACATATAAATTACATCAAATGAGGTATAAAACTAATCCTTTTTTAGTACTAATATTGGAAAAAGAGTGTTTTTGTCTTCCTTTTGTATTTTCAGGATTAAATGAGCTCAAAAACGCAAAAGAAGCAAAAAGACAGCTAAATCCAACATAAATACAAGAAAAGGAATATTAGTGGACTGCCCGAACCCTCAACGGCACCTTCCAAAGCAAAATAGAGAAAACAGAAGACTGAACACGCCCCGTGCTCAGCCAGCACGGGGCCGTGCCCAAGAAGCAGCAGAAAAGACAAACCTATAGAAGCTTCTATTGCCCATCACGGGGCCGTGCTCAGCGGACACGGGGGCGTGTCGAAAGTACAGCAGGCGCATTTATTGTAATTGCGAATTACATTTAATGAGGAGAGAGAGTGTCAGACGGACACGGGGCCGTGCCCAGCGGACACGGGGCCGTGTCCAGCCTTCTGTTCAGCCTATAAATAGGAGTGCTTGGATTCATTTCATCTCATCCCTTGGCACACCACCTCTCTCACACTTCATCCACCACCCACCACCATCACAACACCATCATCCATTGTCCATCATAGAGTGTGTGAGTCGTCTCGGGATCCAAGATTGATCGTAAGAGTTCTTGACAATCAAGGCCATGTTTGCCTAAGTCTCTTACATCACTTGGTGAAGACAAAGTGTCTAGTATAATACTTTTTATTTCTAATCTTTTGCACTTTTTATTTGGTTTTGTATTAATGACTTTAATAACTAGTTACTTATGTTGAAGGTGATCTTTCCTTATCGTTTGTCCGTGGTGTCTTGGCATTATTTTACTGTCTATATAAAATAAAGGATTTTCACCATTCATATCTCCACGGTCTATATGGAGATATGTTGGCTACCTGGTAGGGGGTTAAGGGAACGGTTTGGTAAAGGTCTTACCATTGTTCAGCGTTTAGAGGTCCTGCAATGGACCTGGGTCAAATTTAGTAGGACCTCCTTCAATACTTCACGGTATTGGATGGCGGGGGTCCAAACTCTTTGACCCCCTCATAAGTTAACTACTATTAATACTATAACCCGGCTATTTAGGACTGTATCCCTGCTGACTCAGACTACTTAGCCGAGGGTAACGTCACCGCCAAAAGCGGGGCCTACCACAATACTGCATTAATAACTTAATTCATTATCTTCCAATAATCCACCCTTTTAGGATTGTATCCCTGCTGACTCAAACTACTGGGGTGAGGGTAACGTCGCCTTCAAAAGAGGGGCCTACTACAATAACTAAGATAATCTCTTAATTATGTGCAAAAGTGCGGAAATAATCAAAGGTTATACTAGATACGAGTCGGAACCAAGTGATTCATCTTGTCTATCTGTCTTTATTTTTTATTTTATTTTCAGCATTTTAGTTAGTTTTATTTTTCTTAGTTTAAAACATTTTTCTAAACTTTTATTTTGGTTAGACGTTGAGGATAAACCGGTACTAAAAGCTCTTGTGTCCTTGGACGACCTCGGTATCTTACCAACTCTATACTACACTCAACGATGGGTGCACTTGCCCATATGTGTGTTTAGTGTTAGTGAAATATCGTGTTTTATAAATTTAAAACTTGGCTAAAATAAGTGTTAAAAAGGGCTTAAAATATACACCTAATATATACGACACTTCACACGCATCAAGTTTTTGGCGCCGTTGCCGGGGACACAAGGATTTTAAGAAAGTTAGGAATCAACGGCCTAATCATCTTTTATTTTTCTTTTTAATTTTTTTAGGATTTTCTTAGTTTTTCAACTTCTGCAGAGCTCTGCACGGGCCGTGCCCGCTGAACACGCCCCCGTGCTCAATCATTGGAACTGGCAATCCTGTTTACATCAGACAGTAAGCTAAACACGGGGCCGTGCCCACTCAACACGCCCCCGTGCCCAAGTTTCAGTTACTGAAAACAGAACCGTTAGATCCCGACGGTTGGTAATTTCTGACATAAACATGAGTGATAGTAATTATTTTTACTTTCGGCACTCTTATGGTACGTGGTGTCAATTATGTGGTGGCGAACATGAAGAAGTAAAATGCTACTTCCTAAATTATAGGCCCCACTACATGGACCCACCATCTTCTCATAACCTTAAGAGGGGCGAAAGTAAAAATAAGCACTATTTCTCCCTCGAATGCGCCCAGCCAGATATTCTAGGGGAAATGCTCCTTAGCAAGTTATTTCAACTAGAAGAGCTAGTTCTGAAATGGTTAGAAGAGCTTAGGAAGGATTTTATTGATCCACCCCAAGACGATACCCATGAAGAAATGTTGGAACCGCATTCCGACAACCTCGTTGCTCCCGAAAATACCTTTGTACCTAGCAAAGACTTGGACGATAGTCGTCCCTGTGTCGATTGTGCCGTGAAGGACTCTCCATCGACTTCGTTCGGTGCATACATAGACCTGAGCGATTCGGCATATACCTTCTTTAACAAGAGCCCGGAAAAGGGTTGGACTTGTCCACCTAGAATAAAAATAGGAATTACCCTCACCGACAACCTCTTGCGTTCCCGCCTTAGTCTAGGACAATTAAGGTATATTAGGCACTTTGGGGTTGTTCCAACCAGTCAGGAACCACCCGATATCGATGAAATCCTTGAAGTAGCAAAACTCCATAAAGCAGCCTCCAGACACGGGGCCGTGTCCAGGTCAACACGCCCCCGTGCTCACTAAAAAAGATTCTCTGCTGATTTGGTCAGAATACGGACAAAAGGTGTCAGGATTTCCTCTGAACACGGGGCCGTGTCCAGTCAACACGGGGCCGTGCTCAGGGCACTGTCGTTTTCTTTAAATGCAGCCTGATTCCTGCTCATTTTGACCACCTCAATTGACAGAGATCCCTGGGAATTTCACTCATACCATCCTAGGTAAGTGTTAAAAGAAGGTTCCAAGGGACCCTCTTGTCCCTTCCACTTTTATTCATTTCCTCCTCTTTCAAAATTTTTCAAAATTTCCTCCATGGAAGCTTGGAAATCCCTTGATTCCATCCCTCTATGAGAAGTTTGTAAGATTATTTGCTAAAGATTCTGGCTTAAAGTTAGTTGTATAACCTTGTTTTAAATTATCTGAGCTTAAAACCCAGATAGAAATCATAAAAATAATTTAAAACTCCAAGATTCTTTAGCCAAAAATCCTGCAGACAAATGGACACGGGGCCGTGCTCAACAAGCACGGGGCCGTGTCCAGGGGCTCTGTTTTGTAAAAATTTAGCTCTCTTCGGTTTCCTTCGCAGAAAATGGCAAGCAGAACAAGCGGATCATCTTCAAGAAATAACCGACAAGGGAGGAGATCTTCAACAGCGGAAGACTCTCTTGTAAACTATGTTTACGCTCTAAGGGAGGCTATTGATGAAATGACGGGAGTGGAAGAAGCATTGGTCGACCGTATCAACCATCTTACAGTAGGGCTGGAGGGCTGCCTCCATGAAGTAAACCTCTTGCACCAGAGGTTGAACCTTCTCGCCTCCCCGCCTTTGGTACCTATAATAACCCAAAGGGCGTGGAACATGGTGCCCGAAGTTGTCATTCCAGCTGAATGGTACGCCATGCACCAAGAGCTTCCGCGAAGAGTGGTGCAAGGAGTCCCGGTGAATGTTCCCCCTCAACCACCGGCAGTGGAGGAAAATGAAGCCGCATTCTTCCTTCCTAGGGAGATCGAAGAATGGCTTTAAACAACGGTTAGGAAAGCATTCGTTCGGCTATAAGTCCTACTATATCGGGAAACCTTCCTCGAAATTTTCTTAAAATAGTAGGACTCCTTATGATAACCTCGTGTACCTGCTGACCTATCTAGATAAGTTTTAGTTCTAGTTTAATTTAGGATTATGTAAGTTCTATCTATGATGAAATGAAATGATGGTTTTAAGGTTTGGATGGTTTGTAATGAATAAAACACACTCATGGTGGTAAAGGATGAAAAGGGAAACGAGAACAATGACCCCATGCACAAGAACGAGGCAACCCGACAGTTCTCTCCATTACAGAAGGTTCAACACGGGCCGTGCTCAACCAACACGGCCCCGTGCCAAACCTCCTGCAGAAAACGCCCAGTTCAGGTACCTGGACACGGGCCGTGTTCACCCAACACGCCCCCGTGTCCAGACTTCTGTTTCTCTTATTTTAATTTTGTTACTGGCACTCGAACACGGGGCCGTGCCCGGATAACACGGGGCCGTGTTCAGTGCCCAGTAACACAAATTTTTGCTTTTTAAACACTATTTTACACATCTAATCAACCTAAAAATTTATTTTTGGGACACATTGAGGACAATGTGTAATTTAAGTGTGGGGGGGATGCTAAAACCTTGAATTTTGCAAGTCCTAAATACAAGCCTTACACAAAACTCTATTGGAACCGCTAATCACCCCAAATTTTTTTCAAAAATTTCATTTTTTTTACTTGTCTAGGTTTAACTCGGGAAATTCAAGTTCTCAAAAAGGTTATATTTTTACAAATTTACAACCGATAGCGTAGTGATAAAAAGAACCAACATAAGAAAATTATGAAAAGGCATAGCACACTTATTTAAAATTTGATTATACATACTTGATCACATAAAAACCCATTCCCACAAAAGTGAGTTTTGAGCCTTTATTGAGCACACAAAATACATATCATTTGACTAAATGCTC